>JANKKI010000179.1:0-1200000 GCA_025175665.1 Cinchona pubescens
TGATAATAACTACTACTAATAGCATCATCTTGATTCAAAATCAGCACTCACTACATCTAGATGTGTATAAGAGACAGCTCCATCACCATCTAAGCTATGGAAACTTTGAAATTTACAGAAAGCAACTGTAACATATCTTCCTACGTCAATCCTAGAAATCTCTTGTGCTTGGTCCACGGATGACATGCTAGGCACTTAGGTCGAGAAGCTTTCTCTTATGGTTATGGAGTTCTGTTTGCTTTTTTTATGCTTTTCCATTTGACGATGAGGAATATCAAGAAATGTGTAAGCTTATTATAATGTTTGTTTGAATCCAAAGGTGATAAAGAAAGTTTAGGAAAAGGCTTTTTGCTCGATTCTCATAGACGACGTCATTTGATAATGGGATTTGATGAGGTGTTATTTGACTAAAGGGAAAGGAAGAGATGTATATAGAGAGATGTGAATATAGCCCGTAGGCTATGTATTTTTTATATATAACTTAGGCCTGTCTCTTATACACATCTAGATGTGTATAAGCGACAGGGTCAGAGTGTTCGACCTTAAAGGCGGGAACCTCTACATATAAATATTACTGACCTATTGGAGGTTGGACCTGAAAAGTCTACTCATCAAGTATATTCGATCATCCTTATCATGCATATATATATCAATAGCGGTGTTGTTTTGCAAAAACATTCTCATAATGGGTTATAGGACACGTATCGCAATTCTATAGAGTGAACACTTCATGTATCAACAAGAGTCTCTACTGAATATGTTCCTCGGTTAGGTCTAGCCAAAATTTACACTTTGTCCCCTTTTGTGAAGAGCAGCCTCGCCTCCCGGAGATCTCTGTGAAGGGTAGCTCCCCTGAGATCGTTCTAAGAGGTGATAGACTGCTTGTCTCATCAGTATTCATTAAAGTTCCTAATTTCAGGAGCTGTATTTAACTCGAATGAGTTCTCAGGAGTGACCTTACTTTTTCTCATCTTTGTTCTCTTTTTTACCTCAACTTCTATGTCTTGCCAGAGTCTCTTAACCGCTTTAAAGGGTTTGCCTTTAATTAATACTTTGACCTGCTTATACACATCTAGATGTGTATAAGAGACATCGGGCTTAATTGCCCATTTCAAAGATCTTGCAACTTTTAGAGGCTGCCTTCCTTTCTAGAAAAAGAAAATTTGCTAAAAGAAATCCTTCTTTCTTATTACTCATGGATTCTTAAAGGAGATGACTCGCAAATCATGCTCTTTGATCCTGCTTTTCAAAGTTTTCTTCAGAAGAAGAATTTATGGATCCGAAGAAAAGAGCATTCTTAGAGCTGCAATTACCTCTTCAATCCCCATACCCCTAACTTCGCGCTGTGTTGCCGTAGTGACTGCAGAATGAAGGAATCCTTCAACCTCCTCATCCTATGCTGATAGAGTCTTTTCTTAAATGTGATAGTAACTTCTTTGTAATCTATGTTATTTAGATGTCTGTAGATTCTTTCCCAGAAAAGGAAAAGTCCTGAATAGATGTTCACCCAGATTTAGAAAGAAGAGCTTGATATATCTCTTTTTCTTGTTTAGTCTTTTAGAACCTCTTATTGTACTTCGGCGAGTTCTGACCAAATCAATATATATGTTTTTTTGTTTGGTCTTTCAGAAGTCTCTAAATCCACATTGGTGAGTTCTGATAAAATCAATACATCCTTTTTTGTTTACTTTGTTGTAATGAACTACAAATTCGTTTAGGCTCTAAAGCTATTGTACATATCATGGAGGTCTATTAATCAGCACCATATGTTTATGTTATCATCATATCTATCCTAGATCTAGCCACTGACCCTTGAGCGTCTTCTGCCAACTCGGACATATTTTTTGATTTTTTGAACAACTTGTCATCTAAACAATAGTTGTAATAATTGAGCTACGAAGAACTCGCCGAAGATGTGTATAAGAGACTTCTCTGTCTTTGATGAGTAAGCTTAAATGACTTGTACCCAACCCTATTTAGGGTTTTACCTCTTTTTTTATTTTCTTTTATGTTTTGCTCTTCATCTCGTTTTAATTTCGAGTACCCAATACTCATTTTCTATTCCTTCTTCGCTTGATATTTTCTGTCTTACTTTATCAATGGCTTTGCATCTAGTACCAAACCCTTGTTGTTGGTTTTGAGCACATTTTGATGCTACGTGATCCTGAATCCCTTGAGAATTCAGAAAACTTAACACCTAATCATTGTCTTCGGTGCTTTGAGAAGCTATTGTATTTCTTAGAGATTACTCTCCAATTTGTGTCTATCTATGAGGACCAATTACACGTTCTTGTTCTCTGTTTTACCATTCCTCTTTCTTCATTTTACTCTTTCTTCACTTTGGGATTTGCATAGATCAATTGTCTCCTAATGTCATCGGTTTGTGGTTTACTTTTTTCATATTATGCAAGCATTTGAATAAAAATCCAGACAGTGGTGTGGGTAAGTAAACACATCTAGATGTGTATAAGAGACAGCCTCTTAGATTTCATTTATGTGTTAAGAAATTTAGCATTGAGTTTGATTTTCTGGTAGCCATACTAAGATGTAGCAAGGCTTGCTTGATTCTGGTAGATCAAGCACTAGGGTTTAACTCTAGCTTCCTTCCTCATGACTATAATCCCTTTCTTGATTTCATAGCCACATCGACCCGAGTAGGTTTCATAGCTTAGATGGTGATGGAGTCACTAAAAGTAGGAGCGCCCATGACTACTGGCTGGGAGTTTCTAGATTGAAGTATTTCCTCTCTTATACACATCTAGATGTGTATAAGAGACAATAAAAAAAAGCAAGAAGCAAGACTCCATAACCACTGTCTCTTATACACATCTAGATGTGTATAAGAGACAGGCCTTATGGACATCAGGGGGGCACTCTGGCAAGTAATCATTCAGAGGATTTACCCTGAGATCTCAAGCTAAGAGTATAAAGTCCTTCTTCAAATATAGATATCGACTTTTCCTCTGATAAGGACATAAATGATAGCTTGAGATCTCAGGGTAAATCCTCTGAATGATTACTTGCCAGAGTGCCCCCCTGATGTCCATAAGGCTTCTCAAAGGCTGACCAATGACAAGTGGTTAAACAATTTAATCATGAGCTCCAATCTGTAAGTTGGGGCATGATGCTAATATTTCCTTGTTCCTAGCTATGTGGATTGTTAAGAGCTTAATCCAAGCAGTTTTGAATGGCCCTTGATGCAAACCTTTAACAACGCTCTTTGAACGAAAGCCTTAGGGGAAGGCAATAAAGGGAGCTCTAAGAATGCTCACTTTCTGTCTCTTATACACATCTCAGAAGTGATATCACTTGCTACGATTAGGAATTTTCTTTTGAAAGAAAGATCTCCAATCTCAAAATTCTCCTATCTTTTAAATGGACATCTTATTGTAATAGGATAGAACACTTATCATTGATATTTTTTGTTTTTGAATATACAATGATTGTTTATCGACTGACCACCAATCTTCTCCCCCTAACATTGCTTAGATCTCCAAGTAATATTTCTGATAATTCTAGTAAACTAGAGTTATTTCCCTCTAAATTATGGCATTTTGATAGTTGTTAATCCCGAACTTTGGGTAAGTAAATGAAGATTTTAGTTAATTTCTTTCATATGTTTGTATTGTCTTGTTAAATGTGATAATTTTTTATTAAATGGTTCTAGCTTAATTAGATTTCTTAAAGGTGTTAATATTATGTAGGTCAAAATTAGAGGTTGGAAGCTGGAATGAAGAAAGCTCAAAGGACCAAATTGCAATAATGGAAGAAATGGAAGAATGCTTGGAAGAGAGTCGAGATCGTATCTCAAAAGGATTATATGTGTGACATAAGCTCGAAATTGCTCTAATGTATTAGAGTCAAGATCGCGATATCAAATTCTCCATATCGCAATCTCGACTTGCTAAGAGATAAGTTGTGAGGGCAATTTTGTAATCTTCTAGCAAACAACTCCGGATTTTTGCCTAACATCTAGATGTGTATAAGAGACAGGAATCACCCCTAAAGGTCTATCATTGAGAATTAAGTAGGAAATTAGTAGATTTTAGGATAGATTAGGAAAACTTGACTCTGAAGTTTCTTTGTATGAAAAGTCCTCTTTAATCATTTCTTATATCTTCTTTTAATTTCTTTGCAAGTTTAAATTTTGATTAGATAGTTGTAGGGCTAATCATTAGCTTTAAGTAGATATAATTTTTACTTTCTTACTAGTTTAATTTAGAAAATATCTTTGCTTGCAATCCAGGTTCCTTAGAAAATTAGGATTCTTAACTAAAAAGCAAGAAATTAGTTAAGAGATGTCAATTAAGAGCATTAGGGTCATGATACATTTTGTAAAAATATTTAGAGTTCAATTTTAACTTGTTCCAATTTCTACTGCAAAAATGGTTGCTTTTAATTTGCAAGGTTCTTATTTGTAGTCTTTTTTTTTGGTAACTTGGAAAGACTAATTTTAGTCTAGAATTTTGGTCAATTTAGCGTAGAATCAAGTACTTTTAGTTAATTGTTTTTGTTAGAATTTAGTGTCTAGTCTCTTAATTTCATAATTTCTTAGTTTCCTTTACTTGATTTAGTAGATAAATTAGCTTAATTTGCTTGTTTACTCGAGTGTACATATAGATTTAATTAGTGTAGTTTCATCTCTCATTAATTGATTTTTGCTTAACTATACAAATACCCGTAAATCTTGGATTTTGCTTGCCAACAATACTTGCCTGAACGATACCCACTCATCATATACTATTATCAAGAGACAGAGCTCCATTTAACTTCTTAAATACTGCAAAAGGCATGAGAAACAATAATTAACCACTGCTGTTTAGGATTCTCCTTAGAAGAGGCAATATTCGAGTGCTATACGAGTCGTGTAGATTAAGCACATAGTTTAATTTAGTTGTTAATTTAGTTTATTTTTGTGTTTATTGGTTGTCTTGTGGAATTAACTAGGCACTTCAATTCACTATTTGCTTTGGTTTTGTTGTAGTGCATGGTAAGAGGAGATCAAGGGCCATTCATTTGCTTGGATAAGGAAAAGAAAAGAGAGCTAAGGAAAATTGAAGGAGAAGGGTACAACAAGAGTAAGAAAGGATTGAAATGCCAAATGCACTGTCTCTTATACACATCTAGATGTGTATAAGAGACAGGTATTGCAAAGCCCAAAGGGCTGTCTCTTATACACATCTAGATGTGTATAAGAGACAGCCTAATGGCCATAGGGAATATGCCTTGCCAAATTTTGATGGAGCGATTCTAGCATTGCACGGATGCCCGTGCAAGCTAAAAACTTTGAAATTAAGCTCGCCTCAATCCAAATGGGCATGAAATCATGCCATGTTTGGGGGTAGTCCCAATGAAGATCCCTACTTACACATCTAGAACTTATAAGAGACAGATTAGTATTCAAGACTTTGCCGGATATACTGATTTGAAAGAAAAGGTGTTTTCTTTCTCTGTGGATAGGGCAAAGTCATGGTTACAATCCCACACCCAAAAAACATTTACTACTTGGAATCCACTTGCTCAAGAGTTCTTGGCAAAGCATTGGAAAACTGTCTAAGATACACATCAAGATGAGAAATGAAATCAACTCCTTTAAGCAAGATGTTAGTAAAAGCTTAGGAGAAGTTTGAGAGTGGTTCAAGGAGTTTCTAAAGAAATGTCCTCATCACGTGATTCCTTTGTGACTTCAAATCCAAACTTTCTATAATGGTTGGACTCAAGAGACCAAATCCATAGTGGATGCTTTCGCCGATGGGTCTATACAGGTCTTGACTGGAGGAAACTCAAGAGTTGCTTAATAGGATGGCATACAACCATTATTATCATGGACTCGATGACCTCACCGGTGACTCAACACCAATCTAATCAAGCCAATGCCAATAGTGGAGTGTTGAATTTGAACTTACAAGATGCTCTTTTGGCACACATCTAGTATGCTCATAAGTGTGATGAATATCGTTGCAAAGGCATTGGAGAACTTGGGGAAACCAAGTAGTGTAAATGCCATGTCTTCTCTCTAACCCAGCCAAGCATGGTATGTGATTTTTGTGTAGGCGGTCATCGAAATGGACAATGTGAGATATCATATGAGTCCAATGAGCAACTCAATTATGTGTCTAATCAATCATCATTTCCAAGGAACCCATCCGGAGCTTATGGGAACACATATAATCCTTCTTGGAGGAACCATCCTTATTTTTCATGGAGCAGCACCAATAATCAATCCAATCCTCCTTACCAACCAAATCCTCCACCTCAAAATGTCCAAGGTCACACTCAAGCCCCAAGTTCCTCACCTAGACCTTATCAACCGCCACATCAAAGAAATTTCCAACCCAACTCATATCAATCTTTTCCTAATCCTTCATTTCAAAACCAACAACCAAGACCTCCTTTCCAATATGCAAATTCTTCCCAACCTATGTATCATGACCAATATGCTTTAAGAGAGAATGTGGGAGAAGATGGTTGGAAAAGAGAAGCCAAATACTTGAGGAGAAAGTTGGATAGGAAATATAAGAAACACAAGAGAGATTATGAGAATTTGAAGTCATCTACGAGGAATTTTGAGATTCAATTGGGCTAATTGGCAAGGTTGAACAATGATAGACCTTTAGGGGTGATTCCGAGTGATACCATTTCAAACCCCAAGGAGCAATGCAAGGCCATCACCCTTAGGAGTGGTAAAGAGTTGGAAGAAAGGGTTGGGAGAAATTTGTTAAAAAGTGGAGAAAAATAATGAGTTGAGGATGAAAAGAAAGAAAAAGGAGTCTTTAAGGCAAGACAAAATGATGAATGAGTCTATTAAGCCCAACTCACTAAGCAATGAGGATCCAAGCATCATGAGCCGAAGCACATTAATGTGCCCTTTCCTCAAAGGCTAAGGGATGAAGAAAAGGCAAAGAAGTTTAAGAAATTTCTTGAGATTTTCAAAAGGTTGAAATCAACATTCCATTCATGGAGAACATGCTCGCCTATGCTAATTCATGAAACAAGTTCTCACTTAAAAAGGAAATTGCATGGGGATGAAATCTTATGCTTAACTTCCATCCACTAGTGCACCCCTGACAAAAAGGTTACCACCAAAGCTCAAGGATCTCGGATCATTTTCCATACCTTGTGAGATTGCGGGAATACAATTTGGAAGAGCATTGTGTGATACCATACACTGTCAGTCAATTCGGTACTTGTTGGCTTAAATACCTCCTCCATTTAACTTCTTAATGTGTATAAAAGGCAGGAGATCTGTCTCTTATCACATCATATATTACCCTGAGCATTAGCATTTGGCATTTCAATCCTTTCTTACTCTTGTTGTACCCCTGTGAGGAATGTGAATCATTTTGGAGGATGGGACTTTATTGCAAAATAAAGATGAGGAGAATCAAGAAAAAAGTTAAAGGGTATCTCCAACCAACGAACCCCCCAAGTTGGAACTTAAACCTCTTCCTACTCATTTAATGTATGCATGTTCCTGTGGTCTTACCGTAATCATAAGTGAAACCCATGAGCTCCTTCCCTCTAGATTGGTTATGATTTGGCAATGTGCATTGATTTTCGAAAGTTGAATGAAGCCACCCGAAAGAATCATTTTTCTTTACCTTTTATTGATCAAATGCTTGAGAGATTAGCCAATTTTGCATACTAATGTTTCCTTGATGATTGGTTATTCCGGTTATCTCCAAATTGTCAATTGTCTAGAAGATCAAGACAAAACAACTTTTACATGCCCATTTGGTACCTTTGCATATAAGAGAATGCCCTTTGGGCTTTGCAATGCTCCAAGCACATTTTAACGTTGTATGTTCGCTATGTTTCATGACATGGTTGAAAAGTGCATAGAGATATTCATGGATGATTTTAGTGTATTTGGTGTCACATTTGATAATTGTCTTGCAAATTTGTCCAATGTTTTGAAAAGGTGGGTAGAAACTAATTTGGTTCTCAATTGGGAAAAGTGTCATTTCATGGTGTGAGCAAGACAATTATCAAATGTTTCATCAAAGGGGATAGAAGTTGATAGAGCAAAGGTAGAGGTGATTGAAAAGTTGCCTCCTCCAATTAATGTTAAGAGGGTAAGAAGTTTCTTAGGTCATGCGGGCTTTTATAGAAGATTCATTAGGAATTGTTCACATATTGCTAGACCTTTGTGCTTATTGCTTCAAAAGATTGTCCTTTTCATTTTGATGATTCTTGTTTGGAAGCATTCAATGAGTTAAAACATGCTCTTGTGATTGCATCGGTAATTGTAGCACCAAATTGGTCTCTTCCATTTGAGCTTATGTGTGATCCTAGTGACTATGCAATAGGTGTCGTTTTATGTCAAAAGGTGAATAAGATGTTGCATGTCATATACTATGCAAGTAGGACCTTAAATGATGCACAACTTAATTATTCTACAGCGGAGAAGGAACTACTTGCTATAGTTTTCGCATTTGATAACTTTAGATCATAGTTGATTGGATCAAAGGTAATTGTTAATATCGATCACTCCGCATTAAATTATTTATTTTCTAAACAAGATGCCAAGCCACGTTTATAACTCATGGATACTTTTATTGCAGCAGTTTGATTGGTCTCTTATGGACAAGAAGATGTGGATAAGAGACAGGTATTCAACCTTGCCAATTAGCCCAATTGCTGTCTCTTATACACATCTCAACTCAATAATGCCATGAAGGGGAAAAGTGGGTAATATTAAACATGAAATGCCCCTTCATGGCATTATTGAGTTGGAGGTATTTGATGCATGGGGAATTGATTTTATGGGACCTTTTCCGATTTCATATTCCGACAAGTACATTTCGGTGTATGGTATGAAACACAAGGTTGCTTTAGCCTATCATCCTCAAACATCAGGTCAAGTTGACGTTTCAAAGCGAGAATTGAAGAGGATCTTAGAGAAGACGGTGAATAATGCGAGGAAGGATTGGGCACTTAAGTTAGATGACACATTGTGGGCCCATCGGACGGCATTTAAAACACCCATAGTCATGTCTCCGTTTAACGTCTTAAATACTGCAAAAGGCATGAGATTTATGGAACTTGAGCATAGAGCATATTGCTCAATAAAGAACTTGAACCCCCAATCTCACAAGGCTGAAAAGAGGATGCTTGATTTGAATGAGTTGGATGAATTCAGGAAAGCATATTAGTGTGCAGTTTAGAGTCTGTCTCTTATACAGGCATGGCATGACAAGTTTATCCTAGGAAGGAATTTAATGTTGGTGATTTGGTGCTACTTTATAATTCACGGCTCAAGATATTTCTGGGAAAACTTGAAGTCAATGTGGAGTGGCCCATTTGAAGCGGTACAAACTTTTTCTCATGGAGATGTGGAAATAACAAGGAAAGAGGCGTTGTCAAGGTTAATGGTCAATAAGAGAAACCTTAAAAGGAGATCATAAGAAGGTGATTAAGAGATCGCCCAATTTGTGCAAAATGATTAGCCTAGAAAGCAAGTAAAGCTAAGTATCTATAAAAAGCAATTAAAGCCCACTACCCAAGTCTTTAATTTAGATATTATTGTGTTCTTTTTTGTGTGATTTACAATTAGTTTAATTTTGATTAAGTTAGTTTTTAATTAGGTTAGAATTTTAGTTAAAAGAATCTAAGTGCTATTTAGTTGAATTAAATGGTGCTCAAGAATAAGAAAAAATTGCAAATCCCAAAGTGTAAATTTTGTGCTTGTAGGTTGTGCATTGGAGAAATTTGATTTGCCCACTCTTCAAATTTTGTCTAAGTATACACATCTAGACTGTGTATAAATTCAGCTTGAGATCGCGATCTCAGATTTCAGGATCGCAATCTCAAGCTCAAACTTCTGGAAATCTGAGATCGCGATCTCAAGCTCAAACTTCTGGAGGGCATAATCATAATTTGGTCTCTTATACACGATCTTCGAATTGGTCGCGATAAAAACCAGTATATGCACAAGTTTGCATTTGATTTCACCTTTTCTCATAAAACGATCTCTTATTACACATCTAGATGTCGACACATAAGCTCAAATGGAAGAGACCAATTTGGTGCTACAATTACCCTGTCTCTTATACACATCTATGCATCTCTTTAGTTTCTTTTTGAATATATTGGCTAATGACCTTGTCGAAAGAAGTAAAAGAAAGAAGACATCCTAAATCGACTATATCTTTTTTCGGAATTCTTTGTTGGATACTTGGTGTAGCTTTAGGTCATGTTTATTGCTTCATAAGAGTAGAATGGCTAAGGCCCTAAGTTGATGCCATTTTTGCATTTAAGATGAATTAAATTGGATCTATTTTTATGAGACTTAATTGGTGAGATGCATGGCATGGTTTAATACTCAAATCACATACTCAATTTTAATTTTCAGCTTTAAATTGTGTCGTAATTGAGTAGCTCTTATTAGTATTGGATTGTCTTTGTGTTGAATTTTGGGTGAGCTATAGGATGAGTTATACTCATTATTTAAATAAAATGACAAGTTTAGGGGTTTTTATTTTTTGTGTTGGGATCGATTGTTTTGTACATGTTGATGTCACTTGATGCATAATGGATGGAAAATTGATCAATTGTATACTCAATGATGATGAATTATGACATACAATACTAAATGATTGAAGTATTTGATTGGATCAATTCATGGACTTAAGTGTGAGTGAGTAGTTCTAGAACATTTTCAACATAAAGATTTCAAAAAATTTAGTGTTACTATTTTTCAAAAAGAAGTGCTAAAAATTTAGGAAAATTCACTCAATATATTGTTTCTGATCAAATTATTTATATTATTTTGTTAGATGATTTATCCTTTTGACAAAAAAAAAAAGAAGAGTTAAATGAAATAGAAGGAATTTTGGTACGTTTTATGTGTTTGCATAGGTAATGTTCTTGTAATTTGTGAATAATTGATATTCAAGATTAATTTTTAGTACAATTTCACTCCTTTTTCTTGGTTTAGAACCGTCCAAAAAAAAAATTTAGGAATAAGACGAGTACGGGATTCCTGTGTCTTATACACATCTAGATGTTTAAAATAAGCCATTATATTTAATACACATCTAGATGTGTATAAGAGACATGTACCCATGTTGTTTTAAAATCCGAATTCTATTACATTAGGAATTGCATTTTAGTATACCAATAAATTAAGGAGTAAATGTTTGTAATACTTATCATTGATCTCATATTACTATATTCCTTGTTAGAGGTCCATTCCCAAAATGTGTGACATGTGCATTTAAGTTGATTCCTAAATGAACTTCTATTTTCATGATGCCTAGTCGGGATGATTGACTAGCTTCATAATATTTGTTATTTGAGAAGAATGATATTTTAAATGAATAGAACTAAATGTGTATAAGAGACTTTTTTCCAAAGGTCGAAATTTTTGGTGATGTAAAATCTTGTATAGTAAATGAACTTGCGCTTCTTTGTGGAAAAATTGCAATTTTGAATTGACTCACTTAAGTACTTCACCTATCATATAGTATTAAAAGTTTCTTGAGAGATTTCTTAATTGTTCTAAGTACATGCACGATTCATAAAGTGTCTCATCAATTTTGGTAGTGTCTACGTGTTTAAGTGTTAGTAGGCTTCTTTTCATTTTTGTTTTGCTCGGGACTAGAAAAATGCTACATTTGGGAGTGTGATAACTCTAGTAAACTAGAGTTATTTTACTTTAAATTATGGTATTTTGATATAGTTTAAATCCCGAACTTTGGGTAAGTAATTGAAGATTTTAGTTAATTTCATTCATATGTGCTTGTATTTCCGTTCCTGTTAAATATGATAAGTTTTTATTAAATTTCTAACTTAATTAATTGCTTAACGGTGTTAATATTATGCAGGTCAAAATTAGAGGTTGGAAGTTGGAATGAACAAAGCTCATAGGACCAAATTGTAATAATGATAGAAATGGAAGAATCTTTGGGAAGAGAGTCGAGATCACTATCTCAAACTCTCCATATCGCGATCACGACTCTAAATGTATTAGAGTCGAGATCGTGATCTCAAATTCTCCATATCGTGATCTCGACTCGCTAAGAGATAAGTTGTGAGGGCAATTTTGTAATCTTCCAGCATCTAACTCCTGTATAACACTATACTATTAAGGTATTTCAAAAAATTGTAATAGTGGAAGAGGATAGAATTAAGTAGGAAATTAGTAGATTTTAGGATAGATTAGGGAAACTTGACTCTCAATGCTATGAGTTTCTTTTGAATGAAAAGTCCTCTTTAATCATTTCTTATATCTACTTTTAATTTCTTTGCAAGTTTAAATTTTGGTTAAATAGTTGTAGTGGGCTAATCATTAGCTTTAAGTAGATATAATTTTTACTTGCTTTCTAGTTTAATTTAATAAAAATCTCTTTACTTCAAATCTAGGGTTTTCTTAGAAAAATTAGGGTTCATGCTAATTTCTTGCTTTTTAGTTAAAAATTCTCAATTTCTTGCATTAATTTCTAGTTAATTTTTAGTGGGCTTTCTTTATTGTCATCAAAAATCCAAAAATATTTAGATTTCAAGTTTAACTTGTTCCAATTTTTAGTGTAGAAATGGTTGCTTTTAATTTGCAAGGTTCTTATTTGTAGTCTTTTTAATTGGGTAACTTGCTTGCTTTTAATTTTAGTCTTATTTTGGTCAATTTAGGGTAGAATCAATTACTTTTGTTAATTGCTTTTGTTAGAAAATAAGTGACTAGTCTCTTAATTTCATAATTGCTTAGTTTCCTTTACTTGATTTAGTAGATAAATTAGCTTAATTTGGTCTTGTTAACTCGAGTTTACATATGAATTTGATTAGTGTTGTTTCATCTCTCATTGATTGATTTTTTCTTAACTATACAAATACTCGTAAATCTTGGTATTTGCTTGCCAAAAATCCTTGTGGGAACGATACCCACTCATCTTATACTACTATCAACTCTGTATACTTGCGAATGTTAGGTAGAGTATAGTGAATTAGTGTGGTTAATTATTGCTTGGTTGTTCTTTTGTAGTTTAACTTTACCTAACGAAGCAATCAATTTCTTCAAATTAACAATATTCCAAGTCCAAGAGAGAAATTTTCCCTGCTGATCAGCTAACTTATAGAATCCTGAAAGATAGGCTTCTACGATCTAGTAGGGTCCTTCCCAATTTGCGTCCATCTTTCTAGTACAATCAACCTGGCTAATCTCATTCTTTCAAAAAACTAGATCGCCTGGTCAAAAATACGATTTCTGCTGAACTTTCATGTTATAATACTTTCCCTTTTTTTTTTTGTAATTTTCTATGAGCCTTCTTTCTTCTATGAAATCAAGGTCTACCATCCACTCCTGATCAACAGAATTTGCCTCATGATTAATCACTTGGGATGTAGGCATTCCAATTTTTGTTGGAATCACAACTTCAGTGGCATAGATAAGACTAAAAGGGTCATGCCATTAGCTGCATGTGGAGTTGTTCTGTAAGACCACAGTGCACTCGGCAATTCCTCAATCCTGCCTGTTTTTGCTCTATCGAGTCTTGTTTTGATTCATGACAAAAGAATCCTATTGGAAACTTTAGTCTAAACGTTTGCTTATAGGTGTCCTACAGAAGTGGTATGTAGTTGAACCTCCAAATATTTACAAAATGTCTTGAATGGTTATCCTGTAAACTGTGTTTCGTTGTCCAAGATAACGTATGAGGTATACCATATCGATAAACTATATTTTTCCAAAAGAAAGTTTTTATACTTTTCCTAAATTATAATTGTTTTAAGTGGTTCAACTTCACTCCATTTGGAGATAATCAAATACTTCAATCATTTAACTCCTGTCTCTTATACACATCTAGATTCCTAAGAGACAATTCTCAATCCGATCAAAATTCTTGTCTCTTATTCATCTTGATGGGGCATCTCTCTACAGGCCTCCCTGGGTTAAGCGCATGAATTTTGATACTTGTCAACTATTATTATGCATGGTTGACCAATAATATCCCATCAAAATAGTTTTTCTAGCTAAGCTTCTTGCTCTCGTTGACTTACACAAATGCCTTCATGTATTCCTGAAATACATATTCAACTTTTCCAAGAAATAAGCATGACAAAAGAGATAAATATGATTTCAGTGGGGATATCTTCAATGATCTCATATTTCATAGCTTGAATTTTGAGTTTCTGATACAACATCTACCCTTCCATCAATCTAGAAGTCTTGGAGCAAATAGTCATGTATTGGTTTCAATCATCCTTGTTCATCCTCAATGCCTAGTATTTCTCACAACTTATCTCTTAGCACATCTAGAGATCACGATATGGACATTTAGATCACGATCTCGACTCTAATACATTTAGAGTCGTGATCGCGATATGGCCAGTTTGAGATAGTGATCTCGACTCTCTTCCCAGCATTCTTCCATTTCTATCATAGGGTCTGCTTGGATGGTCATTATAAATAGATCTTTATCGATTAATGCCAAATCTCCGAAATTAGCAGTGTTTTTCCCTATGATTTCTTGGACTTTTCGCTTACTGTCTCTTATCACCTGTCTAGATGTGTATACAGATCTAGCTGTGTATAAGAGACAGCCATTATGTCTATGAAATGTGGTTCAATAGAATAATAGTCACTACTACTAACAGCATCATCTTGATCGGGAAATTTAGTACCACCAAGGGAAGTTTCTTTATTTTTGTTCATGGCTTCTATGAAGGTTTGGAAGGCTTGGAAATTTTGAGAAAGAAACTGTAACAAATCTTCTAATAGATGTCTATAAGAGATGACACTACTCTAGTGCACCGCAGACACTAGAATTGACACAAGAAGAAATGTTACAGTTTCTTTCTCAAAATTTCCAATTCTAGTGTCTGAGGTGACCAGTAGATATAGACTCAAGTAGCATAGATTGTGCGGTCTTGCTACTTGCTTTTTTTTTTTTTTTATGCTTTCCCATTTGAAGATGAGGAATATCACGAATTGTGTAAGCTTGTTATAATGTTTGTTTGAATCCAAAGGTGACGAAGAAAGTTTAGGGAAAGGCTTTTTACATGATTCTCATAGACGGCGCCATTTGATGATGGGATTTGATAAGGAGTTATTTGATTAAAGGGAAAGAAAGAGATATAGAGAGAGAGAGAAGTGAATATGGCCTGTAGGCTTTGTATTTGTTGTACATCACTTACTTTCTTTAGGCTTCTTGCAATTATGTTTTTGAAATTACACGTTATTCTGTATATCCGATCATCCTTATACCGAGTATACTTTAGCAACAAAGTGCAATTTTACAAAAATACCCTCGTAGAGATAACAAGACATGTATTGCTATTTTGTAGAGTGAATATACAGTTCATATATCATCAATGTACTACCAAATCAACCATGCTAAGATTTATTTGATGGCAAATACAAAAGAAGTGAGAGAAGTGATCGATGCTTTTAGAAGTTTTACTAAACAAGTGTAGAATTGAGACATAGAATAAGAGTTTGAAATCATTTGCTAGAGTTATATTTTTATAGCTAACTATAGACATTCTTAAAAGAGTTTAAATAAGAGATATTGTTTCTTCTTACTTCCTAATTTTGCACCAAATATATAAGTGAAGAATCAATTGCAAAATATGAAGGGAAAAATCTTTAATGCTGTTAGGATATTATATTGTATTTTGAATGCTTCATTCCTTTTAGTGCACTTGACCAAGGGGGCGTACCTCAACAACTTCTAGCTAGTTTCTGCTGCACGTAATTCTGGATTGGTTTACATTATAAATGAGCATACGAACAGAAATGCAATTCCTTTTCACAAGAAAAAGAAGTGCGAAGTGTAGTGAATTTTGAAAATGACGCGGACGGTTAAGCCAAAGGGAACCGCGGAGAGGTGAAGTTGTAATTTGCCTCTTGATTGGTTCAATTTTGGCATAATATTTTAGAAAATTTCACAATCCCTAATGCAATCAATACNCATCATTGTACTTTAAGAGTTCATATAATATAATATTATATATTTTAAAAATTTATACGATATAAGTTTTCAAAATGCAAAGAGATGGCTAACGGAAAAATAACATTCCCCGTAAGTTATGTTTTGCAAATCTGAATAGAATTGTGCCAAGGAGTTCACACATTGTCCAGGTTATAAAAGGATTAATAACACTTTGTCTCCAGAATTAGGTGGGTAATTATACTTTACCTCCCCAAACTATAATAATATACACTTTTTCCTACTGATACTAGTCTTCCATTGACGATTTTAAAACCATCACGATAATATAGTAAAATGACTAAAATACCCTTGGTACTATGTTTTTATTTTTATATGTTTAAATTTTGATAGTGATGTGACAGTTATTTTAAAATAAGAAAAAATAAACAATATAATTTTTCAATATAATCTATATCAATATATTTCTTGGTCAAATTATTAAAATTTTTGGATTTCATTTGATATTATTTTGAATTTAAATATTTAATGTATAATGATAGAACAATTCCTACATGGGCTTATTTTCTATTTAACATTTTTCCTTAAATATATTGTGTGACAACATATTTTCTATAAAACTTTGTGTTTTTTTTTTTTTATGTCTCTTAGTATTTTTACAATTTTATATTTGGCTTAATTTGTATAAATTGAAATTGCAATGTTAGATGTAATTAATTCAATATTTTCTCACTTTTTCACTCCCTATAGTCAAAGATATAAATTTATTATTATAGTTTATTTTTTTCTAATTATTTTATAACTATCAAATTGTAGACACCTATTTTTGTCCCTTAAGTTGTCCCCTATTTTCCTTTTAATTTGTCTCTCAATTTTCTTTTAATTTTTTCTTTTTAATGTATTTTTAACCTGCTCTTTGATTTTCTTTTAATTTACCCTTTAATTCCTTCTTAATTTATGTTATGATGTTTAATTATTCTTATGCTTTTATACTTCTTAGTATTTCAAAAGCTGTCTCTTATACACATCTAGCTTGTCAAAAATCTCTTAGACCATTATAACATCTGTTACTCAATCAGGCAATTCATTAAAAGCACAAAAAATCAGTCTATCCCTTGAGAGGAAAATGATCTGCTCAAGCCTATTTGGGTAAGCCTAAAAAACCTGCCAAACAGCCAACTTTGAGCCAAAATTTCATACAATCGGAGAGGAACTGGATTAAACTCAAAGAATAAAAGTTGTAGAGGGTTCCTGGAGCTACAACTTCTCTTTTCAAACCCAAAGCAAAATCGTTCATCTGGTGGGTCAAAAGCGTGCCGGAAGATAATATTTCTATTTGCGTTTTGGCCTTCCAGATTTCAGATTTCTGGATTTTTAGCCCTCAAATAATTTTTTTAAATTACATTTAGGCCCTTAAGGAATTTTCTTTAATATTACTGTTTTTTCTCTTCAAATTTCTTCCGAATTACATGTTTTATGTCAATAACCACCAAGTTTTACTTTGATTTCTGTTTGGCATTTTAATACGTTTGAAATAATTACCATTTGATTGTGAAATTACTGTTTTGCCCTTATGAGTATTAAATTGCAAATAGACTTTGATCTTTGCACATATTTTTTGATTAATTGCTTTTGTGATGATTGGTGCTTTATTTTAATGTTTGTTGGTCTCAATATAATATTTATGCCTTATCTTACTTGTTAAATTATGTGAATTTACTCTTTTGCGCTCAAATTTTGGATTAGTTGCACAACTATACGTTAAATATTTGAATCAAATTCAATTTAGCCCAGGACTTAATAATTGTATCAATAATATAAAATTGGGCTAGAAATAAACTCCGGCGTGCATGATAAATTACTATTTTGCCCCTTGGGATTAAAGGGCACTACAAGCTCAATGTGTGCGACTTTTAATTGGACCCGGGCTAAATCTACCTGTCAATGTTAATATTTACCATTTATTTTCGTTTCCTCATTAACATGTACATATTTTATTACTTTTAAACTATCTCAAAGCACACGTATGCTACAAAGCCGGTTCTGTCTCCAATAATGAATACTAAAATTGAAAAGGGAAACGCGATAAAATCACGCAACCGGTCCAACGCCGGGTAAAGTGGGTGCCGAGGGAAATTCAAATCCATCCCAAACCTTCCCATTTTACAACAGGATTCCCGAACTCATTTTCTTGAGTTACGTGGACCAGGAGTCAATCTAAACTAGGGTTTATTTTCTTTTAAATTTTGATGTATTTTTGTGTCCTTGCACCAACACACAAGTGGCGACTCCTACTTGTTTTCCCCCTTTGAAACATTTTTAAACTTTCAAAATAGTACAAAACAATTACATAACGGGGCTTCTGTCTACTTATACACATCTAGATGTGTATACCTAGACAGGGCTAGCATACAGTAGGCTTTTAATGCGACTATGAATCTGTCTCACGAGCACCACACGTGGCGATTTGCCGGCACAGCTGAAGCGCATGTAAGGGGAGGCGCGACACAAATATTAAAATTAAATACATGAAAATACAAAATATAATACTAAGGGTATTTCAACCATTTAACTAGATTTCTTGATATTCTAAAATTTTTGAAGAATGAATACTGTAAATGGGGTTAGAGTGCATATTTTTTTAGTTTAAGGGAGTAAAGTATAATTAACCCTTTATAAAATCAAACTAGTTTAACTATTATCCTTACTGCCCCATCCCCTTCAACCCCAACTAAAAATGAAAAGGTAAAAAAAAACGTTCAATGAAATTAACACGTGAATATGACACCACATTTGAAAATAGGAATGTAATTTTTCTTGGGATGTTTCTACCGCTAACCCGCTAGGATAGCTGAGGCTTTGTCTTTTTTCTTTTTTTCTTTTTTTCAAAATGACATTATGTCATTAATCAATAAGTTGAAAATTACAAACAACTTATAGGGTAGCTACCCTTCGATCTTCCTGTGCTACTCTTACAAGCCATATGGGGAACCAATCAATCCACTCAACAACATCCTTGAGTTTGATAGCAAATTTTGCCAACTCGTGATTGACTTTTTTTCCCCTCTCTTCTTGTAAAAGAGAAAGAACACCTAGAAAAATTACTCCTAATATCTAAAATATCTTGTGATAGAGTTCCTAATGAACTATTACAAATAATGCTATTGTGAACCTTGTCAAAAAGCAGCTTGCAATCAGTTTGAAAATGAACATTATCGCAACCTTGCTCTTTTGCTTTAACATGGCAATTCTCAAATTGTGTGCTTTAGCAATCTCAACATCAAGACGTTGCTGGAATGGTTCTACCCATGCACATTTGATTTCTCCATGTTTGTCTCGAATGACAATTCCAAATCCTATCCTATTATGTGCCTACTTGTTAAGAGACAGTCTATAAGTTTAGTAGTATAGTCTGTCTCTTATACACATCTAGATGTGTATAAGAGACAGGTCTGTGGCGCAATCTGGGGAGTGCCACGTCTGTCTGTCTCTTATACACATCTAGATGTGTACAAGAGACAGGGTTGGCAAGATACCGTGAAGACATCTGAGATCTAGTATATGTTTTACTAGATGTAGAAATTCAATGCCAGTCCTGCACATCCAGATATTAGTGTCTCTACATTTTTGCTTGTTTCTGCTGTGTTGTCCTTGACAACCTACAACCTTGGTTTTGATGATGACAAATGGAACTTAACTATCTTAACTGAAACTTTGCAGGATTGCTGGTAAATTTGCTCATTAGCAGGGTTTTCGGACGAAGAACACCGTCCAAACAGTACTATATTTCTCGGACGCACAAGCTTGTCCGAACAAGATTATTATGGATGCAATACACTATCCAAATGATCAGACAGAGAGAAAAATTTTGAAGCATCCACAACGGATGCACTAGCTCGTCCGAAGGAATTTGCCTCAGATGTATTTCGTAGTCCGAAAGTAGTGCATCCGTTGTGAAAGAAAATCAATCCCAATTAAGCATTAAACCCTTGGAACACATCGGACCGTCCGATGTGTGAACCTTTCAACAATACCTGGTTCGGTTGAAGGAACGGACGCTAGCTCAGCTGTCCGAATGGTATCCTCTACTCTTTGATATTCAAGATCGGACGATGGATCGGACGCATGACAATTACATCGGACGTTCGAAAACTATAACGGCTAGTTTTTGAGCATTTATTATTGAGTTATTAGGAGGTGGTTAGAACCCAATTTATTGCACCTATAAATACCAACTCCTTCGTAATAATAAAAATCATCTTACAAATTGAATACAAACAAAGAAAGGCAATTTGAGTGCAAATTAGCTCTTTAGTGATATTGTATTAGTGTGTATTTAAGAACAGCTACATCAAAATATCGAAAAGAATAATAATATTGTAAAAGTGAGAACAGTGTAAAATCCATGGCTCAATTAAAAAGAAGTAATGTGAACAAGGGTGATCCTACTTTGTACACTAGATATTATTGGCTCATCAAAATTGAAGGAGCATCTTGGTGGATTATTATTCTAAGCTATCTAGCTTGAATGTGGTGTTTGATCTCTTTCTCAATTTAATTTATTTATCTTATTTTTAATCGCTCATCCTTTCATCATCTTATTTGCCAAGTGCAAGAAATTTAAATCGTGCACTATTTTTAAATTATTTTAGAAATCTAATTCACCATCCCCCTCTTAGGTTGTTTTGGGTCCAACAATTATTTTCCTTAAATTGCATTTGAGTAAGATCCCTTATGGCAACCAATAATGCTTTATTTTTTAGGGATAATCTATCACTAGACCCTTTATATTTAATGGGATAAACTTTTTTAGTTGGAAAGATAGAATGAAAATATTTTTTGCAATCCATTGATATTGACCTGTGATATGTTGAGGGTGAAGGCCCTCCTACATCTACCATATTCACATCATACCCATAGAATAAGAGAAGGATCGTCCCATGCTCTTAGCTCACTCCACAAGACAAAGCTAATTTGACCTTAAATGCGAAGGCTATGAATGTACTATACAATGCTTGGATGCTAACGAATCACCTCGTGTCAAAGGATGTGTTTCTGCTAAAGAAATTTGGGACAAATTGAAGGAAATTCATGAAGGGAGCGATGATGTTCGAGAACAAAAGAAATCCTTACTTGTTGCTAAGTATGAGTCCTTGAAGATGGAACCACATGAAAATATTGATAAAATGTATTGTAGCTCAATGATATCATTAAGGATCTTGAAGCCTTGGATAAGGAGAATTCTTTGGGTGAAAAGAATAGAAAAATTTTGATTGCTCTATCCAAAGAAAGGGAGGCCAAAACTATCACTATAGAGGAAGCAAAGAATTGAGTTCTCCATGCTTATTGAGTCCTTAATTAAGTCTCTTACATCTTATGAGATTGAAGCTTAAGGCAAAAGTGGTGGATGATGAAGAAGCATGACCAAAAAGAAGCATTGCATTAAAGACTTCTCAAGAAGAAGATGAAAATGGTTCCATCAATCTAGAAGATGAAGATCTTGATGAAGGAGATATTGTACTCATCACCAAAGGATTTCTCAAACACAACATCAATAAACGGAAAATAAGAAGAGGTGGAGCTATCACCCAAATAATTTCAAAGGAAGACCAGTGAAATAAGTTGTTTGTAATTTTCAAGTGCTTTGTTGTTGTCAACCCGAACATTTTGAAAATGAGTGTCCTTCCAAGAAGAAAAAGGAAGGAAGGTTCCTCGCTTTTTCAATTTTCAAATCACATGGGATAATTGCAACTCCGAAAGAGAAGTTGAAGAAGAAATGAAATCGGCACAAATGGCTTTTATGGCCATTGGTAATTATGAGGTAACTTCTTCTTATGATTCTAATAATGAGAATGATGATAATGATGATAATGATCTTGGAGTAAGCCTTCAATTTAAACATGCATGATAGCTTAAAGGGATCATATGCTAGAAATAAGAGTTAGCCTTAGTTTGCTTTCCTTTAAATGTTAACTCTAAACTGTGTGAATGAAAACAATAGGCTATCACAAGAAAACACTGAGTTGAAGAAAATATTGCATGTGAATTCAAGGATCAAGGAAGTACAAGCCTCCTTGAAGAAAAGATTGGATGACTTGAATGTTCTCTTACATAAAAAAAAGGGAAAATTTTGTTGGTATGAAAAGGAATAGATATGTTTTGTTCAATAAGAACCTTGTGACTTTTAGAAGAGATGATCTTTGTTTTGTAAAATCAAAATCTTCTTTATATGGAAATAAAAATATTATTTGCAATTATTTCCAACAATATGGACATGTAAAAAATAATTGCTATGTTAAGAAAAATGAAAATTTTGGAATGAATACCATATAGATTTATAGTAGTTGCACTAACTCTTATGGACCCAAGAAAATATGGGTACCATCCTACTAAATGGTTCATAGATAGTGGATCTTAAAGACATATGACTGGTGATGCATCTCTTTTCATCCATCTCAAGTCCAAAAATAATGGAAAGGTGACTTTTGGGGACAACATGAAAGCAAAATCAATTGACATTGGTAATGTAGGTAAAAAATGGTGAGACCTTGATTAAAAATGTGCTTCTTGTCGATAATTTGAATTACAAAATCTTAAGTGTAAGTCAACTATGTGATAAGAATCTATATGTATTCTTTACCAAACATGAATGTTTAATTCTTGATAAAAATTGTATCATCTTATTTAAAGGTACTAGGCACAATGATGTTTATGTGATTTATCTCGATAATATTAGTGGTAGTAATGTAAAATATTTAACCACTTCTATAGATGATCCTTAGTTTTGGCATAGAAGGTTTTGTCACTTCAACATGGATTTAATCGAAAATCTTGCTAAGATCAAAGAATTGGTGAGAAGCTTGCCAAAATTGAAGTTTTGATAAATTGGGTTCTAATGTGTACCAAGATAGCCATCCAACAAGTTAAAGTGTCTTTTAAACTAAAGAATTGTGTCTCTACCTCTAAACCTTTGGAATTATTGCATTTGGACTTGTTTGGTCCAACACAACATGCTAGTCTTGGTGGTAGTAAATATGTATTTGTGATTGTTGATGACTATTCTAGGTATACTTGGAAAATTTGACAAGAAATCGGATGAAGGAATTTTCCTAGGATATTCTAGTGACAAGAAAGCTTACCGAGTATACACTAGAAGAACTCTTTTAATTGAAGAAGTTGTGCATGTTACGTTTGATGAGACTAATGATATTATTTCAAAGAATGTTTGTGAAGATGAAGATGCAAGTATACAAAAGGAACTTGAGAAACTCACCATACATGAAGAATAACAAGAGACCACAAACAATGAGGACGATGTTCATCACTTGGATGGAGAAGAAGAAAAGAACGATGATACTCCAATAGATCTTGCAAGAGCATGGAGATTTATCCCAAACCATCCTCAAGATTTGATCATAGGTGATCTGTCCGATGGGGTAAACACTCATTCCCATATACCTTTGAATAATAATTGTGCCTTACTCTTTCATATTGAACCTAAACGTGTAGATGATGTATTGAATAATGAATCTTGATTTTCTGCCATGAAAGAGGAACTTAACCAATTTGAGAAAAATAATGTATGGACTTTGGTTGAAAGACCCTCAATTCATCTCGTGATAGGAACAAAATGGGTTTTTAGAAACAAATTAAATGATAAATGTTAGATTATTAGAAATAAAGGTAGACTTGTAGCAAAGGGATATCCTCAAGAAGAATGTATTGACTTTGATGAAACATCTAGATGTGTATAAGAGACAGTTTGAAACCATGAAGAATAATTAGCACTGGTCTCAAGCCTTCTGAAATAACTTGAAATTATTGAAACATGCGTTTTATTGATCTTCTATTTGTTGTTGAACAACCCCTTGCTTTTGAAAATAAAATATTTTCAAATTATGTCTTCAAACTCTCAAAAGTTTTATATGGTTCAAAACAAGCTCCCAGAGCTTGGTATGAAAGGTTAAGTGGTTTTTTAATTGAAAACGGCTTTAGAAAGGGTGTTGTTGATACTACTCTCTTCACCAAAATTAATTTTAATGATTTGTTAGTTGTCCAAATTTACGTCGATGACATCATAGTTGGAGCAACTAATGAAAATCTGTGTAACGATTTTTCTTGTCTAATGAAAAAGGAGTTTGATATGAGTATGATGGAAGAATTACAATTCTTCCTGGGACTTCAAGTTCACCAAACAAAAGAAGCAACTTTTATCACCCAAATCAAATACACAAAAGAGCTACTCA
This sequence comes from Cinchona pubescens, assembly GCA_025175665.1. Taxonomy (NCBI): domain Eukaryota; kingdom Viridiplantae; phylum Streptophyta; class Magnoliopsida; order Gentianales; family Rubiaceae; genus Cinchona; species Cinchona pubescens. The sequence continues at coordinate 24,131 of JANKKI010000179.1, forward strand.
AGCGTTTCGGAATGGAGGATTGTAAACAAGTTGGGACGCCAATGTGTGCCTCAATCAAGCTTGACAAAGATGACGTCTTTAAGAGTGTTGATGAAAAATGCTATGGAGGTACGATCGGAAGCCTACTTTATCTAACAGCTAGTAGACCAGATATTATGTTTGCCGTTTGTCTCTATGCTAGATTTGAATCATCTCCTAAAGAATTACATTTAATTGTTGTAAAAAGAATTTTTAGATACTTGAAAGGAACATTAAACTATGGTCTTTGGTATCCTGAATCCACTAGTTTTGATTTGATCAGTTACTTAGATGCCGACTTTGCAGGTTGCAAAATTGATAGAAAAAGCACTAGTGGTACATGTTACTTCTTGGGTAATTGTTTAGTGTCTTGGTTTCTCAAGAACACATCTAGATCCTTTCTACGAGCTGAGGCCGAATATATTGCTACTGGAAACTGTTGTGCTCAATTTCTGTGCATGAAATATACATTAAAAGACTTTGGTGTTATTTTTGATTGTGTGCCTATTCGATGCTATAACACTAGTGCAATTAATCTCACTAAAAATCCTGTCTTGCATTCTAGAACCAAATACATTGATGTCAAGCATCACTTTATTAGATGAAGATCTTGTGAGCAAAAAAGAAATTTGTGTTGAATTTGTGCGTACTAAGGATCAACTAGCTGATATTTTTACCAAACCTGTGCCTTTAGATCGCTTTGAATCTCTAAGAACTTGTTTGGGCATCTTTGATTTCAAATTTGGTATCTTACCCTTTGGACGAATATGAACGTTTGAACTCCTGACTCTATTGGACGGACAAGAACATCCGAACTCCCCTCTTTAGTCTCGAACACCTATAAGCATCCGAACTTTCCTTCTCATTTCCCAAACTCTCTGAAAATTTAACGGACGCTTGTCACCGTCCGACACTCTCTCGGAACCACAGATCGACCTTCAACCATCCGCTCATCCGCTGGATGCACGATCGGATGTATACGATGTGTATAAGAGACAGTTTCAACGATTGTTCTACTAGCTTAAAACTCTTCACTTTCTTTCTTTCGGACAATTCCCCCCACTACCTGTGGCACCTAAAAAACTCCTCAAAATTCTATCACTCTCTACCTCTTCCTAATATTCTGAAATTGCTTAAGGAATTCTTCTTCCCAGTTCCTCACCCATCTTAATTGAACCTTATTTCACCCATATTACATCTCATTCCTTGTAGATTTCCCACAAATGCATCCAAATTCACTTTTGCTCTTCATCTTATTTACATCTGGTTTGAATAAGCAGTAGATCTTCAACAGCTACGAGACAGCCGAAAATCGAAAGGCAAAGCTCCGATGCAGAAATTAAAATTGTGCACTATTTTTCAATCAGCTCTCGATCCGTCTCTTCCAAAATTCATTGATGATCTCAGTGCACATCTCTTCTTAGCAAGCCTATTATTGTTCAAAGGCCTGTTTCTCAGAGTCTTTTTGATGAGTTAAATCTACCTATTATTAAATCATGCTTTGCAAACCAAAATACTGTCTCTTAGTACACATCTAGATGTGTATAAGAGACATGGTGCTACAATTAGGTTTCTAAAATATCTTAGAAAAGGTACTACTGTTCGTACGTTGATTTCTCGTGTCAATAACAAAATCAAAAATCTGTCTCTTATACACATCTCCATAACATACATAAATCATAACTTACAAGGCTGGCCGCTTTAGATACTCGTTTCAAATTGAAGAAGTCCAATGATTTTTAACATCAATTTTAAATAGGCTTTGGAAGCCAAAATCACACTACTTACACCTGAACTCAATATTTTATACACTTTAGTCACCAATTTACTGCTACCAACTTATGGGCATCGCACTAAACCCGAAAAAATGCAGTTGTACTTATTTTACTGTGTTTTTAAAGGTATCCCACTTGACTTTGGCTATCTTTTTTGCTCTCTGTGGGAGCTCTTTTTAACTGATACACGTAGAAACATTCCTTTTGGCAAATTTCTCTCCAAATTTTTCGATAATTTTGACATCCCGTTCACTAGAAAAAAACAATATCCTTCCTACTTTAACAAAGCTTACATTGAGCGTAAAGGTTTGCAGTTTTTCAATGATCAATGGTTCATTTCTACAAAAGCTGCATATGAACTTGAAAGATCTAAATCTCATGCTTCTACCTCCGGAAGTGCACCTGGGTTAATTCAAGGAGGAACCCTGTCTCTTATACACATCTAGCTATGTATGAGAGACAGAATATAGACAATCCAGATGTGCTCAAGATCTCATCTTTGCACCCTTGTTACCTCACTAAGTTCAATTGCGTACCTTCCAAAGACGCACCCTTAGGAAACTAAAAAGGCTTGAGACCAGGCTAATTATTCTTCAAGAAGCACTCACTCATCTAGATGTGTATAAGAGACAGACCTTGGCCTACCAATCAATTCGAATACGTTTAAAAAACCACTTAACCTTTCATACCTGTCTGATGGTGATCATTCCATTCTCAAATCAAGATCCCGAGGATCTAATTGGCACCACCAATCCTGACAAATCGACTGGTACTCGAGCTGATGATAATGACGACAAGGATGTTGATGACACTTTTAATTACATCATGAACGTCGAGATCCTGATGAATGAAGTGGTATATCTCCTGCTTTCTTTCAAAGTTACTGGAATATTATTGGTAGTAATATGGTTGAAGCTGTAAAGAGTTTTTTCTATACTGGTCATACTCTTACTTGCCTTGCTATTTACTCATCTTAGATTGTGCTTATGTTTGGTAGGCTTTAGTTGTACTTGACTAGTTGACTTCTGTAGTTGTAATTATTGACTTTGCCTTGATTATGACTATTATGGTTTGATTTTATTATATTGCCTGCATAATAATAGATCCTCTTAAGGGGAGCTCAAATTTTCTTTGATTATGTCAAAAAGGGGAGTAAGGTGGCCATTAGAATTGTGTCTTACGCTGATTTGAGTTGATTGATGCACTAGTTAGGTGATCATGATTATTGTAAGATTATGTGATCATGATTATTGTAAGTCATTTGGCCTTAAAATTTGCCATCATCAAAGGGGAGATTGATAACCTACAATCTTGGTTTTGATGATGACAAATGAAACTTAACTATAAGAAGTAAGAACACTGTTGAAAAATACTATATTTCTCAGACACACAAGCTCGTCCAAACGAGATTATTATGGACGCAATACACTATCCGAACGATCAGACAAAGAGAAAAATTTTGAAGCATCCACAACAGACACACTAGCTAGTCCAAAGGAATTTGCCTCGGATGTATTTCATAGTCCGAAAGAGTAAGGCAGAGTCAAGAGTTTTAAGACACCTGCAACGGACGCATCTAACTGTCCGAAAGAAGCTTACGTCGGACGAATCTTTCTGTCCGAAAGAAAATCACTCCCAGTTAAGCATTAAACCCTTCGGACACAATACACCGTCCGATGTGTGAACCTTCCAACAATACCTGGTCCGGATGAAGGAATGGACGCTAGCTCGGTCGTCCGAACGGTATCCTCTACTCTTTGATATTCAAGATTGGACGATGGATCGGATGCATGACAATTACATCGGACGTTCGAAACTATAATGGCTAGTTTTGAGCATTTATTATTGAACCATTAGGAGGTGGTTAGAAACCAATTTATTGCACCTATAAATACCAACTCTTTTGTAATAATAAAAATCATCTTACACATTGAATACAAGCAAAGAAAGGCAATTTGAGTGCAAATTAGCTCTCTAGTGATATTGTATTATTGTGTATTTAAGAAGTGCTATTCAAAATATCGAGTGGAGTGATAATATTGTAGAAAAGTGAGGTTTGGTGTAAAATCCTTGGCTCAACTAAAAACAAGTAGTGTGAGCAAGGGTGATACTACTTTATACACTAAAGATTATTGGCTCACCAAAATTGAAGGAGCATCTTGGTGGATTATTATTCCAAGCTATCTAGCTTGGATGTGGTGTTTGATCTCTTTCTCAATTTAATTTATTTATCTTATTTTTAATTGCTCATCCTTTCATCATCTTATTTGCCAAGTGCAAGAAATTTAAATTGTGCACTATTTTATGTTAAATTATTTTAGAAACCTAATTCACCCCCCTCTTAGGTTGCGTTGGGTCCAACAGTCCTGCAGCTTCTAAAATAATTTAAAAATAGTGCACAATTTAAATTTCTTGCATTTGGCTTAGGTTGCTTTGGGTCCAACAGTCATGCAGCTTCTTCCTCATCTCTTGCATTTGCTTGGCTTGAACATATCCAGACTTAACTAAATAATCACTACTATTTGTAGGAGTCTAGTAATCCCTATCTTTCCCCTTTCCCCTTCCCCCTTCCCCCATCCCTTAATACTGAAAGGAATGCTCTAAATTTACTAACAATCTTCATTAGAGAATAGGTTCAGCAAAACTTCATTATTCCATTTGTTATTCTCAATAAGCTCATTACAGTCCTGATGTACAGGTCACTGGTTTCCTGGAACTGATCTTACCATTACTAGAATTTGGGATCCACTTTCATGCCAAATTTTGATTTTTTTTTCCATTCCCCACTCTAATCCTTAATCCATTCTCAAACAAAGGGAACCAAGAACTCCTCACACCTTGCCAGAACTAGGACTTTCTTCTCTTTTTCCTTGACTCATATAAAGAAATTTAGGGAAATATTTGCCTTTGATGTCACCTTATTGACCAACCTGTACTGATTATACAACATCTTTCAAACTTGTTTGCCTAGTAGAGCAGTATTAAAATGCTGAATATCTCTAAGCCCCAATCTCTCTTTTTCTTTGGCCTCCGATAGTTTCCCCATTTAAGCCAACGTAGTTTCTGTTTGTCCTGATTACTACCCTAGAGAACCTTGCCATACATTTTGAGATTTCATCACACAATCCTTTGGAAAGTCTAAATACTGACATTACAAAGGAAGGTAAGCAACAGACTTCAAGGGAATTTCTTTGCCTACAAAACTGAGTAGTTTACCCTTCCAACCATTTATTCACGTTTATAAATGTATACCCTTTATGCAACCAAAAACTTCCTTCCTTGATCTTGAAAGAAGAATTGGTAGTCTCTTATATCTGCCTTGATTCACTAGTTTGATACTCCTTAAGATCTCAGTAATTGCTCCTCTAATATTTTCATTGGTGTTCATGCTTATAAACATGCTGGATTTATCCATGTTTATCTTCTGTCTAGAGTTTTCCTCATACCAATTCAAAATTCTATTAAGCTCTCTAACTTCTTCCACAACAGCTTTACAAAAAATGAGAGAATCATTAGTGAAAAAAAAGGTGAGAAATGGTAGGACCATCCTTTGAAATCTTGAGACCAGTTAAAAATTTAGTTTTAAAAGCTTGTTTTGAAGATTAGAAAAGGCTTAACCACACAACAAAAACATGTAAGGGGACAAAGGATTCCTCTATCTCAGACCTCTAGATGGAATAACATATCCAGATTTTTGTCCATTAATATTAAAAGAGTAAGACATAAAAGTGATACATCTCATGATCCAACTAATCCAAGAAGGACAAAACCCCCATTTTAACCAAAACTCTCCTTAAAAACTCCCATTATACTCTCTCATAAGCCTTTGCCATGTCAAGTTTAATTGCCATATAACCATCTTTACCATATCTTTTACTATTAAGGAAGTGAATATATTCATGGGCAATGATGATGTTATCAATGATTTGTCTACTCGGCATGAATGCATTTTGGTTTTTACTAATGCAAGAATTAAGAAGAGGTTTCAGCTTGTTAAATAACACTTTTGAAATAATCTTATAAAGGACATTGCACAAACTGATAGGCCTATAATGGGACAAATTTATGGTTGAAATTTTTTGTATAAGTATGACAATGGTCATTCACAGGTTTAGACATATGACCAGTATAGAAAAAACTCTTTACAGCTTCAACCATATTACTACCAATAATATTCCAGTAACTTTGAAAGAAAGCAGGAGATATACCATCAAGGCTTGGAGCTTTGTTAAGATACATTGAAAGAGGGCCCTTTTAACTTCCAATCAAACAGCTTGGTTAATCGGATTTCAGACAGACTTTGATGCACTGTGGAATGCCACTTAGAATTTCCTCATCAACTGAGTTTAGTTGGATTCGGAAGTAAATAGTTGTTGATAGAAATGAACAATCTTCTCCTCTATCTCTTTATCAGTACTGCACACCCATCCCCTATCATTCTGAAGTTGATTGATATGGTTCTGCTTCGTTCTTGTTGCAACATTAGCATAAAAATAAGTTATACACATCTAAGTGTGTTCAACCATTGAAACTCTTGCTTTTTGTTGCCAATACATTTCCACCCTTCTATAGGCCTTTTCAAGATTACCATGAAGAGTGCTAAGTTGAACCTTCCAGTTATCATCTTTTTTCTGCCTAATTGCCTCAATGTCCTTTTTAATCTCAAGAATCTCTTTTTTGGCATTCTTGTGAGTTCCTTTGTTCCACTGGATGAGAGCAATTCTACATATTTTGATCTTACTAGTAACCTTGAATACCTTAGATCCTTGTTGAGGCTGGTTCCACACTGAAGAGATGATTTTTCCTACTTCAATATTCAAAAGCTAGTTTCTGTCAAATTGGAACCTTTTTTTCATTCTTCCCCCTTTGTTCATAGTGTCAAGAATTAACATACTATGATCAAAAGCTTCACTCCTAACATGGATGTCACGCCCCCAAAACGAGACAATGACACGCCGCACCTCGGGATCACCCCAAGTATGCAAGGCACAGTATAAGAGCAATATACAAACCATAATACCGTCATTAGACCTCAAAATAATGTTAGGAGACTGTCTCTTATACACATCAAAATGCTGTGGGGTATATTGTATTGTATCTATATTTAGAGTACAAAAGTATAATACGATACTTTCTATTATTAATTCACACAAGACAACTCTAACAAGTCCATAGGCACTGTGCCCAAGCATTAAAAACTAACCTCACACTAGGAGGTAAATAGAAAATTCTATCTCCAATAATCCGTACTATAATCCTCCCCGATCGCACTCGATCTGTGACTCGCTAACGCCTCCCGTTGGTCCTCAATCGCAAACATAGGAGAAAATAATAACGGATTAAGCACATCGTGCTTAGTAAATAACATTTAAACCTGATTATAGATAACAAGTATACAATCAGTACAGGGAACAATATACGAGACATTATGATTCTTTGAAATGCAAATATCAGTCAATGAGCTCATGGTTCACAAAAGTCTTCCCAGCACTGGATCCAGGTATATCTATTATCAGCCCGAGTAGACAAGGCATAACGGAGTGTCTATCACTTGTCTTCCCGATAGATTGGGTATAACATTTAGATGTGAGTAATCGATATCATTGGATTCACTCAGTCATAGCCAAGTCCACTAAAGTGACCCATTGAGCTCTTCACAGAAATCATTCATTAACACATAGTACAATAATGAATAATTGATCCTGTTACAGAGACAGACATATAGATGTGTATAGAGACAGTCGAAATTATAAATATTAATCGAAATAAATATACTTACCTTAATATCAATTATTCTATGATTACAATACCAATCATATACAGGATATCAATAAAAAGGTGTAAATGTTACTTACCTCGAAAATCGATTTCGTAGAGGTGTTCGTATCCTAATTTCGACGATCTAAAACTCTAATCTTGAATCACCTAAATCAGGAGAGTGTTATACCATTAGGATAAAAATTGAGATAGGGATTCAATTACAAACTACTCAAAATCTCAAATTAGTCATTTATTGAACACAATTAAGTAAGGATTGGCTTAAATTTGTGAAAATAAGATAAAAATCTAAGAATTAGTGTTTATAATTTCAATTATCTCACTGGATTAAGAATTGTCAAATCCTAATTCAAATCTCACAAAAATAATAGTTAAAAAGTCATTTCAAACTATAAATCTAAGTCCCAATTTCTTATAAGTTTATTTTATAATCAGACAATTTATAATCTGTCTCCTTAAAAACATTTAATTTCTTATAAGAGACTTATAACATAACTTTTAAAATTTTCAGATTTGAAAGAAACTTACTTTTGAAGTTGGATTAAAGGTTTAGATTCTGAATCACCAATTTGATTTGGGAGTATATTTTTCAAAACTAAATTTGTGATTTGAGATCTTGGTTTGGAGAATTTCAAAGGGATTTTCTCACTGTTAGAAAAATTGGAATATGCAGGAAGATGTCTTCGTAGAGAAGACTTATATGATTTTCAAAATTTCACTTTAGTCCCTCAAATTTTATAAAAGTATACTTTGACCTGAAAATTTTAAAAAATATTTAAAAAGAGTAAAACGATTATTTAATATTTGAAAGGGATATAAATGAGTATTTAAAAAGATAAAATCAAGTACAAAAATATATAAAATGATTAAAAAAATTCAAGTATTACAATGGATCACCTTGGCTCTTTCATAATTAATAACCATCGTTTAACTCGACATCCTGTCCAGTCTTTCTTTCACCTCCCCTCATTACCCCATTCATTTCACCAAGTCCAAGGGAAACCATTATAGCCCAAGTCAATTATATCATTATTGTCAATAAACTCCTTGAAATTAGTAAAGCTCTAATTGACTCTTATTCTTCCTCCCCATTTTTTCTCATTACTCACAATTTATCATTAAAGTTTCCCATAAGAACAAAATCATCCCCCGAAAGTTTCTTTTTGCCAGAGAGCATAGTCCATCGAGTGTTCCTAATCTACTATCTGTACTAGCATAAATTGCAACACACCACCGTACTTCACCATTATCTGGATCAACAATCTAAGCCTCAATAGAGCAGGCAGTGTACAGAACTTGGTGAATTTTCAAATCACTGTTCCAAAACAAAGCCATGCCACCACTTCTCCTAATAAGGTGAACAGCAAAAATATTCTAAAAACCTTTTCTCTTTTTAAATTTTTCCATGTAAAGTCTATTATTTTTAGTTTCAAGAAGAAACAGCACTTTTGGGAGTGAAGTTTCAATACCAAAAGTGCTGGGGAGCTGCCAAGGTGCTTCCCGCACCTCGGCAGTTCCAAACCTGGACCTTTATTTTAACTTGGGTGCCAGGTTTGGAACGGCCTCTCATACCTCTTGATGCAGCTATTGATAAACTAGCAAGTGATCCTATGTTTCTTTGTTCCTTCCTGGTCCTCTAGTGCAAGTTCTTCCTTCTCCTCCATCAATTGAAATTTCTTCTTCCCCAACAGTTCTAATATCTGAATATTGTCACTTTTTTCCAGGAAGGGGTTCCTCACAATTTTGTTTTCTTTGCCTTTGTCTTACCTTTATTTCCAGCCTTTCCCATCTAGTTCTCTTTATATGATTGCATGTCCATAAAATCTTCCTAAATCACTATAACTGCAACCAGATTCTCAACATTGCTAATACCCTTCCCCACAGCATTTTTCAATGTATCACAACTAAGGTCCCCCCCTTCTTTTTTGTTCCCCACCTCATAATCTTATCCTCATCCTCTTCTTTCTTCCTCAATTCCCCTGCAACTAATCTTTTAGAATTCACTCTCCCCTCTAAACTGCTATCCTCAACCTTCTTTTGTTGGAAATCTCTAAGTTTTCACCAAACCCCTTCTCGTTTCTGTCTCTTATACCCTAAGATGTCTCCAATTGTACTTTGTGAAGCTTAATGCTTGGGCCTGAGTGATTTATGGACATGGGAGCTGTCTTAGTTACATTAGTTCTTATCCAGGCCCCGAATTGGGGAGTGCCATTATTAGACCATTCCCTTTTTTCTTTGGGAAGGTTTTTTCACTATGGCCAACAATTCTACAATAATAATAGAAATCAGGACAACGTTCATACTTGAACTAGATCCATTTGAGCAACCCTTCTATCTTCACTGGTCATCCCCTGATCAAAGGTTTTAATAGATCGACATCTACCAAAACTCTCACGTGTCTTCCCTTATTACTTCCTCCCCGAGGTATAATAACATCAATCACTTTGTGGAAAATCGAACCAATCTTCTCTCCAACTTCCTTTGTGATCAAATGTACTGGATGGTTCCACAATTGCACCGACATTTCTTTCTTTCAGAATAGGCCGTGGTTGAACTCCACCCCTGCTTCCCATTTGCGTAGAACCAACAGCTGATTATCCAACACATAAGGAACGCCATTCAGGTTGGCTTTTCTCATATCTTCCTCATCCTTAAAAATGAACAAGTAAAAGTTGAAACCCAATTCATTAATCATCACATTTTTTGGAAAACCCCACATGCTGTAAACGAAATTTTTCACACCTGTAAAATTAACAGATCTCTCCCTAATGACTTTTTCAATTAAGCTTAGTTTGTAGTCTTTTAACTCTTCCTACTACATCTCCCAGATCTAGGCTTAATTCTTTTGATCCACATCTGACAAGGCGAATTTCCTCATCACCTCTACCAGCTCGTTTGTCTTCCTATTATCCATCAGCTATGAAGATTTAATTCCACAGACAATCGATGACCCTCCTTTAACCAAATTGTGAGAGAAAAACAAGAAAAGAGCCTCTTTTTCAATAAAGCAGTGAGCCAGGTAGAAAGGAAAACAAGGCAGGAGAAAAAGAAAAACAAGACCAATAGGACCAAAAATTCAATTAAACAAATAGAAAGGACAAAAGCAAAAAGAGTCGATAGAATAGGGAAAGACAATATAAAACTAGTAACAAAATAAGAATGAACACATGGCAAACAAACTTAAACAAAGACCCACTTAGAATACTTAAAGTGGAACCGAAACAAGTGACTGGCAAAGGCCATACAGTAATGCAACCCAATAAAAGAGTGAACCTCACCACAACCATACAATAAATAATAACTAAATGTCCTTAATATATGTGAGTAATGAAATGGTGATTACGAAAACAAGTACAACAACGGTGAGATCAGCTTTGAGAATTTGAAATATTTTCAAAATTTTTTACGCTTCTACCAAGAGAAGATAAACACTCCCATAGAGAGAGAAAGACCTCCCATAGAGATGGTTGGGAGATGAACTCTCTGAGGCTTTGTCGAATCAAGGGACCCTTGAAGATACCCCATGATGAACGTTCCCATCACGAAATGGAAACGTTAATGAATCTCAATTCCCAATCTAGAAATGCAAGACAAGGAAACCTCATTTGAGAAATTTGTCTTCAAATTTATGAATGCACATATAGACATCTGTCTTGGTGCTTTCTTTCTCGTCTAGTGTCTATCGATGTTTCACGGGACATAAGTAACAAAATTCGATTAAATATTTAAATTGAATAATTGATGATAATTGAACTTTGTAAATCATTTTAGTTGTGGGACTATGCTCTAACTTTTCACATATCATAATCTATTCTTATATTTGAGATCTAATCTAATGGAATGAAACGTGTGAAATTCGAGAATTTTTGGTCCACTTAGGGTGTATACGTTTGAATTGAAAATATTTTTTTCTTTGGAAAATATTTTACATGAAAAAAGTCAATTTTTCATACAATTTTCTCATTGTTCAATGACAAAATGAAAATATTTTGAAATAAAAATTTTAACGATTTTATCTTTAATTTTATGAATACAAGTTAAAAACTTATACACATCTAGATGTGTATACCTTACAAGTAATTGTGATTAATAAAAATTTGATTTTGTTCAAAATTAAATGATAGTACAATATAGTAGTCAGGGGAAATTGAGGATGAGAAGAATGAGGCTGTCTCTTATACACATAAAGATAAGGGAACACACCATTACTTGTGAAATTGGAAAGTCCTTATTAATGTATAAACAACTTTTAGGGTTAACAATTAACTTATTAATTTAGAGGTACTCATATTTTAATTTCTAAAACTCTTTTAATAACAAACCTTAATGGGTAAATATTATTTTAGGTTAAACCACAAAACGGCTTATATTATATTGGTATTAGGGTTAAGAACTGTTCAGGAGAATAACGAAGACAAGAGATTCATACGATTTTTTAGCTTAAGACATGAAAAAGGTAATTAATGTGTCTAATTAATATATGATTACCGTTTCCATTTTACTAGGATGTAATTCATTAATTAAGCTTGGCTAATATTTCACGGGAAATTTACATTATATTGAGTGGTAATTAAATATTGTCGGGTAGCGTATGTTAATTATCTTTGATGGCTGAAAAACAATTGAACTTTTGGAGTCTGATTACTGTCTAGTAGTATTCGACATGAATTAATAAAATATTAAAAAGGCTGCGGTAAAAATATGAGTTAACAAATAAGGTTTGCGGTTTAAAAATAAAAGAAACCTAAGTATGTTAATATCATGGGTCTAGTTTGAATTAGAGGCAAAAGTAATTGAGCAGTTATTGTAGCAGTGATAGATCGAGGGGTGACAGTTGATGATTAAATGAATAAAATAATTATGCAATTGTTGGGGTTAACGTTAAGTTAGTCTTATGATTGGAAAATGGTGATTGGTGATTGGGTATTTTGTTGTGGACTAAACAAACCAAAAGGAACGAAAACAGAGGAAGTATAATGTTCTGCCAATAGTCGAAGTCCAACTACGTTTGTAACTCGATAGTCAACGGATCTGGGAATAGAATTGGGCTCTCGTTCGTTTTCTTTGCTTTTGATTAGGACCGAATATATATTGTTTTAGAGTATGTTAAGAGTTAACTTACGTTAGAAATAAATGTTAGAATTAAATGTGTTTTACTAAATTATAGGCCAAAAGGATAATGTGGGCACAATTTGTTAAGCTAAGTTATCTTACTTGCACTCAATATTAAAGTAAGTGGTTCCTTTTTTTCATTTATGGTTTTTCAAATGTTTTACAACAACTGATTAATTGTTTAAAAGTATTTTATAATATGCAAATCGAATTGAGTACGCTTAATACATGTTGCAAGTAGAATATCTCTATTATAAATATATTCGAATGTTAAATGCATGCAAAAATATGACTAAATATGACCAAGTGTGATCGAACGTATATGTTTGGCGTTAACCTGTACAAACCATGAGTTAACCGATTGAGTGTTTATCGTTATTGTTTAATATATTGAATGTATGAGCTGTTAATGTGTGACTGATGCATGATTGCTTGAATGATAGTGTATATATTATTGTGTGCTCAATATAATAAAAGGAAACGAGACTCACTTGCTGAGCAAAGTGTTTGATCACCCATTATTATAACATTTTCGTGGTACAGGAAAGTGATGAGTTGGTTCTCATGCACAGGATTGTTGGTAGAAATTGTGGATTCGGCATGGACTAGTTTATTATTTCCTTCTTTTAGGCACCTACTTCTATAATAAGTAGTTCAATGATATATAGGACGATCTACTAATATTGTTGTTATTATATATTCATTATTATGGCTTAAAATCGTCTCATTGTAACGTTGCCTAGCATACTCGGGTTTTATCCTGAGATGCGGCATATCATGATTCCGTATTTGGGTCGAGACATTTAATAGTATTACAGTCTAAGTTGTGATTTTTGTGAAATGTCCGAATTAGTTATTTAAAATACTGTATAGTTAGAATTTTATGAATATTTAGTTTGTGATTAACCGAGTAATTAGATCTGTCAGGTTTTGTGTGAATCACGATTTGGAAATGGTCAATCCAGATTACGGATTGCTGTGATCCTACTAATTAGACGAGTTAGTTAATAGGTCAAGATTTGAGTTTTGAAGTTGAATTGATTATTATGATCGGAGTCGTAGGAAGTGTGGAATAACCTTATTTTCCTTTTTCTAGTCATTGATTGATTATTTGTTTCAATTTTCAGAAATTGCATTAAGTGATTATTTGTTTGAGCATATGCAAACTTAGGGTATAAATATTTATTATGATGTCTATTACTTGTGCATAGATTCTTTGGTCAGGTTTATGTTAATTGCATATTTAAGTGATTAGTTATTTGGTCGTGTGTCAATAGTATGTTGATCTATTTATTTGTTTGAAGGTCTTATTGATTTACAATAGATACATATTTAATTAATTACTTACTTGAATGTAATGATACTTATGTGCCTAAATATTATTTGTACTGATCTTATTCATTGGCATACGGGTATTTGTATTGATTTACGCTACTTGCATTATAATTAACCAATTAATGGTGCTATTTTACATTAACTGTATGACCAAATCCAATTGATGATTTTCTCATTAATTACGCACGACTAATAACTATTTATAACATCTGAATAATATATGTAATGTAATATTCATGTTTTAAAAAAAAAATATTACTGATCAAGTAAAGAAAGAAAAATATTCTAATTAATATTATATGTTTATTAACCATTAATTGATTATTTGACTTGAATCTCCCTAATTGAAAATTTAACCGTTGGTTACAAGTTAAAATATATGTTAAATATAGGTCTCTAATTATTTAATTGTTTGATGTTATTAGTGATATATAGATTATTTGTTTCAATACATACTAATTGCATTTACTGATTACTTGCTTCAATATATGTTACTTAAAGGCAAAATTAATTATTTGTTAATATATTTATTAATTTTCATATGGAGTAGTTGTTTTGATCGATGCCAATTGTGTTTCTAATTGACTTAGTGTTTTAGATTACACTAATTTCATATTAAATTAATAATATATATTAATTATTATGCATACTAACTACATGCTTTATTATTGGTTTGTTTTGAATATTTAATTGCATAATTACTATTTGTCTTGATCTATGCAATAATTTTAAATTTAATTGATTAATTAACTAGAGATGTATTAATTATATGTCTTAATATTGGAGATGTATTAATTATATGTATAAATATTTATTGGCCTGATATTTACCCTAATACCATATAGATATGTATAATTACTTAATTACCTGTAATTCTGTTATACATATTAGAAATGGTAATTCACCATGCTAGTTTAATTATGTGTTTGATAATAAAATAAAATAAAATAAAAAGGAGTAGGGGGCGGCAAAGGCAGGGGGGACGAGGAGGGGAAGGAGGAGGAGAAGAGACACATTACCTATACAACTCAAATAAAAATAAATAAATAAATAGAATAAGACAGCATGAAATAAATAAATAAATAAATAAATAAATTGCGTAGACCATTCGTAAAGGTTAGTGTGACCTTTTTCTTAAAAAAAATCTACTGGGTACTCATCGGGTAAAATCATGCATCATATGGATTATTTGATAGAGAAAGATTATGTTTAAACAAGCATGTTTGTGAACCATTAGTGTGTGAATTAGAGTATTATAGTATTGCATTATTGCATTTATTCTCTGTGAATAGTTTTAAAAAAATAAAAAAATAAAATAAAATGAATAAAAAATTTGTGAAATTTGTAAGAATCCAGAGCATATGTGGTATGATTATGACTTTGGCAGTGTGAACTATGTATTGTTTTTCATAAAAAATAAAAAAATAAAAAAACTAATCATAACTAAAATCATAACTAGTCACAACATAGTGACTATAAATATATGTAAGACATTTAAATTATAGTGTTGTTTGTGCCGAATGAAACTACAGTTATGGGATATTCTGTGCATATAGAGAATTAATCTTGAATTTTTCTCTTATACACATCTAGATGTGTATAAGAGACATATGTTACAGCTATAGTTGTAAAATATTGTAATACGATCTTATATATGCAATTCTCAATCAAAGTTATGGGAAAATCGGTGCATTTGAACACGTTAATCAAGCAATAGTTGATCATTTTAGATATAGAATGAAAAAAGGGGTAGTATGCATGTTTTGCTTACTTGTATATTGTAAACGATTTATGATGCAATTTTCAATCAATATATATATATATATATATATGTATGTATATATACTTTTATCTACTAATTGGTGTAACTAAATATAAGGTAATCTTGTAGTCTTGTCTAAATTTGGGTGTGAAATTAATTGTTGACGTGTTAAGTAAAATTTATCACAAG
Source organism: Cinchona pubescens (assembly GCA_025175665.1). Classification (NCBI taxonomy): domain Eukaryota; kingdom Viridiplantae; phylum Streptophyta; class Magnoliopsida; order Gentianales; family Rubiaceae; genus Cinchona; species Cinchona pubescens. The sequence continues at coordinate 40,100 of JANKKI010000179.1, forward strand.
TTATATATAACCATGAATATAAAAAATCAAAAACCAAAAAAATAGTTTTCATATAATGTTGGGATTCATTCATGTTATAAAATATAATTTATTGAGTTATGCATTTTGAAATATGTGAGTTTGTAAATTGTGTGATTTGAAAATAGGAACTTTAAAAAAAAAAAAAAAAAAAAACACGTTTACAACGCCGTTATGATAAGGTTAACATTTTTAAAAAGGAACTTTGGGGAAAAAAAACGATTTCATCATAGAATTTGTGTCTCAAGAGTTTCTTGGTCTAGTGTTTTGAACCATTCTCTGACAGTATGAGAAATAAATCCATAAGTATGTATATTTTAAGATATAATAATTCTTACAAACATTATCGAATATGAAAATTAATTTAAGAAGCCTTTCTAACTTGTATGTGACTTAATTGTGTAACCCAATTGCTAGAATTGTTATGATCAATTGGTTTACAATAAGAATGGTGAATGTTTAAGTCGGTGGCCTAATAAAAGTTTTCCTCATAGAACTATTTGTGAGGTCTTGTATACTTGTAAAATTTCAATATTGCTTATATGCTAGGTGAGTTAAGTTGTACTTATCTTGGTTATACACTTGTGAAGTGATTGGTTTGATCCATGAGGTTATCATACCTTATTCGTTTAAAGATCTTAACTTGATTTAGATGATGAACGGTAGTGTGTATAAGAGTACACCTATAGTGTATGGTAAGTTTCGAGAATGAAACTTTTATTAAGGAGGGTAAAATATGAAACTCAAAAATTTTTGGTGGACTTACTTGTAAAATTGGAAAGGTCTTATTAACGTATAAACAAGTTTTAGGGGTTAAGGATTAACTTAGTAATTTAGAGGGACTCATATTGCAATTTCTAAAACTCGTTTAATAACAGGCCTTAATGGATGATTGTTATATTTAGGGTTAAACCACAAAACGGCTTGTATTTCAATATTGGTATTTGGGTTAAGATCAGGAGAACGAAGAAGAGGAAGAGATTCATAGGATTTTTTTCAAGACATGAAAAAGGTAATTAATATATATAATTAATGTTTAGTCTTTAACTTTTATTATGATTACCTTTTCCATTTTACTAGAATTTAATTCACTAATTAAGCTTAGCTGAGGTTTACATTATATGGAGTAGTAATTAAAATAGTGTCGGGTAGTGTATTTATTTTATCCTTTGATGGCTGAAAAACAGTTGAACTTTTGGAGTCTAATTACTGCCTAGCAGTATCCGACACGGATTAATAAAATATTAAAAAGGCTGCGGTAAAAATATGAGTTAGCAAATAAGATTTGCGGTTTAAAAATAAAAGAAACCTAAGTATGTTAATATCATGGGTCTAGTTTGAATTAGAGGCAAAAGTAATTGAGCAGTTATTGTAGCAGTGATTGATCGAGGGGTGATAGTTGATGATAAATGAATAAAATAATTATGCAATTGTAGTGGGGTTAACGTTAAGTTAGTCTAATGAATGGTGAATGGTGAATGGTGAATGGTGAATGGGTATTTTGTTGTGGACTAACAAAGCAAAAGGAACGAAAATAGAGGAAGTACGATGTTCTGCCAATAGTCGAAGTTCAACTACGTTTGTAACTCGATAGTCAACGGGCTCTGAGAATAGAATTGGGTTCCCGTTCGTTTTCTTTAAATTTGATTAGGACCGAATATATATTATTTTAGAGTATGGTAAGAGTTAACTTAATCATTTGACTATAACTTGTTTTACTAAATTCAGAGTATAGGCCAAAACGACGGGCTCAAGTTCTTAAGCTATCTTATCTTACCTAACTCGATATCGTTAAGTGCTTCTTGTTTCTTTTTATCATTTAAAAATGTTTTACAATTGATTAATTATTTAAAAATAATTTACAATATACAAATCGAATTAAAAACGTTTGATACATGTTGCATGCGAAATATTTTTATTACAAATATAATCGAATGTTGTATGCATGCGAAAATGTAACTAAATGTGCATGTTTGTATGTGAAACTCATTGATATACATATGTTGTTCGGTAAAAATTAATTCTCATCTCATTAATGTTATTGCCACTACCATTGTCACCGCCACTGTTATTGTCACTGACCCTATAAGTGAGCTCCTAATAGTTAGGTTTGGATATCGAATAGTTGATTAACCTATGCGAACCATAGGTTAATTGATTGAGTGTTTATTGTTATTGTTTAATGCATTGAATGCATGAGTTGTTAATGTATAATTGATGTATAATTGCTTGAATTCTAGTGTATAAATTATTGTGTGCTCAATCTACTAAAAAGAAATGAGACACACTTGCTAAGTAAAGTGTTTGATCACTCTATTATTATAACAGTTTTGCAAGAAAGTGATGAGTTGGTTCTCAAATAGAGGATTGCCGATAAAAATTATGGAATCGACATGGACTAACTTCTTTTTTCCTTCTTTTGGACACCAACTTCTGTAATAGATAGTCCAATGATATATAGAACAATTGACTATTGTTGCTAATACATGTTTATTATTATAATTTGAAATTGACTCATTGTATCATTGTTTAACGTGTTCAAATTTTATTTTGAGATATAGTGTGTTATGATTCGAATTTGGAGCGTGAGAAAACAAGTGTAAGATACGCAAGAAAACGGAACACAAGCAAAGCAGAACGTTAAAATTGTATAGTACCATAAGAAAAATCCGTCACAATTCAGGTCACAACCAATTACTTCAAGACAAACTCCATTTAATCGTTGAACATCAAGAAATTAAACATTGCATACATAAGTTGCAATCTATTTCACAATTGTAAATTTATTTTTACTGTGAAAAGATGCTACTAATACTTAACAAATCTAAATAGTTTAATCTGTAATTACTTGACTGTTTCTAGTGGCCTCTCTTTCTTATGTTGGTTGCATGGGGGACCGCTGCAAATTCTCTTCTATCTATAGCATGACCAAGTGTCAAGTGCACCAGAACAGACAATAATCCTGATTCTCTTGCCTAATCTTTCGGTCCTGGTGAATTTCTGTTGCAAGGGACATTCTTTGCCGGTTCGTAGTATCAAGATCCATATTTTAGGATTTAAACATGTAAGCTTCTATTCAATGAATCAAAACACTATTCATCGATATCATGCCATAGAGCAGAGGCTAAAATAACAGAAATTCGGGGTAAGCAATACACCATGGACAACACCACAGATTTCTGGTAGACGCAGACGTCAAGGGTGTGAAAGAAAATGGAACCAATTGACAACGAGTCAAGCAAACCACGAACTTATAACTAGTCTAGAAATTCTTAGAAAACTGATGTAAAGTATTTGGTTCTTTGACACCTTCTCATACGTAACTCGATGTTAATTGAGAACTCGAAACCTTGAAAGGGACTAAAAAGAATACGAGGTATGCATGAAGTTGTGAGGTTTCAAGAGTTAAAACCCAAGGGTTGAGTAACAAGATTTCAAGAGTAAAAACCCTTCATGGGATTTGTTATATTAAAGAACATAAAATTCTATGCCAAAATCATTTAGCAATGAGTAAATTCATCAGGAGCATTATTAATTAGTTTCGGAAAAGGAGATAGATGTGGAATATTACGTCATTGACAAAAAGTAACCAACGCCTACACCTTGATGACATTTCAAACAAGGTTTAGCCTTTTCCAGACAGCTAGAGATATTGAATACAAATACAACATAGACAAGACTCAAGAACATTGTTAAGCTATATTGTCCTTGGTAGTAAAGCAGCAATAACCTTTATTTACATGTAGTAAACCTGTAGAATTCCAGGCATTGGAAAGTTTGATGATCTGATGGATATTTTGCTGGGACATATTTGTACATGAGGTGATTTTCCTCATCAAAGGAGGTTTAGTTATACAAACTTTAACACATACACAAGTTAGATCATATGTAACACTAGTCAACAATAAAACTACTCACTGTTGTTCACAACACCGCCGGGCCTACGATGAAGTATGCTTTGCAGGGAAAGCAACACCCAATTTCACTTTGTGTCTTGAGAGCTAAATGCAGTCTAAACCTCGTAACCTGGGAATTTGGAGTTCTCCGGTCCAAGCAAATCAAACCATATACAAGCAACCCCAGCTTGCCCCTGGAAAAGAGAGTAGGCATGATCTGCACCATTAAAGGGACTTGAAGTTGTCGGATTTCTTTGATCATGAAACAAGCAACATGCAAATGCCTTTGCTCTGTCTATGTAGATGCTTTCTCCAGTAAGACGATAGAGGGAGAGAAAAGCATAAGCATTCCCAGCAGCACCATCAGCCAGACCTACCTTCTTGACCAACCCACTCTTCCACACAACTTCCCCAGCCTCAATGGCCGCATTGCGGAATTCCCGATCATTTGGTAACACCTGCACATTCGAATGGTAAATAAATTCTCATTCATATGCTGTTTAAGCACAAAATTTGAATACCACAATAGTATCTTTCTTTATACAAGACACTCTCCTTTTCTCAGATTTTCCATGGACACATAAGACTACTATTTTCTACATTGTAAATTTTGAAATCTCAAGCAAAGAGACTATTTCTCCACATTGATGTTTGTGAACTAGAGAAAAGACTGTCAACAACAGAAAGGGTGAATGTCACACCACAGTGAGCAAGTTTTCTTTTCCAGGGAAAAAGGAGCATTTCAAGAAAGTGTCAAGTTTCTTGGTTTCAGAATTCGTACGAGCATCTAATTTGGCAAAATGAATAATCTTAAATAGCTGAATGCAATATAAACCCTTTACCTCTGATGCCTTGCACAGCGTTATACCAATGCCAGTTGCACCATGAGACCACTGTACCAGCATGTCCCTTGGGTTCCCTTCACTTACTGGGTAATTCCCACTGTGGAGAAACCTGTTACTCATCATGTACCTTAAGGTCCCTTTTACATCTTCAATATCATCAGCGGAAAGGGTTGGGAAGTGAAGTAACACGTGCAAAATACCTGCAAGACCATGGGCCGCACACCCAATACCTTGTTCCATGCCATCTATACATCAATGGGCAGGCTGTGTTATCAGAAGCACCTGCCCTGCCCCCTGCCAACACTGCTTCAACAACTGGCATCAGAAGATCATTAGGGACTGTCTCTGCTCCCAAATGCTTGTTTATGAATAAAGCAGCCCAAAGGAAACCAGCACGTCCATAGAGTAGATCATATGACATTCCAAATCCACCTTCCTCAGGTCCAACAGGGAGGGCTCTTTCTTGTGACACCTACCAAAACATTTGGATATTTTAAGAATTAGCAGTCCCTACGAACATCTAGAACTTGATTGAGGATTTTAGATGCTGCTCAAACTTGACAAAATGTGCAAGTTGATGGATTAAATGGACTTGGCACAAGTTTATGAAGCACTAGAGGATAAGAAGCAAACAGAGAGTTAAATCCCACAGTCGGTTGGTTCCCTTGGTCAAGTTGGTTCCCTTGCTGTCAATCTATTGTGTGAGCTAACCAAATCTCTACATGGGGTCCTAGATATTCAGCAACATAAGAATCAAACTGAGAACAGAGGCCTATTAGGCTATTACCACATCTGGTTAATCTTTTCTGCTTCTTCAATCCTCCGGAGATTGAAACACAATCCATTTATGTTCAAAATCAGATTCAGCCACTTCCTCATCCATATGTACTTGGTTTTAAGAGACGAAAATGAGCAGTGAAACTGTTTCAATAAATAAAAAACATGCATGCATCATAAAAAGCCAAGAAGTTGTTAAGAAACTACTCGTTGACAAACTTACAAAAAAGTTGTGCTCTCTCTTGTTAGCCCGGCCTTAGAGGTATCAAGCATCAATCTTAGTTCAAGTTCCAAGTGTACATCTATCTTAACCCACATCCTTAAACACAATCCATAAGTTTAAAATCAATGTGCTCACATAAGGTGATACCAAAGAGCTAGATGGACCCACATAGGGCAAATGCATCTCAACACAATCCATAAGTTTAAAATCAATGCACTCACATAAGTGTGATGCCAAAGAGCCAGATGGACCCATATAGGGCAAATGCATCTTTATATCTATATTTGGCAGCAGAATTTTCAGTTGTTTCAATCTCAAGTTGTAAGACCCTTCCAACATCAGAAGTGAGCGGGAAAAAGGTTTTTAGTATAATAACACAGGTCATGGGTTACTAGTAACTCGGCTTAAGCATTTTCGCCTAGTGGTTCAAAGGCAAAAGTTATTGGACCAGCCCAGGCCACAGTATTACACAAGTTGTCCATGGTAAAATTGTATTTAAAGCAGAAAATTGTAAAGGAAATGTCACTCACAAATATCTTTTAACTGAGACCAAACCACTCTACAAATAAGTCTCACCATGTGTGCAGGTCAAGTTGGTTTAGATTTTTTATTTTGTTCAGTAATAATGCTAAAGAACCTTTTGTAAAGTTCACAATCCCCACATAACCACTCTGGTTTAGATTTTTTATTTTGTTCAGTAATAATGCTAAAGAACCTTTTGTAAAGTTCCTGGAGAGCACAATCCCCACATAACCACTCCTTCAACAACTATTTTCCACCTCTAAGAAGTTGACTGTTAGAGAAAAGATATTTCATGGTCAAAAGATTGAGTAACAGATTATTGAAAATATCTTTTGCATGATAGGATGTCTTCTCAAAGTCATATAGATGAAACTGGCTCGTACATCTTGACTTTGATAAGAAACTACAAAGACCTCCGAACAATAACCTAAAAACATGTCTTAATAGTAACTAGAGTATGGGAGTTATAACCAATTATTTCATTTGTTGTCCAGTGCAATTCTGCAAGTATACAGGAGTATGGGAGTTATAACAATTATTTCATTTGTTGTCCAGTGCAATTCTGCAAGTATACAGGAGTATGGGAGTTATAACCAATTATTTCATTTGTTGTCCAGTGCAATTCTGCAAGTATACAGGAAAAAAAAAGATGCCTATTAGGTAAATGGATCCAGGGCTGCTGCTGTGAATTTGTTCACAGCAGCTTGCAGTGGACCAAGCTTAACGCGGGCCTTATCGGGTCAAGATCGTATAACTGCACATTTTTCACAGCACTTTGGCCCCAAATCCTTTCGGGTAAATGCTAAAGTTCCATGCAGCAGCCAAAATTGCCACACTCAAGTAGCTAATTCATATAACTGTGGGACGATACCTTGATGTGAAAGGACAAGGAAAACAAAATACAACTGATAGTCCAGATACCTCAAGAAAACAGTCCAAATATAAGTCACGTTTTTGCTGGTCCCCACAATAGTTTGCAGCCACAGCACCAAGAGCATAGACCCCTCCTTTACCACACAGAAAAGTCACGTGCCTGGTCCACAGTAATCAATAAAGATGATAAGTGTTTCCATGATTTAGGGATGACAAAGCAATGAATGAATCAAAAACTTCCAAATGTTATCAGAAACAGGATTCCTTGAATCTTGGACCAGCTAAACATAAATGCAAGTCCCTTAGTTGATTTATATATAACATGTTACAGCAGATAATATACTTATATCCCCTTTATTTTTTTCACAGCCAAAAGATCTTGTAAATTGTCATGCATCTAGTAAGAAAGCTAAAGTCTAAGGCTCCATCATATATAATGTATGTGAATAATTCAAAAGGTTGAATTGTATCTTTTTGAACCATGAAAAATATCCACAAAAGTCACATAGACATGTCATTTTGGTGACAACTATCAGAAGAAGAAAGAGACAGTCGTGATCAGTTAATCCAACCTCAAAATCTTACGCATAAGTTCAGAACTCAAATACTGAATTTAAAGGACTAGATACAATTCAAACTGTAATAGCTTACTAGGACACATCTTCGATGGGCTAAGTACAGCCCAAAGTCAAAGCTTTTCTTCACCTCTGTCAAGCTAATTATGTTTCTCACATGGGGGATGCGGTGGATGATCTTCATCTCTTTTTTTGGGTGACCATGATTTTAACAGTGCATCCATAAGAGACAGATGTCAGCCAACTCTAATCCTCTCTTTTCATATTATTTTACCACATATGGTTGAAGCACCACAAAATCAAGAACAACGCTCAGCAGTTAAAAGGGGTACCATGACAAAGGAAGATCAAATCCCAAATAAAGGAACACCTGTTCTTATTCCATAACTTTCATAGGGTTACGATGGAAACTACAAAATCAAAATCTGTTCTTTTTCTAATAACAAGTTCATAGGATAGTAATGGAAGCTATAAAATCATCAAGAGACCTATATAAAGAATAAAAAAGGAAAAAAAAAATCATCCGAGGAAATAAATCCCCCAAGAAAAAGCCCCCTTTCTCCCCTTTAGAGTTTTAACATATCAAATTTCATCACCGTAGTTCAACAGTAATATTTATTTAACATCAATATCTCTACGACTTGAACCCCGTGACGTATAATATCCGGAGAATCATGAACTTGGATGATTCACTGACACATAGTAATCGGAATTTCTAATTTAATACTGAATAACTACACAACCGAACATTCTCAGCATATCCCTTTATACCATCTTTTTAACGCATCCCGAATCAATAAACCATTACAAAGTCGGCAAAATCAAATTGCTAACACAGAATTAACACATAAAAATAACCATCAAGAATCAGATTCATTTTCTATACTTAATAGGAGTACAATACTAAAAGATCACATTTTTACACTAACCTGGTGGAGGAACGAGCAATGGAAGCGCAAGAATCAACAATCTCAGAGCACAATCTCAAGTCCTGAAGACTACCAGTAGCCTCATACGCCCGCAAGCAGGTGAAAGCTGTACCTAGCAAACCCGTATACACAGTTGGGTCCCTACTTGCATAATTGGTGTACTGTCTTCTCCATGTGACTTGCACCACCTAATCATTTCCCCCAAACCCATTTTAATTATTAAACCATCCCAGAACAAAAAAGAAGAAAATTTTAATTTTTATACTACAAAATTAGTATTACTAGTACCTTGTCTTTCAAAGAAATAGCAGCTTGAAGGAAAGTTTGAGCTGGAAGTGAAAGATGAGTCGTTAGACGTCAGACCCATGAACCAAATCAATCCGTTCGTTGTCATCTTCATGATTGTTGTTTGTATCCTCAGAAGCATATTTCACAATTGAAGAAGACATTTTCTGTTTTTTTTTTTTTCTCTTCTTTTACCTTCTAGAAATTTCTGCGATTTTAGTAAAGATGCTGAGTTTTCAGGGCAATGAAAAAGAGATGTCTTTGATATTATACTATTATAGAAGAGTTGGGGCGTATAAATAGCGAATATGTCTGAATTCTGAAGTGAAGCAAAAGCAAAAGGAAAATTAGTACTGGTTGTTGATGCTGATAGCTGGGGTTGGGCTTTGAGGTTACAGGTGTCACTATACTATAGCGATGAGGTTACAGGTGGCATGTTATCCAATGTGTTCAGACGAGTAATCGAGGGTGAGATTCATGAGAATCACGTTTGTTATTTGGCTAATTATGCGTACCGAGTAGTAACTAGTATGTGTATTATATACAGGAGTAATAGACTGGTGTCGCACTCAATGATTGGTGTTAATAGAAAGCATATAGAATAGAAGTTAAAAGTGAGAAAGGAAAACAAACTCATTTACATTTTATATTTATATTTTTTTAATTTTTATATTTAAAAGGAAAACAAACTCATTTACATTTTATATTTATATTTTTTTAATTTTTATATTTAAAATGATACATTTTAGTCTTTTATAAATTTAAAATATACTATTTTGGTCTCTCGATATAATTATCAATATATATTTATCTCAAATATATATATATATATATATATATATATATAGGAATAGGAATGTTACATTTTTCATAAAGCTGCTTTGGGGTATACACACATAGTTCTTAAATATTTAAACGATGTGTGACTTGAGTACAATCTCAATTAGGTTGTAGACAAAATATTTTCAAGTTGATCTAGATTGTTTCCTGTATCTAATCACAACTTTTCCACCTATAACTCTACTATAATAACTCCAATTTTTCTTCTTTTTAGAACAATTTATTGTTTATGATTATGTATTTTCAATTTTGCACTGATTAAATATGTTACATTTTATACGTGTGAGTATTTCAAATTAAAATATACCCATAATTATATCGAGGGATCAAAATGGTGCGTTTTGAATTTGTGAGCGACTAAAATGCATTATTTTAAATGTGAAGGACTAAGAAAGTATAAATGTGAAATGTGATGGACTATTAAGGTCATTTTCCCAAGTGAGAAATGAAAGAAGTTAAAAGTAGTGAGAAATTTTATCTGAGTCACCTCAATTAATTGGAATTCTTAATTTGGAGTGAGAGGTTCGTATTTTTGAAAAATAAGGGGTCATTCTATTCAGAAAATTAAGCCTTTCACTTCAAAAAGAGGACTCCAATTAATTGAGCAGTAACTACCAAACATACCCAATTTGTGAAACCCAGTATTTTAATAGTCTTGTTCTTTGATTTTAACTGGGTTAAAATATTTTTCATATTATAAATAGTCATAAAGTACTTCAACTTATTCGTTCTTCAATTCGGCAAATTTTTCGATTTACGCGATTAAGAAATCGGTATCGGCGGTTAAACGGGTCAAAAGTTGGATTAAGTGTAATTAGTGCATTGTGGTGTGTGAGTGTTGTAAGATGGCTGATTTATAATGTTAATTTAGTAGCAAAAATTAGTTTTTGGGTTAAATAGTCAACTTGGAGACTATTTGGTCAATGGAGTACTATTTGGTCAACTTTGGAATTTCTTTTAAGCCTTCTTCTTGCTTTATTTTTCCTCATTTCTTCCTTGCTGCTGGCCGACTCTTCTCCTCCATTTTTCCTCAAAATTTTCATAATCAACCACTGGCGGTCCAGTCGGATGAGGAATCTAGATGTGTATAAGTACTTATGGCTTATGGGCTTTATGATTTAAGCTTGGTATAACATGAGTTATTTGGTGTCAAAACTATTTAGGCTGTAGTGGAAGACTCTTTGCAGCCTTATAAGTTGTGATTTATGTATGTTATGGGTTGTTTTTAGTGTTTTGGAGGTTTGGAAGTGATTGGGGTTGATTTTTAACAACTTTCCATGGTTAGATTACAACTCAAATTTTAAGATTATGAGTTAGGGTTTTGTCTTCCATATGAGCCTAGAATGTTATGCTATGAATGCTTATGTCTATGCTTGTAATGATGATTTAAGAGTGTTTTAAGGTTAGTTTGGATAGGAATTGAGACTTCAAACAAAGTGGAATTGATTTCCCTTCATTTTGTAAGTAAGCGGAAGTTTGGCGCAACTAGGATAATTTGGATAATTGGTTATGTTTAAAGGGTCTTTAATGATCTTTTGATGGTTTTAGGTGTTTTCCATTGTTGTGGAATGCTATTGATATAGTCCCGGCTATTGCTCTGGTGAATCTTTCCGTTTATGGATTTTGTTGGTTGAATATGTTGTTTTCAATGGGTTGTAACCAAGGTCCCTTGAATACCTTGGAAATGGATTTTGTTGGTTGGTTGTATATGTTGTTTTGAGTTGGGTTATGACCAAGGTCCCTTGAATACCTTATTAATTGGATTTTGTTGGCGGGAGGATAACCTACTTATAGCCGGTTGGAAGTAGAGATGGCAATGGGCCGGGTTGGCCCGTTGGATTGCCTAGCCCTGTCTCTTATGACACTTTTACCAAGTTTTGGAATTATTATATAGGGTCTTGTGATGGGATAACTTGACCTCCCGGTCAGACTAGTAGGTGTGGTAGATTACTAGATCTGGCTAGTACTGTAGGTTATACCTTGGAGCCTAAAAGATACTCATGCTAAAAGATACTCATGCTATTTTATTAAATTCCGGATTGAAACTGTACTTGGATTTGTTAGCTATGCTTTAGCATACTATATTTTGAAATGATTGGATCTTTTTGGCTATGTTTTGGAAAAGCATACGATGTTTTGTAATGTTTGGATCTTTTTGGCTATGTTTTGGACATGCTCGCGTTTCAGACATCTTACAACATCTAAGAAAACATGTATATTATAATATCAAATATGTGTATCATGAAAAAGAAATAACCCATATCTGAAAACAAAATTAAACTGTAAATTATACACAAGAGACAAGACTATTAAAACAACTGGGTTTCACATGTTACTAACCTAACAGTTTTTTTTATCTATTGATCAGCTTTAGATTTTCTCCAGATTCCACATTACTGGTAGGACTCTGCGGATAATCTTCCAAGCTTCTCTTTTGTTTGGAGAGGGGTAGTGTATTAGATAGGTTTTGTATTTATGAACTTTGTTTTTGTTGTAGCATCTTTTGTACTAAGAAGAAATTTTGTAATTATTCTGTTTTATAGTTAAGAAATGGTTTATGGTTCTATTACATTGTGGTTAAGTTTGTTGCTCTGTTCGTTTGTGCCTTGCGCTTTGGAAAGCCGGTGTGCCATTAGCGCGGCGTGTTACGGTCCCGTTTTTGGGGCGTGACATTGTGAGGACCCGCTAGGCGTTACGTATCGCCGTCCCCAGCGGACCCTACATACTTCGGACTTCACCTCCCACCCGAGTGGTTGCCCAAGTGTCTGCAGCCCAATGGGATTCGAACCTGGGGTGGCAAGGCTTATTAAGTCCGAAGAATGGAACAATAATGGTAATACATTATGCTCATTTTTACGGGACAAATTCAACCATTACAAGAATGCCCATGCAAGCTAACTACTTCAAAATTAGGCTAGCCTTGATTTAAATGCACCAAAGCTATGCCATATTTGGGGGAAGACCACTTGAAGATCCCAACACCCATCTCCTCAATTTCAAAGAAGATACTTGATATCTTCAAGTTTAATGATGTTCTACTCGATGTTATAAGGAAAACCTAAGGGTTCCTCGGCAAGGAGCATCCATGAAGAGTTTGTCCCATTTCAATTGAGGGACAAGGCAAAGAACCCTTATTTGCCTCCAAAGCTTTGATCAAGGAACATTTACTACTTAGAACTATTTGGCTCAAGAGTTCTTGTTAAAGTACTTTCCACCTTCAAAGACTGCCAAATCAACAAATGATATCACTTCTTTTCGGCAAGAAGATGGGAAAAGCCATTGTAAAGTATGTGACCGCTACAAGGAGATGCTTGGAAAATGCCCTCACCATGGAATCCCACTTTGGATGCAAATCCAAACTTTCTATAATGGGCTATTCCAAGACACAAAGACCATAGTGGATACTTTGATGAGAGGATCTATTTCACTCAAGATTCCGAAGAATGCCCATGAATTGTTGGGAACCATGACTTCCAATCATTACCTACATATTCCACAAGCCACTACACAAAGAAAAGGGATTCCTGATTTTGATGCTATGAATGCCCTCCTTGCTCAAAATCAAGATATAACCTTACAATTGGCAAACATAGTGAGTTAATTGGGAAACTTGTAGGTCACTACAGTGAATGAAATACAGCCACAACCTCCTCCAATGTGTGACTTTTGTAGGGGAAACCATCCCAGTGGACAATGTGCAATTGAAGAGCAACCTTACCAAGAGAAAGTTCAATATGTGAACCAACCATCTCATTCAAGGCCCCAAAATAACCTATACTCAAAGACTTATAATCCAGGATCTTATACCATCTAGATGTGTATAAGAGACAGTTGGAACTCATCATCAACAACAAATTCATGTCCAAACTCAAATTCCACATCCTATTCCCCTATTCAATTCTCAAGAAAATTGCCAAAACCAACCACAACATCAATTTCAACCACATCAAAATCAACAGCACCCACAACACTACCCTCCTCCACAACAATTTCAAGGACAATCTTTAAGAAGCATGGATGACATGTTTGACAATTTTTAAGGAATCATAATTCATCTTTCAAAAACTTGGAGAATCAAATGGGCTAAATTTCTAGGCAATTATCTCAAAAACCTTAAAAGACCCTCCCTAGTGATACTATCCCCGAACCCAAGGGAGCTAAATCTAAAAGAACAAGACAAGGTGATTGTCCTACAAAATGGAAGAGAGTGGAATAATTAAGTGGTTGATGATACAACAAAGAAAGGGAAACTAATGAGGTGATGGTACATTAAGAGATTTCCATGATAATGAAGTTGGTGAATCTTCTCGGGAAAAAGGCAAGGAATATGAAGAGCCTAAAAAGTTCCAAATCCCCACTTAAAGAAATAGTGAAGACAAAACCCATTTCCTCAAAGGCTAAATGGTGATGACAAAGAAAAGAAGTACAAAATGTTCTTAGAGAACTTCAAGAGGATTGAAAATAATATACCGTTCATTGACGCTTTAGAAAACATCCTATGTTATGCAAAATTCATGAAGCAAATGCTCACAAGTGCATTATTTTAATAGAGCTTACCTCTCAAAATGAAGGATCTTGGATATTTCTCGATCTCTTATAAAATTGGCGGCCTAATTTTTGAGAGGGCGTTTTGTGACATTGGAGTAGAGCTAGCAATTGATCTAATTCCCCTCTCTATTTACAAGAAATTAAATAGGGGAGGGTTGAAGCCCGCTAATATTATCTCTAATTGGTGGATCGAAGCATAAAGTATCTGGTCAGTATTGTTGAAAATGTTATTATCATAGTTGATAAGGTGATTCTATCGGCAGATTTTATCATCCTTGAGATGGAAGAAAATAATGATATGCCATTGATTCTTCGGAGACTATTTCTCAAACCGGAAGAGATCTAATTGATATTCAAGAGGGCAAACTTCAACTGTTTGTTAATGAGGTTATCGTTTCATTTAACGTTTTTGATTCATTGAAGTTTTCTTCTTTATATGATAAAGAATTGAGAGTTGATATAATTAATGAGGTTGTTAACGAATTTTATAGGTCAAATCTCAAGAAGCTTCCGTTGGAGATAAAACTCAATACCGGAGAGGATGAGAAAGAACATAATGAGGACGTCCAAAGTTGCTTGGAAATGTTAGAAGAGAATCTTATTTTGGATACACATCTACCTTCGGGAAGACGGTTACAAGAATGAGGATATAGATAAAGATGGGTAGCCGACCAATGAACCCACAAGGTTGAACTTAAACCTCTTCTTCTCATCTTGTTGTGCTTTTTTAGGTGATAATAGAACATATCCGGTGATTGTTAGTTCTTTTCTTACTTGTGATCAATTGCATTAGTTTCTTGATATGGTAAAACAACACCATAGTGTAATTGCATGGTGCATAGAATACATAAAAGGCATAAGTCCTACATTGTGTGTGCATAAAATTCTTCTTGTTCATAGTTATAAACCATATAGATAAACCCAATGTAGGTTGAATCCTACTATGAAAGAAGTGGTTAGAAGGGAAGACAAGAAACTCCTAGATGTTGGGATTATATATCCCTTAATTGATAGTGAGTGGGTGAGTGGGTTAGTCTCACTCAAGTGGTGTCCCAAAACAGGGAATGTTAGTAGCCAACAAAAGAAACAAGCAAATCCCTTCTAGGCTAGTTTTCGGTTGGCGAGGTTTTCGTGTATTAATTTTAGAAAAATTAATGAAACCACGCGTAAAGATCATTTCTCCTTCCTTTTATTGAACAAATGTTAGAGAGACTTGT
Organism: Cinchona pubescens; assembly: GCA_025175665.1. Lineage (NCBI taxonomy): Eukaryota > Viridiplantae > Streptophyta > Magnoliopsida > Gentianales > Rubiaceae > Cinchona > Cinchona pubescens. Next base: position 55,648 of record JANKKI010000179.1, read on the forward strand.
AGCCTATTCCTTCTATTGCTTTCTTGATGGCTATTCTAGCTATTTCAAATAGTTATTGCATCGAAAGACCAAGAAAATACCACTTTTACATCCATAAACATATGGTACCTTTGTTTATGGATGTATGTCCTTTGGTCTATGTAATGCCCCTAGCACTTTTCATCGATGTTATGCCATCTTTCACGACATGATTGAAACATTTATTGAAATTTTTATGGATGATTTTAGTGTTTGCGGTGATTTCTTCAACTCATGTCTACATAATCTATCTCTAGTGCTCAAAAGATGTGAAGAAATAAACATTGTTTTGAATTGGGAAAAGTGTCATTTTATGTTTAATGAGGGTATTGTTTTGGGACATAGAATTTCTTTAAAAGGGATAAAGGTGGATATGAATAAGGTAGAGGTGATTAAAAGGTTACCCATTAATAAATGAAGGGAGTAAGAATTTTCTTGGGTCATGCTAGGCATTTACTGAAGGTTCATAAAAAATATTTATCAAATGTTCTAGACCCTTATGTGCTCTCTTTGCAAAAAATGATTTGTTTGACTCCAATGATGAATGCTTTCGTGCCCTTGAATTGTTGAAGAATGCTTTGGTTACCACCTCCATCATAATTGCTCCAAATTGGTCTTTATTATTTAAGCTCATATGTGATGCGAGTGATTATACCATAGGGGGCAATTTTGTGTCAAAATCTTGATAAATTCTTGCATGTGATTTATTATGCTATTCGAACACTAAAAGAAGCACAAATAAATTACTCCACCATTGAAAAGGAATTGCTTGCCATAGTCTTTGCTTTTGATAAGTATAGGTCCTATCTCATTGGGAAGTAAAGTGATTGTTCACACCAATCACTTGGCTCTCAAATATTTATTTACAAAGTATGATGCAAAACCTAGACTAATTAGATAGATATTAGGTTTTGCAAGAGTTTGATTGGGAGGTGATAGATAAGAATGGAGTGAAATAATATAGCTGATCACCTCACGTCTTGAAGGACTAAGGATCAATGCCAAGAAGTTATGCTTATTACGGAAGAATTTATGGAAGAGAAACTATTGGTAATGGGGGCTTCTCAACCTTGTTATATTTACTTGGTTAATTACTTGGTATGACCAAGGTGGTGCCTTCTTCTATGGATGTCAATCAAAGAAAAAAGTTCTTTTCAAAAGTCAAATATTACTTTTGGCACGATCCTTTTTCTATCACCATTGTTGTGATCAAGTCATTAGGAGTGTGTGCTGGAAGAGGAATTAATAAGCATTCTCCACTATTGCTACTCGTCTCCAGTTGATGGGTATCATAGGTTACAAAGAACGGCGGCCAAGGTATTTTAATGTGGCTTCTATTGGCTGAATTTGTTTAAGTGAAGGACTACTTGATGCAACGCAATGAACATCAAAGGGTTGGCAACATATAAGCAACGAAATGTGATGCCGTTGAATAAGATCTTGATATGTGAAGTTTTTGATGTGTGGGGTACAGACTTCATGGGACTATTTTCAAGTTCTTACTTGAACAAGTTCATCCTAGTTGTGGTGGATTACGTGTCAAAATGGGTAGAAGCTGTGGCTTATCCATAAATGATGTCGAGGTGGTAGTCAACTTTGTTAGAAGAAACATCTTCTCAAGATTTGGAGTCCCCAAAGCAGTCATTAGGAACATACTTTAATAATTTCCAATTTGAGTCTTTATTGTCCAAATATGGGATAACACACCGGATCTTCCATACATATCATCCACAAACCTCGGGACAAGTAGAGTTTTCTAACTAGAAATTAAAGAGAATCTTAAAGAAAATCATAAACACAAGGAGAAATGTGGGAAAAGAAGTTGGACATTCCTTTAGGGCATTCCATGTTTATCATTTTCAACTTAACATATCTACTTCTTGTTCAAGATGAGTCTATAAGAAGTCTTATATGTTGCCAACCCTTTGATGTTAGAGTGTAAGGTCTATTGGGCGATCAAAAGCATCAACTTTGATTAGAAAGATTCTAGTAAGAAAATGCTCTTGGACATCAATGAGCTAGATGAATTTAGGAGGGAGGCATATGAAAGCTCAAGGATCTACAAGGAAAGAACCAACGCTTGTCCTGATAATCAAATCTTAACGAAAGAGTTCAAGACTGGTTACTTGTTGCTACTCTACAATTGAAGGCTAAAATTGTTTCTGTGGCAAGCTCAAGTTAGATGGAGTAGACCACATAAGGTGGTTCAAGTATTTCTTTATAGTGTAGAGGAGCTCAAAGGCAAAGAGTCAAACTTCAAAGTGAATGGACACCAGTTCAAGCTCTACTATGGTGCATCAATTGAAGAAGAACGGGAAACAATTCAACTCATCAACACTTGACCAATTCCATACCATAGTCGAACTAAAGACTATAAACAAGTACTTCAGGAAGCAACCTAAATTTGCTTGCTTTCATTTCAGAAGTTTCATTCCTATTGTTGTGCGTTTTCGTGTGTTGGACATCGTAGTGTATTGTGTGTTGTTGAATTTGTGTGAATGTTATTTGTTAAGAATATTGTTAAATTGGATTAATTTTTGCATTTATGTATAGTTTTGGCTAAAATTATATTGATTTGGTAGCAATTGGTGTTTTTTTTAAGGATTGAGAAGGTGGAAAGAAGTAAAAAGTTTTGAAAGCTGAAGGCAAAACATTCGTTGCTACGAATGCCTTACAAAGGCATCTTTGCTGATAGCGATTCATGAAGAAGAATGATATCCACCCAGGCAAAGTAACAAAGTCAAAGGGGTCCAAATCAAGGCCATTCATGTCGGCAAATGGTAACAAGCACAGGTGCCCGCAATGTGAACATTTAAAGAAACATGTTTGTTAGAGGCGAACCTTCATCCACCTCTTATAAACTACCTTTTCTAGGTAATATAAAAGGTTAGGGTTCCAACACCCATTTTCGGTAGCCAAAACTAATTTTTCTTTCTCTTTTTTCTCCTCCAAAGCCACTTCTTCCACCAGAATCACTCAAAATCAACCACCGAACCCCACAAATCTTCCATCTAATCCTTCAAAAACATCACCACTACCAGATATTTGTTGGTTCTTGGGGTCGAGTAAGTGTGTATTGATTATATTTGAAAGTTTGGTGGATATTTCTTGAATTCATTGGTTCCATTTTTTTTTAAAAAAAATTTTGTGGGTAAATTCATGTGGGTTGTCATATAATGTGGGAATTTTTGGTTTCAATTAAATGAATTGTGTCAAAATTTGTAGAAATTGTTGGTTTTGTGCTTTGGGTGTTTGATTAACTTGAAAAATAGGAAGCAAAAGAAAATTTGCCACTGAGGAAAACTACCAAAATTAGATGAAACCAAATTTGTTTCCATTGAAAGCCAATTTTTGCATGCTAAAGTCTCCAGAATTGAAAACCCTTCAATTGAGAGAGGCTTTGTTTCGGATGCTAATAAAGGAGACAATGTTGATACCTGTTAACCTTCACCGCTATCTCATTAATGAGGTTGAAAGATGGGATTGGGGAGAATTTGTTTAAGATCCTACCTTTGTAAGAAATGAAACTTTAGTGAGAGAATTCATAGAAAATTCCTTGAACGTGATTGAGTATGTGGTCATGGTAAGACAAAGGCATGTTGCTTTTGGAAAGATATCGTTAATGCCCATTACCAACTCCCAACCATTGAGGGGTGATAGTTAATATACGTAATTTTTAAAGTTTGAGATTAACTATGATAATGTATTAGAAGAGCTAGTTGATGAATCACATTATGGGACGCTCTTTGTGACTTATTTGACAATGATATACATAAGTAGTTTCTGAGAACTTTCTTGTCAATGAAGCCTTGGCATGGATTTATTTCATTTGTGCTCCATTTTTCCCTATTTCATATATTAGTGATCACTAGGGACCTTTCCTTGTTGATTTATGCTATGATGAAAGGGATGGCAGTTAATGTCAATTTTGAGTTCCAAGAGGAAATCATGAGAGATGGCTATCGAGATCATGTGGGTTATATCTTGCCTAAATATTGACTATTTGTGCTTTAATATAGATGTCTCTCAATACACATCTAGATTGTTGATTGCCCCAAATAGCCCATGGATGGATAAAGAGAACAATTCAACAACATAAGAGGGATTTGGATGCATGGTTGATGCTCCATGGAATTCGAAGCCTAGGAGAAGTAGAAGCACAACATGATCAACAAGGATTATGGGAACTATCTTCGGATTAGTAAGCCAACCATGCATTATTGGCCCGAAACACCCGAGAGGTGCAAACCGTAGTTTCTTACTGTAGCAAGAGCATCCACGCACTAAACTAAAAAAAAAAACACTTTGGCAATAAGGATAAACAACATTTATCCTTTGAACATGTCAAGTTGGTCCAAGGAATCCAAATCTCTCTGAATATGGAACTATACTAATGTACTAAGGAAATTGAAAATGATGAGAAGAGGAAAAAGAAAGGGGCGACAACATCTTATGACAAGAATGTGGTGGAGTTGCCACTTCTGTAGAGTGGGAACTTCTAGTGTTGAGATAGGGGGTCATTTGGCACTGCTCTGCTTAATTGATTTAGGATGCTTATATTGGGAGACTTTCTTTACTTTAATCTTGAACAATAATCTTTACATTTCCAACACTCAGCTTTAATTTGAGGACAAGTAATTCACATTTCTAGTCTTTTAATTGTGTTTGAGGACAAGTGGTTTATGTTATTTTTATTGATTATATGTGTTAGAGCTTCATTAGGATGACATTTTCTTATGGATGTTAGGTTGATGACTTCATTGCTTATGTGAATTAACTATGTGATTTTTTAGGTTTTTGAGTTGTTAAGTGTTTGTGTTTGTGTTTATGTTTGTGTTGTGGTTGGGAATGTAGAAAAGTGGAGTAAATTGGTCCTTGGTGTGTAATCAATGATAAAATTAACCAAGGGGGATCAATATCAATTCATGATATTCTTGAGTGTCATTCCTTAATTTTGGAAGCTGAAAACTAAACAAAAAAGAAGATTTAGTCACAAATGAATTTTTTTTTGAAATCAAGGATTTCCAATGTCAAAAAAGATGGTAACAATTTTCAAAACGGTTTATTTGAGGCATCTTTGATTTTTGACAACTTGTTCATAAATTTGCTGAACCCATTCTTGTACGCTTCATTTATTATGTGAATATGGTTGACAATGAGTTAGGCCATCATTTGATTATAATTTCTTTAAAATTGCATGTGCAAAGCAATTTCGTCTATTTTATGGAAATTTAATTTCGGATATGATCTTAGCTGCGCTTCATTCATCTCTCTTGGCTTAGGATTGCCTGTTTGATGAAAAAGAAAGAAACAAAAAGATGAAAAGAAAAGAAAAGACAAGAATAAAATTGTGTTCATTACTAGGAATAAAGCAAGTACAGGAATCACCATTAGAAAAAAGTCAATACGGGAAGTAAAAGTAAAGTTTTGAAATAATCCATTAGGTCTAGAATGACAACAAGGAGAGTAGTGGCAACATTGTGTACTATCCATCATTGTTTCCAATTAAACATTCCTAACTAGACTAATACTTTTATTTTGAGTCCTAATGGTCCTTTCATATTTTCATTATCTCTAGTTAGGAATGGGTTAGGTAAAATTCGCTCATGTTATGAGAATCAAATTTATTTGCATAAATCGGAACATTTTAATGAAAAAATTTTTCCTTAGGAAAATCATTGTTATTTGGAACTCTCATTTGCAATAAAGTCTATGTTTTCAAAAGGAATTGGATTATGGGAATGACAAGCTTGAGTGACTTAAAAACTTAATAAAGTGGAAATTGAGATGAACCTTTAGTTTAAGATAGTTTTAGCTAGGGTTTAATCTCTCTCTCTCTAAGCAATGTGTATTCTTGTCAAAGTACCTTTTCATTCCACATTTCAACATTTTCTCCATTAAATCTTAGCTAAGACCTATTGATTTTCTTCCTCTCTCTAGCTAGCTAATACTTTGGAACCTATTTGGAAGCATATGACTTTGGACGCTCAACTCTTAGCCTTTATATATTTATGCCTACTTTCCTTTTAGTGATTTATCTTTCATTTATGTTATTATATGCTTAAATTAGTTGTAGTTGTACTTCAGATATATCATTTTCTAACTAAAGAACTCACCTTTTCATTTCAAAACCTAGTTAATCATGTTTTACGTTTTACTTACCATTTTGTCATTTTACCATTTTCTTGCAAATATGAGCTAATCTAACTATGGATTGAATATGGGTGAAGCTAATTTCCAATGAGTAACACTTGAAATTAGGAATCGAATGGGGATTTTGGAACCTTGGCCACTACTAGTGAACCTTATAGTAAGTTAGGTGATTTAGCTAATTAGTTAACTTATTTGGTGAGTGAGGGGATATTGTTCATTGAACCTCCACCTTAGACCTAAACTAGTGGATGGGTTGGGTAAACTAGAGAATTTGATGAGTTTTACTTTGCCAATTTGGTAGTTAGTAGTTCCGTGGACTTTAATTAGTCTGGTTTGCCTTTGTGAAGTTTATGAGGGATCCTTGTTAGCATAGATGTGCGAAAATACAAAATCAAACAATGGATTGATGATTGAGTGACATTGAGAAGTAAAACCCCAATTAGTGACATATTCCCTATCAATGACTCAATTTAGGTGAAACTTGGGAATTAGCTAGCTTAACTTTCAAACCTCATTTTCTCAATGATTTTAACTCAAATGTTTATCTGCTTTGACAGAGACCTCTCCTTTACATTAGTTAATTAGAACCAATTGTTCTCGTGGTTTATTATTGACAACACCAAAAATCACTTTTATTGCTTGTTTAAATAGTAATTAGTCCCAAGTATTTGGTAATTGTCCACTACATCAATGAGGAATGATCTCTATTCACTCTTTATTACTTCACGAGCTATATAATTGCGGTGCGTATAAGTGTTGAGAATTAAATAGTGGTAAAATTAAAATAGACACATAAAAGGATCCCATGGTGATCATTCTTACCACTCGTCAACTGTGATGTTAAGAGAGTCCTAATAGACAATAGGAGTTCAGAAGATGTAATTTTCATGATACATTCCAAAAAATGAAACTTCTAAAAAGTCACATTAAGCCAATCAGCACACCTCTTAGCGGATTCTCCATAGAGACAACCCTTTAGAGTCTAGAGAACTTCATGATTGGTTTGCTCCAAGCCTAAATGAATGAATGTTATGGAGGACTTCGTAGTATCAAAGATCCAATCTTCTTACAACGCCACAATCGACGTCCAAATGTTATCACACTCAGAGAAATCACCTCTTTATTCCATCAAAAAATGAAGTTTACAACTCCTGTAGGTTCAGGTGAAGTAAAAGAGGGCCAAGCTATGGCTCGCTAATGCTATGTGCATATTTCCATGACAAATACAAGCACTCTTCCTCCTTTAGTAACACAAATTGGTACTCTTATTCTTGCAACTTGAGAAGCTGCATTGATTCTCCATACGATAATTTTAGTTTTTTGGTAAGATAAGAAAACTTCTCCATGAGAACAGTTTTAGCAATCACATAGTGCTCACAAATCTCCTATTGGAAAATAATATAGCATCATGAAGGCATCTTTTTGAAATTGGTTCATGTATGTACTCTGCCTCTATTTATTGCATACCATGTTTCCCTATTTTTTCTGTTTGCTACCTGATAACTCCACAAAAGTGGCTTATTCTTTCCTTTAATTAAGCTTTGTTGGGGTGTTTTCTCCTGGCAAATTTGGTTTTTTATTGCACTTATAGTTTCACTTCGTTGCTTAGAGGTATTAGCATAGTTTGTTGGTTATTTTGTTTCTTAATAAGTATGTTGTTCAAATGTAGGAAATCCTGAGGACAAGCTTGAGCTAGACATAAAGTCAAGAAGTTGAGAAGTGAAGAAAAAATCTAGCATTGTACTGGAAACACAATGGAATAGTTTGGCAGCAGCGAATCTACCAGAGTATGAAACATCCGAGAGCATATTAGCCATGGCAAGACAAGTTTCTAGCTGTGAAGAGACATTCAGACATGAAAGGCAACCATAATTCGGGACTACTTTGGCCGTCAACAAAGTTATCTTAGTTGCAGCAAATAGGACTTCTGCAGCAACAAAATTCATCTGCAAACTTATCTAATGACATCTATTAATACAACATTTGCACGAGATACTTTAAAATTCAGATATATAATTAGGATTAAGATTAGGAGTAGATTTCGGAGTTTTGTTAAGCCTTTTAAAAATTTTCATTCTATCATTTGCTTATGTTGTCACATTGTAAGAGAAGAGGATCTGTTGAAGAAAGACTAAGGTCCGACAAAGGTGTTGAATCTAAGTAAGTTCATCAGTTGTATGAACTAAATCCCAATATTCAGCTTCAATGATAGGCTGAGAATAGCGTGCTGCTTTCAAGAATGCCAAGATATAATATTTTGAATCATGAAAAATAACAAATCCAGTTGTTGAGTAACGATTATTGAGATATCCAACCCAAATAACATCGGAGTATAGAAGTTAAAGAAGATGATGAAGACGATGTGTAAGAACAGCTATGATGAAGTGTCCCAACAAGATACCAGAGAAATCTTTTACAACTATAAGATTGGATGTGTGTGGAGCATTGAGATATTGACAAGCATAGTTGAAATCTCAAGAAATTTTTTGATGACTAAGAGTAATATATTGAACAGCCCCTACAAGTCTACGATTTTTAGTGGCATCAATAAGATGGTCAGTTAGAGAGTTAGAAAGTTTTGCATTGGAAATAGGTATTTTTGTTGGCTCAATATTAAGAAAGTTTGCCCAAGATAATAAATCACATGTATACTTACATTGGAAAGATAAAAAACCAGAGTTAGTACAAATAATATGAACTCCAAGAAAATAATGCAGATGACTAATATCACTCATAGCAAAATTAGATATTATTTTATCGACAAACTTGGAAACTAAAGAAGAGTTAGAGCTAGTGAGAATATTATTGTCAATAGAGGGAAGAAGAACGAGATAATTGAAACCATGATGATGATAAACAAATAGAGAACTATCAGCATGACTATTTATAAAAGATATAATTAAATAAAAAGGAGCTAAAATGGGTATACCAATCATGAGATATTTGTTTTAGACCATACATAGCTTTCTGCAATTTACACATATGATGAGAAAACTGAGGATGAACAAAACATCTGAGTTGAAATATAAAGACATCTTCTATGAAAAAACTGTGCAAGAATATATTTTTTTACAACTAATTGCATCATATACCAACTCATAGAGAGAGCAAGGGATAAACTAGAACAAACGGTGGTAGGATGAAGGATAGGATTAAAGGTTTCTAAAAAATCTTATTCTTCCTAATGATTAAAACCTTTAGCCACAAGTCGGGCTTTGTATCGTTCAAGAGAATTATCAGCTTTTTGTTTAATCCAATAGACCCACATATAACAAATTATATTAGCACTTTTAGGTAGGCAACTAAAGTCCAATCTTATTAGCAAAGAAGTATTAAGTTCCTTATGCCATGGCAGCTTGCCACATCTATCTTTTACAATAGAAGTGTAAGAAGTAGATACAATTGGAAGATTAGAGAAAGTAGAAGCAATAACGGCATATTTGGAATTAGGTTTATGAATACCTTCTTTGCCCTAGTAACAATTTGGTGTGTGTAAATAGAATTGGATGAATGTGAAGGAGAAGAACTTAAGGAATGATTGGGTTCTAGAATACAAGCTGTAGAGGTTGGAATTGATAAAGACAATGAGATATTGGATGGAGCAACACTAAGTGGAGATAATAGGAGTTGGAATAATGAAAGAGGAGTAGTGTTGTTGACAGATGAACGTTACTGAGAAACAAATATAGATAAATCATGCAGCAAAGAATAAGTTTCTATAAAATGAACATTCCTGGAAATATAAACATATTTTGTAATAAGATGAATACAATGATAACCGTTATGATGAAATTTATAGCCATGAAGCTATAAGGACAGAAATTAGAGCTCATTTTGTGTTCTCAGAATTATAGGGTTTTAAATTGGGATAACACAAGCAACTAAATGGTTTAAAATAGAGTAATCAGGTTTGCTATGATAAAATATTTCAAAATGAGTTTGTGGTTAAGTACATATGTTGGAAAAAGATTAACTAAAACACAGTAGTAAAAAATTAAAAAGCCTCGACTCATAAATTTAATGGAGCATTAGCATAAAATAATAAGGGTTAAATGTTTAAAACCCACTTGAACTTACATCGCAGTTGTAATTTGCCCCTTTCAACTTATTTAAGAAGCACTTTACCCTCTTGTCCCTTGCTTCTTCATGTTTTGAGACAAAATTACACTTACTATTTTAATAATTTTGTTTTTCTTTTTTTTTTCTCTTCTTACCAATTTATTTATTTATTTTCTCTCTCATATATTTCCTTTTTTCTTCTTACCTATTCTTTTTTACTATCGCTAAATTATTATACTACTAGTAATTAGTTAGTTTAAAGCTCTAATTATTTTACACGTTTATAAATAATTTATGATGGTAGAATAAATAAGTTTTTAATACAAGCAACATATATTTTAATAGTATAATATCGATTTTGTGAGTTTTACGAATTCTATAATTAACAAATAAACAAACTATTAAAAGATAAAATAATTTGTAACAAAAATTAAATATATATTCTATGTATGCAAACAAATATTTTTTTATGCCATATCCTTCGTGTGTCATATTTTGTTGAATTTATTGTAACTCCAAAAACCCTTCTATTAGGCAGCCGTAATATTTTCTTACTATATTTTTCTAATATTACACCACAAATAAAATGTTGTACACATTTTTTCATTGTATAATTTTATTTATATACTATAAAATTTTTAATTTCTTCTAGCTCAAAATTTTTATTTTTTATTTGTTAATCTTATTATTAATAGTTAATCACAAGCTTTATATTACAAAAAGGTATATTTGTTGTATTAAAGCATGATTAATCTATAAATTGAATTGTTTAGACAAATGTGAAAACGTAGAACTTTAATTAATAAACACTAATTATTAAAAGTAATGTAATTGTTTAGTAGTAGCAAGAGAGAATAGTGAAAAAAAAGAAAAAATAAAAACAAGATAGAGAAAATAAATGAAAGGGAAAAAGACAAACAAAAAAGAAAAATAATAATAATTAAAATAATAGGGGTAATTTTGTCCGAAAACATAAAAGAGGGAGTAAAGTATTTGTTAAATAAGTTGAGCGGGGCAAAGTGTAACTAGGGTGTAAGTTTAGGGTGTTTTCTACATTTAACCTAAATAATAAAGAACATGCCATTTCACTTAAGTGACGATGTTTACACTCCAAAACACCATTTTTTTGGGGAGTTTGGAGATTAGATGATCGATTATGAATGCCATGTTTAGATACAAAATGATGAAAATAAATTTTGGAATATTCACTGCCACCATTAGAATGAAACGTTTTAATTTTTGTAGAGAATTGAGTTTTAAACAAATTTTTGAATTTTTGAAAACAATTAATAACTTTGCTTTTAAAATTTTTAGGATGTAGGATAGCCATGTGAAATTGATGCATTTACACACCTAGTTATAAATTTATGAAACACCTAAATCCTACAACTAACTATGTGAGATCCCGCAAGTATACAGTTGTCAACTAGTAGTAAAGGGAAGTAGGGATCATTCCCATAAGGATTGTTGGAAAGCAAATACCAAAACTTATGAGTATTTGTATAGTTAAGAAAAAATCAATCAATGAGAGATGAAACTACACTAATCAAGTTCATATTTAGACTCAAGCAAACAAGACCAAATTAAGCTAATTTATCTACTAAAACAAGTAATGGAAACTAAGCAAATACGAAATTAAGAGACTAGCTACTAAATTCTAACAAAAGCAATTAACTAAAAGCACTTAATTCTACCCTAAATTGACCAAAATAAGACTAAAATTAAAAGCAGGTAAGTTACTCAATTAAAAAGACTACAAGTAAGAAACTTTGAAGACTAAAAGCAACCATTTCTAAACTAGAAATTGGAAAAAGTTAAAATTGAACTTTATCTAAATATTTTTGGATTTTTTATGATAATAAAGAAAGCCCACTAAAAATTAACTACAAATTAATGCAAAGAATTGAGAATTCTTAACTATGTAAAGTAAGAAATTAACAAGAACCCTAATTTTTCTAAGAAACTCTAGATTGCAAACAAAGAAATTTTCACTAAATTAAACTAGAAAGCAAGCAAAAATTATATCTATTTGAAGCTAATAATTAATCTACTACAACTATCTAATCAAAATTTAAACTTGCAAAGAAATTAAAGGAGATTTAAGAGATGATTAAAGAGGACTTTTAATTCAAAAAGAAGCTTGCGAGTTAAGTTTTCCTAATCTATCCTAAAATCTACTAATTTCCTACTTAAATCTACCTACTTACTCTATTACAATTTTTGAAGTAGCTTAAATAGTGGAGTATTACACAAGGCAAAAATAAAAAAATGGTTTGCTAGAAGATTACAAAATTGCCCTTACAATTTATCCACCAGCAAGTCCAGATCGCGATACTGGGAATTGAGATCGCAGTCTGGACTCTAATATATTTAGGGTATTTTCTTGAGTCAAGATCGCGATCTGGACTCCCTTCCCAGTATCCTTTCATTTCTTCCATAATTGTAATTTGGTCCTTGAGCAATGTTCATTCTTGCCTCCAACCTCTAATTTTGACCTGTATAATATTAACACCATTAAGCAATTAATTAAGCTAGAATTTTAATAAAAACTTATCATATTTAACAAGAACGGAAATACAAACACATATGAAAGAAATTAACTAAAATTTTCAATTACTTACCCAAAGTTCGGGATTTAAACTATAAAATACCATAATTTAAAGGGAAATAACTCTAGCTTACTAGAGTTATCACATCCCCAAACTTAGCGTTTTGCTAGTCCCGGGCAAAACAAAAATTAAAAAAAGCCTACTAACACTTAAACACAAACACCACCAAAATTGATAAAACACTTGATGAATCATGGATGTACTTAGAACAATTAAGAAATCTCTCAAGTTTCGAAACTTTCAATACTGTATGATCGATGAAGTATTTAAGTGAGTCAATCCAAGATTGCAATTTTTTTTTCTACAAAGAAGCACACGGTCATTTACTACACAAGATTTCACATTACCAAGAATTACTATTCTCAAAAGGAATTACCAAAAGTTTTAGTTCTATTTATTTAAAATATCACTGCTTCTCAAATCATGAATATTAATTATCATGACTAGGCATCATGAAAATAGAAGTTCATTTAGGAATCAACTTAAATGCAAATGTCATACATTTTTGTGAGTAGACCTCTAACAAGGAATAAGTAATATGAGATCAATGATAAGTATTACAAACATTTACTCCTTAAGTTATTAGTATACTAAAACACAATTCCTAATGGCATAATTCGGAGAAACAACATGAGTACATGTCGGAATCCTGTACTCGCCCTATTACTACTCTAATGGCTTATGTCGGAGAAACAATATGGGTACATGTCGGAATCCTGTACTCGCCTTATTCCTAATTTTTTTTAAAGACGGTCCTAAACCAAGAAAAATGAGTGAAATGTACTGAAAATTAATCTCGGATATCAATTATTCACAAATTATATGAACATTTCCTATGTGAACACACAAAATGTCCCAAAATTCCTTCTATTTCATTTAAGTCATTTTTTCAAAAGATAAATTGTCTAACAAAATAATATAAATGATTTGATCATAAATAATATTTCGAGTAAATTTTCCTAAACTTTCAGCACTTCTTTTTGAAAAATAGTAATTCTTAGTTTTTTTGAAGTCTTTATGTTGTAAAAGAACTACTCACTTACACTTAAATCCATGAAATGACCCAATCAAATACTTTAATCATTTAGTATTGTACATCATAATTCATCATCATTGAGTACTCAATTGATCGATTTTCCATCCATTATGCATCAAGTGACATTAACATGTACAAAACAACTGATCCCAACACAAAAAATAAAAAATAAACACCCCCAAACTTGTCATTTTTATTCAAATGATGAGTGCAACTCATCCTACCGCTCATCCAAAATCAAACACAAAGACATATCCAACAATAATAAGAGCTACCCAACTACGACACAATTTAAAGCTGAAAATTAAAATTGAGAAAAAGAGCTAAGAGTGTTAAACCATACCACACATCTTATCAATTAAGTCCATAAAAACCAACATCTAATTCAATTCATCAACAAATGCAAAAAATGGCATCAGCTTAGGGCCCTTAGCCATTCTACTCTTATTAGGCAATAACATGACCAAAACTACACAAAGTATCCAACAAGGAATTCCCAAAAAGATTTAATCCATGAAGCATCAAAATAGATATCTACTTGGCATCAGCTTAAGGCTATTAGCCAATCTATTACAAAGGAAAATTAAACTATTCCAAATCAAAGGATTGAAAATAAAATAAAAATAGTCAAATGTCAAGGTGCTAAGTAATGAAAAACAGATAAAATTGTTCATCTTTCACAAATGGCTTCAATTGCTTATGGTTTGGATGTCATCAATGCTCAATACAGTTGGTGGCATCAATCCTCTTATTCCATCTCCTCTTGACCTTCCTCTGCATCACTGGGTTGGGCTTCTTCATGATCATCATCTAGCTCTTCTCTGATTGTACCTACTTGGTTGGATCCTTCCTGATGTGCTGAAACTGCAGCTGGTGTGTAATGTTGTCCATGAGGTGGACAAAAATGCCATGCTAGATATGGTGGTGGCCTAACCCATGTACCCAATGAAGTGGTCTTGAGAGCTTCTCCAATCAAGGTCAAGTTGTTATGCATCACCATTTGACTGTATGTCCAATACCCTTGCGATTCATTTCTCTCATCTTCATTAATCGGAGTATTTAACACATAAACTGGAAGCATCGGAATAAAAGAAGTACTCTAAGGTGGTGGTGGCGGTGGCTGGGTGGGATGTTCTTTCTGTACTCTCTCACCATTCGATAAACATACTCCCGATCAATCTCGTCTTAGTCCGATCTATATAGGTCATTGGTTCCGCCAAGATCAATCGGGCAACCTGCTAAAGTGCACAAATGGTGAATCAAGCTAGGGGCATAAAATATAGGTCGCCCGGACCTCCTACTGTCTAAGAACCCCTGTCTGACAAGGCTACCAATATTCACCGGCACCCCCATCATAATATCATACACTAGGAGTACTTTATCCCTCTGAATATAACTCAAAGCATTGGACCCCCAAATTCGACGGGTAATAATGTAAAACCATAATTTGGCTACCAATGAGAGTCCCTGGCGTGCAAATCTCAACTCAATATTCGAGAAAGCACTCCTAATCCAATCAACATGCTTATCGCAAATGGCATTTTTTATTGCATTCATATCTTTCTCCTTGTCATTTAATAATGCCAAATATTGACTGGAAGATACAGGAGGTATGTTAAAGTAAGCATTAATCACATCTGAAGTACTCACATCATACCATTCTCCAATTCTCACAGATTACAGTGAAACTCTTTCACTAATTGGGACTATGGTCCAGCCGTAGAGTCAATTGGAGTGCTGAATCCCTCCCAATGCTTTGGCCTAATTTGCTTCTCAATAGCTTTCTAGCTTTTTTGTAAGCTCCCCAATGCATAGAAAGGTCGAAATTCCACTCTCGAATAACCTCAAGTTTCTCATTGTTCTTATACAACTAATGAGCCCTATCACTCGAGAACTATGGTTCTACATGCCTACCACCCTCCAACGGTTGTTCCATGCCCCTCTTCCCCACTAGTTCCCTCTTCAGCTTTTCCCTTCCTCGAACCCACTTCTCTTCCCCTCATTCTAGTCCTTCTTTCGGTACTACCATAAACTCCTCTAGTCATTTTAACAGCACAATTCAATCAAAAATTCAGACAACTACCAACAATTCCATAGATCACAGCCAACACAATCAATTCACCAAATTGTCAACACAATTTCAAAATTTCTCAACAACAAATCAAATCATTCCAAACACCAATTAAATAATTCAGATAATTGAACAATTTAATGTCAAAATGGACATTGTCTCAGATTTTCCTTCAAGAAATTCTAAAACTGTTTTTGCCCAAAAATCACAAATTGGCTAACAACAATTCCACCACAAATTGGATCAACAATACCCATATTGAAATTTCAATAAATTGGTCATTAGAACTACAAATTCGAAGAAAGATATTACCCAGATTAAGAAAAGAATTCCCAAAAGGTCTTGTATGTCAATCCTTCTTAATGTTTCAATATCTCCAAGAAATCTCCCCAAAAGATTCTTCCTTTGATAATCCTAGATAATGTAAGTGGGGATTATGTAGTTTGGAATGATTCTTGAGTGAAGATTATGGAGGAAATTGAGGGGTTAGAAAGGGTGTTTTCGGTGAAGAGAAAGAGAATAGAAGAAAATTGTGAGAAAAGAAGAATTTAAACGGGTTTGTGAGTCGAGATCGCGATCTGGCCTGATCTCGAGATCGCGATCTGGAGTTTGATATCGCAATCTCGAAGGAGTTGAGATCGCGATCTCGACTCGGTGAAAAAAAAATGCCTTTGGTAGAAGTTTGTTTTTGATATCTTGATCACAACTTTGAGATCGTGATATCAACCAAATGACGATTATGCTCTCCAGAAGTTTGAGCTTGAGATCGCGATCTCAAGCTGAACTTCTGCAAAGTGTATTTTTTAACACTTAGCCAAAATTTACCCACTCTTTGTCACTTTTCTCCAATTCCATGAACAAACTACAAATACAAATTTAACACGTTAGGATGACAATTTTATCTCATTCTTTAGCACCATTTATTTAACTATAAAAAACTTAGATTTTTCAACTAAAATTCTAACCTAATTCAAACCAATTTACTCAAAATCAAATAAATTAAAAATCACACCAAAAAGAACACAATAACAACTAAATTAAAAACTTGGGTTGCCTTCCAAGACAGCACTCTTTTATAGTCATTAGCTTGACTATGGCACAGGCTTCATTCTTGCTCAAATTGGATGATCTCTCGTCTGCCTTCAATGATTCCTCCAAAGTAGGGTTTGATCCATGACCACTGTTAACCTTGAAAGCTCCATCTTTCCCTTTTATTTCTACTGCTCCATGAGAAAAAGTTTGATCCACTTCAAAAGGGCCACTCCACCTTGACTTGAGTTTTCCTGGGAATAGCTTGAGCTGTGAATTGTATCTAGCACTAAATCACCAACTTGAAATTCCTTCCTTAGGATGAGCTTGTTATGCCATGCCGTAGTTTTCTCCTTATAGATCAAAGAATTTTCAAATGCTTTCCTCTAGAATTCATCCAACTCATTCAAATCAAGCATCCTCTTTTCATATGCTTCTTTCAAATCAAAATTCAAGTTCTCTATTGCCCAATATGCTCTATACTTAAGTTTCACCGGCAAGTGACATGTTTTTCCATACACAATACGGTACGGAGACATGCCAATGGGGATTTTAAATGCCATTCGATAGGCCCATAATGTGTTATCTAACATAAGTGCCCAATCCTTCCTAGCATTATTTTCCGTCTTCTCTAAGATCCTCTTCAATTCTCAATGGATTGGGAGTTTTGAAACCTCAACTTGACCCGATGTTTGAGGATGATAGGCTAAAGAAACTTTGTGTTTCACACCATACTTTGTCATCAAGGCCTCAAAATGTGAATTTTTGAAGTGAGATCCCCCATCACTAATGATCGCCCGAGGTACACCAAACTAAGAAAAGATGTTCTTTCGAAGGAATTTAGTGACCACTTTGGCCTCATTGGTTGGAGTGGCGATTGCTTCAACCCACTTTGAAACATAGTCCACCTCAACCAAAATGTATTTGTTGGAATATGAAGTCGGGAAAGGTTTCATAAAATCAATTCCCCATGCATCAAATACCTCCAACTCAATAATGCATGAAGGGGCATTTCATGTTTCCTTGAAATATTACTCACCCTTTGACATTCATCACACTTGAGCACAAATTTCCCGAAATCCTTGAACATAGTTGGCCAATACAAACCACTTTGAAGAATCTTAAAAGCCGTTCGTTGAGCTCCATGGTGTCTACCAATCGGAGAAGAATCCTTTGTGAAAGACAATGTCTTAATACATCGGGTACTTCACATTCCAGGACACATCTCCTAAGGACTTGATCATTGCACCTTCGGAACAAATATGACTCTTCCCAAAAGTAATGCTTAAGTTCTGCAAAGAATTTCCTTTTCTCATCGACATTTAGCATCTTTGTTACTATCCTTGCCACAAGATAATTCACAATATCTGCATACTATGGACTTACTTCCTTCACCTCAAACAATTTCTCAATTGATGTATCTTCATTGATGGATCCTTCTTCATGATTGACAAGTCTAGATGCTTCAATCCTTGACAAATAATTGGCTACCATATTTTCCACACCCTTCTTGTCCGCCACCTCCCAATCAAACTCCTGCAATAAAAGTATCCATCTCAATAAACGTGTTTTGGCATCTTGTTTGGAAAATAAATACTTTAATGCAGAGTGATCAGTATGAACAATTATCTTTGATCCAATCAAGTATGATATAAACTTATCAAATGCAAAAACTATAGTAAGGTAGATCCTTTTCCGTTGCAGAATGATTAAGTTGTGCATCATTTTAAGGTCCTACTTGCATAGTAAATGACATGCAACATCTTATTTACCTTTTGACATAAAATGGCACCTATTGCATAGTCACTAGCATCACACATAAGCTCAAATAGAAGAGACCAATTTGGTGCTACAATGACTGATGCAATCACAAGAGCATGTTTTAACTCATTGAATGCTTCTAAACAAGAATCATCAAAATGAAAAGGACAATCCTTTTGAAGTAATATGGACAAAGGTCTAGCGATATGTGAAAAATTCCTAATGAATCTTCTATAAAAGCCCGAATGACCTAAGAAACTTCTTACCCCCTTAACATTAATTGGAGGAGGCAACTTTTCAATTACCTGCATCTTTGCCCTATCAACTTCTATCCGCTTTAATGAAACTTTGTGATCCAAAACAATTCCTTCCGTCACCATGAAATGACATTTTTCCCAATTGAGAACCAAATTAGTTTGTAAACACGACTTTTCAACACAATGGACAAATTTGCAAGACAATCATCAAATGAGACACCAAATACACTAAAATCATCCATGAAGATTTCTATGCTCTTTTCAACCTTGTCATGAAAGATGGCAAACATACAACGTTGAAATGTGCTTGGAGCATTGCAAAGCCCAAAGATCATTCTCATACATGCAAAGGTACCAAATGGCATGTAAAATTTGTTTAGTCTAGATCTTCCGGACAAATCACAATTTGGAGATAACCGGAATAACCATCAAGGAAACAATAGTATGCAAAACTGGCTAACCTCTCAAGCATTTGATCAATAAAAGGTAAAGGAAAATGATCCTTTCAAATGGCCTCATTCAACCTTCGATAATCAATGCAAATACACCAAACCGTAACCAATCTAGAGGGGAGGAGCTCATTGGTTTCACTTATGATTACGGTAATACCACCCTTCTTTGGAACAACTTGAGTGGGACTAACCCACTCACTATAGCTAATAGGGTAAATAATACAGTCAAGCCAGCTTTCAAAATCTTGATAACCTCTTTCCTCACAACCTCTTTTAGAGTAGGATTCAATCTGCTTTGAGGTTGCCATATTGGTTTATTTCCATTATTCAACAAGATTTTAAGCATGCATATGAAAGGGCTAATTCCCTTAACATCATCATTGGACCAAGCAATGGCATCTATATGTATTTTAAGCACCACATTCAATCTTTCAAGTTGCTCACTTGTCAAAGATGCATTCATAATCACCGGGTATGTCTCATTTTCATCAATATATGCATACATTAAGTGAGTGGGAAGAAGTTTAAGCTCCAACTTGGGGGTTCGTTGGTCAGAGACCCCCCCCTTTACCTTTTTCTTAATTCTCCTCATCCTCCTTTTGCAATAAGGTATCATTCTCCAATTGATTCAAATTTTTCATCCCTTCTTCATCATCTTGACTTAGAACATTTGACTCTAAGACCTCTTCCTCCATTGAGAAATTCTCCATTGCATTCCTACAACAATCATCAATTATAGATATGATCATCTACTACATTTATATTCATGACATCTTCAAAAATTGAAGAAAGCTTTAATGAACTAAAAACATTAAACGTAACAATTTGATCATTTATCCAAAATTCTAACTTCCCTTCTTGAACATCAATAAGTGCACAGGCGGTAGCAAGGAAATGTTTCCCAAGAATGATTAGCATCTCTTCATCCTCTTTCATATCAAGCACAATAAAATCGGCTGGAAGGTAAAGTTTGTCAATTTTCACAATCACATCTTCAAGATCCCCTTTGGGAACTTTATGCCTCGGTATACAAGTTGCAATGAGACACTTGTTGGCTTCAATTGTCATCCATTTAATTTCTTGAACACCGCATAAGGCATGGATTTATCGAAACTCCCAAATCACACAATGCTCTCTCAAATTATAAACTCCCAATCTCACAAGGTATGGAGAATGATCCGGGGTCCTTGAGCTTTGGTGGCAACCTCTTTATAAGGAGTAGACTACAATTCTCCGTTAAGCATAATAGTTTATTGATTTCATCCCCATGCAATTTCCTTTTTGAAGTGAGGACTTGTTTCATGAATTTAGTATAGGCAGGCATGTTCTCAAGTGCCTCCATGAATGGAATGTTGATTTCAAGCTTTTGGAATATCTCAAGAAACTTGTTAAACTTTCTTGCCTTTTCTTCATCCCTTAGCCTTTGAGGAAAGAGCACATTAACATGCTTCGGCTCATGACACTTCGGATCCTTGCCTTCATTGCTTAGTGAGTTGGGCTTAGTAGACTCATTCATCATTTTGTCTTGCCCATTTGAAGACTCCCCTTTTTCCTTCTCTTCATCCTCAACTTCTTCTTTTTCTCTACTTTTCAACAAATTTCTCCTACCCTTTTCCTCCAACTCTTTACCACTCCTAAGGGTGATGGCCTTGCATTGCTCCTTGGGATTTGGAATGGATTCACTCGGAAGCACCCCTAAAGGTCTCTCATTATTCATCCTCAGCAATTGCCCCAATTGAATCTCCAAATTCCTTGTAGACTTGTGCCTTCAAATTCTCATAATTTCTCTTGTGTTCTTCATTTTTTCTATCCAACTATCTTCTCAAATACTCGGCTTCTCTTTTCCAACCATTTTCTCCCACATTCTCTCTTGGAGTGTATTGGTCATGGTACATAGGTTGGGAAGAATTTGCATACTGGAAAGGAGGTCTTGGTTGTTGGTTTTGAAATGAAGGATTAGGAAAAGATTGATATGAGTTGGGTTGGAAATTTCTTTGATGTGGCGGTTGATATGGTCTAGGTGAGGAACTTGAGACTTGAGTGTATTGGACATTTTGAGGTGGGGGATTTGGTTGGTAAGGATGATTGGATTGATTGTTGGTGTTGCTCTATGAAAATTAGGATGATTCCTCCAAGAAGGATTATATATGTTGCCATAAGCTCCAAATGGGTTCCTTGGAAATGATGATTGATTAGACACATAATTGAGTTTTTCATTGGACCCATAAGGCATCTCACATTGTCCATTTGCATGACCGCCTCCACACAAAATCACATACCATGCTTGGTTGGGTTGGAGAAGAAGACATGACATTTACAGTACTTGGTTTCCCTAAATTCTCCAACACCTTTGCAAGGTTATTCATCACACTCATGAGCATACTTTGTTGTGCCAAAAGAGCATCTTGCATATTCAAATTCAACACTCCACTATTGCCATTAGTTTGATTGGCTTGGTGTTGAGCTACCGGTGGAGTCATTGGTCCATGATAATAGTGATTGTATGCCATCCTATTGAGCAACCCTTGAGCTTCCTCCGGAGTCTTATATGAAATAGACCCATCGGCAGAAGCATCCATTATGGATTTTGTCTCTTGAATCAAACCATTATAGAAAGTTTGGATTTGAATCTACAAAGAAATCACGTGATGAGAATATTTCCTTAGCAACTCCTTGAACCGCACCCAAGCTTCTTCTAAGCTTTGACCAATGTCTTGCTTAAAGGAGATGATTTCATTTCTCAATTTGGCAGTTCTTGCGGGTGAAAAATGATGCTTTGCCAAGAACTCTTGAGCAAGTTGATTCCAAGTAGTAAATGTTCTTTGGGCGTAGGATTATAACCATGACTTTGCCCTATCCCAAAGAGCGAAAGGAAACACCCACACATAATCCAGGTGTACTCCATTGAACTTGAACATGTCCAAAACTTCTTCAAAATTTATGAGATGTGTGTAGGGATCTTCATTGGGACTACCCCTGAATATGGCATGAGCTTGGAGCATTTGGATTAAGGCAGGCTTAATTTCAAAGTTGTTAGCTTGCACAGGCATCCATGCAATGCTAGAGTTCGCTCCATCAAAATTCGGCAAGGCATATTCCCTCAATGGCCTTCCATTCCCATTCATGCCATTTCCATTCCCGTAACCACCTATCCCATTATTTCCAACAACCTCTTCCTCATCGTTTTCCATGTTAAAATTCCTTTGATGAGCATTAGCATTCGCCATTTCAATTCTTTCTTGCTCTAGTTGTACCCTTCTCAACTTCTGGATTTCCCTTTGCTCTTTTTCCTTTTCCTTGTCCAAGCAAATGAATGACCCTTTATCACCTCTTACCATGCATTACAACAAAACCAAAGCAAATAGTCAATTGAAGTGCCAAATCAATTTCACAAGACAACCAACAAACATAAAAGAATAAACAAAGTTAACAACTAAATTAAACTAAGGTGCTTAATCTACATGACCCGTATAGTGCTTGATATTGCCAAAAACCAAGAACAATCCCTAGAAACGGCTCCAAAAACTTGATGCCTTTACACACTTAGTTATAAATTTATGAAATACCTAAATTCTACTACTAACTAGGTGACATCCCGCAAGTATACGGTTGTCAACTAGTAGTAAAGAGAAGTAGGGATCGCTCCCACAAAGAATGTTGGAAAGCAAATACCAAGATTTAAAGGTATTTGTATAGTTAAGCAAAAATCAATCAATGAGAGATGAAACAACACTAATCAAGTTCATATTTAAACCCAAGTAAGAAATACCAAATTAATGCTAATTTATCTACTAAAACAAGTAATGGAAACTAAGCAATTATGAAATTAAGAGACTAGCTACTAAATTCTAGCAAAAGCAGTTAACTAAAAGCACTTAATTCTACCCTAAATTGACCAAAATAGGACTAAAATTAAAAACAAGCAAGTTACCCAATTAAAAAGACTTTAAATAAGAAACTTTGAAGACTAAAAGAAACCATTTCTAAACTAGACATTGGAAAAAGTTAAAATTGAAATCTAAATATTTTTGAATTTTTTATGATAATAAAGAAAACCCACTAAAAATTGGCTAGAAATTAATGCAAGGAATTGAGAATTCTTAACTAAAAAGCAAGAAATTAACAAGAACCCTAATTTTTCTAAGAAACCCTACATTGCAAACAAAGAAATTTTCACTAAATTAAACTAGAAAGCAAGTAGAAATTATATCTACTTGAAGCTATTGATTAACCCACTACAACTATCTAATCAAAATTTAAACTTGCAAAGAAATTAAAAGAAGATTTAAGAGATGATTAAAGAGGACTTTTCATTCAAAAAGAAACTTGAGAGTTAGGTTTTCCTAACCTATCCTAAAATCTACTAATTTCCTACTTAAATCTATCTACTTACTCTATTACAATTTTTGAAGTAGCTTAAATAGTGGAGTATTACACAAGGCAAAAATCAGAAATTGTTTGATGGAAGATTAAAAAATTGTCTCTTACAACTTATCAACCAGCTGTCCAATCATTCTTGCTTCCGACCTCTAATTTTGACTTGCATAATATTAACACCATTAAACAATTAATTAAGCTAGAATTTTAATAAAAACTTATCATATTTAACAAGAATGGAAATACAAACACATATGAAAGAAATTAACTAAAATCTTCAATTACTTACCCAAAGTTCGGGATTTACACTATCAAAATGCCATAATTTGGAGGGGAATAACTCTAGTTTACTAGAGTTATCTATAACGTGTATAATTATCAACAAAAATAAAATAATAATTAAAACTAGCTATGGCTAATAAATGCAATTAAGAAGTGCAAACATCGGAGCGTATTAATTCCCAACATTGAGTAGTATTAATCTCACTATTTTGAAAAGGAAGATTATAGAGTGCTTAGATACTAAACAAGAATTACAAAAAAAAAAGGTTTGACAGTGCCTTATTGAAGGAAATAAGAGATTGAGAATGTAAAAGATGTAATGTAGCATCTTTAGGATGCTCTAAGCAAGCATGCTAAGTTGAAGCAAGGTCATGCAGACAAATAAGTGTTGTTTAAGAGACCGAGACTGAAGTGACAAATGATGACACCAATGGGTAAATTGGTTTGTCACAGGACAATTGAAGAGTGATTTCCCCATCACCAAGTCTTTGACAATAGAACATCAAGCATAAAAAATCACACAATATTTATTATCATATGTGAAACTTTTAACAAATAACAAATTCTTTTTGAGGGAAGGAGCACGCATGTATAACATTATTAAAAGAAAGTATTTTATTAGGTGAAGAAAGACATGATGATCTTGACATAAACATAAATTGGAAATAAAGATCCATCTCCTAAGAAAACAGATTGAGAATTAGAAAGAGGTGACCATTGAAAAATATTTCCTTAGTTATTAATCATGTGTATACTACACTAGTATCCATGTATCAAGCGCGATCTGTAGAATCACAAATAGAGAGATTGACCATACTAGGATATAAATCTGTTAGTCCATAAGCATAATTAACTTGTTCTAAACACCTATAAGGAAAATGATCCAACTAATCACAAATCTGACACGGAGAAGTTCCATGAGTTGGATTAGGGACAATAAAAGCTAGTTGAATAACACCTTGTCGAGGAGAAAAACCAAGGTTACCATAACCAAAAGAGCAAAAAGGTTGCTGTGTTTGAAAACCATGACCCACGGCGAAGCCACAACCAGAGCCATGATAGCTATCACGACCACAACCTTTTCATCTAGATTGACCACCACCATAATTAGATTCAGTTACTGGAGGTGTAGGTGAAAAAGGAATACGAATCTCTTGTTGCAACAAGAGTTGTATGGTGTGAGGTGGTGGTTGGTGATACCTATTGTATTGTTTAAGTTTAGTTTCATGGGTAAAAAGAATAGTCAAAAGTTCCTACAATGAAGAAGGAGGTTTTTAATTTGCAAAAATGGTTACAAAGGATATATAGGATGGAGGAAGACCCTAAAGAGCATATAAGACAAATATACGGGTCGCGAAGTAGTAAAGAGTAAATAGGAATCGTTCTCACGAGAATTAGTTGTCAACTACCAATTATTTAATTAGAATGCCATTTGAAGGGTTGATTTAAGAAAGAAATTTAATTAAAACTAAGTTTAAAAATTTCATAAGAAGAAATGGGATTTAGGTTTTATGTTAGTCAATTTCCTGAATTTTGGTTCATTAGGTTAATCAAACGATTCCATGAGTCAAATTAGAAGTTAATTCTCAATTGTAATCTAATATTGTTCCCTTGTGTAATTAGGTCTATCTATTCAATTAATCAAAGTGAATGGATCCCTCCTACTATTTAAGCTAACCAAACTTGATTAATTTAGCACATTGAATTCTAACAACCAAATAGGTGAAGTAGTTTACTAAAATCAAATTCTAACTTTAATCCAATACTAATCTATATCTATAATGGAGTTTCAATTCCCATGTCCTCTCAATTAACCCAAAATTGACTAGAGGAATGATCATTTCCCCTAATTAACTCTAAAGTCCATTAGTATTGTCTAATTAGTTCATTTTACCACTTAATAAACCCATTAACCTCTATCCATATGAAATTGGCTTCATCAAACCCTAACCATAACTAACTAACACATATTGAACAACAAGAAAGCAAATAAAACCATGAGAGAGAAAATAAATGAACTAAAGATGGATTCTAGAAAATTAGTACAAAAAAGTATAGGCATTAAAAGATATGTAGATAAAGGCATTAAAGGAAAAATTAGTGAACCAAAAAGACATGAAATAAATACATAAAATAAGTATATTAAACATAATCTTCCAATAAAGCTTACAAAGTAGTAGAACAAGATTTCATGCTTGAATTCAAAACTAGTCTAGGAAAAATATATAGAAGAAGACTAAAATTCCTCTCTAAGTGGGAAGGGGAAGGGAAAGAAAAACTAGATTAGGATCCCTCAAATCATCCCCTAAAATGATTTATTAATAGTAGAGTTTAGAGTTAGGGGAAAAAAGACATCAATAGTCATTCATAACAACCCCAAAAGTGCATTTCTACACTTTTCTCTACAAAAACTTGTCGGCGGCAAGGTGAAGCTCGCAACTAGCAAGGTACACCTCGCCATCGGCAAGGTTGGCTCTAGGAGAGCTCGCCAGCAGCAAGCTCTTCTGCCTTGGCAGCTCTCTGGTGGTGAGCTTGTCCTAGCAGACAGGTCACAGGTTCGGTCGGTGATATCCATTTTCGTGCTATTTCACTTGTGATGTACTTCCAACCATCCAAAACCCTAAACACATAAAAATACATTATTATAGGTTAAAATGAACTCAAGAAAAACTTAATTAGACACATAACAATCACATAATAATTACAAACACCAGATAACAATTACCAGCTAGAGCACACAAAACCGTAATTCTAGGAATGAATTAAGTTTAACCTAATTGGAAATCCTAAACATATGCACATATAAATGTCACTTAAATAACACTAAGTAAACACCGAAACATTACATTTAACACATACTAACATATAGAAACAAAAATGTACAAAAGTACACACATAAATACTAAGAATGCTCGAAACTAAAGTAAAAGTCGTTCAAATTTTGCCATAAAAAACCTTAGTTTCCAAGAATTATCAGTATTACTTGATTTTTCCCATATAGGTATCACTAAAATTGTTTCTAAAAAAATAGAGTCGATTTTTGTATTGTAATTAACGAGCAGCGGTAATATATAAAAATAGCGTGTGAGAGTAGTCCATGTTAACAGCAGTGGAAACATTGTAAAGGAACAAAAAAAAATCTAGAGAAATTTGGCATTAATTCATGCAAGTGTAATTAAGTGATCTAGTTGACGCCATTAAATATATTATGAATTAAGAATGGTTTGGCTTTTTTCATTAGTAAGAGTTTCTGGAGGATGAGGAGGATTAATTCCATCAATGTTTCCATAAAGATAAAATTATAAAAATTTTCAAAGTAGGCTGAAAGAGATGACTCCACTAGTTGGATCAAGAGTAAACCAAATCTTTTATATGATCAATTGAATTAGGATTGTTAGGAGGTTGGGGAAGAGGAGTAATGGAAGTAGAGGAAGATGCCATAGGTAGTGAGAAGACAACGCAAGGAGTAGGAGGAGAAAAATAGAGGATCGACTCTTGTATGAACCATATAAATGACGTTCTCTATCTAAACTAGGGTATGAGTCCTCTTTATATAAACAAATGCAAACAAATAAGATTGTGATAAGTCTCTTACAAGATAACTTCTACACATAATGATGATCTTTCTCCAAGATAATGATAGGTTTTATACAAGATGATGATGGGAATTTTACATCAAAGATAACTTTTAAAAATCATGATTATATAAAGTACTATATTTTAATATTGTACTTTGTTCACATTTCTAGCCATGAGGTAGCTTGTCGAGTTGGTTGAATTATAGATGCCTCCTCTATACTTTAAACATAGAATGCAATATGAAAATAGGATTGCAAAATCAAAGTTGATTATGTTGGAAAATTTCAAAAAAAATTCCTAAGAGAAGCTTGACTCGAATTTTTGCTGTCACTTCTTTTGCTTTGTAACTATTATAAACTAGTCAAATGTACTAATAGCATACATGGCCCTGAAGTGGGAGTAACCTACACTTCTCTTATTTTTTTTTTTCTTTTACCAAAGAAAAAAAGAATGGTGAGTGATGAGTCATGTGTAAGACAAATTAGACCCTCTAAGTGCCAAGTCAATGCTATAAATAATGGATTATCATGTGAATTAAAAATTACAAGAACTCTTACTTTTCTATCTTTAATTTAGGGATGTTATATTACAGTTAGTCATTCAATAATTATCCACATCTCATGCCATTATTGGTGAATTAAATTAACATTAAAAATAGGGGTGATCAAGTGTTCAGTTAATCAAATAGCAATCGATCTTAAATAAATTCGGTTAATTTTGGTTAATTTTACTTTTAGTTAGAAATTGGTTATTCGAATTTATAAATTTGATTAATGAATTTGACAATGGTAATGAGATTTTGAACTGGGTTAACAGATAACCGAATTCACTAATTAAAACAAACCTTATATTTTATGTAAAGATAATATTATCGATGATATATTTTACCGTGTTCATTCATTATATTTGTAAGTGTGACAAAATATTAATAATCATAACTGTACATTTTATATATTAACTAGCTTTAAATGTATTTTGTGGTTCAGGTAATTTAAATAATTTTCAAAAATCAAGTAGTACTATACAAATATAAATATAGTTGTTAAAAGTAAATTTTATTGATCAATATTTTATAATTAGCTTAAATTTTAATTCATACTCCTTTTGTATTGCTTATATTAAATCACGAACTTTTGTGCATAATTAAATCAGTATTAGCCTACACATTCTAATATTGTTAGTTAGTGAATTGTTATACAAATCATATTATTTAGTCTTACGATACTTATATTATAGTCTTATTTTTTACTTACATAAGAATATAGTGTTATATGGAATCATATCGTTAATTATTGAATTTCGGTTACATGGTATATTTTTTTAACATAATTTTATAGAATCATTCGCTGATAATTGGCAGACCACTAATTAGCTAGTGTGAAATTAAATAAAATTAGGAAAATTTTGTTTTAGAAACAAAGTTTTTGAAGGTAAAATTTTAGCCCAATGTCAAGGATCTAACTAACCCAAGTTAAATTTGGTTAATTGAATTCAAATTTGATTACCGAATTCAAATTTAGTTAACCAAAATTTCTAGCGAACTGAATTTAAAATAAAAATTAATTAAAAAATTTAGGACCATTTTATAATTTTTTATTGATTTTATTAATTGAGTTGGTTAAGATGCTCAACCATGTTAAAAAAAATTCAAAACCTAGTCAAGACTTATATAGAACAACCCCTCTGTTTATCTAATGTTCCATATACAAAAGGTGGAATGCCTTGCTACAGTAACTTCCGTCCCTTTTTTGTAATATTTGGGTTGCATGTGGACAAATTGATCTTTACACTAATATGGCCACCGAGGCTATCCCTCCCGTTGCCGCCAAAATTTTTTATGGTCATTGAACAATTACTTAACATTTTAATAATTACTCAAAAACTAATGAGAGAAAGTCATTTAGACAAAATATTGCCCCTTTGCTTGTAGTAAACTGAGTTGCTCAGTATAAATGGTTTCCTCCCATTAGTTATTGAGTAACTACTAGGATACTACTAGTTATTCAATGACTACCATAAATCTTCTCCCCATTGCCTTATCATGTTTTCCGATTGGATGTCGTCTTTGACTATTTTGGGCTATTATGCTTTATATGGATTATTATACTTTTAACGGAAAAAGCTTTACGAAAAAAAAACACCCAGGTACAGGCAATATTAGCTTATTCAAGCTAAGTAACATAGGCCTGTCAATGGGTCAGGTCTAGATCTGGACTCGACTCAATCTGAACCCGATTATCCGAATCTGGATTTATGATAAATCTTCATTACTTGGATCTAATCCGAACTCGTTTAACTATTATAATGAACGGGTTGAATTTGGATCTTGGTGATATTTAATATAAAATAAAATTATTATATATTAGTACTTTTTTATATGTATATATACATATATATTGTGTAAATTGCCCATGTAATTTATATTTAATGTAGAATACATGCAAAAATATTAATTATGAAATAAATACTTTTTATAATTTTTTTAAAAAAAGAGAAAATTCAATAAGTTATAATAGTTCTATATGTAATTTTAAAAGTTATAAAAAGAATATTAAGATTTGGATCTGGATCCGAATCCGCCAAGGCCCGATGGATTTGGGAATGGATCTACTTTTGTAGACTAATCGGAGGCCATCAGATTCGGATCCGGATTCGGATCTGGTTATGTTAATCAGATTTGAATTTGAATATGCTAGATCCGACCCGTTTACAGGCTTAAAGTGACATTCCAAGCACACTACAGTTAAGTATTAATTGCATCATGGATACATTTCTTTTGCTTAACTATTTTGATGAATTTTATGTTTAACTTTCTTTTTTTTTTTTTTGTTCTGGGACTTTTTTTTACCACTTATTTATTTTCTTTTCTTGAATCCCTTCAGTTATAGTGAAAAATTGATATTAATCACGTAAAAAACAATTCAATCTCAAGTACTAATGTACACCTAACCAAATATCAATTTTATTTTACCATTAAATGGGTTCAAGGAGATTCTTCAAAAAGTTTAAAAAAAAAAAAAAAATTTGCAAGGAAAAGCCAACTAATTAAAAAATTGAAAATACAAAATATATCATATATAAACTCGAAAAAATGCATAAACAAGTAAGAATGAATTACAATTACACAAAGAAAAGTACATATTTTTCTTATAGCAATAGGAAGATGGAAAACATGGGGCTTACTATTGGGGTAGGTGATGAGGAAATTAGAGTGAGAGTGATTCAAAATAGAAAATGCTTTGTAAGGGAAATTCTACAATTCTATAAGAAATCTATTGTGTTATATTATGCTTGGAATACTTGTAAAATATAAAATTCTAAAGTACCTTAATTAAAGGTTTGTGGTGATGTAAAGTGGAGGGGTCAAAGATTCTACATTGGTTAATAGATAAAAAAGAGTCTAGTTTATAAGGTAAGGAGTCACCCCTCCCATGTGAGGTGCCTTTTTAAAGGCAAAACCATAAAACTCCAACCAAAGTAAATAATATTTTATATGAGCCCAGGACAAATTCTAGTATCAACATATCATATCACTTCCATGATGAACATACTAAATCTGCTTGTTAAAATGATGTATTTTTCGTTGTTTATCTAAAGATTAGATGGCTCTTCCACTTCATGGTACGCATTAGTAGGGTTGGCAATTTCTAATATGACCCGATAACACGACGCAAAATTAACAGTTTATGATACGACCCAAACTTTATCGGATCATTATTGGGTCAACCCATTTATAATATGAAATTAAACGGGTTGAGTTGGCTCAACCTATGGGTTGATGCGATAACTTGTTGAGTTACTGTATTATAATTTACTGCATGGATAGATTTTACTGAAATTTTTTCTTTATTATAATTGAATATAATATACTTTAAGATTGTAAATAATAGATTTAATATTAGATTATTAAATTATACATAATAATTATTTTAACTATTATCTAAAAAATTTCAATAATTTTAATTATATGTTTTAAATTATTATTATAACAAGGTTAGTATTATAATTGTTTAAGTTATTAAATAATTAAAATTTGAGATTTTAACTCAAATGGATCGCAAGTTATGTAATTTGTCAAATAGTCTGATACCTTATGTTAATAGTAAACGGGTTAGATACGAACAGGACACGAACTCAAACAGGTCAGATACGAACACGACACGATTTAACAAATGGGCCTCACATAACACGATACGATAAAAAATGAGTTACACCTGACACGATATGATAACTTCACTACTTGATCCATTGCACCCTATGCATTAGTGAGAATTAATTTATTCCAAATTTATACACCAATTTTTAGTCCAAAAAATTGATCCTCCATATCATCCAAGACAATTAACTGACCAATGGCCAATGGGGCAACCAACTCGTCTGTGAGGCCCTTACCGCTATTAATAAAAAAATGTTAATATAGATCCAATCTTAAATGTTATCTGTAAATTTTGTAATTAGAATTAAATTCAATTGAGGATCAAGTACCCGTACTTTCTGGATACAGATACGGATCACAAATTTCAAAACTCGCAAATACCCGACCCTAGAGATGTATAAGTCATTTTTACAAAAACCCCAAATTCTACAACTATTTTTTTGTCCTGCCCTTACTACAATCCCTTCCCTCTCGTCCATCTTCTTCCTCTTCCCTCTCACCCCTTCACCTCCATACACCACCCACTCCGTTTCCCCCAACCTTTGTAAGGCTACAACTCCCAACCACTACCTTTCCCAAGGCAATATCCACCCATTTCCCCAACTCGACAACTCCATTACCCTTATCCCTAACCACTGCCAGCAACCCCACCCCTCAATAGCCACAAAATCCTCTTTCTATTCCCCTACCCCACAACTACATACTCCATTTTCAATGAGCCAAGAGATGTGACAGGATCTGCTGGGCACTATGTTAGCCTAAAAGATACAAAACTTGAGAGATTTTACGGTTGAGAAATGAGATTGAATTGAATTCTTACATTCTAAGATATACTTCAGCACTTGAGGAATTATGGCAATCGATATCATATATATCTTTTTCATCCAAGATTTTCATGTACTAATCACAAAAATGATGTAATGGATGATCATGTATGATGATTGATCTACAATGAATTATGAATACAAAGAACTGATCATAAAAATTGTGTTAAAATGATTTTTTTTTTTTTGGTTAATGAATGCGTACTTTGTAATAATTGAGGGTCAGGTATCCGCACGCTCTGATCCTTTTTTAGCGGGTATCCGATTTTAGCGGATATCCAATCTTCGGGTATCCGGAGACATGAGAGGCGGATTAGGGTCAAAAAATTATTGATCCGCAGTATGCAGTAGGGATGGGCAAAAAAATTCAGTGATCCGATGACACGCATGCCCTTCTCCGCCTCACTCCGAAAAATCAGGGTATCTGATCCTCACTCATTGATCGGATCATTTGAGGCTCGGATACCCGCTATTATCGGATACAGGTACGGATCACATTTTCAAATACCCGCGGGTATCTTCCCCGCCCTGCATATTAGGGTGAAATTATAATTTCACCTCCCATACCATAGATAACACTAATATGTGGTACATTCTACACTATACACTACTCACTCTTCACTCTTCACACCGTTTCCTTTTCACTTCTCTTCTCACTTCTCAGACTCTCTTCAGTCTTCTTCGATACTACATTTTTCTCTTCTTTTTTTTTTTTTTTGTTTTCATCTCTGGCTACGTTTCTTTTCACTTTTCAGTTTCTTTATCCTTATTCTCTTCCTAATTCTCCCTGGAATTATCTTCTCAATTCCCCCTTTCTTATCAATCTTCAACCCTTATACTCAACCAAAAAGATCTAGCCAAATAAGGGTCGATCAAGTATCAAATCTGAACAAATTCGAGGTAAAACATCTACATCTCAAGGTAAGATAACTGATTTTGTTCCTGGATTTTAAATATCTTTTTTCGTTATGAACTTTATAGGATGAAATTTTCATACTCTCTAGTTTGTTCAAAACACTAGTGACTGCCATTTCTCTCCAAAGTTAAGGCCTTTTTGAATTTATAGGATCTCCAAAGTTACTATTCGTGTGATTCTTAGCTTGGATTTTCTTTTTCTTGGCAATTTTCTTGATTAATTTAGTAGTAATTAGTATGTTACAGATGTATTTCAGGAATTATTTTGGTATGCGCAGGGGAAAATTTGGTCTTAATAATTTTAGGTTTCATCATTCAATATTTATCATAAATTGTAGATTTTGTAAAGTGTGGTTTATGTTTTTGGAAACCATGGACAACAAATCAGGTTGTGGTCTAATCAAGAGCTGGACAATATTTCTTGGCTTTTTTCTTTATTTCTTTTTAAGATGATGAAATTTATTGGTTTTTTTTTTCAAACTAAAGAAGATGAATTTATTGGTTGATTTGTATAATTTAGCATTTTTTTAATCTGTTTGGTGATCTCTGATAATTGATAAATGTCTTAACAATATACTTATCAAATTAGGATGATCGTGAATCTAAAAAGCCAATGGTGTTTTCTCTAGCAAGAAACATTAGTTCTAAAAGACTATTAGATTAATTCTAAATATTAGTTCCTTGCTTTTTATGGAAATAGATGGTGAATTCTTTCTGAGTACTTCTTCTTTAGCCAACTTATTTATGCTTTGTGAAATGAAATTCAGTTGCTCCTTCTTGTTTCTTTTATAGCCATATTTACTAGTAATGATTGTCAAAATATTGTTTTTTAAATCTTTATGTTCAGGCTGTCAAGCATGGGAGATAATACAAAAAGTGCAGATGTAAGCATCAGTGTTGATAATCAATCTTTCTCAATTATACACCTCCTAAAATTGCTACAATTGCATCTGAACCTCCCCCATCCACGAAGTCTAGGGTAAGTGAAGCTAGTACAAAAACTCAAAACAAATCTTGCGTATGGGATCATTATGATATTGTTGAAGATCTAGATAAAAAAGAAAAAAAGGCTACATGTAAATATTGTGGTAGTCTTATTTCTTGTCCAAGTAGACACGGTACTTCATCTTTGAGTAATCACCTTCATAGGTGTAAAAAATATCCTTATAATAACCCGGATAAGAAGCAAAAGACTTTGGAGTTCAAATCTCAAGAGGGAGAGGCAGGGAAGACGATAAAACCCTACAAATTTGATCTTGACACTTGTAGAAAAGCCTTGGCTAGGATGATTATTATCGATGAATTAACTTTTGCTCATGTGGAAAATGAGGGTTTTCTGGATTTTTGTGAAACATCTAGTAATGCTGATAACTCTAGTAAACTAGAGTTATTTTCCTCTAAATTATAGCATTTTGACAGTTTAACTCCCAAATTTTGGGTAAGTAATTGAAGATTTAGGTTAATTTCTTTCATATGTGTTTGTATTTCTGTTCTTGATTAAATATGATAAGTTTTTATTAAATTTTTAGTTTAATTAACTGCTTAATGGTGTTAATATTATGCAGGTTAAAATTAGAGGTTGGAAGTTGGGATGTACTAAACTCAAAGGACCAAATTGCAATAATGGAAGAAATGAAGAATGCTAAGAGGAGAGTCGAGATCGCGATCTCAAACTCTCCATATAGCGATCTTGACTCGAGAAATGGCCTTAATGTATTAGAGTCGAAATTGCAATCTCAATTATTCCATATTGCGATCTCGACTCGCTGAGAGTTAAGTTGTAAGGGCAATTTGGTAAATTGTCAGTCAGTAAACCTTGCTTTTTGCCTTGTGTAGCATTACACTATTTAAGCTACTTAAAAATAGAGAGTAAACAAGTCAGTAGATAGTTTTAGTTAGATTTTAAGATAGTTTAGGATATCTTGAACTCCAAGTTTTCTTTTTCAATAGAAATTTCTCTTTAATTTTCTCTTAGATATTCTTTTAATTTCTTGTCAAGTTTGAATTTCGTTTAGGTAATCGTAGTGGGTTAATCACATCAAGATTTGCGTAGATATAATTTTTATTCGCTTTGTTGTCTAATTTAGTAAGAATTTCTTTACTTACAATTTAGGGTTTCTTAGGTAAATTAGGGTTCTTGAAAATTTCTTGCATTTCTAGTTAGAATTTTCAATTTCTTGCATTAATTTCTAGTTAATTCTTTATTTCTATAAAAAATCCAAAAATATTTAGATTTCTAGTTTAACTCTTTCCAATTTCTAGTTTAGAAATGGTTGCTTTTAGTCTTCAAGATTTCTTATTTGTAGTCCTTTTAATTGGGTAATTTGCTTGCTTTTAATTTTAGTCTTAATTTGGTCAATTTGGATTAGAATTAAGTGCTTTCTTTTAGTCCCTTGCTTCTACTGGAATAGATTAATTAGTTCCTTAATATCGTAATTAGTTATTTTCACTTACTTGCTTTTCAGTTAATCTAGCTTTAAATTAAGTTTTTATCACTTTCATTTAATTATGGTTTTTATTAGAATAGTTCCATCATCCATTGCTTGATTTCGCTTAACTACACAAATATCCGTAAATCTTGGTAATTGCCTTCCAACAATCCTTATGGGATGATACCCATTCATCCTATACCACTATCAACTACATATACTTGCGGAAGTAAGGTAGAGTATAGTGAATTAGTGTGGTTAATTATTGCTTGTTTGTCCTTTAAAAGTTAAATTCTACCTAACGAAGCAATCAAGTTTTTGGCGCCGTTACCGGGGATTGTCTTTGGTTTTTGGCAATATCAAGCGCTTTACGGGTCGTGTAGATTAAGCACTTTAGTTTAGTTTAGTTGTTAATTTTGTGAATTTTATGTTTGTTGGATATGTTGTGGAATTGACTTGGAATTTCACTAATTGACTATTTGTCTTGGTTGTGTGTAGTGCATGATAAGAGGAGCTCAAAAGCCATTTATTTGCTTAGACAAGGATCGGGAGAAAGAGCTAAGAGAAATTCAAAGGTTGAGAAGGGTACAACAAGAGCAAGAAAGGATAGAGATGGCAAATGCTAATGCTCATCAAGGGAATGTGAACATGGAAAACGAAGAAGAAGAGGTAGTTGGAAATAATGGAATTGGTGCCTATAGGAATGGAAATGGCATGAATGCGAATAGAAGGCCATTAAGGGAGTATGCTTTACCTAATTTTGATGGGACGAACTCAAGCATTGCACGGATGGCCGTGCAAGCCAACAATTTCAAAATCAAGCCCGCCCTAATCCAATTACTCCAAGCCCATGCTATGTTCGGAGGTGGACCAAATGAGGACCCCTAAACACACCTCATGAATTTTGAAGAAGTCTTGGACACATTCAAGTTTAATGCAGTATACCCGGATTGTGTGCGGATGAGGGTGTTTACCCTTCCTTTTTTACTTCGTGATAGGGCAAAGTCATGGTTGCAATCCCATGCCCAAGGAACATTCACCACTTGGATCCAACTTGCTCAAGAGTTCTTGGTGAAGTACTTTCCTCCCGCAAGAACCGCTAAATTAAGGAATGAGATTACATCGTTCAAACAAGATATTGGTGAAAGCCTAGGGGAAGCTTGGGAAAGATTCAAAGAGTTGCTAAGAAAATGCCGTCATCACGTTATTCTTTTGTGGCTTCAAATCCAAACCTTTTATAATGGTTTACTTCAAGAGACGAAATCCATTGTAGATGTCTCTATCGACGGTTCTATCACATATAAGACTCCAGAAAAAGCTCAAGAGTTGTTAAATAGTATGGCATACAACCACTACTATCATGGGCCGATAACTCTACCGGTGGTTCAACACCAAGCTAAT
The DNA here is from genome assembly GCA_025175665.1 of Cinchona pubescens. Lineage (NCBI taxonomy): Eukaryota > Viridiplantae > Streptophyta > Magnoliopsida > Gentianales > Rubiaceae > Cinchona > Cinchona pubescens. The sequence goes on from JANKKI010000179.1 coordinate 93,056, forward strand.
CAAGCCAATGCAAATAGTGGAGTGTTGAATCTAAACATGCAAGATGTCCTTTTGGTACAACAAATCATGAGTATGATGAACACAACATGGCAAAGGCGTTGGAGAATCTAGGGAAACCTAGTAGTGTAAATGCTATGACTTCTTCTCTAACTCAACCAAGCATGACATGTGATTTTTTTGGAGGCGGCCACGCAAATGGACAATGTGAGATGCCATATGGAGCTAATGAGCAAATCAATTATGTGGCTAATCAATCTCATTTCCAAGGAACCAATCCAGAGCTTATGGGAACACTTACAATCCTTCTTGGAGGAATCACCCAAATTTCTCATGTAGTAACACCAGCAACCAATCCAATTCTCCTTACCAACCAAATCCCTCACCTCAAAATGCCCAACACACTCAAGCTCCAAATTTCTCATCTAGACCTTATCAACTGCCATGCCAAAGAAATTTCCAGCCCAACTCATATCAAACTTTCTCCAACCCTTCATTTCAAAACCAAAAACAAAGATCTCCTTTCCATTATGCAAATTCTTCCCTACCCATGTATCATGATCAATATGCTCCTAGAGAGAATTTCGGGTGAAGAAGGTTGGAAAAGAGAAACCGAGTATTTGAGAAGAGAATTGGATAGGAAACGGAAGAGCATAAAAGAGATTATGAGAATTTGAAGGCTTCGACAAGAAATTTGGAGATTTAATTGGGGCAATGGGCAAGGTTGAATAATGACAAACCTATTGGGGCATTTTCGAGTGATACTATTCCAAACCCCAAGGAGCAATGCAATGCCATAACCCTAAGGAGTGGAAAAGAATTGGTTGAATCTAAGGAGAAGAAAAATGTGGAGGAAGGAAGCAAGGAACAAAAGTTCAAGGTAGTTGAGAATGAAAGTGAAGTGGTTGATGATGAAGCACAAAAGTTCAAGGTAGTTGAGAATGAAAGGGAAGTGGTTGATGATGAAGCCAAGAAGGAACAAAAGAATGAGATCAAGGTATCCAAGAAGAAGCATGTGAAGGAACCTTTGAAGATAGATCCATCAATAAAAGTGCCATACCCTCAAAGACTCATTGATCCAAGAAACTAGAGGAAAAAGAGAAGCAATTCACCCATTTCTTGGATATGTTGAAAAAGATTAATGTCAATATTCCTTTGATTGATGTCCTCACCAAGATACCCAACTATGCTCGTTTCATGAAGGATCTTTTGGCAAGGAAGCCAAAGTGGGATGATGATGAGAAAGTATGCCTTGATGCCCAATGTAGTGCCATTGTTCAAAGGCAGTTGCCCCCTAAACTCAAGGATCCCGGTAGTTTTATGATACCGGTGAATGTTGGAGGAAAGACGTGGCATCGATCACTTTGTGATTTGGGGACAAGCATAAATATCATGTCAAAGGCCATCTATGAAAAGTTAGGAATTAACAATGTCACGCCAACTAATATCACAGTTCAATTGGCAGATTTATCCTAGAGGAAATCATATGGCTTGTTGGAAGATGTGCTTGTACAAGTTGAAAAGTTGGTATTTACCGTTGATTTCTTTGTGCTAGATACGGGTGAAGAGAGTGAGATTCCATTGATTCTAGGTAATAAAGGCCTTTTTTGTCGACCGCTCATGCATTAATTGATGTGAACAAAGGGAAGTTGATCTTATGAGTTGAAAATGAATCAATTGAATTTGATGTGTTTGAATATAATGACAATATTCCCACTGTTGAAGAGAAATGTACTAATCAATCTCCTAATTCTATCCTTGTTAGGAAAAATGAAGAACAAAATGAAGTTAACCATGGCAATTCGCTCAAGAAAGTGTCGGAAATAAAGGAAGATCCGAGAAATGAATTGAAGGAAAAACCACCCGAAAAGGGATGTGTGTTGACGAAGGATGAAGAGAGTTTTGCAAAGAATAAGCAAAATGGTGATGTCAAGAAATTGAGAAGGCACAAGAAGAAAAGAAAATGGTTTGAGAAACAATTGGAGATGTTAATTGGGCACTAGCAATGGTTAAGGCTAGAAAGAAAGGACTTGTGCATGGAAAACCCAAAAATCAAGCTTTAATCATGAAGAAAAAGGGGATCAAACTTTTTCTGTAGAACATCACCAAAAAGGAAAAGAGGATCAATCATCCTCAATTACTTGGAATGAAGTCCATGCCATAGTCAAGCTAGTGACTATAAAAGAGCGCTTCTTGGGAGGCAACCCAAGTTTTTCATTTAGTTGTTTTTGCTTTCCATTAGTATATGTTTTAATTTAGATTAAATTGGTTGGAATTTTAGATAAAAATCTAAGTTTTATTTAGTTGAATAAATGGTGCTAAAGAATGAGTGAAAAATGTCATCCTAACATGTGAATTTTTAGTTGTAGGTTATCCTTGCAAATGGAGAAAAGTGGTCAAGAGTGAAACAATTTCGGCTAAGTGTGAAAAATTCATTTTGTAGAAATTGAGCTCGAGATTACGATCTCAAGCTCAAACTTCTGGAGGGCAGAATGGTCATTTGATCGAAATCGTAATCTCAACTCCAAACTTCTGCAAAGGCATTTTTCAATCTCAACTCGGCATGAAAAATGCCTTTGAATCTATAGGCTAGATCGCGATCTGAATTGTCTAAAAAAAAAAACCCATTTTCTTCCTTTCAAAATCACTTCAAACCATCATTTTATTTTATTTTTAGTGTTTTAATTTGGAGTAGTTTATTTTTCCTTTTAGAATTTGGCCAATGGCCTTAAGCTGACGCCAAGTAGCTAATTATTTTGATGCTTCATGGATTGAATCTTTATGAAATTTCTTGCTAGATACTTAGTGTAGCTTTGGTTATGATTATTGCCACATAAGAGTAGCATGGCTAAGAGCTATAAGCTGATGCCATCTTTGCATTAGTTGATGAGTTGAATTGAATGTTGATTTTGTGTGAAGCTTGAATGGTGAGATGCATGGCACAGTTTACCACTCTAAGCATTTTTACCCAATTTTACTTCTTAGTTTATAGATATATCATGATTTGAGTAGTTTTTGTTATTTTTGGGTATGTCTTTATGTTTAATTTTGGGTTAGTGGAAGGATGATTTATTCATCATTAGAATAAAAGAGACAAGTTTGGCGGTATCTAGATTTCTTTTTGTTGGGAATAGTTATTTTATACATATTATTGCCACTTGATGTTTAATGGATGAAAAATTGATCAATTAGGTACTCAATGATGATAAATTTTGATGTTCAATGCTTTGTGATTGAATTATATGATTGATTCATTCAACAATTTTTGTGTGAGTGAGTAGTTTATTTGCAACATAAAGAATTCATACACTTAGCATTAATATTTTTCAAAAAGAAGTGATGAAATTTTAGGAAAATTTATTTGAAATGTTGTTTCTTATCAAATCACTTATATTATGTGGTTGATGAACTATCTTTTGGAAAGAAATTATTTAAATGAAGTAGAACGAATTTGGGACATTTCGTGTGTTTGCATAGGGAATGTTCTTCTAACTTGTGAATGATTGATAGTCGAGATTAATTTTTGGTACATTTCACTCCTTTTCCTTGGTTTAGGGCCAAAAAAATTTAAATTAAATTAGGAATAAGGCGAGTACGGGATTCCGACATGTACCCATATCTCCTTACTTCATTGTTTCTCTGAAATAAGCTATTAGAGCAGTAATAAGGTGAGTACGGGATTCCAACATGTACCCATATTATTTCTCTGAATTAAGCCATTAGGAATTGTATTTTAATAAACCAATAAGTTAAGGATTGAATGTTTGTAACACTTATCATTAATCTCATATAACTTATTCCTTGTTAGAGGTCTATTCCCGAAATGTGTGACATTTGCATTTAAGTTGATTCGTAATTGAACTTCTATTTTCATGATGCCTAGTCGAGATAGTTGATTAACTTCATAATATTTGTGATTTGAGAAGTAATGATGTTTCAAATGAAAAGAACTAAAACTTTTGGTAACTCTTTTTGAGAATGGTAATACTTGGTGATGTGAAATCTTGTGTAGTGAATGAAGGTGTGATTCTATGTAGAACAAATTTCAATTTTGGATTGATTCACTTAGATACTTCACATATCACATAGTATTGAACGTTTCTTGAGAGATTTCCTAATTGTTCTAAGTCAAGATGTGACATCCATGATTCATCAAGTGTCACGTCAACTTTGGAGGTGTTTGTATGTTTAAGTGTTAGTAAGCTTCTTTTAATTTTAATTTTTTTTTTGCTCGGGACTAACAAAACGCTAAGTTTGGGGGTGTGATAACTCTAGTAAACTAGGGTTATTTTCCTCTAAATTATAGCATTTTGATAGTTTAACTCCCGAATTTTGGGTAAGTAATTGAAGATTTAGGTTAATTTCTTTTATATGTGTTTGTATTTCCGTTCTTGATTAAATATGATAAGTTTTTATTAAATTTTTAGTTTAATTAACTGCTAAATGGTGTTAATATTATGCAGGTTAAAATTAGAGGTTAGAAGCTGGGATGTACCAAACTCAAAGGACCAAATTGTAATAAGGGAAGAAATGAAGAATGCTAAGAGGAGAGTCGAGATCGCAATCTCAAACTCTCCATATCGTGATCTCGACTCGGGAAATGGCCTTAATGTATTAGAGTCGAGATCGCGATCTCAATTGCCCTTACAACTTTTATATAGCGATCTTAACTCGCTGAGAGTTAAGTTGTAAGGGCAATTTGGTAAATTGTCAGTCAGCAAACCCTGATTTTTGCCTTGTGTGCATTACACTATTTAAGCTACTTAAAAATAGAGAGTAAAAAAGTAGTAGATAGTTTTAGTTAGATTTTAAGATAGTTTAGGATATCTTGAACTCTAAGTTTTCTTTTTCAATAGAAATTTCTCTTTAATTTTCTCTTAGATCTTCTTTTAATTTCTTGTCAAGTTCAAATTTTGATTAGGTAATCGTAGTGGGTTAATCGCAAGATTTGCATAGATATAATTTTTATTCGCTTTGTTGTCTGATTTAGTAAGAATTTCTTTACTTGCAATTCAGGGTTTCTTAGGAAAATTAGGGTTCTTGATAATTTCTTGCATTTCTAGTTAGAATTTTCAATTTCTTGCATTAATTTCTAGTTAATTCTTAGTGGGCTTTCTTTATTTCTATCAAAAATCCAAAAATATTTAGATTTCTATGTTTAACTCTTTCCAATTTCTAGTTTAGAAATGGTTGCTATTAGTCTTCAAGATTTCTTATTTGTAGTCCTTTTAATTGGGTAATTTGCTTGCTTTTAATTTTAGTCTTAATTTGGTTAATTTAGATTAGAATTAAGTGCTTTCTTTTACTTGCTTCTACTAGAATAGCTTAATTAGTTCCTTAATATCGTAATTAGTTATTTTCACTTACTTGCTTTTTAGTTAATCTAGCTTTAAATTAAGTTTTTATCGCTTTCATTTAATTATGGTTTTTATTAGAATAGTTCCATCATCTATTGCTTGATTTCGCTTAATTACACAAATATCCATAAATCTTGGTAATTGCCTTCCAACAATCTTTGTGGAACGATACCCACTCATCCTATACCATTATCAACTCCGTATACTTGCGGAAGTTAGGCAGAGTATAGTGAATTAGTGTGATTAATTATTACTTGCTTGTCATTTCAAAGTTAAATTCTACCTAACAAAGCAATCAAATCGCAGCCAAGATTCATCGTTTCTTCACGTAGAACTGTGACTAGAGATTGCCATAGTCTATTTTTGGATGAGAAGAAAAAATTGAAAGAACATTTTAAAATTTTGCCTTCACGGATTTGTTTCATTACAGATGCTTGGAAATCCATACAAAATCTCAATTATATGTGTCTTAGGGCTCATTTTATTGATCATGAATGGAATTTGTAGAAATTTTTTTTGAATTTTTGTCCTATCACAAGTCATGCTGGTGAAGTAATTGGTAGGACTGTAGAGAAATGCTTGATTGAATGGGGAATCAGTAGAGTTCTTACTATTACTGTGGATAATTCTAGTTCAAATGATAATGGGATTTTATACTTGAAAAGTAGGTTTAATAATTGGAAAGGTACTATCTTAAATAGGGATTACTTGAGTATGAGATGTGCTGCACATGTATTGAATTTAACTGTCAGGGAGGGGTTAAAAGATTTGGATGACTCTATTATTCGAATTCGGTCTGTTCCCTAATGTAAAATATGTGAGATCTTCACCTACTAGATTTCAAAGATTCGAGTCTTGTATTGAAAAAGAAAGAATAGAGTGCGAAAGTCTTGTATGTCTTGATGTTGAGACTAGGTGGAACTCTACATATTTAATGTTGGAAGCTGCTTTAAAATTTCAAAAGGCATTTGAGTTAGTAGAGTCTGTGGATAACAATTATGTAGAAGAGTTAACTCCAAAGAGAAACATCGATAATTGGGGGGGGGAACTAAACCTCTAGAATCAGGGGTGTTCCAACTGAATGTGATTAGGAGCATGCTAAAAATCTATTGCCTTTTCTTCAAATTTTCTATGATTCTACCGTTAAAATATCAGGCTCATTATATGTGACTGGAAATGAATACATGAAAGACATTTATGGTATTGGGATGATGCTTGATGAATTAATTGGAAATGATGACATTGGTATATCAAGAATGGCTGGTAATATGAAGAAAAAATATGACAAATATTGGGGTAATGTTGAAAAAGTTAACATTTTGATTTTAATTGCCATTGTTCTTGATTCTCGATATAAATTAGGGTATGTTATGTGGGCAATTGAAGATCAGTATGATATTGATAAGGCTGAAATTTTAAAAGACAAAGTGCTACAGGTTTTTAATGCTTTATTTGATTCTTATTCTGCAACAAAATCACGCCCGAAAGAAGTTGTAACTCAGCCTATGGAATTGGGTAAGATGGATTTTGAAAAAATTAGAGCTAGAGGGGCAGCTGTTTCATTGATGCATCGATACTCCAAGGAAGCTGATTCATTTAACCGCACTGAGAACAAAACAAAGTTAGATGTTTACTTGATGGAAATAAAGGTAGATCGTAATTGTCCAACATTTAGTATATTAGATTGGTGGAAAAAGAATTCTCCTAGATTTCCTGTTCTTGCTTCAATTGCTAGAGATGTTTTAGCCATTCCAATTTCTACAGTAGCTTCAGAATCGGCTTTTAGTACGGGAGGGCGTATACTTGATTCCTTCCCTAGTTCTAGTTAACTCCAAGGATGATAGAGGCTTTAATTTGTGCACAGGATTGGCTTCGTAGGGGTCTTAACCCTATTGATTTGATTAAGAGAGCTTAGCTGATTTAGAACAAATAGAGTCAGGTAAAGTTTTTATTTTTTAATTCTGCAATTATTTTATTATTTAATTAACTAAAAATGCAGTTGATTTTCTTTTTCTTCTTTTGTTTTGTAGAAACTTCAAACTTGACTGAAGAACAACCTCTTGAGAATATAGAATATTAAGGATCGTGCAATTTGAAACCTTTGGAAGTTGATTGTATCTGTGTACCAGTGTAGTGACTTTCTGGAAGTTGAATGTATCAATTTAAGTGTTTATGTTGAATTGTATTTGTTTAGTGACATTTGTCTAATGTACTTGAGAAGCCAATTTTTTATTTTATTTTATTTTTTTTTTATGGTTTGCTTTTATGAATTTTATGGATTGTAGCATCATGACTTACGAAATCTAATATGCTTTTGATTTCAAAATTGTGAGAAGTAATGTCAAACATTGTTTGCTGGTTTTTCATGTTTGAACTGAAGCAGGTTTTTTTTATGGTTTGTCTTAGGGTTGACATGAGGGGCAGATTAGGGTCAAAAAATTGTTGACTCGCAAGATGCGGGGCAGATCACCCAAAAGGTTTGAGGGGCGGGTACCCGCCCCGTGCCCACCCTTAGTATGCAGAGTGAGTCAGCCAAAGGGCTTGAGGGGCAAGTACCCACCCCGTGTCCACCCCTACTTGCATGAGGTGAGGTCATATATCCATACTACAGGATCTACAAGTGGGAGTAAAGACCCTATTTACCTAAATATTCCCCATCCTTAAATATACTCATTCTGCTCCCTTTTAAGTGTGTCACTTTAGTAAAAAAAAATTTTCCATATTAAGTGTCACATTAGATGTCCAATGAAGCATTAATTATTTTTATAATTTTTGCCTTATCTCTTCCTAATTCCATTAATTACTCAACTTATGATTAATATTGGGACTCTTTTAATTTATTACTAGTCAAAAGAATAATTTAATCATGTACACACTAGATCAGTATAGGATTAATTTTATCTAAAATTTAAGCTATTTAGAGTAACAATCTTAATTTTTGTGATAAATATTAATGTGACACTTAAAAAAAAACATGAGAGTAATACTCCTCCAGGAAAAGAATTTACTTATACTCCGTTGATTTTTAAGTGGTAAGGCCCAAGGTGGTGATTGGTCAACTTAATAGGATCGTCATTGACGGGCCTCAATTTTCACCTGTAGAGCCTTGGGCCCGGAGGGTGCGGAAAGCTTCCTCGCTTTATTCGTCGGAACTAAATTGATTTATAGCCATACTCGAGGACTATGAAGAATGAACGACGTTTCACATTGCCAACTAAAATAAATTTTTTTTTCTTCATTTTGTCCCCTCATAAACTATAGGAAAATTATAAGGCTCCTTAGTTTTTTTAGGAACTATTCCCGGAAGAGATCCAATAATAACATGTTGCTACACCACTCAACAAGAATAGGGATAATATTTCCGTCACATGCTTAGTAACTTGGTATAACGATGTAGGAGAATTGTACGGTTTCTTTTAGGAATCATTCCCTTGATTTTAAAATTTGTACAATATAACCTTTTAAAACACATGATGTTGTCCTATATAAGTATTTAAAGTACAAAAAAATAGTTTTCTAAAAGAGACTGTAGAATTTTTCTAACATGTAATGTACTTAATTTTGTTATCTTTTTCCTAGAAAATCTTAAATTTAAAGTAAACAAAAAGCAAATTTCATGTCAAAGGGATTATATAGAAAGTGACACTTTCCATATATATATATATATATATATGTAAGAAAATTTTATAGTCGCGTTGAGGGAACGCTCTCGTTAACTTTAAAAGGTTGTACAGTACATATTTTTAAAGCATATAATATATATTGTATAAATTATTGAAGTATAATGGTATGTAGAATTTTTCGTATTTATAAGCTTGTTTATGATGTATACTTTTTTTTTTAAAGTTATGTGCCCTTTACTAAAAAGATTTAAAATCAAACAAATGATGAATAATTCAAATTCAGAGTACATCTAAAAATAAATAATCTGCATTGAACTCAACAAATTACTATCAAACATAATAAACCCACTATCAAAATCTCAATATAGTATTGTTCAAAAATAACTACAACAAAATATTCTCTTATTTAAAGTAGTAATATAAGGGTCCATTCTAGTACTTTATGAAATATTGAATTGAATGTTAGTATTATCACAAAATAATTTTTCATAAAAAAATGTCTAACAGTATAGTATTTTTTGGTAATGAAACAAATGACACATAGTACTATTGAATAAGAAAAAGGTACCATGAGATATCTTAATAGTATTCTCTCGCATAGTAAAATGTATTATCAAGTCCATTGAATCAATTTCTTTAAGAAAATTAATGAATAATTGAACATAGACAAAAAAATAAAAATGAACAAAGTAGCATTATAAGTCACTAATTATGAAATTATCAGTTAAATACAATAGATACTAATAATAGTACTACGTAAAATGCAAAGAAAACTACAATCAAAACATCAACATAGCAATAATATTCAAAATGAACTATGATGTACTATCCCCTTATATAAATAGTATTTTGAGAGCCTATCTAGTATTTTTTTTTTTAGACATTAAATTAAGACTAATGATTTTACACTCCATATTCAGTTTTAAGCACTCTATTCCAAATTTTTATTAAAATAAGGGCTAAATATAATAAATCCCTTAAAGTTTAGGTAGTTTTACACTAAACCCTCTAATATTATATTTTTCTCTATTTGCCCCCCTTTTGTTAGTACAACTCATCAAAATGTCAATTGCATATTATTAAATGACCAAATTACCCTACTATAAAATGACTCATAAGTACCAAAACGACATAGTTTTACATTTACTCATTTTTCTCACCTCAGTTTTTGTTTTGGCCACTGTTATTGCTAGAACAAAACATATCTTGCCAGAACAAATTTGTTTAAATGACAAACTTACCTTCTTATGCCTGACCGCCCATAAGTTTGGCCCATTCCTTGCTTTTCTAATCTTTGTGATCTGGTCTCTTATAGGTGCTTCCTTTTGTTTTCTCCCAATGCCTCATCCTCACCAGTTGTACCTTTCTAATCCCTCCCTTCTCTCTTTCTCATCTCTTTCCTTTCACCAATTGATACAAGCACCAAAGAATCCATTACTCAGGAAAAAAAAAAACACACACACACAAATACATACACAAAAATAGTCAATTTAGAATTGGAATTCTCCATTAAACTTTTTACAATTTTAGTTCTAATCCAACAACTGACACAAAGAATCGATAAACACGTAATTTGACAATGAAACCCTAAAAATACAATACTATTTTTAGTTACACAAAATTCTGAATTCTAATTAAACCCCGCGAAATTTCATATCTTCAAATAGTCTAAAAATTAGTACGGCTTTCTAAATTTTTCAATTTAATCCCTTATGTAGTTAAAGAATTTCAATAAACCCAAAAAGGATTCTCAATCACCAATATACGCAAAGCTGAATCAAAATTTGATGGTTGTTGACGGATGATGTTTCTTAAATAAATCATGATATTTGTTACCATTAGACTCTTCTTCAACTTAATAAAAGCTCTCAGTTGGAAAGAGCAAGAGGCTTTTGGCAACATGTTCTTTCCATTTGAGATGGGCCAATACGGAAGATCTGCAACTTCAAAGAAATGACGGAAGAAAAAGGAGAGAGAAAAATAAGGACTTGGGCCCATGAACAAATTGGTAATTAAGATGAATTGTGGAGGGCAATAATGTTAGTTAGACCATATTTGCTCTGGCTAGATATGATTTGCTTTAGCAATAACAACACTTTATTTTTTTCCTTTTGTATCTTTTTCTTTCTTTTAATTTCTAGAAGTAAAACAACATAGCACTTAGTATATGTGGCAAAGGTCGGCCGTGGCAGATTGTGGTGGCGGTGGAGCTGGTGGCTACCATCAGCCACCATCGGATAGATTTTTTTGGCTACATTTTTAGGTGAAAATTTATATATTTGGACTTCATTTATTCAAAAAAAAATCCGAGTTTGTTGTCAAAATTACCCATATAAGAGACAAAATCATCACAAATAGTCAAATGAGAGAAAGATCAATTGATCTTCTGTGAGCCATTTCAATCCAAAATAATGGCTTGAATTCCTCAAGATTTTTGCTTAAAAATAATCACAGAGTAATATAAGAACTGGATAAACACACTATAGAGCCCAAAAACTACTTCAAACCTATCAGATTAATGATTCAACATTAAGTTTCTTGAAGGTATTTTGCCCAGCAGGTAGCATGCATGACAAATTTAGCTCATTTTGTGCTCAACTTGTATCCATTCAGGCTCATCTCATTCAACCAACACTAATCATAGGTTTCAATCACCACAATATTTCATCCAGCAAAAAGATTTTTAAGGTTTCAGGTGCTTTGGTTCTCTACCCAAGAAAGGGTAGAGTGTAGAGAAGTGAGAGGTTTAAGCTATTTTTTATATGTTTTCTTTTTTCTTTTTATTGTATTGTTTGTATTCTTTGTGAAGGAGAAAGATTAAATTGTGTTAGAAACGTGAAGATTCTACCCATTCCAATGTCGGTCTGGATCTCTAAAATTTGCTGGATAAGGAAATAAGGATAACCAAGTTACTTACGGAATGTGGTGTTAAAGATGATGGTAAATCCAAAGATTCTAAATTATAGTTTAGTTACTCAAAGTTTTAGATTTTATATTTTGACCGCCAAAACTTTGGAAACATATTTTGTGGACCCAAATTCATGGGTATTTTTTTTTCTGTTCACTGGAAAGACATGGATAGAATTGTTATTTATCATTGATTGACCTTACCGTTATAAAAAGTTAAGGTTGATTCTAAGTCTAGGGGATAAATTTAAAAAAAAAAATTTGTTAAGAATTCACTGCAAAACAGTCCCAACCTTAATGAATTTATTATGTTTAACCCTTAATATAATGGCCTAAATACACTTATAACATTTTTGGTCACAAACTTCTCATTATATACTAGGATAGTCTGGTCGTGCAATGTGTAGAAAATGCCCACCATGTTTTGTTAGGAATATTATACCAAGAAAAGTAATTACTCATGAGAGATCCCATATTATTTGCTCACATTGTTCGTAAATGTATAATGTTAGACATTGTCCTTATAAACAAAATCATTCAATTAGCAAAAGCCTTTTTTTTCCTTGATAAAAAACTTAACTTCATTCAATCCGATAGAGTTAATATATGGCAAAAAGTTAGAATGATACAAAAAAGAATACTACTACAATCATAGAATGTATCTAATCTTGTTTCTTGTGCTAACACATGAGCAATATTATTAAACTCCCTACAAACCTAACTTAAATTACTAACATTTGAAACTTGCAAAAGAGAACAGATATCATCCAAACTATGATCATCCTTGGACAAATCATCCAATTCTTTAGAAATTAGTTTCATGACCTGAAATGCATCACCTTCACATTTATGGGTAGTGTTTTCGCAAGAATTATGGCCTTACTGCTATAATTTTCTCTACAGATAGACATCTAACCTCTTGCACAAATCTTGTAGAAACCTTCCTTAACTTAATCTTTAACTACAATATTAAACCTTTTTGCTACCAATCAGCATAGCTAAATACCCAGAATGTACATTTTACTATTTGCAGGCAAGGAGATCTATCCCCTAAACTTTTTACTAAACTCCTTTATTTTGAGGCACTTTCTAACAAACATTATAACCAAACAGTAGAAAGTAAACCAAAAAGAAATTAGCATTTTTAAGTTGGTAAAATGACGCTTAACCCAAAAATTGCAATCATTGTGAATGGAAACATATCTTGTTTCCCATCCCCGGCTCTCCCCAGTAAAAGAAAACAAAAGGCAACCCAGCCAATTCGTTAATTAACGAAACAATCAACCTCCCCCCGGTCTCTACTACATCTTTATTACTGCATCAATTGGATCACAAAAGTACCAAAATCAGCAAATAACATGCCCTTTTTTATTATTAAAAAGAATACGTGTCAATTCTGAAGATAAAGAACATGCCTCTAATACAAAAGAAATAAAAATGGAATTTTTTTTTCTAAACACTTTATTAATGCCAATAAGATACATCCAGGTTTAATATATAAATATTTAACAATTAACTTAAATGAGCTCTCACGCTGGTCACACAATTTGAGATGTGCAAATTATCAATTCACAATCTCTAGCCAATTTTTATCTCATATCTTCATTATTTACCACCAATCACAGAAGTTAGAAAGAAAAGAAAGAAATTGTTTGACTATACTACTTACAAAATTTGTCCGAAACAAAATATTCTCGCAAACATTAATGCCAATTTCCGATGCAAAATAAAACACTCATACTCAAGCGTGAAAATTAGCATCAAAGTCTTTCTGAAGTTTGTAGGGATCTTTATTTAGATGAGAGGTAGGGCAAAAGTGTTGGAATCCTACAAATAGAATTCATAGTTTATTACAACTAAAGTATAAATAGTCTTAATAGTCAAATACAATCTTTTTTTTGGGTGGTAGGGAGTTATGTAGTGAGCTTAATAATTTTTGGCTATTTCTTGATCATGTATATTCACTCCATTTGTGATCTTATCTCTTTGAGGTCCATAATTTGCAATACATTGTCCAAAGAATTCTAATAAACTGTTAATTATATTATATTTAAACTTATATATAACCTAGTTTAGGTTAGCTACATCACACCTCGTCCTTTGCAATTCAATTGTTAGAGCTAACCCTCGTCCTCTACAATTCAATTGTTAGAACTAACCCTCATTCATATGTATAAAGTATAAATAAAGAACATAATCTTGAAAAGAATGACTGCGAATATAAAGAGGCACCAATTCAATTTTATGTTAGAGACCACTAGCTAAAGTGATCATTACTCTGAAAATTTATTGAATTTCAGAGAACATTAGAGATCATTAGTTTCTAATATTTTGAGACCACAAACTACTAAAAAATTTTATGGAAGGTAATGGGCTTAAAATTACCTTCAATTCTACCAAAATTATCATAATTCATTCTGCATCACCAAATTTCCTAACTCATTGTATACTTATGAGATTACAGCATCTCTACTTATATACGGAAGAAGTATCATGTGTCATTCCGTTTAGAGTTAAATCCATATCACTTAATTCCGTTGTAATAGTCAACTCCAACCTAAGCAAGCATATCAATGAATTACATATTTCTTAGATGGGAGGAAGAGGGAGCGCGCACACAATTGTTTGAGATCAAAATCAATGTCCTACAATATTTATTCCATTCTTTTGCCAAAATCTAAAATATCCATTCTATTTAAATTAGAATGTAAATAATAAAATTAAATAAATAAATTATATTCACCTTTTGAGCTCCCAAGGGTCTTGAGCACAGCCCTGTAACCAAGAGTATATTTTTCGGTCAACACATAGGCAGCCTATTGATGCTCTCACAGTCTCTTCTTCTGCTAATGTTTCTCATTTTTCGTATTTATTAACAACAAGATAAACTTAAAAGCTCAAAATAGTAAATTAGGGAGGGAGTGGCGAAAAGGGTTTTAAGAGTTTGTGGTGTTGTGTTATCATCTTTTAGCCAATGATTGTAAATATTTATATGTCATGGTAAATGCTGTTTGAATTGGCATAGGCGTGCGTGGTGGAAACCTCAAAATTTTCTTGTGTACATGAAAGCTTGACCTATATATCCCTATAAAAAAAATTTGTAAAAAATCCTAAGGTTGTGTTTGGATTGATGAATTTGGGGAGGGATTTCAAATCCATCCATTTTTTTTTTTTTGGAGGAAAGGCTGAAATGGATGAATTTTAAATCCATCTAAATTAAAAAGTGTGAAATAAAAGGTTTCAAATAACTTTCTAATTTGGGTGAAAATCTTATCCATTTTGGCTTTACAAATCCTTTTAACAAATGGGTGGATTTTAAATTCTTCGATCCCCAAATCTATCAATCTAAACACAATATAAATGTAAAATAAATAATGAAATCACAATACCAAGCGATCTCCTCTTTCATGTTCACTCCTGCTTGGGTAGTGATCAATTATACCCTAATATTATTCCTTTCACATAAAGCCTACACATGTAAATAAAAAAAGAAATATTCTTGCGATGTAAAAGAGGAATGGAGGGAAGGAAGATGATTGGAGGACTCGATACACTTGTTGAACCCCAGTTATGTTAATCATGTTTTGATGATAAAAATAAGTGTGCAGAAAAACAGGTAGGTTCGGACACAAATGGTCGTCCGAACAAAACAAGCAGAAGACTCCATGGACACAAATGACTGTCTGAAAGACAGAGCTTCGGACGATGGTAATCATCCGACACAAAGAATTTGAAGCAAGTTTCGGACGAAGAACAGCGTCCGATCATATTTCCGGAAGACTTTGCTTCGATCGGACGCATCCTCGGAAGTTCGAACGAATATCCTCAGAGAACAGACGCAGCGTTGGACGCAGGGATTAGCAGGGGCCGTCCGAACGGTCCAACGGCTAGTTCATTCGGACACACACTTGCTGCATCGGCCGTCCGAAAAGTCCAATGGCTAGTTTTCCAATAAACAGAAAATAGCCGTTGGAAAGTTGTTGGAAGCAGATTTTAGGCAACTATAAATACCCCTAATGAGATCTGTTAGCTGAATTAAATAGGAAGAGACTTCTACATTGCTTACAAATAATACTTGAGCTATTTGGGAGAAATAGTAGGTACAATTGTTGTAATAGTGTAGGTAGTTTTGTAAAAAGAGCTTAGAAGTGTAAGAGTTCTTCAAGTGTAATAGTGGAGAGATAATAATTGTAACAAAGGGATGTTGTGAGTGTAAAACTCTTGGCTCAACTAAAGGAAATTAGTGTGAGCAAGAGTGATCCTCATTTGTGTACAAGAGGTTATTATCTCACTTATTTTGAAGAGACTTTTAGTGGCTAAACTTCAAGTTGTGAACTTGGTAGCTGCCTTGTAAGAAGTTTTTTGCAGTTGTAAGCTCCAAGCTTGAGAAGATTGGGAGTTTGGTTTGATTATCTTAATCTCAATATTCTTATTTGATCTTTAAGCTTAAATAGTTGAATATCTATTGTATTCATTTGTGCTTAAGTTTTTATTTGATGCATAAAGTTTGAATTTCTATTAAGCACAAAAAAAGGTTTGTTTTAGATACAACCTAATTCACCCCCCTCTTAAGTTGCTCTTTGGGGCCAACAATTGGTATCAGAGCCTTGGTCTCTTTATTTTGCTTAAATTGCATTAGAGTAAAGATCATGGCAACCAATAATACTTTGTTTTTAGAGGGGTATTCTATTTCTAGACCTCTCATGTTTAATGGAATTAATGTTGTTTATTGGAGGGATAGAATGAAAATTTTTGTTCAATCTATTAATATTGAATTGTGGTATATTATTTATGAAGGTCCTTTCGAGGCAAATATTTTTGATGAAAATACTCATAGATTAAGGCCTAAAACCATATTTGAGTTAAATGCACAAGATAAAATAAATTTATCTTTAAATGCTAAAGCCATTAATATTTTGTATAATGCTTTGGATGCAGATGAGTTTTCTAAAGTAAAAGGCTGCATATCGGCCAAGGAGATATGGGACAAATTGAAAGAAATCCATGAAGGAAGTGAATATATAAGAGAGCAAAAGACAGTCACTTCTTGTGGCTAAATATGAATCCTTCAAAATGGAACCTCATGAGAACATTGACAAGATGTATTGTAGGTTCAATGATATGGTAAAAGATTTGAAAGGTTTGGGTAAAGAATATTCCTTGGGTGAAAAGAATAGAAAAATTTTGAATGCTCTACCTAAGGAATGGGAACCTAAATCCATTGCCATAGAAGAGTCTAAAAATTTAAATTCTATGCCTATTGATTCATTGATCAATTCTCTAACTTCCTTTGAATTGAAGTTGAAATACAAGGTACAAAATGAGGAGGCAAAAGAAAAAAGAAGCATAGCATTGAAAGCTTCATCAAAAAGGAGAAAAGACTCAAGGAAGCCTCACTTCAACAACTTCCAAATCACTTGGGATGATTGCAATTCGGATGGAGAGGTTGAAGAAGAATATGAGGAGGCTCAAATGGCTTTTATGGCACTTGGCAATAATGAGGTATCCTCTAGTTGTGATTCTTGTGATGATTCATGTCGATAAAGATGATGATGATGATAAAGATGATGATGTTGAATCATTTATTTTTAATATGCATGAATGTTTGAAAGAATCATATGCTAAGAACAAAGAGTTAAAAATTAAAGTTAACGCTTTATTAAGTACCAACTCAAAACTTGTGCATGAAAATAATTCCTTGACAAAAGAAAATGATGTTTTGAAAGAAAAATTTGTTGGAAAAACCAAGATCATGGAAGAACAAGCTTCATTGAAGAAGAGATTAGATGATCTTGATGATATTTTGAAAAAGAAGAAAGAAAATGTTTTTGAAAAGGAAAGAACTAGAAATATGTTTTTGAACAAAAATTTTATTACCTTTAGCAAAAATGATTTGTGCTTTGTTAAATCTAAATCTTCCTTTTATGGCAATAAGAATATTATTTGTAATTATTGTCATCAACATGGCCATATAAAGAAAAATTGTTATGTTAAAAGAAATGAAAAATTGGGAATAAATTCTATTTGGGTGATTAAACACTTATGTTACTAATCCAATTGGACCCAAGAAAGTTTGGGAACCAAAAGTTGTTGCTTAACTTTGTATGTAGGTATGCTTGGAGAGCACCAAGGAATTCAAGATAGATTATCTATGAAGGGTGTTCAAGGCATATGAGCTAAGATGATATTGAAATGGGTAACATCTAAAATTTTGTGTGCTTTCATTTATCAAGTTGAACTATGTTGTGTTTGAATTTATTTAGAATGCTAGGAAATATGTATCCTCAATTTTTTTTGTCTATAATAAGTCACAACTTGTAAAAGAAATGGGGAGCATTCAAATTTTTTTTAATGGATTATTTTGCAAAAAATTACATCACACATGCTTTATTGTTTTGATGATATTTTTTTTTGTGAGGAATGAGCGAAAATTGTTTTGATCCTAATTCTTTGCAAAAATTCCCTCATATCTACTTGAATATATATTCTTGAAGGGAAGAAACATTTTGCATAACTTGACATATTCTCCATGTACTCATATTGAATTATCTTTAAAATTCACCTTTCAAGGAGAGAACAAACTAAGGGGGAGCTTAAATTGCATTATCTTTCTTATGCTTTGATGATGTCAAAAGGGGGAGAAAATATTGGACAAAACTTCTGAACTTATGCTTCGTATTTTTTGGTTGTTTTTAAAATTGTCCAATTGATTTGTTATCATCAAAAAGGGAGAGATTGTTGAACCCCAGTTATGTTAATCATGTTTTGATGATGACCAAATCACACTAATGGTTTGAAAACAAGTGTGCAGAAAAATAGGTAGGTTCGGACGCAAATGATCGTCCGAACAAAACAAGCAGAAGACTCCATGGACACAAATGACTGTCTGAAAGACAGAGTTTCTGACGATGGTAATCGTCCGACACAAAGAATTTGAAGCAAGTCTCGGACGAAGAACAGTGTCCGATCATATTTCCAGAAGACTTTGCTTCGATCGAACGCATGTTCGCACGCATCCTCGGACGTCCGAACGAATATCCTCAGAAAACGGACGCAGGGATTAGCACGTGTGGCCGTCCGAACGGTCCAACGGCTAGGTCGTTCGGACACACACTTGCTGCATTGGCCGTCCGAAAGGTCCAACGGCTAGTTTTCCAGTAAACAGAAAATAGCCGTTGGAAAGTTGTTGGAATCAGATTTTGAGCAACTATAAATACCCCTAAGCCTGAATTAAATAGGAAGAGACTGCTACATTGATTACAAATAATACTTGAGCTATTTGGGAGAAATAGTAGGTACAATTGTTGTAATAGTGTAGGTAGTTTTGTAAAAAGAGCTTAGAAGTGTAAGAGTTCTTCAAGTGTAATAGTGGAGAGATAACAATTGTAACAAAGGGAGGTTGTGAGTGTAAAACTCTTGGCTCAACTAAAGGAAATTAGTGTGAGCAAGAGTGATCCTCATTTGTGTACAAGAGGTTATTATCTCACTTACTTTGAAGAGACTTTTAGTGGCTAAACTTCAAGTTGTGAACTTGGTAGCTGCCTTGTAAGAAGCTTTTTGCAGTTGTAAGCTAACTCCAAGCTTGAGAAGTTTGGGAGTTTGGTTTGATTCTCTTAATCTCAATATTCTTATTTGATCTTTAAGCTTAAATAGTTGAATATCTATTGTATTCATTTGTGCTTAAGTTTTTATTTGGTGCATAAAGTTTGAATTTCTATTAAGCACAAAAAAGGTTTGTTTTAGATACAACCTAATTCACCCCCTCTTAGGTTGCTCTTTGGGGCCAACAACACTCTCCTTGGCATCTCTTAACAATTTTTGATAGTCAGTTCGAAGGAGGGTAACGGGAAAAGAGAGTGGCTGTGGATGGTAAGAAAGCAAACTATGAAAAAGGTAAGGTAAAATGACCCCCAGCTGCTAGGGTAAAAATAACTGTCTTTTTTTCTTCGGGTAATTAAATAAACTATCGTCTTTAGCATAGTTATTAAATCTGGTCCAACTCGATGATTCAACCAGTCAACCCAGTAAACTGGCCATTGGACCGGGCCTAGTTGTGTTATGAAGTCAAGGCTCACCCACTGCTCTAAGAGCCACTACTATTGTGCTATTTTCCTATTGGTTTTTTTTAATAAACTATTCAAATTTCATTCTTTATTTTTTTTTGTTTGTTTCACTTATCTCTTTCAAATAAAATCTAACATAGGTATATATTATGTAAATTTTAAATAACTACATTTTTGTCAAAATAAAACTTAAAAATTTTTAAATAATAAGAAAAAATATATTTTAAAACAAACTTTTAAAGACATTAGTTGCCAAAAAATATTGTGGTATTTAATGACATAGTATTTCTTGTAACTTTGTATGGACAATTTTTTTGTTTAAAATTGTATATATCACAAGAAATCTAAACAAACACACACAAGTTTCTATAAATATATTATTATGACAAACTAACTATTGAAAAATTATGAAAATATAGTTTCTATACGTTGGTATATATCATAATATTGAAGAAACTTAAACATAACTATTTTATTCTATGTTGTTATATATTTAGAGAAATTCATTAAGAATAGATTAAAATTTTGATAAATTATATGCCTTGTATTTAATAATTTAAATTATTCTACATATTAATAAAATAATATATATTAGTGACCCGCCAGTTGGACCTGTAACGACCCAGCTTGATTATCCCAATAAGGATCGAATAGGCAACTTGCTTGGTTCTCACCAAAGCTCAAAAAACTAAATCACAAAATTTACATAATAAAAATCTTAAATTTCTTGCTAAGTTCAAAACTTTCAATAGACAAAAATAAATTTCTGCAACATAATCCAATCAGAACAATAATAAGGAAACTCTAATCCCATGGCTTAAATAAAAGAAATTTTAATATAAAATTTTCATAAACTGCCTGTACGTTATTTTCGTTCCTCTTCAATCGATCAATTTCACTTGAATGAAACCCTAAACTTTCTGATGCCGTTTTCACTTGGGTATCATCTCGGTTACTCCTTTAAGTCAAGTCTCTCATTTTGGAAATAATTTTTAAACTATGATGAGCGAAAGGCCAACGTGACTCATTATTTATGTAAATAACCAAGTTTAAATAAAAATTATCAATACCATTTTCCAAAATGTGATAGAGTTTGTATAAACTTGTCAAAGACAAGCATATGGACTTAATTACAAATACTAAATACCAAATCAAAAACCTTTTGATCATTTCACAATTTCAAAATAAGATAGTCGAAACTTTTCAACCAGAACCACATCACATTTGGAAACATCCTTAACAAAAGGTGAAAAACATGATTGATATTAAATAGATATATTAGTTACAACATCATAGATTCACAAGTACACTGTCAGATACTTGTTTGGCATAGCCAACTCATATTCTAACCTTATACCCCTCACTGCTGTACGTGGTTTAAACAATCTCAACACAATAAATTTTGCCTAAATGGCAACCAACAATAGAATGGGATATTCAGAATATCCCCACAAAAATTCATCTGACCATACAAGGCCAATCTTCCTAGTCTTGTCGGAAATATTGTCATGGTGATCATATTACTCATCGTCAGCCCAATACTTTCTTGATTGTATATTCACAAGCTGGTACATGACAGGGCCTAAAACCTCCTCAACATAAAGCTGGGTTCACAGCCTCCCAAGAAATTTATTTTCGGGTACACAAAAACAGATACAAATTTTGAAATAAAGCAAACAAAAGGAATCTATAAAGTTTGACTGAAAAATAGATTTTCATAAAAGAGCAATTTGTCCAAAAGATTTGTTTTCCTCTCAATAAAGTATCCGAATAAAGTTTTGAATACATGAAAACAAATGAAGAAGAAAAACTTGGATAAATGGTCAAGGGATTCTTCAGGAGTTTGATAAAAACTTTAAAATTAAGGTTTTTCGATTCCAAACAAAAAATAGGCTTACACAATTTCTTGTATTATATAAGATAAAATAAAAGTAAATAATTCTCTATCACATATTACAAGAATCAAAATTTTCAAAACTTTTGTTTCCAGTCTTCAAATATAATTTCAAGACTATTGATTGCGAAATTCATTTGTATAATATATGTACTTATAAGTATATTTTAATGAAATCAATACTCACCTTTGTTGATCCCAAGATTGATGCCAAGACGAAACTGATATGGATCCGAATAGCCTAAAGATGTGTCAAGATGAGGAGATGAAAGATGGAGCAAGCTTGGACTCACTCTTGCCATTGGAGCACATTCGTGGTATTTTGATCAAGTTGGATTGGACTATTCTCAATTCAATAATACATGAAGTCCAATTCTTCAAAGTGAAGCACAAGTGGAGATCCTTTAAGTGCAAAAAGGTTGAATTTCCTTTCAAGTTTATTTTAGTTTGGTCTTTATTATGTAAAGACCAATAGTAGTTTAAGTTTGTGTAAATTGGGCTGGTTTTAAGTTGGGTTTAGTTGTTGATTTAATTATTAGTTTTAGGCTCATTAATTAGCCTTAATAAAGCCCATTTAGCCCAAATTTTGGGGCTACTTATGGCTGAACCCTAGCACTACTTTTTTAGGAGTTTTGAAGCTAGTTTTTAGGATTTCTATAAGCCTATAAATATGGCCTCATCATATGGACGAATTTACAGCATATTTTTATCAAAAAACTTGTCTTTTTCGTGAGGAAAAAGTTCTTTCTTTTAGTCTTTGGATTAAGACTTTGTTGGGATCATCGCTTGAGCAATGGTGATTGTTCTAACCGACTTATGGATTTGGTTCTTGCCTAATTCATATAGGCATCGGGTCAATTCTTGCTTTAAATCTTGTTAAGAGTTTGGTTCTTGTCTCGCTATAGACAACGGGTTGAATTCTTACTTGATTCTTGTGTGTTCTTTATTGTTCTTCTTTGTGTGTTTGCTATCCAAATTCTTGTTACCAACTTTGGAGTCGATCTTTGGGATTTTGGTGCCATCTTGAATTGTTGGGTTTCGTGGCATCAAATCGATTGCGCACCAGGTTCACATCAGATTGGTATCAGAGCTGGTCCAATAAAATCAGTTCTGTTTAGTTTTCTCTTTAATTTTTCCAGATTTTCTTTCAAAGAAAATCATATCTTAGTTTTTGTACCCAAAAAAAAAAAAATCGTACTGTTCATCCGAAAAAATTTTCCAGCCATATTGTTTTTTCTTTGTTATTGTTCTTCATTGTTCTCTTTGTTGTTGTTACTATAAAAAAAAATCTTTTCTAAGCCGAATTGAAAAAGAAAAAGAACTGTTGTTGGCCAATTAAAAAAAACAAAAAGTAAAAAGAAACGTGGAAAAAATAAAAAAATAAAAAAAGGAGAAGAATCGGCTTTTCAGAAGGAGAAAAAATTTGTTGTCCTAATCCAAGAAGGTTTTGATTTCCTAGTTGAGTTTGGAAACTTTCCAACTTCCAAATTTGGAAACTTACCAAATTCATTTTTTTTTGGAAACTTTCCAAATTCCAATTTTGGAAACTTTCCAATTTCTAGATTTGAAAACATTCTATTTTTGAAAACTTTCCAAATTTGTAATTCTGTTCAAAAGAACTTCATTTTTGTTGGTTCTTTTAATTTCTTTATTATTCTTAAGTGCTACTTGTTTGTTTTTGTGTGCTTATGTTTCTTTTTTGTTTGGTAAATTTGCTTACCAAATTCTTATTTGCCTTCTATACGTTTTGTTGCTTCAAGTTGTCTCGGATATTTTGTTGTCTCTTCTTCTTTGAAGCTTAAATCTGAAAGTTTGGTGTCTCTTATTTGTTGTTGGCCCGTGATTATTTGTTTTCTTTGACTTCCAGCCAATTAAGTGGTTAAGACATAATTGGGGCTCACTTTGGTCCTCGTAGTCCTCCAAAGACTTCGAGAGCGAACTAAAGAGAGGAAAAAGGCAGTGTGGTGAGATCATTTGAGTGATAAAAGCCATTTAATTGTGAGTATACACGAGGGACTGAGTGATACAATTTGACCGAATTGCTCTCCAAAGAGTAAATCGAAGTGGTCAGGAAAATTCTGATTATTTTTTTTCTAACACTAACCACTTTGTTTTGTGAGTTTTATTTGTGATGTCTCACAGGCGGAAAGAGACTTTCTTCACTAAGGTTCTTGTGAATGAATGGGTTTGTAGTATTGGTAATTGATAGTAGCATATGGATTAATATGGCAAGTACATATCTTAGTCTAGCAATGTAATTTGGCATTGGGGCCACAAATACACAACCTATGCAAAAGGAATATAAAGCCCATTCAATTTTGCTGCTGAATGGGGTGTGTGACAAGTGTCAATAACCTAAGGTTCCACAATAAGTCAATTGTTTTCTTATATATACTAGATAGGTTTAGTGCTATTAAAGAATTTTTTTATACGGCTCACAAAATTCACTTTTTGATTAAATTTAACATTAGTTTTTCAAGATATTAAGATTTTTAAAGTAAAACAATTCTTTATATAAAGAATAATATTTCTTCTTATGAATTAGGAAAGAAATTTTTATATGTTAAATGCGTTTAAAGAATAATGTTTCTTGCTATGAATTAGGCAAGAAATTTTTATATGGTAAATGTGTTTGTCTTGACTTTACATTTTAATTTATTTGATGCTCCTCCAATTTTTAATATTTTTTTTATTTGTGAAAACTTTATATTTGTTTCAAAATTTATATTCATGAAGTTTTTATATGACTTTGTTAGTTTGATATTTCAATTATTTGGATATGGGAATTTATGTTATTTGTAAGTGAAAAATTGCATTTGAAGTGGTTGAAGCTAATTGTGGAGTGTCAAAATTAATCCCTAAATTAAAGGTATTAATAGATTATCTGAATATTTTAAAAGTAATTTTGTATAATGAAACATGTATCTCGATAGTAGTGTTTGATGATCAAATAAATAGTATTATAGTACTATGAATTATGAAAAAAAGTACAATAAAATCTCTTAACAGTATTATTTTGTTTATTAAAAGGTACTATCGAGTCTATTTTATCAACTTGATTAATAAAGTTAATACATGATTGAATATAAACAATCTCAAATACAAGAAATGGGGAAAAATTACAATAGAGGTTACTAACTGTAATATTAACGACAAAGTCATAATAGATAATAAAATATTATGATATAAATAAAAGAAATATACTCATCAATCAAAATTATAAGATAATACTATCTAAAATAACAATAGTGTACCATTCCTTATTTAAATTGTATTTCGAAATTTTCATTCTTAATTATATAAATGATCATGAAATTCTTGTAAAATACAAATTTCGTGAAGAAATTAGTACGAGCTGTTATTAAAATTTCATGGCATATAAAAAAAGTGAATAAATTTATTTTAATAGTACTGTAAAATGCTAAAGCATACTTCAAGGAAAAAAAAAAAGAAGAAGAAGAAGAAAAAGTTGTACCATCAAATATTATAAAAACTGCTAACATGTTTGGTTAACAATATTATCACATATGATAGGTTATTTAGTGTTTGATTAATACATGATAATATATAAATTATTTATTAATAAGTCGATGGTATATGTTGATTAATATATAAATTAATATAAAAATAACTTATAATATTATTAATCTTGATTCTTTTAATGCAGATTTGTGTCAAAAATGAATTTTATAAGTATATATAATGACTAATTTTAGATTCTTTTTTGCATGAAATTACAGATAGCATAATAATTTTATAAGTATATATAATGACTAATTTTCATAGGTAACTTATATAAAACAACATTTAAAAAATAATAATTTTATTAATACAAAACATAGAAATTCTTTAAAAAATGAAAAAATAATTTTATTATTTCTTCCATGAATAAAAATATTATAACAATTAATGAACAGTATCAGATAAGGTAAAGAAAGTACCAGAAGGGGTTGAGGTAGAGATGTATAAATAAAAAAATGATGATGATAAAAGGAAAACAAATTTTCAGGATATTTAAGTTTCCTAATTACAAGGAAATGTTTTGTGGGGAAATCTACAGTCCCTTCTAGGGAACCATTCCCTTGACTTTGAAAGTTTGTACAGTACAAGTTTTTAAAGCACATGATGTTGTACTGTACAAGTATTTAAAGTACAAGAAAATGATCTCCTGAAAGGAACTGCAGAATTTTCCAATGTTTATGTGCCAAAGTCTCCCCAAAAAAGAAGAAGTGGTAGTTTCAGTCAATATAATGGAAAATTCTACAGTTTTTTTTAGGAACCAATTCCCTTATGCTTTAAGGGTACAATACAACATTATGTTATTTAAAAACTTGTAATTTACAAGTTCTTAAAGTCAAAAGAATGGTTCCATCAACGAAACTGTAGAATTCCTCCAATATAATCCAACAATAACAAATTCTTCTACAAATCCAATCATAAAATTAGGGTTTGATTCTGCTTAAGAGAATCCCCTAAACACAAGAATTTTTCTAAACAAAAGCCCAAAACACGAGAATTCTTCCGTATGGCCAAGGCAAAAGCCCATCAGTATCCAATGGATTTGGACCGACATACAGGACCTGAAAACATCAAATATAAAGCCTAAAACAGCCCAAATGTGTTTGCAATTTTTCTGGTGTTTATTTATGTTTGGGACCGCAACAAAAAAAAAAAAAAAAAAGTTACATAGACTCAATTTTTAACAACACATGTAAATCTTTCGATTAAAATTAAATTTTATATAGTTAATTTTACTCATATAAATTTATGTTATAAATTTTATAGTATTTAATCAACGTTACAAAAATATATATCAGATTTATCTAACTATTTTTCAAAAAAAAAAAAAAAAAAAAGTTGAAATACAACGAAGAATACATAAAGCCGCTCATCGATTTCATCTTCCATTTCACATAGTTCCATACACGCCTGCTCTCTTTCACTGCAACTTTCCCTTTCTCTCTCTAAAGACCCCCACCCTCCTCCAATGGCTTCACCGCGTGAAGAGAATGTCTACAAGGCAAAGCTAGCCGAACAAGCCGAGCGATACGAAGAGATGGTAGAATTCATGGAAAAAGTCGTCTCCGCCGCGGACGGCGGCGAAGAATTGACCGTCGAGGAGCGCAACCTCCTCTCCGTCGCTTACAAGAACGTGATCGGCGCTAGGAGAGCATCGTGGAGGATTATCTCATCGATCGAACAGAAAGAGGAGAGCCGCGGGAACGCAGGACACGTGGCGGCTATCAAGAGTTATCCAGATCTAAGATTGAGTCGGAGCTGTCGTCGATCTGTGACGGAATTTTGAAGCTGCTTGACTCCAAACTCATCGGCTCTGCTGCCACTGGGGATTCTAAGGTGTTTTATTTGAAAATGAGGGGCGATTATCATCGTTATCTGGCTGAGTTTAAGACTGGAGCCGAGAGGAAGGAAGCCGCCGAGAATACTCTCTCGGCTTACAAGGCGGCTCAGGTTTGTATTTTCATTTATTTAATATTTTTGGAAGTTATTTTTGTTACATTTAACAGTTTCAAATTTTGTTGATTTATTTATTTATTTGTTTATTCATATTATAATTTTATTGCCTTTGATTTTTGGATGTTGATCTGAAGCTAGTTTGAAGTGAATGATTTAGTTATTATTTTTATAAAATTTTAGTTGAACTGCTAACGATAAAGTTGGGGATTAGGGAGATTCAGGATGTGCGATTTCAATTTTGTCCTTTTAATTTAAGGAAATTGTTTTCACGCGCATTTGAGACATGTAGTAAAAATTGAAAGACTGCAGCCCTGGTTTTCTGATTCATTCTTATGCATTGTAATGGATTGATAATATAGATATTGATTTGGGTGCATTTTTAAGCAACTGAAAGTTTGGTTAGTAGAGTATGGTGAAAAGAATGTTCTTCATGTTTTTGTAGGATATTGCAAATTCAGAGCTTGCTCCAACACATCCTATCCGGCTCGGACTGGCCCTCAATTTCTCAGTGTTCTACTATGAGATCTTGAATTCTCCTGACCGTGCTTGTAATCTTGCCAAGCAGGTTTGTGATTAGTTTGAGTTTTCAGTATTTGGTTTATATCAGTTTCCATTGTGTCTATTGTATAATTTGTATTGTATTATTGGTGATTGGCATTGTGCACTAATTATGGATTGTACAAAATCTCAAGTTAGGAGCAGGTCCAAAATAATCTGTTGAGAACAACTTTTTAATGTATTGTTCCTGATTTTATGCTTGGTAAAATTAGGCTTTTGATGAAGCCATTGCGGAGTTGGACACACTTGGGGAGGAGTCTTACAAGGATAGCACTTTAATAATGCAACTTTTACGTGATAACCTTACTTTGTGGACTTCAGATATGCAGGTAATGGTTGCTTGTTTTTCTTTTACTTGTTTATGTATTTTAGCCAAATTGATGATTTAAGCTGAGTAAATCTGTTTCTTGTTCTGAATTTAGGATGATGGCACTGAAGAAATTAAGGAAGCTTCAAAGCCAGATAATGAGTAGTAAGCTTTCAAGTATTAGGATTGATGCCCATTTATGCTTAATTGTAATTTGCTACCAAATTGAAAAGGGAGCGAAGCTAGTATTCAGCTCTCATTAGTTTTAGGTGGTATTTCATATTGTTTAAGGTACTGCTCTTGCTCTTTAAGTTGTTTTCAGCTACGGAGATTGATGCTTTTCTCGAGCTTTACTTTAGATAGTATTGATGCTTTCCTTTTTATTTATTGAGTTAAAGCGTTTACTTGGGTTGTTGATTGTATTTGTATTTTTGGTTTGCTTCTGAAGTGAATTTTATTTTGGCAAATACTTAGTTAGATTTGGTCTTTAACCTTACTTATAGAGCTTGTGGTGTGAATTAAATTTTATAGAATATATGACATTAGGTAATGTTAAGTAACATTTCATAAGATTAAATCTTGGTCACAATGTCTACAAGTGAGGCAAAAGACCTGGTTTACATAAGTATTTTCTTTTTATTTTCACATAAGATTACAGACCACAACCGGTAATTACTTGAAATTCAGAGTTTCCAGAGTTTCCATTGCTATTTACTTTGTTGTACCACGTTAGAATTTATACTAGTATTACTTAATACGCTTCTTTCTTCTTCTTTTGATTTTTGTATTGGTACGTAGTGGAACACAATACATTAGTCTTTCAATACAATCATAATAATGTTTTGAAATTCTATAACTGTAAAGTAAGCAAACAAATTTAAAATTCAAATACATCAAAAAGTTTAGCACAATTAAAATTATAATATGACAACTTAAATTTTAATACAATCTACTATTTATTTAATTTCTCAAGACAATTATCCTAGTATTGTATCACGATTATTGGTTAAATCTATCTTACGTATAACAAATTATTGAATGATCATACTTTATTTCGCACTGCATTCATGATGTTTAACGACTCTGCTGGGTAAATTGGGATGTCAATTAAATCTTCTTGCTTATTGGCTTTTAACATCCATGTCCTTCGGCAATTGCCTTTTGATGACCTATTCAATTTTTTTAAGAAAAGTTCTCCATTAATTCCCAATCCGTTGTGGGGTTTGGTCGAGGTTTTGATTTTGGAAGAGAAAAAAAAAATGATATTGGAATTACTAAAATTTTACTTCCAAAGTGGGTAAATTGGGATGTCAATTAAATCTTCTTGCTTGTTGGCTTTTAACATCCATGTCCTTGGGCAATTTGCCTTTTGATGACCTAGTCAAATTTTTTAAGAAATGTTCTCCAGTAATTCCCAATCCGTTCCGTTGTGGGGGTTTGGTTGAGGTTTTGATTTTGGAACAGAAAAAAAAAAAATGATATTGGAATTACTAAAATTTTACTTCCACAGCAATTTTCGCTCAAATTCCGAAATCCCGTCAGTAGGAAAATGATTTGGGAATATTTGAGGGGTGCTGGGAATTGAAATTGGAATTGAAATCATCTATCTATATACTATATTAACAGAGAATATGATATGATTTAGTGATTTAAATTTTTTTCTAAAATTACTCTTACTATAAAATTCAGTTACTTTGTTATGTCTTTCTCCTTGAATGCCTTTCACCTTGAACTAAGGAGATACATAATATTTGACTATTTGTATCTCCAAGTTCCTAATTGTAACTCCTTAGTTCCTATTTGTGGCCTCTTAATCTCTTCTCCAATTTTCATAGTCTTTCCTCTAATTCTCATTCTCCCTCTTCAAAGCTTCCAACTCCTTCCTTATATTGTCATCTTGAGAATTGTTCCTTTGAGAGTAGTGACTATTATACACCAATCTCATGGGTTGGCAATAGTTGAGGGTTTGTTATGGAGGCCTTGGCTGTTGATTTTGGTAAGAATGATTTGGTTGAAATTGATAAGAATTGGATTAGAAATTCCTTTGACGAGCAGGTTGGTAAGGTCTAGAAGAGGATGAGGCTTGCCTTTGGAAATTTTGTTGTGGAGGGTTATAGATTTATAAGGAGGATGTTGTTGGTGATTTTGATTGCTCTAAGAGAAATTTGGATGGTTTTTTCAAGATGAGTTGTAAGTATTACCATATATATCGAGGGGATTTCTTGAAGAGGAATTTGGAATGTAATTCATTTGTTTATTTGACCTCATGGAAACTTCACATTGACCATGTAATTGTCCACCACCACAAAAATCACAAATAAGATGCGCTGGAGATTAAGAAGCCACAGGATTTACGGTATTTCCTCTTTCCAAATTCTCCAACATTTTTGTTAAATTATTCATGATATTCATCAACATTCGTTTGAACAAGTAATGCATTGTTCTGAGTTCAAATGTAAGACATCTCCATGTTGAACATTGGCTTGTTGGACTTCTTGTTGAGCACCCGATTGAGCAACAGGACCATGATAGTAGTAATTAGACGCCATCCTATTAAGTAATGCTTAACCTTCCTCCGGGGTTTTGAAAGGTATCGAACTATCTGTGGATGCAGCAACAATTGACTTAATTTCTTGAGTCAAGTTATTATAAAATGTTTTGGATTTGAAACCAAAGGGGGTTAGCATGATGTGAGCACTTTCTCAACAATTCTTTGTACCTTTCCCGCGTCTCACTAAAACTGTCACCTATGTTTTTCTTAAAGGAGGAAATTTCATTTCTAAGTTTGGCGGTTCTTGAGGGAGGAAAATACTTTGCCAAAATTCTTGCGCCAATTGATTACACATGGTGGATGTCCCTTGATCAAAAAACTGCAACCACCATTTTGCTTTATCACGCAAAGAGAAGGGAAATGCTCTTATATGAATACAATTGAGATAGACTCTATTGTACCACATTTGAAAGTGTTCAATACTTCCTCAAAATTCATTAAATGTGTGTATGAGATTGCAATATTCGGATAATAGAAGGGTTGATTTCACAATTATTAGCTTGCACCGGCATCCTTGCTATGCTAGAATTGGCTCCATCAAAGTTTGGAATCGCATAATCTCTTAGTGGATGTCCATTTCCATTCATTCCAAGCCCGTTATGCCCCACTTCAACATTGAAATTACCATTGCCATCGACTCTATTTCCGTTACCAAGACTATCATTTCCCAATACATTATTCCCTATTCCTTCAATACGTTCTTCATTAGCATCAATCCTCGAATTTTCATTTAAACCTCTTGCATTATTACGTGGATTCGCTATTGTTTGCTTTTCTAACTCTTGTTGCACTTGCTTTTCCATCCTAAGCCTTCTTAACTCTCTTTAAAAGTCATTGTCAAGGCTAATAAATTCTTCTTCTTCCTGTACCATGCACTACAAAAACTACTTTAATCAAGTTAGTTTTATTCAAGTGTCAAATAAACAAAAAGCAAGTAATATATCATAAACAATAAAAGAACTACTAATTAAAACTAAACCCAACTACTAAAGCAAGTAAAATGCCTGATCTACATGACCCTTAAAACACCTAATATTGCCAATAATACCAGGGACAATTCCCGGCAACGGCGCCAAAAACTTGTTACGCCTCAAGTAGAGATCAAATCAAAACAAAACAAGTAATAAAAACCACACTATATCCTTTTAATTATACCCTCACATCCACAAGTATACGAGGTAGGTAGTAATGTAGGATAAGTGAGGATCGTTCCCTCAAAGATTGTTGGTCGGCAATTACTAGGATTCAAGAGTCATTACATAGTTAGGCCAAATCATAATAAAGACAACACTAACCCTAAACAAGTCTATAACTAAACATTTAGAAATTCAAATTAAGAACTAGTTAAAACTACTAAAGCAAGTTAATTAAATAAGAAAACTATGTTCTACTTAAGAAAGTAAACTACTAAATTAAAGGACCAACTAAACTACTCTAATGAAAACAAGTAAAACCATCACTGAATCAACTAAATTAACTAAAACATGATGGAAATAAGAAAGCAGTTAAACCTAATTTGACTAAAAGAAACATAGAGAAAGCATGAAAGCAAAGAAATCTCGATTTCTTTCCTGTTAGAAATTTGTAATGCAAACTAAACTAAAACTAGAATTTTTTGGACTTTTGATTGATTTAAGGAAAGTCTACTAAAAATTACTAAATTGTAATGCAAGGAAATGAGGATTTCAACTAAAAATTACTAGTTTAGCAAGAACCCTAAGAATTTCAAAAGAAACTTGAAATAGAAGAAACTTGGATTGCAAGAAAATTAAAGAGAAAGAATGTAAAAATTATATCTAGTAGAAGCTAATAAAAAACCCATTAAGATTAACTAATTAAAATTAAACTTGCTAGAATTTAAAGATGAGATCTAAAATTAAAATAAAGAATGTTTTTGCATTAAAAATAAGATTCGTGAAAGTTAAGCTATCCTAACTACTAATTATCTAAAAATACTAAGCACACATATACTATATGTGCTATAGTGAGATACAAGGTACAATTTAAGTAAGCTACAGTCCAAAATTACAATAATGCCCTAAACATTTAAGCTGTCCTACTTTGATGTCGCAACATGGACTAACTGATGTTGCGACATCAAACTAAAATTCAAACTTGTAATTTCACCTCAATGTCGCGACATAAAATAATCCATGTCGTGACATCGATCTTCTTCCAGCTCAGGTCTTCAATCTTTGTTCTGTGCATGTTGCGCCTTTGACTCTTGTAACATTGAACTTTGACCCCTTAATTCTATCCTGCAAAACACTTGTCTTAATAAATACTCAAATTAAACTAAAATAAATATTTACAAATAATGCAAATGCAAATAATTAAACTAAAACACTTAACTAAACACTAAAAATAGGGATTAAACTATCAAAAAACTATAGTTTAGAAGTAAAATAACTCTAGTTTAATCTCGGCGCACATTCCTCAAAATAGCTTGAGAAGCAGAGCCTCGAAAACAAAATTCAAGAGATTTTGAGGAAAAACAATTTAGATCTGAGTACTCCTGCTCCGGCAGAGATTGATAGAGATCCACTCACAATCTCTATCAAAATTGAACCACTCCCGATGCAATTCAAGTTACTGGACCTCGACCGCTACAAGAGAGATTCTGATCCGTCCGATCATCTTCAGCACGTGGTAGCGGTCAAAGCCTTTATGGCTATAGTGACGCCACCCGTTGCAAGTTATTTGCCACCACTCTTCGAGGTCCAGCTCAGAAGTGGTTCTAGGAGATACCGACGAAATCAATCGACACTTTCAATGACCTGGCGAAGTCCTTTCTCTTCTACTTCCGAAGCAAATCAATATTGCAGAAGGACACGTCGCACGTCATGAACATTCGACAGAGGTCCGACGAATCACTTAACAAATTTGTGGACCGCTTCAATGATGAAGGGGTCCAAATAAAAAATATAGATGAAAGAATTTTTGGTGGCTGCTTTCTACAGCGGCATCCAACCAGGTACCTTCAACGCTAACCTGGCCAAAAGGATGCCGAGCTCCTACTTCGAGCTCCTGGAGAGAGCGTCGGAGTTCATACGGGGAGAAGAGTCAAACAGGACAAAAAGAGAACTTTACGATAAACAAAAAAGAAAAGTCCTGAAGACTCCAAACCCCTCATCCTCTAAAAAGCTGAGGGTCACAGATAGGTTGAGCTATCCCAGAGTTGGACTGTGTCTACCTGGACAATAATATTGGGAACCGACCCCCACGGACAAGGAGCCATCCGGATGCTGACTTCACACCACTCAATACATCAAGGAGGGAAATTTTGTACCAAGTACAACATTTGGGGTTCTTAGAGTCACCCCCTCGAATGGTGTCGGCTCAGGACAAAAGAGACAAGGCAAAGTTCTGTGCCTTTCATGGTCAACACGGCCATGATACCGAGGCTCGCAACCACCTGAAGGTTGAAATTGAGAGAGCCATTCAAGATATGAAGGACACCTGTAGCTTTTCATCAGCAGAACCGCTGTAGAGTTCCAAAGAAACGTTGCCAATCGAGAAAACCCGGCACAGCCTCGCCCGCCTCGTTAGCAAAATCGAGGCGGCCAAAATAGAAATAATCCCCCGACAAACCAAGACGAGCAGATTTGTGTAGCCAGAGTGATAAACACAATAGCCGGGGGACCGGCGATCGGGGATTCCAACAATGCCAGAAAAAATATGCCCAGAATATTCCTTCAAGTGAAGATCAGAAAAGTGACTAAAGCCATTCATGAGCCTTGGATATTCCTCCGAGGACCCCGTTCCTAGCCGAATGCCATATAATGACCCTGTGGTAATTCATGTAAATGTGGCTGGCTACAAAATGTACCGTGTATTCGTCGACACCGGAAGCTCGGTGGACATCATTTTCTGGACGCTTGGTTCAAAATGCACATGGATGCTTCATTGATAAAGCCTTTCAAAACCCCATTGGTTGGCTTCACTGGTGATTCGGTCGTGCCTGAGGGTAACATAGATAATGCTCCCGTTGTGCCTCAGAACTCTCCCGAAGCGCAGAATCGTGATGACCAATTTCGTCATTGTAAAAATGGACAGTTCCTACAACATGATCATAGGCCGATCCACACAATACACCTATAGGATCCTCTCCTCCGTGTTTCATATCGGAATAAAATTCAAGCTGAGGGACGGATATGAAGGAACCGTAATTGGAAGCCAACAGGAGGCCCGAGCCTGCTACATGATGTCTTTGCGATCCCAGTCACAGACCATGTCCATTGCAGATAAGGTCTTCCTACAAACTTTTGATGCCCTATCAACCTGCAATGGCCTGGAGGGATCTTTGACATGTCAAAGGGAAGAGGAAAAAAATGTGGGGTACGGAGAAGCGCTACTGAGATCCCCGAAGCCCCGGAATCCAAGGAGAAGGGCAAAGCAAAAATTGAGCCCTAAGATGAGGTCCCCATCGAGGAGGTGCCACTGGATCCGAGCCTCCCAAATAGGAAAATAAAATTCTGTGCCATCAGTCTCCCAGCCGAATTCAAAGCCCTTATCTTTAGGCTTCTCGTTGAGTACAAGGATGTGTTCGCCTAGACCTTCAAAGACATGCCGTGCGTCCCTCGAGAAATAATCGAGCACAAACTAGGAGTGGACTCGACATGCAGACCAGTCAAACAGAAGAAGTGTCTCTTCGGTCCGGAGCGCAGTTTAGTAATTGAAGCCGAGGTGGATAAACTCTTTGCGGCAAAACTGATTAGAGAAGTATTGTATTCAACTTGGCTTTGTAACTCAGTCCTTGTAACTAAGCAAGATTATTCTTGGCGAATGTACTAAGATTTTACTAATCTTAATAAAGCCTGTTCAAAGGACAGTTACCCGTGCCCCCGAATTGATATGGCAGTAGATTCATTTGTTGGATTTTACATCTTGCACTTTTTAGATTCGTTGAAGGGCTATCATCA
This sequence comes from Cinchona pubescens, assembly GCA_025175665.1. Lineage (NCBI taxonomy): Eukaryota > Viridiplantae > Streptophyta > Magnoliopsida > Gentianales > Rubiaceae > Cinchona > Cinchona pubescens. The sequence goes on from JANKKI010000179.1 coordinate 128,710, forward strand.
GATATATACATGCCCAAAGAAGATGAAGAAAAAATCTCTTTCATCACCGATCGAGACACGTATTGCTACACCACGATGAACCTTTCAGACTAAAAAATGTCGGAGCCACATATCAACGCCTCGTCAATAAAATCTTCAAGTCCCAAATAGGACGAAACATGGAGGTATACATTGATGATATGGTGGTCAAGAGCCGAACCTATGAGGAAACCCTGAAAGATCTCAGGTAAATGTTTGAGACATTAAGATCGATCCGAATGAGGTTGAATCCCAAAAAATATACATTCGGGGTCCCCTAAGAAAATTTCTTGGGATTCATTGTCTCTCATCAGGGAATTGAGGCGAACCCTGAAAATGTGCAAGCCATCATCGATATGAAAACCTCTACCTCGATCAACGAGGTTCAGAGACTCACGGTAGAATGGCAGCCTTGAATCGATTTCTGTCTAAATCGGCAGAAAGAGGCTTATCGTTCTTCCAGTTGATAAAGAAGACCGAGGATTTTCAATGGAATGAAGAGGCTCAGAAAGCCTTTGAAGAGCTTAAAGAATACTTGGGCAATTTGCCGAGGTCGCGTCTCTACAAAAAGTAAGGAGAACCGCTATACCTGTACATCTCAATCACCAAATTGGCAATCAGCTCGGTTCTACTGAAGCAAAACGAGCATGGCAAACATTGCCAATTTATTTTGTAAGCAAAGTGCTTCAAGGTTCGGAAAGAAACTACACCCCTATTGAGAACGCAGCCTTCTCATTGGTGGTGTCAGTCCAGAAGCTAAAACCCTACTTTCATGGTCATAAGATAATTATTTTGACCAACCTTCTTTTGAAGAATATATTGAGCAAGCCAGACGCTTCAGACAGAATGCTAAAGTGATCTGTGGAATGGTTCGAATTCGACATAGAATTCAAGCCTCGAACAGCAATCAAAGCACAGGCTTTTGTGGATTTCATTACAGAAAGTTGTGACATCGAGAAGGTCAACATTGTCATGATAATTGACCGAGCAAAAGAACAACAAGCAAAAGATGACCTCACATGGGAGTTTCATGTTGATGGAGCTTTGTGTGAATCCGAAGCCGGACCAGGAATAATAATCCGATCCCCGGAAGGGGACTGGCTTATCTCACGTATGCCTTGAGGTTCGATTCATGGTGACCAATAATAAGGTTGAATACTAGGCCCTCCTCTGTGGGATGGAGATGGCCCACCAGATGGGAGCCCAAACCTTAAAGATACATTCTGATTCTCAGCTAGTGGTGAATCAAAGCCTAGGAAACTACGAGGCTCAAAGCGTAATCTTAAAAAGGTATCTAGTCGAGGTCAAAAGTTGGATAATAAAATTAAAAAAGGTGGACGTCGTTAAGATTGCCTAAGCAAGAAACACGCATGCCGATGTTCTATCGAAACTAGCCTCGGTAATATGCTCACATTTGACAAAAGAGATTTTAGTAGAGGTGCGAGAACGTAGGTCTGTTGACTTCTCAGAAAAAATCTTTTGTGTCCAATCGGACCTTGGCTGGATGGAACCCATAATGAGCTATCTCAGCAACGAGAAGCTTCCTGAGGACCCGACTGAGGCCAGAAGGATCAAATACAGGGTTGCTAACTATACGTTTATTGATGGCAGTAGTCTTATACAAAAAAGCATACTTGTGCCCCCTGTTGAGGTGCCTCACGCCTTCAGAAGCTAACTATGTGCTACGAGAGGTGCATGAGGGCATATGCGGAAGTCACATCGGTTCTCGGAGCTTGGCTCGCAAGGTCTTGCTAGCCGAGTATTATTGGCCGACTTTACACTCGGACGTTAACACCTTGGTACAGAAGTGCCATCAATGTCAAATACATGCACCGATACCCCGAAGGCCCAGTTCGGACATGGTTCCTATTCAGAGCCCATGGCCATTTGCTCAGTGGGGAATAGACATACTGGGCCCACTTCCCAGAGGGGTGGGCAAACTTGAATTCTTGGTCGTGGCGGTTGTCTACTCCACCAAGTGGATCGAGGTAGAGCCCCTGGCCACAATTTCTGGATAAGCAATAGAAAAATTCTTTTGAAAAAATATTGTCGGTTCGGTATCCCTGCTATGCTCGTTTTTGACAACTGAAAGCAATTTGAAGAGGAACATTTCAAGAGCTTCTGCGTCTGACCTTGGCATCAAACGACACTTCACCTCGGTCGCTCATCCACAAGCGAACGGACAGAGTGAAGTATGCAACCGAACCCTATTGACGGGGTTCAAGACTGGACTTGAACGAGCCAAGGACGCTTGGGTCAAGAAATTACCTAGTGTCTTATGGACGTACAGGACCACACCTAAACGGCTAAAGGAAACACTCCGTTCAGCTTGACTTACGGGTCTGAAACTGTTATCCCTGCAGAGATTGGGTTACCATCGGCTTGAGTGTCTTTGTGTGCCCCAGAACACAACAGCGAGGCTCTGCGAGCTAACTTAGACTTGCTCGAAGAAAAGAGGTTGGATGCATCCATCCGAGAGGCCAAGTGCAAGCAGGTTATGGCCAAACACTACAATGTCAGGGTCAAGCATCGGTACTTGCGGCCCGGAGACTTGGTGCTTCAAAAAATGAAGCAAGCCCTGTAGAGGGGACTAGAAAGCTAGACCCAAACTGGGAGGGCCTCTATCATGTAATAGAAGATGCTCACACTTCAGGCTACTATAAGTTGGTTGACTTGAAAGGGGACCCTGTTCCCAGAATGTGGAACATTGTAAATTTGAAAAAATATTACCAAGGAATGTAATAAAAGTTCCTTCTCAAAAGAAAGAAAATTACCTCATCCAACAACCACGTCAATTGCATTCGAGCTGTCCCGCCCCTAAGAGGCCCGGATCAAGTTCAACACGAAAACAAAATTGAACTGCTCCAATCCTCAGAGGTTCGGACCCAGTTCAACATAAATGTAAATGTTGAGGACAGAGGCTTAGTAGTCCCCCATCAAGGGTAGAGGCTTAGTAGCCCCCCAAACAAAATCGAGCTGCACCAACTCTCAGAGGTTGGGTTCAAGTTCAACAGAAAATAAAATTGAGTTGCTCCAACCCTAAGAGGTTCGGACTCAGTTCAACATAAATGCAAATTTTGAGGGCAGAGGTTAGTAGTCCCCCCTCAAGGGCAGAGGTTTAGTAGCCCCCAAGCAAAATCGGGGTGCACCAACTCCTTTCTTATTTTAGAAGTTCGGTTCAAGTTCAATAGAAAACAAAATCGAGCTGCTCCAACCCTCAGAGGTTCGGACTCAGTTCAACATAATTGCAAATGTTGAGGGCAAAGGGTTAGTAGTCCCCCATCAAGGGCAGAGGCTTAGTAGCCTCCCAAGCAAAATTGAGCTGCTCCAACTCTCAGAGGTTCGGACCCAGTTCAGCATAAATGTAAATGTTGAGGGCAGAGACTTAGTAGTCCCCCCTCAAGGGCAGAGGCTTAGCAGCCTCCCCAAATATATGCGAGCAGTTCTGACTCACAGAGGTCTGATCCTAGCTCAATAGAAAATAAAATCAGGCTGTTCCAACCCCCAGAGGACTGGATCCAGTTCAGCATGAAAACAAAGTTTGAGGGTTGAGGCTTAGCAGCCCCCCTTAAATGATAAAAGGATCCGATCCTTAGAGAGGCTCAATAGCCCTCCTCAAACGAAACTGTATTTCTTTGACCCTCGGAGGTCTGATTCAGGTTAATGGCTAAGGTCTACATAATGACTAAAAATAAGCTTAGTTCTTTTGCCTCAACCTGGAAGGGTTCAAACAATGTCTAAGTTCAAAATAAAAGGGGGACTTAGACAATTTTCCATGCTATTGTTCTTAAGTGTTATAATTTTTTATCTCAGTATATCATAAGTCTTTTGCCTTATATGCAGGAAACAAAGAAAAGGAAAAGCAAGTAAAGAAAGTAAAGAAAAGACGAGATTCTTATAGAGAAGACAAGGTTGTCAAAACTTGAAAGATCCATTAAACAATCCTAACTATTACATAAAAAGTTCCTAGATATTACAACAGTGTCACATCAGTCTGAGGAGTAGAAGTGGAAGGCTCGGCTGAAGAAGTGGAGGCTTGATTCACTGGTTCAGACTCGACTTCGGGGCCTGCACCCTAAATCAGGCGAGTCACTTCAGAAGCTCCAGGGATCGGTACTGGAGCCTTAAATTGAGCTTGTAAGCCATTGATGACCTCCTCGGTAAAAAGAGGCATCATATGGCAACCCCTCGTATAAGTCAGATGATTCTTCACCAGGTGGTCACAGGCCAGTGTGAAACCCATGGAGAAGACCTTCTTGGTGAACTCCTTCAGCATCTCATTTGCTTCGTCCGAAACCACGAACTGGTTTCTTCCTTCAATCCGCAGCTCCCCATCCTGAGAAGCAAACTTCGCCTCGGCCAACTGTGCCTCTTCTTGAACTTAAAGGACCCTCTGCTCTAGATCTGCGATCCTCTTGTCTCGATTGCTGATATCAACTTCAAGGGTCTTCTTTTCCAGCTTGGCCTGGCAAAGTTTATCTCTCACTTTGGTCAGCTCGGCCTTCCACTCATCGTATTTCTTGCCCGCCTCGATGTTGCATTTCAGTTCGTTGGCTTTAACAGTCTCTTTCACAACTTGATCCACGCCGGACTTGGCGTGAGCCAACTCCTGCTTCATGGAGTTAATGGCAGAGTTGAAGGAAGACTCGCACTCAGCAACGGCGGGCAAGATAGTAATAGCCTGCAAAGGGGCAAAGGTGTAAGTTGAAATACCAAGTGCAAAAAGTTGAATTGGAATTTTGAGGAGAGCCAGACACACTTACGTTCATTAGACTGACATGAAGTGTCACGCCCCAAAAACGGGACCGTAACACGCCGCGCTAATGGTACACCGGCCCAAAGCGCAAGGCACAAACAAACAGAGCAACAAACTTAACCGCAATGTAATAGAACCATCAAACCATTTCTTAACTATAAAACCGAATATTTCATTTTACACAAAAATACGAATTACAAAATTCCTTCTTAGTACAAAAGATGCTACAACAAAAACAAAGTTCATCAATACAAAACCTATCTGTATAAGAGACAGTGTTAAAGCATCTCATCACCTCTGGAAGATTATCCGCAGAGTCTTACCAAGAATGTGGAATCGGAGAAAATCTAAAAGCGCTAACGCGGTGGAGAGTAAAAACGAGCACCTAATCGAAAAATTATAAATCACGTGGGGTGAGCATAACTAGCTCAGTGGATATCATAAAAGCTCTTCAAATGGGTGGAGCCTGTCTCTTGGATGACTATAGAACCGATTCTCCCCAAATCAAACATTTCCAAACACATCCAAAATTATATACCTAGGTCACCTATGAGCCAAAACAGTCATAAAATGCTTTCATATCAAAAGAGTTTGCAAACATATCAATTGATTAACATCAGAAAATAGCTTGGTCCCGATTTCATATGTAATAGTTCCAAAACTTGGTAAAAGTGCAGTTCTAAACATCATACACATTCTAAAATCCATCCAAACATACCTTCTAAGTCGTTAAACAAAATACAAGTTTGTAGGGTCTATGTTACCCACCTATCAAAGCAAAAACTGCACAAATGATCACTGACCGCGATCGCCGGCGGTAGGTGGCGTGGTACCTAAAACACGTATAAGAGGACTCTTAGAAGAGATGTAGAAGTTAAAGAATGACTAGGGAAGCGAAAACGACGCGAAACGATACACATCAGCATCAAACTAAGTCGCGTTGGCCCGGACATGACCTTTTCACAAATTCCGACCAACTTCGAAAAGGATGTGTCCAAGAGACACACTTAATCTAAGGCCTCGAATTCGCAGTTGGGAGATTACTGGGACGAACCTCAGAGTTTCCAGAAAAACCGTAAAAACTTCGCCTCTCCCTAGGCTATAAGTAGGTTATCCTCCCTGCCAATAAAGATCCAATTCCAAGGTATTCAAGGGACCTTGATTACAACCCAACTCAAAACAACATATTCTAACCAACCAATGCATAAACGGAAAGATTCTCCGGTGAATCTATCCGTTTATCAATAGCATCCCACAACAAAGGAAAACACCTAAAACCATCAAAAGATCATTAAAGACCCTTCAAACATAACCAATTATCCAAATTATCCTAGCTGCGCCAAACTTCCGCTTACTTACAAAATGAAGGGAAATCAATTCCACTTGGTTTCAAGTCTCAATTCCTATCCAAACTAACCTTAAAACACTCTTAAAACATCATTATATGCATAGACATAAGCATTCATAGCATAACACTCTAGGGCCACATATGGAAGACAAACCCCAACTCATAATCTTAAAATATGTAATCTAACCGTGGAAAGTTGTTAAAAATCAACCCCAATCACTTCCCAACCTCCAAAACACTAAAAACAACCCATAACATACATAAATCATAACATATAAGGCAAGCAGGAGTTGGCTCTGTCTCTTATACACATCTAGATGTGTATAAGAGACAGGGGGAGTACTGATCTCCGACGCACCCAGCCGATCGATATAAACGACCGGGTGTAATTCCTGAGGATGGCTCGCGAGCCCGCTCTTGGTTCTTCTTACATCTAATAAGACTACTTCTCCTGTATTAGTTCTGGAGAGGGGTAGTGTATTAGATCTGTCTCTTATACACATCTCATATTACACACGGTCGACTATATATGGTATTCTGCGATTACACTTCTTCCTAAGGCTCCAGTACGAAATCGCGTAAATCAAAAAATTTGCCGAATTGAAAAACGAATAAGTTGAAGTACTTAATGACTAAAAATAATATGAAAAACATTTTAAACCAGTGTAAAAATCAAAGAACAAGGCTAGTAAAATACTGGGTTTCACATGAAGCTCGTCCAGCCTCTGTTGGGGGATAAGTCTCTTTACATAGGCTACGTCCCGAGGCAGGGCGACCATCTTTGCCTGCTCGCGAGCCATCCTCAGGAATTACACCCGGTCGTTTATATCGATCGGCTGGGTGCGTCGGAGATCAGTACTCCCCAAGGTGAAGGGAATCGGAAGAGGATCGACGGACAGTCGATTCCAGGGCAAATCTTGTGACCCTGTAGACTTTCTCTCCTTCTCAGGAGTGTATTTTTTATCACTTGAAAAGAAAAAGGTGTCAACTCTCAACTGGGAAGGAAGAACAAAAAACAGGAAAGAAAGAGGTACGGTAGTCTTTACCATAGAGGTGATGAGATGCTTTAACAGCGGGGCATTTCCAAAAGCTGCCCTTGGGGTCCTCACCCGCGCCACAGGACCGGAGGGCCTCGGGGGCGATGACGAATAGGAGAGGGTCATTGTCGAGGAGGGACCCTCCCTGAGGCTAGCAGCCTCCCTGGACCTCTTTCTAGTAACCCGAATTAGGTCAGACTCGATGAGCTGAAGAGCTAGTGTGACCTCCCCAGCTGGTCTCTCCGAGGTACTTCCGGCCTCGGTCTGGATCGGGTGGTGCCGAAGTTGAGGGGGTGACCTCGGCACTCCCCGAATACGTGTTGGTCATGGAGGATGAGGATCCACTTGTTGATGAAGAGGGTTGGCTGGAAGAGCCCGCGCCAGTAGCAGGTCTGGTTGACACTAGCCCCCCTTAGGAATGCTCATAGCTCTGCAGAAGACAAAAGGTCAGTAAAAAAAAAAAGTGAGAGGGTGATGACCTTTTTTAGGGTCGTAGCTCGGAAGGATGTCATGGGCAGGAAACAGTCCCGCCCAAGCAAGGATGTTGTTGGATAAAAAGGCAGGCTGGTTGTTAAAGTTTATTCTAAGGTTGGATTCTATGAGCCTCCTATTGTGTATGGAGTCTTGGGAAGAGGCATTTTTGGTTTTGAGGTTTTTTTTTGGGAAGGTTCCAAAGGCTCTCCCCGAGGCATTGGAGGATCGAGGTATCGGACAAAGAAAAATGACTTTTTCCAGTCGTGGATAGATAAGGGTTACCCCAAGTGAGCTAGTTGCCCGCGGTTCGGGGTGAAATGTAAAAGAATTCCCTCGTAGGGGATAGCTTCAACATCATCCTAAAGGTATCTAAGGATAGGGGGATGTTGTGTAATTTGCAGAGGAAGGAGAATCAGGCAATAAGCCGAAGTACGTTTGGGGTCAGTTGTGATATACTAATATCCCAATGGTCAGACAGGTGGACGAGGAGTGGTGATATTGGGAGCCTCAGCCCTGCCTCAAGCTGCTCTTGGTAAACTGTTATGTAACCAGGAGGAGGTAGGTGGCCTCGGTCCTCGGCAGCAGGGAGTTTGATATGCACGTTCTTAGGAAAACGGTATCTATCCCTAAGTATTTTAATGTCCTCGGGGTCAAGAGAGTTTGATATGTCGAGTGATTGGAGATTGGGGTGGTTATTCTGTGGAGTTTCGGTAAGGGTGTATATAGTTCGGGAGGAAAGTTTAGGGGGACTGCTGTCAGGAGAGCCTCGTCTGAGGGGTTCAGTAGCCTATCAGTGGCGTCTACGGGGGAAGGAAGGATCGGCTTGCGAATGAGAGAAGAGGGAGTGAACGTACTGGCCATGGTCTTCTATTTGAAAGGTGAGTGAGGTTTTTGAGGGGACTTCTTGTGGTATCCTGCAGCAACGTTGAGCGGGGGTCGGCGGTCGGCAACTGGAGAAATCGGATGCAAGGGAGTGAAGAGTGAAGGTGGTGAGGAGAGTAAGAGAGGATGTGAAATTCTGGGAGAGTAAAAGAGCAAAGGGACAAAAGAGCAAAGGAAAAAGTTGAAGGAAGAAAGTAAAAGTGAGTAAGGAGGAGGATGGGGGTATAAATAGGAGAGCAACCTTCCAGAGTATTCTATGAATCCGGGGGAAAAATTGACGGTTTTGAAATAAAACAAGGCATTTCGGCGGGAAAAATGAGGCGTTTAGGCGGGAAAAGCGAGGTGTTACGGTGTGAAAATAAATGATGAGGCATTTTGCAGCAAAATCGGGGCTAGTAATGCAGCGCAATAAATGAAAATTCAGTGCATGGGGACTCAGCAAGAACGTCACCCACGAGTTAATATTGCAACTATGTCTTGTCAAGGGGCCCACGTGTCACCTCGGCCTCGGATCGGTGTGGCGAGCTCGGGGATGCTCCAAGGCTGATGCACCCCGCCTCAGAATAAAGAGGGTCGGTCATAAGTATTTAGGGACTGCGGCTGCAGGCAGTCGTTTTCGGCTCGGTCCCTTCCCGAAGCTCGGCACCGAGCCGAGAGGACTAATGATGATGCCGACTAGTAACACATAGCATTTTCCCTAGATTGTTCTAGAAGTGTTTACGTGGCAATCTCATTAAGGGCAGTTATGTAATTTAGCCCCAGATGGGCTAGTAGATTGGTAGCCTCATGCCCCCTCATGTACATCTATAAATAAGGGGTTTGGATACCAAGAAAAGGGTTGCACTCTCTATACTAATCTCTCCTCAGCAATATTTCCAATCACAAATTCTCCTCAGCTCTTCTATTTTCTCTTCCTACTTAGAAGCTTAGTTCTAGCTTAGAAGCTAATTCTAGCTTCGTCATCACACATATCACATTTCAAAAAGTTGTCCAATACTTATTCCATATAATATTCTAAATAATATAAGAATGTACATTTGAATGTAGAATGAAGTTTTTAATTATATTTTCAGAATGTAAGATGGAAGAATTTTATCGCTTATCAAAGGAACACAGGAAATTTGATTATTGTTGTTCCATAGTACATTGATTGAAACTAACAACTAATCATGTTATTCCATAGTACATTGATTGCAACAAACAACTAATCAGTAACTAAGGAAAATTATTGTGATACCCACGATTTTTCTGATAAGAAATCCTAAACCAATTGAAAAACAAAAACTTCAAGAGTCTTAGGAAAGAAAATAACTATAATATTTTATCTCAAACACAATAATTGTATATGGATTCAGCACTATATATATATATATATATGATATATATATATATATATATATATATATGTGGAGTAGATTAATAGATTACTTTTTTCTATGTTACACAAATTTTGGGAAGGAGAACTCTCTACGCATATTCGGGGCTAACTCTCCTTTATGGTTTACTCCTTTAATTATTGAATTTCATTTTTTTTAGTTAGATACGTCAATGGTTGATTATGTCGAATTTTAGTTAGTTAATTCATGGTATTATCAACCTAGGATGTTACGATAATAAATCTGTGTATGGTTAGTTGTATGGGATTAGATGAAAATTATTTGGTTTATAGATTTAGTGTATTACTTAGTTTTTTTTTCACTTGGATACTTAGTATTAATCTATGAAGGGATAATTTTCCTTGTTTATTAATTATTTTAAATTAATTGATATTGTTTATTATGCCTTGTATTCTTGCATTCACTTTTGAATACGATGAATGCCTTGTTGAGTGGTATTAGGTTAGTTTACATGACGGGGATGATCTTAGTTATAATATTAAGAATAATATGATCAAGAGTTTAAAATTTACGTCAATATGTCTTGTAGATTATATAGACTACACTAATATAGTTATGGATTTTGGTGTAGGCTATGGCATATAAAGACGCAAATCAGGGAGATCATTATGCACTATATATGACCGAGGATAGAAGCCTATGAGAAAGAAAAGGCAGCACTCGAGAACATAAATGATAAACCGTTGGATGATGTGATTGAAAAAAATTAAGTATCACGGCCTTGAGCCGAAAAGTTAAAGGATAAGGGGATAAGATCAATGAACTCAAAAAGGAAAAGAGGGATAGCCTTTGATCTCTGTCTTGTAAGTTCTTTGATCTCATCCTCTTACTCTTTGACTTCATTGCTTTAGGTCTCACACTCAGTGTCCCTGCTATTCTTGCGTTATTGCACGCGATAAGTTTCTTCTACCACACGCTCCAGCAATTTATTATTCACATTCTTGATGATACCGCCGTTTCTTTCTTAAGGGCTTTTATCCTCGGGTCATTCTTACGGTGCATATGGATCTCCTTGATTAGCACCTTAATTTTTCAATGTCTACACCAAAATCTATAATTATGTTCGTACAGTCTATATAATCTTTAAGTCTTATTGACATGAATTTAAACTTTTGATCACATTTCCTAATATTATAACTAAGATCATCCTCGGCCTCCACATAAATATAACCCAATACCACTAAAAATGTCACCTCTACTTTCCAAGCACATAGCATTCATTGTATTAACAGGTGAACTTAAGAATACAAGGCACAATGTTCAATATCAACAAATATTAAATAATTAATAGGTAGTGAAAATTATCTTTTCATAGATTATTATTAAGTATATAAGTGCGGAAAATAATAAATAATATACTAAATCTGAAAACCCAATAAACTAGTATTTTTAGCCAACGGGTTTGCTATCATTCTTTAAGTGTTGTCAAAAATCATTTGCTGAATAAGGGAATGGATTTAAATTACACTGTTTGAAGGTTTCCTGCTGTGGATGATTTGAGGCTTCAAGGGATTATATGAATCTGATGATGATAATGATAACATCGATGATAACAACTTCGATAACTTCGATAATGATGAGAATTTTGATGAGGATGACAATTTTTCTGATGATGAATAGAAAACAAAATCCGATGATAGTGAAGGGAGTGATGATGAAATATAAGAAATTTCAGAAGATCTTCATTGCAGTAGTTTTCCTAAAAAAGATCTCAATGAAACTACCACAGATGAAGGTGTGAACAATAAGGAGGATGAGCTGGAAATTTTTGATAGATTATTTAGAGCTTCTAAGAAGATATACCCAGATTGTATGAGATACTATATATTGATGTTTGTTGTATAATTTCTCCATCTAAAAATACAAAACTGGTGGAGTGATAAATCTATCACCATGGTCCTTAAGCTGTTCATAGATGCCCTTCTAGACAAAAATTTGCTACCAGTATAATACTATGATGCACGAAATTTACTTGCAGGTATTGGGCTGGGGTGTGAGACCCTCAAATCCATGCATGCAAGAATGATTGTGTTTTACGTTAAACAATGATTCAAAATTGTTGAAGGAGTCTCCCAAAGTCGAGGACCGTTGTTGCTGTTCCTATTTATTTGCATTATTTTTCTGTTTCAGTTGTTTTGCTCCTAGAATCACTGAAGTAGTTTTTTCATCATATCTACTATGTAATGCCTATTTAAAGGGCAACTCCAGTTGAATAAAATAATCAGGTGAAATAAAAAAACTTTTAGCAGTAGCAAGTTTTAGTATAATCAAGTTCATTAGTCTCTTAATGTTTGCCAAAGCCCTTTGTTTTTTTCAACAAAGTGGTATCAGAGCAGTGTTCGATCATTAATTGGGGGATCAAGAGTGAACAGAAGTAAAAACAAACCATACACGAGAGCATTTGAGAGGCAGTTTCAATAGCTGCAAATTCGAATTCAGTTTCGCAACCACTCATACATGTCTTCAATGGTGAAAAGTATTAGTTTTGGAGTATCAAGATGAAGACGAAGCATGTCCTTATTCAAATCTCAAGATCTTTGGGACTTTGTTGAGCAAGGTTTCTCTGAAAATGATGAAGAAACCAGATTGAAGGAAAACAAAAAGAAAGATTCTACAGTTTTGTTCCTCATCCAACAGGCTGTTCATGAGAATATTTTCTCACATATTGTTGCAGCAACCACAGCAAAGGAAGCCTGGATGACATTGAAGAAAGAATTTCAAGGAGACTCGAAGGTGATCACGGTGAAGCTTCAATCTCTTCGTCGTGAATTTGTAACCTTATTCATGAGGAACAAGGAATCTGTGCAAGACTTCTTTCTCGGGTCTCAGCAATTGTAAACCAAATGAGGACCTTTGGAGAATTGTGTTCAGATCAAACAGTGGTTGCAAAGGTATTCAAAAGTTTAATCCCAAAGTTTGAGCATGTTGTAGCTGCTATAGAAGTGTCTAAGGATTTGTCAGCTTTCTCGTTTGGTGAACTCATGGGATCCTTGCAAGCACATGAAGCAAGATTGATCAATGATAGAGTAGAAGAACAAATAGAAGAAAAGGCCTTTCAAGTGAAGGAGAAGTCCTCAAGCCAGCAAGAAATGGCAAATTATGGAGAAGAATGTGAGCAGTATGCAACTAGGGGTCGTGGCAGAGGAGGATACCATGGCAGAGGCATGAGAGGAAGAGGACGAGGAAATGAACAAAGACGGGCAATACAGTGCCACTACTGCAAAAAATTTGGACATGTAAAGGCAAATTGTTGGAAAAGAGCAAGCCAAGCTAATTATGCCGAAGAAGAAAATGATGAATAAGAAGAGTAAAAATTTTTTTATGGCAAAGCAGGAAGATACACTAACAATAAGAGATGTTTGGTTCTTGGATAGTGGTTGTTCTAATCATATGACAAGCATATAGTCCTTGTTCAAGGAGCTTGATAAAACTTACAAAATTAAGGTGAAGCTCGGAGATGATAAGCAAGTGCAAGTTGAAGGGAAAGGTACTGTGGCAATTAACAATGGTAATGGTATCAAAAGTGTCTTCATAATGTTTTCTTTGTCCCAAGTTTATCTCAAAACTTGCTAAGTGTAGGACAATTGATGGCTGGTGGCTTTTCTATGATGTTTGAGAATACTTCTTGTATAGTCAAGGACAAAAAGACAAATCATGTAGTGGTGGAAGTGACCATGACATGAAACAAACTCTTTCCTCTTAAGATTTCCAGTCTTGAGAATCATGCCATGGTAGTAAAAGGAGCAGATGAAACTAAATTATGGCACTTAAGATATGGTCATCTAAACATCAAAGGTTTGAAGTTGTTGCAACAAATTGAAATGGTATGTGGCCTATCCAAACTTGGATCTCTAAATCTCTGTGAATCTTGCATTTACGGGAAACAAAGTAAGAAACCATTTCCTGTCGGAAATTCTTGGAGGGCAGCTTGTAATCATGAACTTATTCTTGCTGACTTATATGGCCCTATAAAGACCGAGTCATATGGAGGGAGTCGTTATTTTATGCTCCTGACAGATGACTATATTGGAAGCCAGTCATATGAGTTGGGTGTATTTTTTGCAGAAAAAATCCGAAGCATTTGAGGCCTTTAAGAAGTTCAAGTCTCTTCTTGAAACGCAAAGTGGAAAGCATGTGAAAGCTCTAAGAACTGATCGAGGAGGAGAGGTCACACCTCAGGAGTTTTACTCATTCTTTGATGAGCATGGAATACGTAGAGAACTCACTGCTCCATACACTCCAGAAACAAATGGAGTGGCAGAACGCAAAAATCGAACTGTGGTTGAAATGGCACGGAGTATGTTACAAGAAAAAGGATTACGAAACCAGTTTTGGAGAGAAGCAATTGCTACGCAGTGTATGTGCTGAATCTTTCACCAACAAGAGCAGTGCTTAATCAGACTCCATATGAAGCTTGGACAGGAAGAAAACCTTGGGTAAGCCACTTAAGAGTCTTTAGTTGTGTAGCTTGTTCCCTAGTTAATTCTCCTAACTGTAGAAAGTTAGATGAGAAATCTATCAAATGTATTTTTGTTCCAATAGGATAATGCACAAATTCAAAGGCATACAGACTGTATGATCCTGTTAGTGGAAGAATAATAATCAGCAGAAATGTAGTTTATCATGAAGGACGGTGGAATTGGCATGAAGATGAGGAAGGAACTGTTCAATTTGAAGAATTTATAGCTGATGAAATGTCACAGAATGAAGAACAACTGCCTGTCCACCAAACACTTCTAGGCACCCCCTCAGGAACAAGTTCTAGCTTGTCTTTATCTCCACAAGGCACAATAGATGAAGAACAACCAAGAAAATTCAGATCCCTAAGAGAGATTTATGCATCAACACAGGCAATGTATGTTGCTGATCCAATAACCTTTGAATAAGCAGTTGAGAAAGATGAGTGGAAAAATGCTATTGAAGAAGAACTTGCCGCCATCAAAAGGAATGACACTTGGGAACTAATGGTTCTTGCAAACAATAAGACAGCTATTGGAGTCAAATGGATCTTTAGAACAAAGCATCATGCAGAAGGGAGCATACAGAAACAAAAGGCACGTCTGGTAGCAAAAGGGTATTCACAACAAGAAGGTGTGGACTATGAAAATACTTTTCTCCTATTGCACGATTTGAAACTGTAAGAATCTTTCTTGCTTTAGCTACTCAGTTAAGTTGGTCTGTTTATCAGTTTGATGTTAAGTCTGCCTTCTTAAATAGAGAATTAAAAGGCGAAGTGCATGTTTCATAACCAGAAGGTTTTGTTTCCTGTAGAAAGAAAAACAAGTATATAAGTTGAAGAAAGCTCTCTATGGACTCAAGCCAGAACCTCGAGCATGGTATGCAAAAATTGATTCATATTTTCAAAAAAATGGTTTTAAAGAAGTAGGAATGAGCCAACTCTTTATACAAAAAGGCAAGGTAAAGAGTTTCTCCTTGTATGTCTATATGTTGATGACATGATATATATGAGATCATCCCTAACACATTGATGAATTTCGCATGAGCATGAAAAATGAGTTTGAAATGTCAGATTTGGGTTTGCTGAGCACATTATTTTCTTGGACTGGAGGTTAAGCAAGTTGAAGATTGAGTTTTTATATCTCAACGAAAATATGCAACAGATCTACTCAAGAAGTTTCTTATGCTAAATTGTAAGATTGCTCACACACCCATGAACTTGAATGAGAAATTGCAGAAGAAAGACAGTACAAGATTAGCAAATGCAAAGCTCTTTAGGAACCTAGTTGGAGGTCTCATTTATCTAGGACATACAAGACCCGACATTGCCTTCTCAGTAGGGGTTGTTTCAAGGTTTATGCATTCTCCTTCAAAGCATCACTTTGGAGCAGCTAAGAGGATCTTGCGTTATATAGCTGGAACCATTGATTTTGGTATATGGTATGGTCGAATTACATCTTTCAATTTATATGGTTTCACTGATAGTGATTGGGCAGGTTGTGTAGAAAACAGGAAAAGTACATCAGGGTACATGTTTAGCTTTGGATCTGCAGCTGTCTTGGAGCTCAAAGAAATAGGTCGCTATAGCTACTCTTATCATCATCAGAAGCTGAATATATGGCTGCTACATCATCAGCTTGTCAATCAAAATGGCTAAGAAGGTTGTTGTCTGATATCGATCAAGAACAAGGGGGAGCAATTGAAATCTATTGTGACAACAAAGCAATAATTGCAATGAACAGAAATCCAGTGTATCATTGAAGGACAAAACATATTGATATGAGGGCTCATTTCATCAGGGATCTTGTTGTTGAGGGAACAATAATCTTGAAGTTTTGTAACACTGAAGAGAAAGTTGCAGATATTCTGACAAAGTTATTACCAAGAGATAAGCATGAATATCTAAGATTGTCACTTGGAGTTTGCAATTTTGAATCAAGGGGGAGTGTTGAAGGATGATTCAAAATTGTTGAAGGAGTTTCCCAAAGTCAAGGACCGTTGCTGCTGTTCCTATTTATTTGCATTATTTTCTGTTTCAAGAATTTTTGTTCCTAGAATCACTGAAGTAGTTTTTTCATCATATCTGCTACGTAATGGCCTATTTAAAGGGCAACTCTAGTTGAATAAAGTAATCAAGTGAAATAAAAAACTTTTAGCAGATCAAGTTCATTAGTCTCTTAATGTTTGCCAAAGCCCTTTGTTTTTTTCAACATTTTATTTAGAAGTGAATATAGAAACATGAATTTTGTTCTGAGTAGAAAGAATTAAGGTATAAAGTTAGCCACAGTTTTCACATAAAATTCTACGATAATTTTCAATAAAGACTAGATTGCAAAGGCTTTTCATGTCAAGGAAATATGCTTCAAATATGAGTTGGCACAAAGAGAAACATCTCGAGGAAGTAGGTAAGTTGTGTCATCCAACTAATGGTGAAGCATAGAAGGATTTCGATAACAAGTATCCTTGGTTCTCTGAAGACCCTTGTAATGTTGGACCTGTATTATCAAGCTACGGTTTCAATCCATTCAATAATATGAGCACATCCTACAGTATGTGGACAGTTGTACATGATAATTACAATATGTCACCTTGGGAGGAATCTAGAAAACAATCAAAAGAAGTTGTGCCTTTACCACATCAAATTATGTTTGGGGGACATGTCCAAAAAAGATAGATGTATCCATTTGAAAGGTAAAAAATAGTATCCATTTGAAAGGTAAAAAATACCAAGTACTAACTATTTATTAAACACTAGTTTACATAAATATCTTAAATAAAAATGTTCTTTATTTCAATAAGGTACCTTGATAATCTTAAAGGGACTGTAAAAATCTCACCCTGAAGGCTCAATTGCGAAAACCTACACTGTCCATGAAATTTTCACATTTTATGCATCATATCTTGAAGACGTGGAGGCTGAATGCAATAGAAGAGAAAGGTATCATGATGGAGGAATTGTAATAGCTAGTAGCTTATCTATTACCTCGAACAAAATTTGTGCATTTGGATCACCTACTTATAGTACACTGAAGAAAAATGAGTAGGATCTAATTAACTGGTATGTACTCAACAATTGTGATGAGTTGAGACTATATTTACTATGCATATATAGTAAATAATCTTATACTATCTGATATCTTAACTCTAGTAACTGAATTCAATGGTGGCTTTAATTTATTAGTGAGAATGAAGAAGTCATCAGAAAAGAGAATGGCTCTAACCTTTTGGAAAGGCAAAAACAAAACAATTCCCTTCACTGTTTATGGACAAAGTAAGTATTTTTTTTTTATTTTAATAATTAATTTTGAGAATATAAGAACTATATAAATAACATATAACTTGTTATCAGGTTGAAAGGTTACAAAGTCAAGGCTCCCATGGGTCACTAAATGAGTTGTATTCACTTGCACAAGGACTTGATTTGTGCATAAGAAGCTATTCAGGTATTTGGTCAATGGAGTTAGATACTCATCCATATCTCACAAAAGTTGTAGAAAGGCTCAAAACAGTAGGGCTCAAGGTGAAACGAAACATAATAATGAGAGTATTGATTTCTATGGCATTTTAAAGAAGTTTTAGAGCATAAAATAGAGGGATCAACAAGTTGTTCTTTCTAAGTCTGACTAGTTTTATTGTAGATATAAACAATCTGATAACTTTTTCGCGAGCATTAACATGAAGAAATTTTGGTATTCTGGTGAACCATATATCCTAGCCATATAAGCCACATAAGCATATTATGTGCCCAACACTAAGTTGGGTGGCGATTGACATGTAGTTCAAGTTGTTGATTAACGACACATATGGGATCCATCACTTTTTTTTGTTAATCTGGGGTAGTACAAAATGGCAACTTGCAAAGTGATAAATATGAAAATATATACAAACAGAGTCAAAGACAGAATTTTATTACTGAAGTAGGATTTAGAAGTTTTAAGACTAAATAAAAATGACATGGAGCCAAAAATTCTTGACATTCTCAACGAGAGACATGGTTCTACATTTTAATCAAACTTGGATGGTTTTCTTGATGCTGAAATTGAAAATGTCTTGGTTGATATCAGTGAAAATAAAGAAAATTGTGGAATCTTTAATAGTGTTGTAGAATAGGAACCATAGCAAAATTTAGTAAAATTTTTTGGATAGCCATATCATGTGGTTATATTATATTTTTTGTACTAAGTTCAAAGAACTTATCCTCTAATCAATGTTGGAAAGTTGCTATATTTATTTTTGGCTTAGATTTTGTGAAACCCACAAAAATTATTAAATGTTGCGCCTTAATTTGTAATCTTATCATGTGTATTGATGTTACTTATTAGTAATGAATACAAGGAAAAATACATAAATGCTCTCTTTTACAAATTAAATTCAAGTAACTCTAAGAAAATATTAAGGGGTTATATATTTTCTCACAATTTTCTTCTGTAGCTAAATGGAATGGTCAAAAAGGTACAACTATTAGAATAATTAAGGGAGGGATTATAAAGTCTTTTGCTTTTTTCTTAGTAGATGTAGGATAATATATTATTCATATGCTAACATATCTAAATAATTTTGTTTGAGTAGTAGGGAGAAAAAAAGTTTTGTAACACATAAAACAAATAGTGAAATATTAAGGGTTATACATTTATTTGTAAAAAATAAAATTACTCGTGGATTAGTAGTTGGGGAAGATGAAAGGTTTCATCAAGGTTGGGGAAGTTCAAACAGCTTCATAACGTGCTTATTTATAATAGTTTTAATCTAAAACAATATAAATGATATAATATTAGAATTGTTATGTGAGTTTTAATCCATCACTATTTGTACGATTTTTCAAAAGCAAATCATTATCCCTCATCTGCCCAATTTTATACAAAGCAATACAATTAATTTAAAAACACTAGATCTTAACCAAGTTTTGTAGATTAGTGATCCTATGTGCATGGACAGACTGTTGTCAACACACCACATATAAAGATGTAGATAAAATACAAAAAATGCAAACTAAACACACAAACACAACAAAACTAACATAACAGAGACAAATGCATACACAGAATACATGCATAGAAAAAGTATTCAAAGCCAGCAATGACCGGAACTGGTCTTCTTCACACTGCCGAAGCTCACATTGTTACCGAAACTCGTTACCAAATCTTCTTCTGTCAAAAATAAATAGCAATTTTGGGACTGAATTTGTACAAATTAAGCAAACAAGAACTAGATTATTGAGTTCACAAACTAGACAAATTTACATTTATTGATTGGGGCCATTTCTTGATAAATTGATTCCAAATTTATAATTCTCTCGTTTCAAGAATCATTTTGCTATAAATGTAAGTGGACTTTTGTAAGTATTTGATAAATTTCAAGTTTGAAATCGAATTGCTTGCAAAAATTTGAGTCTGGCAATGTTATTTGCATCATTTTTTGCTACTAGAAACGATCTCTAGCGGGTTGCCCGAAATGGCCAGGGTGACTGGCAATGATCATTGTGACGGTTCGCAACAGTAAAGTTAAGGTAGTTCTATATTTTTTTCTATTGATTGTACTGATTTTGTTTAAAGGGAAAATCATATAAATAGTCCCTTGAATATTTAGAAATATTTTTTTAGACAATCGAATATAAAATTATGAGTTTTAGTCCCTTCAAAAAATATAAATGTATGTTTTTGCTCCCTTAGCACATTTCTGGAGGTTTTTTCTGGCCAAAATACCGCCAGAATTGTGATAATAGACCAAAACTATATATTTAGATTTTCTGAGAGATTAAAAATAATTATTTTAGATTCAAAAAATTTAAAAAATATTTTTTTAATTTTTGAGAGACTATTTGTACAATTTTTCCTTAAATAAATAGTTTGAAAAGCTGCACAAATATTTATCCTTAGTGATAGGCACATAATTTTTTTAGCCCCGATCCCATCAAAATCCAAATTTTGTTGCAAACTCCCATTGAGGACCAATTTTGCACTTGAAAAGTCATGTCTGTATCAAATGATAACAAAGCAAACGACAAAAAATGACAAATCGTCTCTTGAAAAAAAAAAATTGTGCAGATTACTTGCTCTTTATTGGGTTTCTTTTTAGAGTAAAATGCACCAATGGATACTAAACCATTAGCTTGTTATATTTAAGGTTATTGAACTATTTTTTGTAAATTGAATGATCGCTAAACATCCTTAACCGTACGTCTGGAGTCAATCCAATTTCAAATTTGATCACTGAATTACTTTAAGTGTGTGTTTCCAGTCACACAATCACCATAGAAAAATAGGAGTGACTTTAAACACATATTTAAAGTTGTTTAGTCACCAAATTTGTAAAAAAAATAATTCAGTGATCTTTCATGTAACAATCTAATAGTTTGGTGATTATTAGTGTATTTTTTTTTATTACTTAGGTTTTCATATTCAAAAGTAGTATATGTTTTTTGAATTTTCAAATATTTGTGTGAGTGAGAGGAGGAATCTTGTCCTCTTCAAAGGAAGCAACCGGTCATTGGCTTCTTTCAAAGTAGAGGCATAAATGTCATTACTACAAGGAAGAAGAAGAAGAGGTCATCAGAGGAGAAAGAAAATAATTTCAAAATTTCGACCAAGTATGAATAGTAATTAAAAATGAATCTCTATATAAAAAAGTGCTTTTGCAAAACACGTACAGAATATTTTGTATCTGAGGTAATGGTTTAAATAGATGGCATAACCTTAAATACACATTTATAGTAGTTTAGTGATTATTCTTTATAAAAAAAAATTGAGTGACACGATTTGTAACAAAACAATAGTTCATGGTACAATTTTCTGTAAAAAGAAATGACATACATTGATTTTTTTTTTTAAATCACTCGTACTTTAGTAGGGGATCGAACACTTTTTATTATTAATTAGAAAAAAATACAAGGAGGGGATTAAGGCAAAACTTTTAGGGAATACTATAAGTTGAATAAATATGACCATCTAGACACACACAAAACGAATAGAAGGAAGACCTAAGGAATTCAAGAAGAGGAGACTAGTGATGTCGGCCAGAGTTGTAGAACATTCAAAAACCAATTGACTGTCACTGTTTGACCTTCCGAACTTTGCTAAATAATCAACTGCCTGGTTCACTTCTCTATAAATGTGGTTGAATTGGATATCCCCTGGTTTTGTAAGAATGAATCCTTCTGATTGTAAGGTGTAATATCTATGTTCAATGGGATAGAAGTCCACCCGGATAAGGTTTTGATGCGTGCTAATTCCACTAATAAGTGTACTAATTGCTTAAGTAAAAATTTGATATTGAGTAAGAGTATTATTTCCGCGAATACTATTATAGATGCATACTATCATAGCTAATGCTCTTAGTTATCTACGAATGCAATAAATAATATTCTCACTACCAAGCAATCACTAACAGCTAAACTAACCTAAATAGAATTTAACCACATAAACTAAGTTGTTAGGGAAGTTGATTTGATCAACATTTATGACTACACATTCTTAAGCTTAACAACAGTTCAGCTGTAGGTACACCGAATTCCCTGATGAGTACAGGCTTTTTCATGCAAGTGTTATTCATATTCCACCTACTATTAACTAAGTCAATTCAAAGTTAATCAAATGGAATCCCTTGTGGTTAGCGCCCTCTTTCTATGGCAGCTGCTAAACTAGTCACATAAATCATCTAGACTTGCTTTTACCGGTAATCCTATCCAACTTATGGTGGGAATTGTTATAAATATGCTTATAGTTCAATTCAGGTATATGGTTTGGTTATGAGGATTAGATCTTCTTTTCAGATACATAATTAAACCAAATTACTGAAATCCCACACAAGAAAGCATTAAGCATGCAAAATCACACACTTACAATTTAAACATTAAAACTAAATATTACTCAATAACGAGGATGCATAAATATAGTTGTGGCTACATCAAACCCTAACAAAGGAAACTACTCCATAGTCATAAAAATATCAACATCTAATCATTAATAAAAGTCATGAAAATAACAATAAAGCAAACTCTTGGGAAACTTGAAACTATGGCCAAAGATTAAGTCCTTGAGTCTCCTTTCAGAAGAAGACGCTCTTCTTATTCAAGTCTTGAGAATTCTCCTACAACTAAAGTACAACTAATAATATTTTGGCTCCTCTCTAATGCTAGTAAGAACTCCTATTTATAGTGTCTAGGGGCCCTTTTGGGTTAGAAAGAGTTATAGGCCGAGAATGCTACGAATGAGATTGAAACCCAGGCCTCAAAGTAATAAACTCACAAATTGCCTTGCTTCTAGAAAAGTCATAATGCCATGACGCTAGCTTTCCTTCTTGATAGAGCATTGTGACACTCTGCACTTAGATTTTCTGTAATTTTAATGAAGAACGTCGTAGCACTGCTGAATATACTACATAAGAACATCGTGACACTGCATCAATCTTCACTTGACCTTCTTAGCTATGCATTCTTCTTCCTATTAAATCGTAAATCATACATTCTCTCTATAAAACACCGAAAGTACACATAAAAATATCAAAACACTTTAGACTCACAAATAAATAAAAAACATACAAAACATCTAACACACTCTCAAAACCTAACTAAACTAGGATCAAAACAAGTGAAATATAACTTTTCATAGAGCTAACCTAAACTTTTGCTAATCTCGAGTAAAATAAATACAATGAAAAGAACAAAAAAGATCCTACAAAATATACACATACAGAAAGATGAGTAACAAGTAGTGACAAACAGAAGAACAACAAACCATCTAAGTCTATAAAACAATTTGAACAAACATCCCACATCAACCGAAAAATACCAACGCTTAAGCTGAACAAAGAAAACGTCTTCGAAAACTCACAAATGAACCTCATTCACATCTTATCAAGGCAAGACCATTGGCTAAAAGGTTTAACAAGTGACAACATGAGTACTAGACACATCTCTCTCACCATTGCTAATACAAACTTTCCTAAATGAAGGATCAACTAGGACTTGACTAGCTTATAATGTAAGGTTAAGGTAAATATGGTAGGACAAATATATGAATAAACTAGCTAAAATTACTTTAGATACATGATCTTAAAATTTGACCATAAGACTCAAAATGAGATCCTAAAGCACACATACTACAACCAAGCGCAAGGAAAACAAGGGTTAACCTGCATGCTGAAACATTGGCAATAATTGAATGCAATTGAACTAGATGTTAGTCATTTCATCTGCAGCGCTTGTACAATTCTGCTAGCATTTGGCTTCCTTGGATGTGGACATTTACCATATTGCCAACCATTTTCTTTCATTTGTGCTTTATTTTTTTTCTTTTTTTCCTTTTCTCGGTCTTGTTTTTTTTTTTTTTGTTTTGTTTTAACTTCCCCAATAACACAAGGGAATTAATAAGATAGAGGTAATGAAATCCCATCACAGAACAACCATTGCTCCATCTTCCATCATTCACATTACAAAGCATGGTATAGATGAACTCAAAAGATCTACTATCTAAGGTGATGGCTAGAAAAGAGGTAAAATAATGGCTAAAAAGAAAATAGTCTTCAAGGCTCAAAGTGGGACACTAAGGATAAAATAATAGTAGACAAAATTTTTAGCTCAACAGTCCAAAGAATTCCAACATTCAAGTTTTGCCTATATTTTGCCAAAGCAAAGATTTCATATCATTCCTACTAATTGTCACAATTTACAACAAATTACAAGTCTACGCCAAACAAGGACTCACACTCAAAAAGAAAAAACATACACTCACAAATTTACTCAACAAGACTCACACAAACACTCAACAACAAAAATGGTATTTCCCTATGTCAATAGGATCAAAGATTAAAATATCTTATATATTTAAACAATTCATTGTTGCCCACTGGTTATTGAAACACATAACTTTAAAACATTGTGACACATAACAGAAAACTCAACACAAACATTACCCAGGAATAATCAAGATGTAGCACAAATATAATAGAAATAAAAACCAAATAAAATAAAATTATGAAAACTCTCTACAATACTTTAGGCAAAGAGGATATAATAATGAAGGTTTCTATCCAGTAGTTAGAGAGTATTTAAAACAGTTAGATCCTCAAGACTTATTTAAGTAAATAAACAAACAAAAAGTAACACCAAATTGAAAATAAACTCCACTTTATGACCAAAATATCGACAAACTGCCAAATAGAATCACACAACTATCTCATCATAGCATCAAATTTTACGAACAGACTCCTTGTGTGGAACGTGACGATCTCATTTTGTGTACCAGCTATGAGTGGCACATATTGTGTGAAATCACGAGCTCCTCAACTCTTCTTTTTTGGGTTGTTTCCCTCTTGCTATGATGTTTCTTATATTCTTGCTCAATATGCAACAAATTTGACCCAAAAACAGATGGCAGAGGTTGAATTTTTACCTCTTGATTCACATCCCATTGCACTTCCATTAAATCACATAATTCAACAGTTAGTGAGGAAAACACAACACTAGGTGTCATACAATTGCTATTTTGATGGGTTTCATCACTAATAACTCAGCCCACATGAGTACTTCTACCGAACTTCAAACGACGCACCAAGTGGTTCTGTCTAAAGTAACATCACTAGACTATGAAGTAGGAAAGAAACAACACGAACTAAGTATTGCCAAATACGCATACAAAGGCAAATAAAAATGATTGAATTGCTGTCGCTTCCCAATAGCTATGAATTCCCATCAAACAGGCCTTTCACATCCCTTCAACAAGTTTATCCAAATCTTTAGGCTCATTCATGTATTGTGAAAATCTATCATTTCTCAATATTCAAAATTTCAGAGAAAGCATTAATAGTTCTCGAGAATATAAAACTCTTCGGCCTCGAACTCGAGTCCCTCTATCACTATTACTCGTGGCAATATCACAAAATATTATAACAATGACATAAAGCCAGGATGAGGTGACTTGCAGAATTTCTCCCGCCGTCTTTTCTAAATCTCATTCTCAAAATAATTTCTTTCCCGCACAAAGTAGAGCCAATACTATTAAAACTAAAACCCCTTTCGAGTAAAGGAGTTTTGTTATCAAGCACAGACTCGTATTTACCTTGAGTAACTTTAGAAACAAATTTAGTATGATCAAAGTTCAATTTTATTGGTCCTTTTTTTAGCCACCACTATAGAAAAAAATAAGTTTATTGAAAACAACACCACCAACACAAGTGACTGCAAATAATCTCAAATAAGAGCAAATGATCCCTTCAACTTACCTCCTTGATTGAAAGTAAATTTCTATCAAACTCAATCACCTTCAAAAGAACCAGCTTGCTTCAATAATCTGTTGCACTCATTTTGATGTTTGATAAGACAGAAATATGAATTCGATGTTAGTTCTTAGAGGAATATAATAGGTAAAAGTCTTTAAGGATATAGAAATACTAGAAAAGGAAGGATATGGATTTTAGGGTTTTAAAGAAAAGAACAGGAATAAAGAAGCAGCAGCCCAAAAATTTCTATTTTTGCTCGACTCTAACATCACTGAAAAAGAGCATAGAATAAAAGACAATGCCATGGCACTAGCCCATAGATCAAACCACTTGTCGTAACGTCGCGGAGCTATGATGAAGTACAATTACAACACTATGGCTTCCTGGTCAGAAGTTGACTTATCAACACATGAACCTGCGGATCTCTCTTTAAGACATCAATCAAATGCAACAGTGCTAAGCTTCTTTTCCAGTCACTTGGCTTGCTTAAAGAGACTCTTTCAACAACCATACGCCACAAAAATAAACTGAATTAATCATAACTAATAAACAAATAAACATACTATTACTATAATAAAAGAAATCTACAAAAAATTAGTTCTAGGTTATAGTCGTTAGCTTGACTTTCCAAACAATCATGCATCTTCCATAAGCAATGTGGAAGACTCTCGATCTATGCTTCTACTATGATATAGCTTCAACCGTTGTCCATTGACCTTGGATGATTTCTTCTCATTTGTCAAGCAAATCTCTAATGCACCAAATGGAGAAACACAGATAATTACATGTGGCCCGGTCCATTTGGACTTAAGTTTCCCGAGAAATTACAGCAAACCGGCTATTGTACAAGCAGACTTGTTGGCTTGGCACAAACTCTCTTTCTTGAAGTTGTTTATCATGCCATTTATTTGTACACACTTTCTAGATCCTGGTGTTTTGATACGCCATCTCGCTTAATTCATCCAACTAATTCAACTGGTACAACCTATGATCACTGTTGTTGCTTTCTCTTCAATATTCAAAAATTTGGTAGCCCCTTAAGCTTAATGTTCTAATTCAACAGGTAAATGACATGTTTTCCCAAACAACATCCTATATGGTGACATACCAATCAGTGTCTTAAATGTAGTTATATATGTCCACAATGCATCACCGAGGCTAAGTGACCAATCTTTCCTAGAATAACTTACAGTTTTCTCAAGTAGTCTTTTGAACTCCTTATTTGACTCTTTAACCTGATCACTAGTCTATGCATAACTTGCAGTACCCGTTTTATGAGTGACACCATATTTTGAAAACAAAATTGCAATTAAAGCAATTACAAAAATTATTGTAATTATCACTAATTATAGCCCTTGGTGTACCAAACCGAAAAAAAATATATTTTTTCACAAACTTAATAACTACTCTAGCATCATTAGTTGGGGTAGCTATAGCTTCTACCCATTTGACACATAATCAATATTTACAAGAATATATTCATTATTGAAAGATTTAGATGAAAGCGCCACCACAAAATATATACCCAAACATAAAAAACTTAACAAATCAAAATATTTGTAAGAGGCATTTCATGTATATGAGAAATGATCCCCATTCGTCAAAGTATCAATCACATAACTGAATGCATCTTTGAGCAATGTTGCCCAGTAGAACCCAGATTGAAAAATCTTGACTGCAACTCTACTTGGACCAAAGTGTCCACCTACCTCATTACTGTATGACAATGCCGGAGTATGCTCTCAACTTGCTTTCCCGGCACACATCTTGAAATCATGTTATCAACACATCTCATAAACAAATTCGAATATTAACACAAATAGTGTTTCAAATCCAAGTAAAACTTCTTCTTTTGTTCAAACATCACGCTTCTTGGTATCCAATATCCTGCAAGATAATTAGCATAATCAGCAAACCTTTGTTCTTTAGCTTTAATCCATGTACACATCAAAATTAATTACAGAAAAAAATTTTGTCATCAGGAAACTCTTTATTAATTGTTAGTGAGCAAAATGCACCAATGGTCACCAAACTATTAGGTTGTTGCACATTAGCTCATTGAACTTTTTTTTTGACAAATTTGGTCACTGAACTTCCTTAAGCATGTGCCTGGAATCATTCCAATTTCAAATTTGGTCACTGAACTATCTCAAATGTGTGTCTGTAGTCACACAGTCACCAGGTAAAAATAGCAGGACTGACTTCAGACATACACTTAGAGTAGTTCAATGACCCAATTTGCACAAAAAAAAAAAAAAGTTTTGTGACCTTCTAAGCAACAACTTAATAATTTGGTAACCATTGAGCCTCTTTTGGTTGGCAGGAAAGTAAAGTCAATTAGGAATCTAATTACTCAGACTATGATTCCGTGGAAAAATATTCTTTTATTATATTTAGAGACTGTCAGGAATGTTGACAGGAAAATAATATGGATAATATGGATTCATATTTCAATATTTGGTTCAAAATACACGGAATGTATTCTAGTTTTTACTAGATTTCAAAAAATATCCTTACTACAAGCACATATGTGAGTAAAAGGTTTATAAAATTATTTGGCAGTGTACTACTAGTAAAAATTTAGATTTCAAAATAAATATTACTTTTTGTTTGTTTTTTGATTATTTTTTAAAAAATATTTATGTGCTTGATTAAAGTGATTAATAATAAGTTCTAGTACTGCAAACCATAAAATATTTTGGAACTTGAAGTATCCATATATTTTAGAGAATTACATCAAAATATGCCTTTTATGACTTAGATAAGTAATATCTCTAGCAACCTAAATTCGAATCTATATTCTTTTTTATGTACATAATTTATTACAATAAATATCCGTTCTCCGGTAGCATATAAAAATAAAAAGCCTAGCAATACACATTACTAACCTTCTTAGACAATTAAAATTAAGAGCCATAATATAAAATAGTAGATATATTACAATCTACAACAACACAAATAACACCAAGTGCCCAAGGGGAAACAAAAAATTGTCTAGTCACAAGATTATGGGTTCATATTGCTGCTCAATTTTGATACCAATACTAGCCACAAGATTTCATATTCACAAAAATACCCCCCCTCCCAAAAAAAAAAAAAGACTACAAAAAAATTAAAGAAAAACCATAAATATCACACTAATTTATTTTCAAAATTTTGATTTGGAGACAATAAATTAAAATTAAAGATTGAACAAAGCAGCATAAGTATATAATTAGTTTCTAATATGAAACTCAAGAAGTCTACTATACTCAAACCCTACCAACGATAACTTGAAAAGAAGGGTTAATGAAGGAAAAATGAGATGATAAAGGGAACAGTTTACTAAAGGTGGAAGAAAGAGCCGAAGTATATGAGTGATATGGCAAGAGATGTTGATTTGACGTAGAATTTGTAAGAGATGGAAGAGGTTGGATGTCTTAAGAATATCTTTGGATTAAAATCTTGACGAAAATAAAAACAATGCCAACATGGGATGGGGAATTAGAATCCTAGAATTTTACAATAACTTTTCTTATTTTTAGGAAAGTTGTTTACTTTTCTAAAACTCAAAATTTGAACCAAACAAGAGAATTTAAATTTTTGGAAAAAGATTACTTTCCTTGACTTGAATCCTTGCCAACAAAACGAGGCCTTGGTGCATTTTGCTTTAGCTGTTATGTCCTCGACAGGGCTAGCGTCTTAACGAGATAAATGATTAACAACTAGATTCTCACTCCCTTTTTATCTTTAATCTGCAAATCAAATTCTTGAAGAAGGAGAATTCATCTTAATAATTTTGGCTTTACATCTTTCTTAGCCAACAGGTATTTCAAAGCTACATGTTTAGTATACACAATAATCTTTGAACAAATTAAATAATGATGAAATTTGTTAAAAGTAAAAAAACACAATTGAAAATTTCTTTTCAGTTGTGGCATAATTGAGTTGAGCTCCATTTGAAGTCCCTCTTGCATAATAAATTACACGGAACTCTTTGCCATGCCTTTGATCTAAAATTGTTCCTACTACACCATCACTTGCATCACACTACAATTAGACAAATGGTAAACTCCAATCAGGTGAAACCACAACTCGAGAACTTAATCGCTCTTTCGAAATATTAATAGCATTTAAACATTCTTTATTAAAATAAAAAATAAAATGTCTAACAAGAAAACTAGTAAAAGGTTTAGAAATCTTAGAAAAGTCCTTTATGAATCTTCTACACAAGCCTGGATGACCAAGAAAACTATTAAATCCATTCACTATTGATGGAGGTTGTAAATTTGAAATAACATCTACTTTGGCTTTATCTACTTCAATCCCCTTTCCAAATATTTTATGTCTCAGCACAATTCCTTATTGCATCATAAAATGACACTTCTCCCAATTTAAAACTAAGTTCCTCTCTTCACAACTCTATAAAACAATGACAAATTATCAAGACAACTATCATAAGTATCACCAAACAAAGTAAAATCATCCATAAAAAATTCTAGAAAATTTTCTTTCATGTTAGCAAAAATTGCCATCATGCAACGTTGAAAAGTTGCAAGAGCATGTAATTCCGCATAGCCCAAATGACATCTTCCTACATGCAAATGATCTATAAGGACAAGTGAAATCATCTCCTGATCATCTGGAGCAATAACTATTTGGTTATATCCTAAATAAATATCCAGAAAGAAATAAAAAGAATAACCTGCAACACGCTTGAGCATCTGACACAATCAAAAGAAGTGGAAAATGATCTTTCCTAGTATACTCATTCAATTTTCTGTTGTCAATACAAACACTTCAACCAATCACTATTCATGATGGTATTAATTAATTATTCTTATTCTTGATAGCTATAATCCTACCTTTCTTCGGTACCACTTTCACTAGACTAGTCCATGAACTATCAGAAGTGGGATAGATTTTACCTGTGTCCAGCAACTTAATAACTTCCTTCTTGACTACTTCCTTTAATGTAGGGTTCAAATTTCTTTGTGGTTGTTTCAGTGGCTTTCATTATCCTCCATAAGGATCTTTAACATGCAAATTGAAGGCGATATACCTTTAATATCATCACTATAGTCCATCCAATTGCCTTTCTATGCTTCCTCAAAACTTTCAACAACTTTGCCTCCATGTCATCTACCAATATTAAATAGATTATAACAGGAAATGCGTCAGACTCTAGAAAGCATATTTAAGATGAGAATGTAATTGTTTAAATTCAGTTTTAGGAGTATCACCTCTCTCTTCATGAGTAGATGACTTCTTTAATTGTTTATATTCAGTTTTAGGACTATCGTCTTCTCTTCATGAGTAGATGACTTATTTAACTTCTTGACTCACTGTTCTCCATATCTTGCTTCAATACTTGATTTTCCTCTAGTTCTACTTGTTCATTGTCAAAATTCACAATAACATCATCCTCAAACTCACTCACAACAAAACATGATGAGAAATCATATGGGTATTTCAAAGATTTATTCATCTTAAGAGTTAATTTCTTATTGTTCACTCTCAAATTCAATTTCTCATTTTGCACATCAATGAGGATCCGTCCTGTAGCAAGAAATGGTGTAGGTCCTAAAATGATAGGGACATCCCCCTCTATACTTTAAGAATTATAAAATCTATAGGAAAAGTAAATTTCCCTACTCTAACCAATATATCCTCCAACACTTCCATAGCTTGCTTGCTTAACAGATTGACAGCAAATTCTAAAACTACTTTAGTGTCCCTTATTGATAGTAGGCCAAACATTTCAAAAACAGAGTAAGACATTAAATTTATACTTGCGCCTAAATCACATAGTGCTTTAGAACGTGTATAGCTACCAATAGAATAAAGAATTGTAAAACTCCTTGGATCTTTTTGCTTTAGTGGTAATCTATTTTGCAAAATAGCACTACATTGCTCTGTTAGCTTCACAATTCTAGTTTCCTCAATTTTTCTTTTGTTAAAAAATCTATTTAGAAATAATACCCAACTGGGAATTTCTGTAAAGCTTCAGAAAAGAAATATTAATATGCAATTGCTTAAAATTTTCTAAAAATTTAGAAAATTTCTTGTCCAATTTTTCTTGACAAATCTAACAAATTTTGAGGATATAGAAGATTCAAAATTTTTCCAGGAATTGATACATCTTCCACCTACCAATTCAACATAAATTTCAAGAAATTTCATCGAATCATATGATGAAAAGGTTCTACTTGTCTTGGTCCCTGAACTAAATGAAAAAAATTCTTTTTTTTTTCTTTCTCTGGCTCTTTTTTTTCTTGCTTTCCTAACTTCCCTTCACTCTTACCTTCATTCTTCTTTTCTTTAGAATCTGTCAATGATACTTTGGTTCCTCTAACTGGTTACCACTTCTCCATGTTACCACTTTAGTTTGCTCTCTAGGATTCGGTTTAGTATCACTCAAGAGTGACCTTGTGTGAACATGCGACATCATATTGGCTAACTGTCCAATTTGTGAATCTGAATTCCTTAGTGATGCTTCTCAATTATTCATTCTCACCTTAGTAGAAGTAATAACTTCAGACAATACATTCTCTAAATCTGGCTTTGGCTCATTTCACGATCTCTCCTATTTTCTTTGTTGAAAACTTGAGTAGTTACTAGAGGTGGTCCCCTTATACCTTGTTGATTCTGACTCCATGAAAATTTCTAATGATTCCTCTAACCAAGATTATATTTATTACTATATGGATTGTTCCTATTGAAGGTATTCGAAATATAATTAGTACTTTCATTCAAATTTTCATTCAAATTGTTACCTTCTTGACATTCATGATTAGGGTGATTTCCACTATAAAAATCACAAGTAATTACTTTAGCAGATCAATTATCAATACTCCTTTGGATAGCATCTAATTGTTCTGCAAAGGATATAGGCTGATCTACACTGTGTACTCCTACAGCTCTCTTATTAACTCTATTATTTGGCCATTGACATTTGTTAGTGGCTATCTCTTCTAACAACTCATGTGCTTCTGCTAGTGATTTCTTCATAATGTTCCTATCTACTGCTGCATCAATAAGGTGCCTTTCTAATAGATTAACTCCATTGTAAAATGTTTGTACTTGCAACAATAACTGGAGTTCATGATTGGCCACCTTTAAGTGTGTGGCTCTCAAAACATCTTTAAAGCACTCCCATACTTCATACATTGACTCCATGTCATTTTGCACTAAAGAAGAATTTCATTATGTAAACGTGCAATTTTAGAAGAAGGAAAATATTTACTCAAGAAATTTTCGACCATAAGTAACCAGGTAATGATTGACCCTGGGGGCAAAGAAGTCAGCTAATACTTAGCCTTATTCAGTAAAGAAAACAAAAACAAACGCAGATGAGTGACATCTATGTAACACCTCTTAGTAATAAAAGGCATTGCACAATTCCATGGAATTGGTAAGATGAGTATTAAGATCTTTATGAGATAAACTACCAAATTGACCAGATTGAACTACTTTGATTATGGACAATTTAATCTCAAATGTGTTTGCCTGTGCAGTTGGTTTCTGAATACTTTATCCAACTCTCGTTATCGTAGGTTCAATATAATCTTTCATTTTTTTATACTCCTCTTCCTTCTATACTTTGTGTCTCTCTTGTTCCCGTCTATTATCACCATCATGGCATTGCATTTATATGTAATGTTCTCTAATTTGTCTGATTTCTCTCAATTTCAAGATTCAATTCTTCAAGACCATTCCTCTCTTTCTGGTCATAAACCAGCTAGATCCCAAGGTAAATTAAAGAACCGAACAATGATTAAAACAAAAAATAAACAAAAATAAATAAAAATCCCAGATTAACCACAAAAGTTGAATAACTTTAAATGAATTAGTCCCGGCAACAGTGCCAAAACTTGATGCGTGCTAATTCCACTCTCAAGTGCACTAATTACTCAGGTAATAAAGTGATAATGAGTAAAAGTATCTTTCTCACGAAGACTATTACAAATGTAGTGTCACAGCTAATGTCCCTAGTTATCTAGGAATGCAATAAATAATATTCCCACTATCAAGTAATCACTACCATTACACAAAAGTAAACGGAATTTAAATAGATAAATTAAGTTGTTAGGGAAGTTAATTTCACCGACATCTATGACTATACACTCTTAAATTTCATAAGAAGGATAACTCTAGTTGAGACAATTGTATGTTGAAATAGTTCCTTAATGAGTACTCTCAAGTTTGTAGCATTATGTGTGTTCCACCTACTTTTAACTAAGTTCTCTCAGAGTTGATCAATGTGCATATCTTTAAAAAAAAAAATGTGTTAAATTGGGGAGCCCCTTGTGGTTAGTGATATGTAAAATATATAGTTCTAAAATTTATATAATGCATTGCAAATGTACAAGATCAAATAGTATATAGTGGAAGTAGGGGTCAAATTCATAAGAAGTGGTTAAGTATGTACCGGCTATTTGACTCAAATGCTATTTGAAGAAAAAATTATGGAAGAGATTTGAGTAAAACTAATCTCAGGACTAACTAGAATTGATCCATGAAAGCAAGTAAACTCTTCCACTCATAAATCTACGAAAGCAATTAAATGAAAGCAATAATAAACAATTGTAAAAACTAGGAAATACTTAAAAGAACAATAAAACTAGAATCAAATGGAATTATAAAGATCTAATAACATATTTAAAATTTTGTTTTCTAATGAAGAATCACAAGTTCTTATACCACATCTTCAGCCTTTCGTAAAGCTAAAGAAAACTCTAGTCTAATCTTGTAGCCCTCGAAGGGAGATCAAAAAAGAATGTAGTCTAGGAATCCATGTCT
Organism: Cinchona pubescens; assembly: GCA_025175665.1. Lineage (NCBI taxonomy): Eukaryota > Viridiplantae > Streptophyta > Magnoliopsida > Gentianales > Rubiaceae > Cinchona > Cinchona pubescens. The sequence goes on from JANKKI010000179.1 coordinate 163,075, forward strand.
CTAATGGCTTCTACTTAGCCCTATTTATAATTTCTAGGTTCCCATTAGGGTTAGGTAAGTTCTAGGCTGAGTTTAGATGACGAACGCAGTGGCACTGGATTCAATTTATACAAACACTATCGTATTTTCTTCATAATTTCCTTTTATTGCTCTCTTTCTTACCCAAATTGCATTCTGGTGCTTCTAACTCGACCAAGACCTACACAAACCATATCAATCATTAATGTATAACGAATAACACTAATAAACACTAAAATACTAAACAAAACATAAACTAACACAAAAATATAAATGCAAGAAAAAAACACAAAAACCCTAAAATCGCCGAAACTAGTGTAAAATCCATGTGGAAAAGAAAACCTACATTTTCTAGGGTTATCAACTCCTGCCAACTTAAGATTTTTCTAATACCGAGTAAAACAAAAGAACCAAAGACACAAAACACATTATCGTTATTCAATGTATAACCAATCATAACAAGGAAACTAAGTAGAGAAATGAACCAAACATGTATATAAGAGAACTTTGGTAATCAATCAAATAACCATGAAAGTGCTAATCCTTTCACTCACCAAAAAAGATTAAAAGTAGATATCACTCATCTTATGCATCATGGAAAACTCCCTGACCAAAAGCTTAACAAGTGACATATAAGTTGGAAACAATTCGCACACAAAATACTCACTAATACAAATTAAATTAATCCAAGTATCAAGTAGGTCTTTATAGCTTATAACATAATCTAAGAACAAAGGTAGGGTACAATTTGGATATAAGTTGCTCATATCACCTTATATACATTAATAATTAACTCTAAACTGCAAAACACTAGAATATCCCCCTTTAACCAAACACCCTTGAAGGCATATAAAATGTACCTTCTTTATTAAACTACGAGGAACTTTCTTTCTTTATGCACAACACTTGAAAATATATTTTATACTTTCAACATTTTTCTTTTTTTTTTTCAACTAACATAACATAGGGAATCATTAGCCACAAAATCATATATTTGACTTCCCCTAATAGAACACTCTTTCTTTCTAACTAACCACCACAAACCTCATAACTATTTAAACATTAACGTTGCGTACCACCACCACTAACAAAGGTGAGGGGTTGAAAGAATGGTAGGAAGAAAGGTAAATTTTGACTAAATAACTTGGTTATCAAAGAAAATAAGGCTCATCAGGCTCAAAAGGGGTATCTAGGGATTCAATATCAAATAGGTAGGCAATTTGGCTCAAACGGTCCAAAGAAAATGCCTAAATCATTTTCAAGGTCCAAGCTTCACTTATATTTTGCAAATACAAAACTCACGGACAGTTCCAACAAATGTCACAAGCTAAACAAATTGCAAAGCACAATAACAATAGTATCACTGATTGAAAAATATCAAAGCTTTCACACTTCCTAACTCAAAGGATCATATATGTGTATAGTTACAACACATCCACAACACAGTGGGCTAAAAAGCCAAAGAAATTTATATACACTTTCAATTCAAGGAATACATAGTCCCCTTGAAATCTTTTTAAACTATTGATGTAGTCACAAAAGTTAATGTACACAAAAACTACTAAGAACACCTGAAAATTTATTGGATTTTACAAAAAAATATTTGTTTTTCTTTTTTTTTCAAAACACAATGACACCACCAGAACACAAACATCACTAATCTTAAGTTGAACATTACCCTCAATGTTTCCATAACTGACAAAAACACAAAATCATAAAAAACCTAACTAATATTTTTTTAAACCTCTACAATACTTGAGGCAAAGAGGGTATAGAAATCCTAAAACCTATCATTTGGTAGTTAGGGGTCTTTTAAACTGTTAGATCCTCAAGACTGATAAAATAAAGAGACACACTCAAAACATAAAGTTTTTTGAATTTTTTTCTGGAATTTTTTTTTTGAATTTTTTGATTTTTTCTAAAGCTGACCTTAGTGAACCACTTATAACTATACTTGAATAACCAAAAAGCTTTAACAGATGAGGAATAAAATACATATAAATGAATGTTAATGCAAATTTATAAACAATTTTCAAATCTAAAACCTAATTTCACATCTAATCATGGAATTCACCAACAATGCACTCCTAACAGTAAGCAAATGAGAAAGTTTAAATGAATCACAGAAATGCAAGTTTCAATAAAAACATGAGTTTTCAAAATTGATTTTCATTTTCAAACCCATATTTTCACAGTAAGTAGAGGTCATTGGGGCTTTATGGGATTCAAACAAATGAAAAACAAAAAAATGGGGGGTAACATGGTTAAAACAATGTAAGGGTCATTTAAGCGCCCAATTCATCCCCTCCCCTTGAACTTAGCTTTGCAAATAATTAGCTTCAAAAAGGACTCACAACCAAGGCTAATCCAAATCTATAACAGGGATATTCATATAAGCTTCTCATCAAACTACTCCAATACAGGAAAGATAATGTACAAAAACTAGTAATTCGACAACCTAATAACAACAACCAAATTCAAGTTCAATTTAGAATTCTATGAAAACTACCATTTGCCAAGTAAACATATGATCTTTGATCATTATTGTCATCAGTTAAACACACACTATACAAGCATAAATAATAGAAATTCACCAAATAAAACACATAAAACTAACTTGTCCCGAGACTTCAAGCCATTATTTCCCTATCAAGTTCTTGAACTAAAGCATATAAAGAATAAATAAATAAATAGAAAAAGAAAGAAACACTTCCCCAATAAAGTTGTAAAGGCTTATCGAGGATATCGAAGTCCTTTTATAGATTCTGACATTTAAAAGAGCTTCAAAAGTATCCAAGAACAGTAGAATCTCTAGCATAGTAGTTGATACCTCCTTGATTCTCTCTAGAATATGTTATTCTTCCTTTACACTTTGAGCCACCATTTTTTTCCAACAACCTTTCCATATGGTACCTCTTTTGTGGTCATCATAACAAACTCACACTCATTCAAAGAATATGTCGGTAGTGCTTCCAAAGAAGCATTGAGCGAACCAATTGTTTAGAATTCAAATTGCAAAGGCCCTTTAAAATCGGTTTCTTTTGAAATGTGCTCTTCTTTTTCTTTTCCGTGAACCGGTTCTTTTTCAAGAAATTCTTCATATATAACCTATTTAGGTATGATGGTTGTGAAATTTGAAAAATCTCGTGGTTCCTTCTTATTGCACATGCTCAATGACTCGACCTTTTCATATTTATTCTTTAAGTGTCCATAATCCTCTTCATTTGTCGGAAGTGTTAGAGTCCCTTGATCTTTACCACTCATCATTCTTGTGAATTCAATAAGTCAGTCTTGTAATCTCTTCATAAAGTTGGTCTAATTCTCCATAAAGGTCATCATTATCCTCTCCAATCTTGCCTCATCCTCTTCTTGGTCTTCTTAGGTTGGTGAATTTCCCTCAAACAAGGTGTAATGTGACCCAGTTGATGTGAAACTTGCACAAAAATATTTTTCATTTTTGAATTGAGCATCTTCCCCCTCAACTAACTCAAATGATGTACCCGCCGACTTTTGTACTATTTCATCAAGTTGAGTTTGAATGTATTGTAGACATTAGTTGATTGATCCATGATAGTCATCATCATTGTTTCTAACCTTGCATTCTTCTCTTCTTTGGTTGATGGTAGTTGAGTGTAGTTACAACCATTTTGTAGCTCTCTTTGTTCATATAAAAGCTCTATAGGTGTAGGGAAAGAATAGGCATAATCTTGGTAGATTGAGAAAGAATTTGGATGGTTGGACCATACCATTTCACAATCATAATGTAGGAAGGATAATTATAATAAACATGCTCATTGGTCATGCCTCTATAATCACAAGGGTGATAATATCTTTGGCATGAATCATTCCAATTCATTCCTTGCATATTTTTATAAGACCAACACAAAGCAAAGCATATCCAAAAAAAGAACTAACACAAAAACACACAAACAAGAAAACAAGAGAATTCAAACTAGTGGCTAGCCTAAATTATCCGCTAAAAAGAGAAAATCATTTTGGATTTTTAATAAAAGGATACAAACCACAAAAAGGGAAAATCTTTTTGTTTTTTTCAAAAATTTAAAAAACACACAATGAAACTAAGATTAATAAAACACAATTTACACTTCAAAGTAGTATTTGTAAAATTGTACCAATATTGCCGAAGACCCAATCCCCATCACTAGCGCGCAAAAACTTGATAACAATATATCTAGTTATAAAATTTATAATCTCCTAATCCCACTACTAACTAGATAATGCACAACAAGTGTACGGGATCGTATAGTATATAGTAGAAATAGGGGTTGACGCCACAAGGATTAGTTTAGCAAGTAATGGTTATTTGACTCAAATATTATTTGAAGAAGCCATTATGGAAGAGATTTAATTAAAATTAATCTAAGGGCTAAACTTGAATTGATCTAGTTGGGAAAGCAAGTAAACTATTCAGCACATTAATCTACAAAAGCAATTAAATGAAGTCAAGGATTTGAAAGCAAGGATAAACAATTATAAAAATGAGAAAGCAATTAAAAGAACAACAAAACTAGTATTAAATGGCATTATAAAGATGTAATAAGTTTTAAGGATACATCTATAATGAAGAATTGCTGGTTCTTAGTCCAAGGTTGTTAATTTTTGAATCTCCTCTTTAATTCTTTGTAAAAACAAAGACAACCCTTGTCTATCTTGCAACCCCTAAAGGGAGATTGAAAAAGAATGTAGGTTAGGAAGCCATGCTTCTAATGGCTGATACTCAGCCCTATTTATAGTTTCTAGGTGCCTGTAAGGGTTAGGATAATTTTTAGGCTGAGAAGGCTTGATGTGGCTAGATGTGCTTTGGGCCCAAAATGAGGAAACTCGCAAAAAGCTCTATTCTTGAAAAACAATAATATCACAACGTTTGGTTTTGGCTTGGAACAAAGTGCCATTCTATAGCATCCTACTTCGAAATTCTCTAAATTTAGCTGACGAAATCTGCACCATTGGATTCAGTGAATACAATCGTCGCGACGTTTTCTTTAGAATTTCCTTTTATTGCTCTGTTTCTTTCCCGAATATGGTGCTTCTAACTCATCCAAAACGTACACAAAACATAACAAAATTTTATATATGACAAATAACAATAAATAAACACTAAAATAGTGAACAAAACATAAATTGACACATAAAAATATAAACATACAAAAAAGAACATAAATAACCCTCATTTTCTCAGGTTATCAGTTAGCTCTCTCTTGAGGTTACTAAACTGGCCACATAAATCATCCATAATTGCTCTCTTCAAGTAATCCTATCCAACTTATGGTGAGAATTATTATAACTGTGATTATTGTTCAATTCAGGTATACGATTAGGTTATGAGGACTAGATCTTCTTTGCTGATAGATGACTAAACCAAATTACTCAAATCACATACAAGACAGCATTAAGCGCATATTAAATTCACACACTTACAATTGAAACTTTTAAATGGAATATTACTCAATAAAAAGGTGCATAAACATAGTTGCGGCTACATCAAACCTTAACAAAGGAAACTACTCCATATGTATAAGAAAGATCATAATCCAATCTTTAACAAAAGCAATAAAAAACAACAATAAAATAAAGCACTCTTGAGAATTTCAAAGTGTGACTGAAGAATAAGTCCTTGAGTCTTGTTTTAGAAGTGACGTTCTTCTTCTCCAAGTATAGAGAATTCTCCTACAACTAAAGTACGGCTAATAATGTTTTAACTCCTCTCTAAAGCTACTAAGAAATCCTATTTACAATGTCTAGGTACCCCTTAAGGTTAGGAAGAGTTGTGGTCTGAGAATGCTACAAACGGGCTATAAAACATGGCCAAAAGTAATAAACTCGCAAACTGCCTGCTTCTGGAAAAGTCATAATGCCGCAACGCCAGCTTTCTTTCTAGACAGAGTGATGTGGCACTTTGTACTTGAGATTCTCTACAATTTTATTCAAGAACGCCACAGAGCTATTGAATATACTACATAAGAACGTTGCGACACTACATCAATCTTTCCTTGATCTTCTTAGCTCTGTATTCTTCTTTCTCTTAAATGACAAATCATATACTCTCTCTACAAAATACCCAAAACACATGTAATCTAAAAAGACACTTTAGATTCAACGATTAAATAACACGCAATAAATGTCTAAAACACTCTTAAAACCTAAGTAAACTTAGATCAAACAAGTGAAAATAACTCTATTATATAGAGTTATTAGATTTGAACATGATCTAGACAGAATTGCAATCCCGCTAAAAGACCTGAGGCTTTAGTTTACAAATTCATCACAAAGTGAAAGCCGAAGCAAAATATTTCTTTTCCATGATCATCTTTTGCTACACCTCCAAAGCCTAATCGTCCTGGATTACCAATTATCCATCTACATTAAGATTCACATAATCAGCTACAGGAGGAGAGCATTGCCACATCAGATGGGATTGCAAGTTTTTTACGTGGAGTCTTGCTATACATATACCCAATTGGAGACTCTAGAGCTTGTTAATGGCTGATGGAAAGGTTTCCCCATAATCAGCTCATGTAATTGTTTCTTAATTCGGTACATATCAATGTTGGGGCTATATGGATACCTGCAAAAAGGTAAGAGCATCTACTTGTCCAGATATACTAGCAAATGAATGAAGGAAGGATAGTTGTTAGCTAATCTTCAGCTGTTAAGGAAGATAATAAGTCCACCATGTTTGAAGTAGCTAATCAACAAAACTATACCAAGACCAAGAAACACCTAGTAGGATGCTAAAATGTTTCAAAATAATATTCAGCATATGGAAAATTCGAGAGATAATATTCCATTTCTTCAATAGAGTTGTAGAAAGTGCATTTGGGTGGCATATGAAAGCCAAGAGCTTGAAGTGTATCAGCATAAGAGAGGAGATTGTTTAAAACATACCACATAAATATTGAGACTCTCAAAGGCTCTCTTAAACGATTGTGCCAGATAAATTTTCTGGAAAGAAATCTAGATTGCTTCCTTTAGCCACGGTTATAAGCTGAATGAACCGAAAACTCACCATTGGAGGAAGGCAACCATACTAGCCTGTCTTCTTTGGAATAATGGAATATTTCTATTGAATGAATTGCTTCTTTTAGCTCATTTGAGAGGTCTTGGCCTAAATCCTCAAAGTTCCATCCATTTTCATTGGACTACACCTGATTTATCTTGTTTTTAGAGCACAACATATTGGTGATTTGTTGTGAAACACTTTCCTTTTCCATCCATCAATCAAACCAGAAATCCACTTCACCTTTGCACGGGATCCTACAAATGCACTTTTTAAAGAAGTCCTTGAGCCACAACATCCTATGCCAAAACTTTGAAGGATTAAATGGAGGAATTCTTCAGCATCTAATCCGCATATATATAGACCAGATAGAGTACGAGTGGTGAAAAATCCACCAAAGTTTAAGAGTGAAAGCATCCAATGGCCTGGTCTTTGAAATTTTGAATCCCCAAACTATTCTCATCAGTTGAAGGGCAAATGTCTTTTCATTTCTTCCGGTGCCTACGATTGACTGTATTTCGATTCTCTCCAAAAGAAAGAGGCTAAGACTTGCTCCGACAATGTATGCATGGGAATAGAGGATAGTACATGCTTAATTAACACCAACCTTCCTCTTGGAGACAAAAATCTAATTTTCCACTTTGCAATATTAACCTAAAGCTTTTCAATTAACAATTGGAATTGTACCTCATCTTTCTTCTTACCTACCGTGAAGCTTCGATCTGTAGCGAAACAAGCAGGAGCTCTTGGAAGGATTAATTTTTTATCCTGAGCCAAGCTGATTTCTCCAGAAAAGCCATCAAATGTTTTAGTAGTCCATCAACCCATTTAAAAAAAATAATAGTGTCATCTGCGAAGGCAAGATAAGTGCTACAATTACAAGGGTGATGCCTAGGCAAGGCATAAGGAGACAGATCACTTAATTTAAAAAAAAACAAAAAAAAAAAAAAGAAGTTACAAAAATAAAATATGTCAAAATCCAAAATTTCTATTGGCTATTGGTTATTCTTTTATTTCTTGCCAAATTTAATTTCATCAAACTTCAATTGATAGTACTAAAAATAATAAATTTGAAGTAATAAACATAATTAAACATTTGCCCAAGGTTTTAAAATAATAATGATTTCACTCAATATCACTCCCAAAAAATAAATTAAAGATTATAGAAAGTCTTTTGTAAACTTTACCATGATCAGGTGCACTAATACTCCTTGAAAGCACTTGTACTGTCTAAATCTTGAAAGTATTTGTATTGTCTAAACCTTGATGTTCTCTTGTTAAATTTAGTGAATTTTAAGTGTTTTGATGTCTTTCATCCAAAATAGTGTCCATGTGTTAGAGTTTTAAAGATATATAAAAGGCATTTTCTATTTGTAAGAAAGAAAATATTGAACCTTAAGTTGTCTCACATATGTTTTAAAAAATTAATATGCTAAAAAAACTTTAATTTTTTTGCTATACCTTCGTAACTCTAAAAGAATTTATTTTTATAAATGTTTTTTAAGGAAAATGAAAATTCAGCCTATGATGTTATAATCAACTAGTAGTAAATTCTTCAACCCACAATAAAGTCTTTCATGTTTAAGATCGAACTACTTTTGAAATATGAAAATAGTTTAATGTTTACATATGAAAAGCATCAAATAAAATATATATAAAAAAACACCAATTCAAGTTATTTATTGCATTTTTTCTTATGAACACAATTTTCACTTTTGGTCATGCTATCATGCGTTATTCAATTGATAAAATACCAAGATTTAGAAGAAAAATTTCCGGCGATTTCAAAATTCAGTAAGTTCAAAATTTCAAAATATTCGGATTTCAATCAACACATGTTCAATTGAATATGATAAGATAATGCTACAAAATATCCTTTATATTTTATGACTTCAAAAAAATTTGGTTTCAAACTTGTGCTTTGCTCATATTGATGTTAGAGAAGAAATCTCCATCCTTGTACATTTTACATTGTTTTGTATTATATTTGTTGTTTATAATATATCGTATATATGTCATCTATAATATCATTATTTAATAATATTTACACAAGAAAATATAGATAGAACTAAGTGTCTAATTTAATTTTGTAAAATTTTTCTAAAACATTACTACTAAAGATCTAACTTGTTTATATAAAAAATCCTTACACACTAACAGTGAAGGTAGCTTATAAATATGTTATATTTTAATTAGTTTTTAATTTAAGTTATGTATAAGTATAGATAATACTATTCCATTAAAGTTGTTACTGTTTGACTTTTCTGGTCAACACATTATGGTTTTATAGCTTAATTTCATATAGATTTCTTTATCTTTTTTTAAAATTTAAAATTTGTATATGTTAATATATGATATGAATTTCACATTTGTTGAATAAATTTCATTAAAAATCGAAAAAAATTATATAAATTATTAATTACAAAATTACTCTATTTGACCAAAGAAAGTAGATCAAAGTGGGACAAAAAACTGGAATGAAGGGAGTACTACTTAATGGCAGACTCGACTAGAGCAGCTTTATAAATTATAGATAGTTATTGAAGTTGTAGAAAACAGATATTCTATAGTAAATATCTCTCTTTTCATTGTCAAATTTCGATGAATAACTTAAGCAAATACCGAGCTCAACTTACTTTTGATCAACATCCTCCTCATCACAATATAGTTTATCCCTCTTCGAATTTTGATCAATTTATTAATTCGGCATTATATTACCAATAGACACAAATTTACTAGCTTACTAAGATCAAATTTTGTAGAAAGCCCTTTTTCATCATAGTTTAGTTTCTCCTCCTTCAAATTTTGATCAATTTTTTACAAGATTGTGGTACCAGTAGACACAAAATTCATAGGCTTTGTATGGTCAGGTTTCATTGAAAGCTCATTTTCTTTCCTCTGTTTCATTTAAATCCCCATAATCATCAGAATAACTATTCAAAAACACCATATAAAATATCTTCTAAATTTTCTTCAGTGTTCAGTTTTGTTTCACTTTTTATAATAAAACACTACTCCAATCCATTGCCTATCCTCATAATCATTCTCCATCAAATATCTCAAATTCTTGATTTTATTCATTTTTCATTCTATCAATAAATAAAGAAATGCTAGAGAACTAGAATACGAGGAAGGAAGGTTAAGAAAACCCTAAAATCTATTTTTTTAAGAAAAAAAGCCCCTAATTCTAAACAATTTAATAATATTTTCCAATAATAAAACATATAAACATATTATTTTGTCAAATTTTACCTCAAAATATCTTTTTCCTCTTTTGGGATGGTGCTCAAATCATTTTGTTGATGATACGATGTTAATTCAAGAAGAAACTGAGAGAGAATGTATTGGATATTAGGAGGAGGAAAGTTTCTAATTTGGGATTTTTGAGGTTTTCCATATAAAAATATAAGTAGCTATTTAATGAAATGAAAAGTGAAACCAATTAAATCCTATAATCAAAAGTAAATAAAATTCTTTTGTCTCCAAGAGGAAGGTTGGTGTTAATTAAGCAGCTACATTTATTTTTCTTATATAATTTCCTGGGAGTTTTTGGTGTAAATCCCCTCCTTGTAATTTTTATTATGAATTAATAAAGTGGGTGTCCAATTTTTCATTTAAAACTATGTTAGTGTTAATATTAGTTTTACGAGGATTAGGACTAAGGAAAAAAAATTATAAAATGATAAAGGAGAAGGATCACTTTTGGTTTTTTAGGAGAATCTTGGCTTGTTTGAGTTTCGTCTACATTTTAGTAATTCTTGTAAATTATGAGTTGTAGTTGGATTCATTTATTATTGAGAAATATATGTTCATAATTGACCCTTTAGTTTGCGAGAATAAGTACAAAATATTGTTTGCAAGGGTGAGAATCGATTCACTCGAAATTGGGATAAGGATTTGAAAAGTAGTATTCAATTCTTCTTTCAAATTAAATTTGATAGACAATTAACAAATTATTTTAATATGATTTTTCACATAAATCTTAGAACGAATAATCAACTGAATATATAAAGCATTATAAATTCACGATACATACTCTTATGGACTAAATGATTAAATCTTTGATCTTAAATCAAATCATGGAATGCGGTTAAAGTTAAATCAATCCCTAACTAATAAATTTACTACATAACAAAAGAATTAAAATACAAGAAATTGAAATAAAAGATTTTCGTTAAAGTAAATAAAGCAATAAAAAGTCAAATATTTTGAAGATTGAACATTGTGGAGAAAATTGATGTTTGGAACTCTTCTCAAATGTAGATCAAAACTCTCAACAGACTTCAATATACTTCAAAGTGTTCTTCTAACTTCTAAAAAAGAGATAAAACTAATCTACTAAAGTAGTAAACTATACTAAGAATGTGAATAGAGAATATGTGGTAGTAGTGAATGTTGTTAAGGTTGTGCCCTCTAGCCCCTCTCTCGACTGGCTACCCAACTCTCTGACTTGTTTATATGCCCCCATATTGTTGTATTTATAGGTAAAAATGTAGCCCTAAGGTTTGGAATATGTCCCAACAATAGATGTAAGAATCTCATTTGGGTCCAAACTCTATCTTGAAAAATGGAAAGAATCACAAACTGCTTAATTCTGCTCGAGGCCATAACGCCGTGGCAGTGAGAATTAGCTAGAGGAAATGTCGCACCATCTTGTCTAAAATTTTAAAAAAAATTCTTGATGAATGCCGCAACACTGTATTCATACTGCGAAAGAAGACCACAACGCTATTCCCAGATTTCTTAACCTTGATCATCAATTCACACTTGCAACCTATAAAATAAAATGACCCATCAAAACCATGAAAATGTAACTAAAGAAAAATCACTAAACTAAAGAAAACATAGATAAAAACATACCAAAATCACTCAAAACCTAGAATAATTATAGACTAAGATGAACATAAAATAACTCTATTTAATAGAGTTATCAATTCACCACTCTTCTCCTCACCTAAAACAAAAAAGAAAACATACACATTATATGCCCATAGAAACATGAGAAAAGTAAGAGAGAAATGCCACTGCCAAGACTCGCTATTCATGTATCTCACCATCATCATTTATAGGGATGGTATTGAGTCAGGTTAGCGCGTCGACTCGACCAACCTAGCCCATAAAGTATTATAGATAGCCCATAACCAGCTATAGGGTCGGGCCTAGGCCTAGGTTTTCCAGATCGTGTCCTAGCCCAATCATTAGCTGTGATCGGATCTCCAATCAATGGTTCAAACTGGACACAAACCATGAACTAGCCCATGGCTTAGCCCGTGGACCTGACCTAGCCAGCCGACTGTTGAGTAGGTTTTTTTTTAAAGTTTTGGTTATAAATCCTAGTAAACAACCTACTACTACTAAAATGAAAAGTCTTGTTTGGAAATTTTTTTAAAACAAAGATGAAGCAAAGAGATTGCTAGTTGTAAATTATGTATTTCACCTATGTCATTTAAGCACAAAAAAGAAAGGAACCGGAAAACTTAATAGGCACATTATTAAGAAACTTAGCGGAGTTCATGGAAAATAAAAAATGGTTCAAACACAAATTCACACCATACAAGGTATGGTAATGGGTAAATTTAAATATTCACATGAAAAAATAGAGAGGAATATGCTAAATGGATAATTAGAGATGAATTGCCTTCTGTTACGAGTGAAAGTTCTAATTTAGAATAATACATGCACAATGTCGTGAACTTAGAATTTAAAACATTCCTAGAAGTACTTTGAAAAGTGATACTAAAAGATTTATATGGAAAAGAAAAATGAATTGATAGCTATTATTGCATCAACTAATTGTACACTTACTTTTACTTTTTATTCAAATAAAGCAATCACAAATGAAAATTATTTTGTATTACTTCACATTGGATAGATGTAGATATATACAAAAACAAATTATTATTTTTCAAAATTTTAACACCCTCACAATGCTACCCAAATTTTAAGGTTGATTAGTAATTGTACCCGTGAATATGGTTTGGATGACAAAATTATATTCGTTTCTTTTGATATTGCTTCAAATAATACCACAGGCGTGCTTATGTTCAAGTAAAGGTTTCTTTTAAACGTATTTTAGGTAGTGAATTATTTCATAATAGGTGTGCATGTCATATACTTAATATTTGTGCTCAAGATTATTTAAAAATGGTTGATAATATTATTACTCCAATTAGAAATGCTATTTACTTTATACATTCATTTACTTCACGTCTACAAGACTTCAAACGACTTTGGAATTCTAATTTTCAAATGTTATAAGTACATTTGGTTATGAAAAAAATACTTTCTGCATTTTATAACAAGCATATTGGTTCAAATACTGAAACTTATTTGGGCGAGGAAGATTTCAATCGAACTAAAACAATGGTAGAAATTTTAAATCCATTTGAGTATGCTACAAACATTTTCTCAACATTGTATAGACATTCCTCTCATGTTGGTTTACCTCAACTAAGTGTTAGAAAGTTGTGTTTTTAAATCATAAAAGTTGTATGTTTTTTCGATGATATAGTTGCCGCAATGGAAGAAAAATTTGATAAGTATATCGAAAATGTGTTATTCCATTGTTATATTGGTTGGAGGTATTATTAATCCACATAACAAATTTTTTAAGTTAAATGCTTTCATCAATTTTTTTAATAATCTCAGTCCCCAATGTTTTATAAACAAAGAAAGACTCGTTGAATCAACTGAAAAACTTTTCATGAATTATATTCAATTTACAAAGAAAACTCCCCCACACAACAATATGCATCTCTAGTTCATCCACATTAGAATCACAATTTAATTTTCCTAACATAGTTAGAGCACTTTTTTATCTTTATCAACTATTCTTTGCTTCAAAAAAATTGAGAATCGAAAATAGTAATGAAGCTATTCTTTTTCTAAATGATCTATTACTAACAGGAATTGAAGAAACCGATCCCGATTTTGATATTCTTTCTTGGTGTCAAAATAAATCAACACGATTATATTACTATATCTCAAATTGCTCGTGCTTTGCAAACCATTCTGATTTCCACGGTTGTATCAGAAAGTAGTTTTAGTGCAGGTGGAAAAGTTGCATACCAAGATGAAAGAAGGGCTTGAATGGTACGTGCCACTATGGAAATGTTGGTGTGCTTAAAGGATTGGTTAGATGCCAATGAAAGAAAACAAGGATTAATGATGAAAGACTTCAAGGACAATGAAGGTAGTAGTTCACCAAATTTGATGTATAGTATACCTAGGATTTTAATGTTTAATAATTGACTGTTTCGATGTAAGGTTCTATGTACCCTTCCTTATATACGTAATAAACAAGGATGGCAATTTATTTAAGTTTTTAGATTAGTTTTATTACCTGTAACTGTTTGGAGGTAAGGTTCAATGTCCCATTCTTGTGCTTTTTTTGATAATATTAATATACATAGTTGGCTATTTTCTAGTTATATACTTTTACTCAATGATTAATAAATAACATGTTATAATAATAAGTATTGACTTATACTACCAATTAATAACTGGGTCTAATAAGTACTAAGGTTAACCTTCAAGTAATAACTTGTAGTTACCAGAAGATGAATCAATGCAATGAACAAATGGTAACCTTCAAATTCCATCTCTATTTAAAATTCTCTTGAAATTGTGTAATTTTTTTCGGTTAACTTGAATATTGGTTGACGTAGTTGCTAAAATAGATGTTGATTAGAATTCTTGGGGCAAATGCACATACAAATTAACCTCAAAAGTGTGCTAATTTCAGTTTACCTATGGCATGGTTCATATAATGCCCGAACGAGGTTCTTGACCTCAAGTTTTAAATGGTTAAAGCACCAAATACACCTTAAATTATTTTACTAAAACTATAAAGGTCCCTCAACTTAGATTTTGGCCAATTTAGTCCTTCAACTACTATTCCCTAGACAATTTAGTCCCTAAGTGGCAAAACCACCAAATAAAATCAGCTCTCACCTCCCTTGACTAGTCAACAGAGGGGTACAAATGTCAACAAACATTAAGAGTGACTTAAAACTGCAAAAAAAAATTATTGCATAGGATCAGAATCGAAGATAGAAAGGAGACCCAAATCTATAGTTCCTATATGCAATATCATCATCTGCAGTTCTGCGTTTCTCTATTCTACAATTCTAATTAAAGTATTTTGTTATTATTCTATTCTGCAATTGAATTATGTTGTGCAATTCTCTAGATTTCTGCAGTTTTGCATAATTATTTTTTAATTAAAACCACCTAAAAGGTGGACGGTGGACACCTTTTTTAATAAAAAAAAAATTGTACAAATGAGGGAGACTAGGCCAAAATCTCCTAAAAACAATTTATACCATACATATCTAGGGTGCCATTGTTTTCTAGGACCATGAAACTTGGGATTGAACAAACAAGACTAGTTTGGAAGTTCACAAACACTTCTTGTTGGCATTTTATGTGCCCTTTACTGATCAGTTAAACCTTTGCGCCTTCTTCCTCTCTTTGTTATGATTCTTTTAAATTGCATAGACTTCTTTTCCTAAGCTATTGACCTCAATTTCCTCCCAACGATTTTGCTAATGATTCGTAAATCTTCTAGGGAGAAAGGCACTAATTCTCATTGGAGATTCCAAATCCGAAAAGAAATGAGTCAAATTAATTGGTTGTCTGAAACATTCCACTTTTGACTTCTCTCTTGCCTTAGAATTGAACAATGTCCACTTATCTAGCATCTCGTCAATTAGTGCTCTATCAGCTGAGTCTAAACAAAGTTCTTTATGTTTTGTCTTGTCTGGTTTATTTGAATTAGAATTTGTTGAAGATCCCATGCCTAAACAACTTGGGTGGCCTGAGAATGTGGAAAAACTTGAGCTAGTCGAGTGGCTTGATTTTGGAAGGGGGAGGTAGTTAACTTTTCAAAGTGAAAATTGCATGGCTATTACTTGTGCAAGGGGGCTAAGAAGCTTGTATGGGAAAATCTGAGAGTTTGCATGAATTTGCATGTGGGAACCAAGGTTGTAGGGGGTTCACAACTAGATCAGCTTCCACTACTTGATGAGGGGTAACTATGTTGTTAGAAGTTTGGGTGTTTGAAATTTGAACGTCCAACTTCTACAGGATTTGGCCAAAGTCCACTTAATAAAAATTGGTCTCCTAATCTCTAGAAACTTGTGAATTATTCTCATCATCAACTTCCTCAATTGTTGGGAGTTGTTAGCTGTTTAAATCAGTTTGAATTTTGTGAATGCTCGGATCATGAATTCAGTTTTGTGCAGATGATGGTTCACAAATTCAAGAAGGTTGTGTTTCCGGGTTTTGGATTTTTTGGACCCATATTTGCTTTTCCTTTCATGGCTGAACCATACCCTACTTGGTGGTTTGAAAGCTCATCAACCACCACTAATTTTCCTTTTCCTTGATGAATTAGTGGCTCTTCTTCCAAAATTGCCTTTCCTTTTATTCCTCCCTCATCAACCAGACAGTTATGATTGCCAATTTTCTTACATTCGGAGCAAAATTATTGTAAGTCTTCATACATATGGTTTGCCAGTAATCAAAATCATCAATATCTATGTGCACCTGATGAGGCAAAATAGAGTGCAAATCAACCTCAACGCAAACTTTCGCTACACCTAGTCTAGTCAAGGCAATGGTGGCTGCATCTAATTTCACTGGACAACTAATACCTTGCACAATTGAGAAAAAAATAGGTTCCTTAAAGAAAATGAAAGGCAACCCCTCCATAGTAATCTAAATTGGAACAGATGTGAGGAGTCTACATTCAGCCAAAAAGCTGAAGTTCATTTGAACACCTTCATGGCATACCCCAAGATATACCACAAACCTTTTAACCAATATCTCAAAAATTCTTCCTGAAGATCAAACTGAAAAAGAATATATTTGTGGTCTAACAATCCCAAAGAAGCTGCACTTAAACCCAGTAGTGAGAAAATTTTTCCGAATCAATTCTATACTGGGTCTTCAGCGCTCGAACTTTCCAACTAGTGAAAATTTGAACAGCTCTAACAACTTAGCAATTTCCTCTTTTGAGAACCGAATTGCAGGTTCCCCCTTATACATGTGAAGCTCGTTGAGAGGGGATTCCAAATCAACATCACTCACTTGCAAGACAACCACGAAGGATAAGAATATTTTTTTCTTGTTCAACCAGAGGCTAAGCGGTATTGCTATCATAGGCAGCGGCAAATGGAGTAGCAAGTTTAGAGAGAGAAAATAATCATATAGAGAAGGCAGAGAAAAGTTTGAAATGTTGATCTCGATTAAGAACTAGTTTCAAAGTTTGGAAAGTTTTGCATAATTATCTCTGCAATTCTGTTGAAATATGTTCTACAATTCTGCATAATTAATTTATACAATTCTGCATAAAACAATGGCTACTCTGTACAAGTTTTTTTGGAGGAAATTATCTTTCGTAGAAGTTTCGGAGGATGGTTATTATGCAGCATATTTTTTTAAGTCACTTTTATTGTTTGTTGACATTTGTACCCCTTTATTGACTGGTCATGGATGGTGAAAGCTGACTTATTTGGTGGCTCTGGCACCTCGGGGGCTAAATTAATTGAGAAATAATTGTTGGAAAACTAAATTGACCAGAATTTAAGTTAGGGGACCTTTATGGATTCAGTAAAATAGTTTAGTGGACTATTTTGGTGTTTTACCCATTTTAAATTTTGAGCAAACCCACTATTTCAATTTATTTAAGACTAATTGAAGCGTTAGAAATGTTCCAGACATAACATTGATTTATTTGGAACCTTTGAAATTTTGATGACAAAGTGGATGAAATTAAAGTCTTTTATACACCCACATATTCTTCGAATTTCTCCCATTTGTTTGCTCCTTTTTAGCTAATTTTCGCAAAAAATAAAAAATAAAAATTCAAACTCTATGTGAAAAATTTTCTAGTGTTCAAATTTAATGTAATTCGGAGATTGTTTGTACTTACCCTAGTTTTACATGTTCCTTGGATTGCCCCCTCAACTTTATTTGTTAATATGTTTAATTAATTTTTTTCCAAAATTAGTTTCAATTATGTCTTGTAACATTATGATATTATTTTAGGCCCCTAAACCCTCAAAGAAAATTACAATTTGGCTTCTGTACTTTTGAAAATAGCAACTTGGCCCTTGTATTTTTTTCAAGCTACATGAAATACGTTTCCAATATTTTTTTTAAAAATTGCAATTTGACACCAAAACTTTAGAAATTGTAATTTGACCACTGAACTTTCTACAAATTTCTGTTTGACTCTAAACTTTTTAGAAATTGAATATTGGCCCAAAAACTTTTATTTTTTCAATTGTGTCCACATAAGTTTAGAATTATTACAATGAAGCTCCTCAAAGCTTAATTTGTCCTTAAGTTTTCTTTTCTTCTTTAATTGTTGTTTTAACTTTAGAGCTTTCTTTTTCTTGTAGTTTAAGTCCAAGATAGTGGAAAATCTTGCTTTTGAGTCATTAGAACTCTAAATTTTGTGCAATCAAGACTTTTTTCCTTTGACTAATCATTATTTAGCTGTTGTTAGGGTAAATTAGCCAAGTTTTAGTTACTGAAATTACTTTTGTTGGATTAATAATATTATTTGGTTAGTTAAATTGTTACTTATACTTGTATGTTGGTACCTTGACCCATTATAATAATCTTGTATTAATTTTGTGGACCGTAAGATGCCTACCTAAATTGCTTTATAATATAAGTGTATTAAGTAATTTGCATGCTAATTGTTTAAATTATCTAATTTATTTATTTATTTAGCATTATTACTTTTAATTTATAGTTATTATTTTAGAATATGAATTCTATATGGAGTTTATCTCTATGGAGAGACCTAGGACCCGTTGTAATAGATAAGGGCTACAAGCAATGTGTTTTATCTGCTTTACTACTTTTATTAGGGTTTTGCATGTTAGAATATTATTCTTATGTGCTTTATGTATTCTATATGTGCTTTATATATATTATCAACTTTTCTGTAGTTTTTTTAGCATATTTAGTTCTTGTTAATATTTTCTACTTCATGTCTACACAAGTTCAATGCTATTGTAGAAATTCGCCCTTCTTTTATCGTTCTAATACCGATACAAAAGTTAAACCTCTTATGCTAGTCCAAGGCTAGCACATGAATTTCTAGTCTCCTAGTGTTTTCCACACGTATTTTCCTCTAGACTATTTTCTATTATATTTATCCATCCAAACTTGATATAAATTAGGGTTAATATCAAGATAATGTGACTTAAATCAGGCAACTAATTTTTACCGATGGTCAAAGGGTGCCTAAGTTAACCACTAAGTAGAGTAGTCTAACCTTTCCTTAATAAGAATCTCGAGCCATTTTCTTTTGGTTGCTTAGACTAGGAGTCATCTGATTCAGGGTTTTTAACTTATTTTATTTATCGATTTGGATAATTTTTTGCCCTCTAGTGTTTTAAGATTTTTAATTTACCTTAACTTTTAGGATTATCTCTTTGCAATTATGTTAGTATCTTGATGCACTTTTTAGACCAAGTGGTTGCTCCACTATTTTATTTATTCATTTTTAGTAAACCTTGTTCTAGATAAGTTTTGTCCCTCAAACGTCGCATTTTAAAAGTCCCATCTTAGACACTTGTTTTTTTCAGTCTTTTTCTATAATTACTAGTATTATTTTCAACCAAAACTATTCTTTTAATTGATATTTATTTAAAAATGGGGCATGAAAGAAGCGGTAGACGAGATTTTTCTATCTTATAAAAAACATTAAGAAAAAAAAGCTAACAATAATAGCAAGTTGAAGCTTTTAATTTTGATGAGTTTGATGATTTGATATTGATATAAGTAAAGAAAAAAAAATTAGTGGATAAGGAAGGAAAAAAAGAGAACAATTAAGACTAAAGGATTTAAGAAAGAAAAGTTTTTCAATTCAATTGTAATATAAAATACCAAGGGTATCCTCGGCACTAAGATTTAATTTATGGGTACTTTGTGTTAAAAACAAGTTTTTTTGGAGTACTTATCTTTTAAGTGGGGTGTCAAAATTATTGATTTTTCTTTGTTTTTTTCATTATGTTCTGTTAATTACTTCACTAGTGAGAAAGGCACAGATTATGTATATAATTTCAAAAAAAAAAATGATAAATAAAAATATAACGAACTTAACGTGTTACTTATTAGTGGTGGATTAATGTGTTTCTAATTGAAATTATTGAATCTCAATATTCAATAAGGGTGAAAAGGAAATTCAAAAATGACATTACACTAAAGCAATAACCTTCTTTTTGGGATGTTGTGTAATTTCTAAAAAGGAAAAGGAAAAACCGGCCCACGCCCATAAATTCCTATAACGCCCACATCTAAATTTTAAATTTCATATTTTTTTAATCAAATTGAATTACAATTGTAAGCACAATAAGAATGCTAATAAGACTTGTACATTGTAATGAGAAAGACACACTCTATGCGTATGTAATTTTATAAAATTCTATGCAAACATAAAAAATAAAGAAACATGAGGGTGGAAATAGGAAAGTAGATTGGGAAGTTAGTGAATATTTACAATGAGAGTTAATTTGGTAAATAAAAATGAAATTATATCAAATTGAAAAGATTACAGGAAGTTTAATCACCCTACCTTTATTTGTTCTTTGCTAGTTGCAGATATTGTACCTTAATAATGAAATATTTTATTCCTATCCAAAAAAAAAAAAAGACGAGCAATGAGTTAAGGAATGTTATTTTGGTAATGGGTTAGAAAAAGTAGTTTAGTAGCGAGTCTTTTTTAAATTATGAGGAGGAAAACAATAAAAGTCTACTAAATTGATTACAAATTTTGACCAAAATTACATCTAGGAGTATATAAAGTAGTTATTGTTGTTGAAAGAAAAAACAATATCATCTTCACTATGAGAGTATTCTACAGAAAAAAAGTCTCTCCCCATGAGGGTTTCCTTTAATCTTCATGAGTAGTTTCATTCCACTCTGTCATCTGGGCTTCAACCTCTTTCTTAGAGTTTTCTTTAGAATTTCGTACTCTAATCTATTCCAAAATATTGAATTCTTCGACTATGCTTTTCCATTTGCTGTTTTAATTTTTTCTAATTGTTTGTGTTTTTTCATTTACTAACTTTCACAAAAACACAAAAAAAATATATAAATAAATAAAAATTAAAACCAATTTTTTTTTACATATTCTATCCGTGGATTGTTTTTCTTGTGTTCCAATCTAAGTTGACTGAATTGTTTAACTTTCAACACTTTAGTTTTAGGATACTCATTGTTGTTATGGATTAAGATTTGGTTCATAGGTTTGAAGGTTTTCTTCTTAATCATCAAGAATATGATGGTGCAATTCTAAATTTGGATGATATGCATTCTGGTAATGCAATTTGTCACAAGTCTTTTGGGAAGGATAATTGGTGACGGACTGCAAATTTCACTGGTCTTAGTATTACAATGCAAATTGCGTGGATTAACCTTCTAGGTTTCACGTTGTGGAATAGGGAATCAATACTTCCGAATTTTTCTTTACTAATGATAAGGATACTGACAGAGTTTTGGCAAGACGACCTTGGTTCTTTGATAACCAATTCTTGATTGTTCAATGTTGGCAAACTGGTTTGGATGATGAGGTTGGGATATTTTCTACATCAAATTGTTGGGTGTAGTTGTGGAATCTTCTTATGGACTGGTTTACTAAAGGTACTAGTATGAAAATTGGTGGAATTTTCCCATCTAAATTATTCATGATGTTGTTAATCCGGAATTTGGTAGTAAAGAAGGTGTTCATATGAAGATTCGAGTCACCATGATTTAATTGTTCCTTTGTTACGTGATATAATGTTTCCTAGAGTAGCAAGTCTAGATGGATTCCTTTTTGGTCTGAAAAAATTCCTATTTTTTGTTTCTATTGTGGTTTGTTCTAAGAAGCAAGATGATTTGAGAAATTACTGTTTGCAAAGTAATCAATTTGGTCAATTTCTTAGAGCTTCATCGCAACACATACTGCTAGGAAATCGTTGGTGTTGGCACCCATTGCTCCTGTATCTGTTTAGATGATCCTGGGCAAATTAAGTCTGTGAAGCAATCCACCAAATTTTTGATGATGCACAAGAGAAAATAGTTCATCATCTTGTTTGAATTTGGGTGTTGTTCATGATTTCGGTGAGGCTTCCAGTGATGCAATTGGTGGCTGAAACATATGGAAGTAAGGTTGCCATTGGTAGCAATTGTAAAAGTTACAAAATTTCCTTAATTTGTGGATCCTAACCATTTGACTAAGCACCTTTTTGACTCTTCATATAAAATGATGTTTCTTAACTCTATTTTCAGAACTATTTTCTCTACTTTTCCTAATTTCAAGCCACATAACTCTTCCCTCAATTCCCGTATTCCACCCTCTTTACCCTTACTGTCTAACCTTCCTTCTAATTCATCCTTTTCAATTGAACCAATATCATTCAAATCTCTTGAATTAACTTCAGAAAATGATCATCTTTGTGAGGTTCCTATATTTCTGTCTAATCAATTTGATGGAGATTTTCAGAACCCTTTCTTTGGTGGGGAAATCCATGTTCTGAAGTTATGGTAACACGTTCAATTAAGGATATGCTCTTGGTCCGGGCCCAGATTTGGCTTCTTCATCTTCTGGCACAAAGCGTAAAGGGTTCTTTACAAGTGGTGGATCACAGATTTCTAGGGCTTCTTCTAAAAGGTATAAATCTAAGGTGAGTTCAACTTCCACTAAGTCTTCTAAGATGGTGGTGGCCAGCTTAAAATAAGCCCATTTAAATAAATAAAGATTTTAGTTTAGAATTATCGAGAATTAGGTAGAATCTTGACAATTCCACAATTAAAGGAGGTTATTTCTTCTCACTCTCCGTCTCTACTTTTTTGTCTAAAACAAAGCATAATACAACTTATATTAATGTGGTGCGAAGGAAATTGGGTTTTAGTCATGTACCTAAAGGTGACTCTGTAGAAACAAATGGGTGCGTTGCCCGTGATGGGTTGACCCGACCCGATTAAAACAAGGAAGGATGATGACTAACTAGAAGCACGGAGGAGGTGACTACCACCTCTATCTTTTAAATACAGCTCATGCTTCAAAGGAGAGTATGACTAGTCAAGTAGAAGGAGTAGGTGGATGCATGAGGTGTTCAACACCTCATGTTCAATCTCAACACCTCATCCTTCATCTCAATCACCTCCAACTTGTTTCTCCCTTATAGGATAGAGATTGAAATTCATCTATACATAGAGCTTGAGGAACTCTTAAAAAGGATGACCTTGAAGCTCTTTCCAATCTCTCTCTCTCTTAAAATCATAGAAAAGATCTGGTTGTGGAAATTGTGTAATTTCCATTTGCAATTTTGCACCGACCTAAGCACATGATTCGATCCAAGAATATCCAAAATTCCGCTGCAATCATAAAACTCCGATAAAGAGGTAATGCTTCTCACACTGGTATCAGAGTTTATATGACTGAATTCGTGCTTTTATATGCTCTATAAATCAGAAATTCATATTTAAATATGCTGGGTTTGTTTGAATTTCATAAGAGGTTGAGAGGAGCTCTCTCATGGAAACTTTGTCCACCAGAGGCTTCGAGCCATGAAATTACACATATAAGCTCCTACTCAGTAGTTGAACTTGTCTGTAAAATTTGGTTAATTAATTTTCACCGTAGAGAGAGAAATGGGGTTTTCTTTCTTAAAACCTAGCTTCTTTATTTGAATTTTTTCGATTTATATGAGCTTAATAGCATGAAGGTGTAAACTTTACACATTCTTATTCTTTGTGAAAAGAGATTTCGAACATTATATTATATGCATTTAACAGACATATGGATTGAGAGAAAAGCGAGTTTAAAATTTGGTACAAAATCTGAAAATTTTTGTCTATGGACGTTTTTGGGTAAGGAAGAAGGTGCATGCAACCCACACACCTCATCAACAAGTGATTCATATTCTTTTTAAAAAAATCTTGAAAATACAAAAAATTGTATTTTTTTCCTTTGAAAAATCAAAGAAAATCAAAAAATAAAATTATAAAAATATGATTTTTGCTCCAAAATGTTTCTAATTTTGTGCTCTATGAATATCACAAAATTTTGAATATTTGGACATGTTTTATTTTTCTTCTAATTTTGTGATAAATTATGTTATTCATGAAATTGTGAAAAAAATTTGAATTTAGGCTTGAATTAAATTCCCAAATATTTTGTTTGTGTGATATATGTATGAAATCATATATACATTCAATTGGAATTTTTGAATATTATTGTTAGTGAATGCCTTATTCATTTTATTCATGAACAATTCAAGGACAAATTAAATTTATGAAAATTCTAGAAAAATATTTCTTTGAATTATTTATCCATGTAAAATAAGGGCATATATTAATGCATGCTATTTGTGTTAGCCATGCTATAATAATTCATGTATAGGTGTGAATTTTATGCTATATAATTACATCTTTGTTCCAGTGAGAACAAGGATTGGTTGAATTTAAAACTCCCACCTAAAACTTTGCACAAATATTTTAAAATAATATTATATAAACATTTAGATAACAGGAGATGATTGGGAACTTTGCTCACTTTCGATCTTGTACTATATGTCTAATAATTGTTATTTGAATGATATTCCTACGGTAAAGTTAAATATGTAAAATGTAATTAGTGCTTACATTTGTTTATGCCTGTGTCTATATGTTTTTTGCAAAAAATGTCTATTTCTACAAATAATATTGTGGTTGAATTAAACAAGGGAGAGAAGGAAACCGAACGGTGAATATTACGATGTTTGGCATCTTGTGTTCAGTATATTCTTAAAGAACAAGAATATTTGGAAACTCTCTATCATACCATGGAAGAACCAAAGCATGGTGATACTCTTCAATATCAGAGAGATCTAGAGGCCTATCAGGTTTGGAAAAAGAAAAATAGCACTGCTCGCATTACATTGTTGAGCAGTATGCAAGATGATCTAATGGTTGAGTATGAGAGGTACAAAACTACTCATGAACCAAGGGTTACTTTGAAACCCAAGTTTGGAGTGACTTCATCTTCTAAACTTAGCTTACAATCAAGTTTGACACATATGTGAAAAAATAACATCACTCAATGAAACAACATCTGAGAAAAATGTCAAACATGATTGGTGAGTTGAAGTCAGTTGGATATAATTTGACTGATGAGAAACAAGTGCAAGCTATGATCAGATCTCTTCCCTAGAGTTGGGAACCTATGAAAGTTAACATGACTTACAATCCTAGCATCAGAGAGTAAACCTTTCAGGATGCAAGGCGTCATGTTGAGTTGGAAGATGAGCGCCTAGAGGCAGCTCGATCTTTCAATCAAGCTTATGTTGTTGAATCTAGCTCAAATAAATCTCCAAAATCCAAAAGAAATAAGAAGAAGTTCTTCAGGAAAGCAATCCTTGAATTCAAAAAGACTCAAACTTTTCATCGCAAGAGAAGTAAGCGCAGTGGTTAGAGAAAGGACAAGAGCAATCAATCATGTTATAATTGTGGCAAACTAGGCCACTATGCTCGTGAATACACTAAACTGAAAAAGGTATTGCTCTCTCCTCTATCTTACAGTTTTGTTTCTAGCACTATTATGCTCGCTAAATCAAATTCTTTATGGACTCTTGACTCAGGAGCCACGAACCACGTAGCTAGAGACAAAGGAGCTTTTGTCGAATATCATCGAATCCCTGTTGGTTCAAAGTGGATATATGTAAGAAACAATGCCAGAGTTGAAGATAAAGAGGCATTGGCACTTGTAACAACTTATTTTAAATGGTGGTCACACCTATTCCTACATGATGTGTTGTATGCACCGAATATTTGGCATAACTTAGTATTAGTTACTATCCTTTTACGTTTGGGTTTTGATATGTGTCTTCATGATAGTGATGTAAATATATATTATGGTCTAAATATGTTGAACATGCATATCTTTTGGATAATTTTCTTGTACTAGATATAGTACAAAATGATGAAAATTATGATGGTGCTTGCTTTTCTCTGATTGCATCTTCTTGTAGAAATCATGTGGATGCAGATGTTTAGCATGCTAGACCTGGCCATATTGGGCAAGAAACAATAAATAGGCTAGCCAAAGAAGGACTTTTCTACAGTGTCTCAAAAGTGGAATTGCCAATGTGTGAATATTGTCTAACTAGAAAAGCAACGAGAAAACCATTTAGTAAAAGAACCAGAGCAGAACTTATATTGCAAATAATCGATTCTGATATATGTGGTCTAATGAATGGGAAAGCAAGTCATGAAAGTTAGAGTCTCATATTTCATCACTTTTATTGATGATTTTATGAATTTTGTGTCATGTTTATTGGATCTCCCATAAGTAAGAAGCATTGGATTGCTTTAGACTATATTTGAATATGGTTGAGAATCACAAAATAGTTAAATCATTAAGGATAGATCACGAACATATCTTTCAGATCAATTTAAGGATCTATGTGATGAGAAATGAATAATGAGGCAATTGACTATTCCAAATACTCCGCAACAAAATGATGTTGCCGAAAGAAGAAATAAAACTCTATTGGACAAGCTTAGGTCAGTGATGGCGCAAGCAAATTTGCCAATCTCCTATTTGGGAGATGCTTTGTTGACTGCTGCTGCTTGTTGAGTAAGGCCGGCTTCCGAGCCTAAATCCTAAGCTGAAAAGCAAAGAAAGGGCTAGGCCAGAAAAGAAGTGGGAGGCGTGAGACAATTCTCTCTAAGGAACTTGGCAAAATAGCCCCATAACTTCGGGATAAGGAATGCCTCCTCACAAAACGGGGTTGTAGTGACCAGGCTCCTAGGCGACTGAGAGCACCACTGGGGGGTGGGTGCCCTAGTGGCGTGGCAGGGACGATGCTTTTCTAAAAAGTAATTTGCAAGCCTGCAGGTCTGCAGCATATGTTCATGATCCTAACCATAAATATGGAAAATTGGGTCCTAGAGGAAAGAAATGTATCTTTATAAGGTACTGTGAACAATCAAAGAGATATGAGTTTATCGGTGAACACACAAATGGATTTATAACTGAATTAGAATCAAGAGATGCCACATTCTTGGAAAATGAATTCCTCTCAAGGGATCAAATTTCTAAAGACTTTCTCTTGTATCAAATGCAAGATTTTGATAAGGTTAGCATCCCAAGTAGTTCAATTGTGAGACAAGAGGAAATTCCTCAACACCTTGAACTAACTGGGAGCGAAATGCCATAAGATAACTCAATTTTGCCTAAAATTCAGTTGCGTAGGAGCAATCGTAAAAGTATTCCTCGTTGTCATTGTTACAATCTTGAGATTGAGGGAGGCGCTTTTATTATAGCTCCACTAGATGAAAGTGAGCTTAAAATCTTGAACATACACTTTCATCAACAAATAAAAAGAACGAAGAAGGGAAATGGAAAAGGAAATGGAGTCTATGAAAACAAATCATGTTTGAGACTTGGTTGATCTCCCTCCAAAGCGTAAAGCAATTGGGAACAAATGGGTTCTCAAAATTAAAAGCAAGGCAGATGGATCTATTGAAAGATTCAAGGCACGTTTAGTGGCTAAGGGCTATACTCAATAAGAGGGTATAGATTATGAAGAATCCTTTTTGCTTGTAGTGAGGTTTGCTTCAATACACCTTATCCTGGATGTTGTTGCCTATTTGGATATGGAATTGCACCAAATAGATATCAAAACTACATTTCTCAATGGAGAATTGGATGAATAAATCTACATTCAACAACTTGTACATTTCATTGTTAAGATCAGAAGCGTAAAGTTTGCAAGCTTCGGAGATATATCTATGGGCATTAAACAGTCATCCAAGCAATGGTACTTTCGATTCATCGAGTCATAACTTCTTATGGGTTTTCGATGATCAATGAAGACCATTGTGCTTATATAAAGCAGTTTGAAAATAACTTTTCAATATTGTCACTTTATATGGATGATATTCTATTGGCGTGAAACACACAGTGTTGTTATTGCCATTAAAGAATGGTTATCTTTAAATTTTGAAATGAAGGATACAGGTGAAGTGGCATATATTCCTGGAGTGAAAATCCAAAAAGATTGTTCAAAGAAGTTTCTTGCTCTTTCGTAGGAGCCTTATATTTTGAAAATTCTTGAATGATTTTATATACAAGATTGCAAACCAGTTGACAATCCAATTGCGATAAATGATTCTTGTAGTAAAGAAATGCGCCCTAAGACTCCAGAAGAAATGAAAAATATATAAATAATTCCATATGCAAGTCCCACAAGAAGCTTAATATATGCCATGATGTGCACTCACCCTGACATTTGTTATGTCAGTCGATATTGTAAGTCGTTATCAATTAAATCTTGGACCAGCTCGCAGGCGAGCAATGAAAAGAATAATGAGATATCTCAAAAGGACCTCCAATTATGCCTTATGCTATCAGAGAAGTGATCTACGACTAGTAGCTTACTCTAATATAGATGGGAGTGGGGACCTGGATGAACGAAAATCCACGTCAGGATATGTGTTCTTGCTAAATAATGGCATTATATCTTGGAGTGTCCACCTTGGAGGTTGAGTTTGTGGCATGTGCAGCAGCTATGCAAGAGTCTATTTGGCTTGAAAGATTTTTACAAAATTTGAAACTTGTCACTGATGCCTCCATGCCAACAGTGATCAATTGTGATAATCAAGCAGCTATTGACTATACTAGAGATAAAAAATATCATGGTAAAACTAAACATATAGACACAAAATATCATTTTGTTAGAGATATTGTGGTGCAAAAGGAAGTGACTTTACAACATATATCTACGCATAAGATGGTTGCAAATCCACTATCTTACTAAATTGATTCCTAGAGATGTATTTTTGTATATGTTAAAGCTCCGAGATTATGATAATATGTTTGTATTATGTATTTTAAGTCACAATGTAAATAAACCATGTTTGTAATTAATGCATTTGGTATCTGTTATTTACACATTTATTTGTTAAGCACTATGTATATTATGATAAATATGTCACCAAGCATAGGTCGACTCTCTCATACGAGTGACCGCCTCAAGCGCTACGAAAGCGAGTTGAGATGAGACTAAAAAACACTATTGAAAAATGGTAGCTACCTAAATTATGCACTAATTAGTGTGTAATATTGCCTTGACTAGGGTCAACATGAGGTCTAAATGTTATATAGACCGAACATGATACCCCACGATCATGTAAGCTGGGGTGAAAGCTGGGTACGAAGTCTTAACGAGGCGCTTGTGATAGCGAGCTGTTAAATACTTGGGTTAGGCGCACATGAGATATTGCGTTTGAGCTAAGATCCATATAGTGGTATATACAAAAATTTACATACACTCTTATGTATAGAGTTTTTCACCATAGCATGTGTTTCATACCACGTTTGCTAGAAATGACCAAACAAGGGAAATGAGTGAATTTTTTTTAAAATCTCCACCTTCTCACTTGTATGAGTCCCTTTGATTGTGCCCTTTGTGACTTTTGACTATGATACAAGATGATAAGTAAATGTTAGCTACTTTAGCATGTTCCTTATGGTCATGATTGATTTCACCTTTCAGGCTTGACTAGGAAAACAATTTATTTATTTTTGAGTATCATGTGTGTGAAGGGAAGACTATTGTAATTACACCCTTCACATGCATACACTAGTTGACCAATTATGTTTCCCTTTGGGTTGAAACATGTTTGTGAATATATGGTGAATTGAGGAACGATGTATGACCTTTGAGAAATTGGATATACTTTGATTGGTCTATCAAAATGAGTCTGGGCACAACGAGACACGATAAATTTTCTTTATGGGTTGAAGCCACTATAGTTATCCCTAACAGGGGCATAGTTTGAGCTCCTGAATTGTAGGTATGCTCGTAGGTCACACGACCAATTTTCTTGTATGAAAGTTGTGATTTTTTAGAGAGATTGATGAGACATTTGATGGGTTTGTCCATCATGTGCGAGTGGGAAAATGTAAAAACAAATGGATGGGTCACCCATGATGGGTTGACCCGACCAGTTTCTAATAAAATAAAAAAAAGAGAGGATGACGACTAACCAGAAGCATGGAGAAGGAGGTTGCCACCTCCAACTTCTAAATGCACCTCATTCTTCAAAGGAGAGGATGACTAGTCAAGTAGAAGGAGGACGTGGATGCATGAGGTGTTCAACACCCCTTGCTCAACCTCAAAACCTCATTCTTCAACTCAACCACCTCTGACTTTTTTCTCCCTATAGGATAGAGATTGACATCTCTATATATAGAGCTTCAGGAGCTCTTACAAAGGATAAACTTGAAGCTCTCTCCAATCTCTCTCTCTTAAAATCATATAGGAAAATATATAGTTTGTGGAAATTGTGTAACTTCCATTTTTTATTTTGCACCACCTAAGCACATGATTCGGTCCAAGAAGATCCAAAATTCCGCTGCAGTTGTAAAACTCCGGTAAAAAGGTAATTTTTCTTATAGACTCTATTGGTAATTCTGCTGGATTATCTTTGTTTTGGTCTGACTATGCTAAAGTTTTAGATATTTATTGTTATGATTATACCATTGAAGTGAAATTAAAGGATGAACTGAATTATGTTTGTTAGGCGATGTGTATGTGTGTGTGTGTTTGACTTGTTTCGATCATACTAGATCTCTCAGTTTAATAGGTCGACTTAGTCATGACCACAGTTATGGAACTGTCGGATCCGATTCTTGGGAGAGCCATAGCCGAAATTGGAATCTTTGGAGTTGGTTCTAGAACCGGCAGTTCTGATAGATCTCCTGTTCTAGTCATGGTTCTGATTTTGAATTTTTTAAAGTTAAGATACATTTTGGATAAGACTAAAAAAATTTAATACAATCTGAGATGAGAAACAAAAAATTGCATTTTATTTATTTTTCAATTGTAGACTTTGTTTTTGGGAAAAAAAAGAGTACACTATTGCATTATTTATTGAACCATTAAATATTAAAGTAAAGATACATTTTGGATAATCCATACTAAAAAATAATCTAAAGAAAAATTAAATGAATCAATTACTTTGGCCTATAAGACTATAATATATATATATATATATATAATTTCTTTTTTTATCTGTTCCGATTCCGGAGCTGCCGATTTTCGGTGGTGTGGTTCCAACGATTCTGATTCTAGAACCGAAATTGTGGCCATCCGTCGGCTAGTTGGAAACATGTTGTGATGATTGGTGATTTTAATGACATTTTATGTAATGATTAGAAAAGAAGGGGTACACTGGGATCTGAGCATTCTTTTCTAGCTAATATTGCTCAAATTGATTTGGATTACCTAAGCTGTTGCACAGTTTAGGTTTGTGATAAAATTTCAAACAACATGATAAAGAATAAACTCAAACAATCACAAAACCTCATAGACACACTCGGAATATACTAGGTAAGATTGTAGATAGTGGTGAGTGAGTATCATTTCCTTGAGGATTACGACAACAATTACTAGGCTTGTAAGGTTTATTGATATTTAGACAAAATCACTTATTGTTTGTCAGTAACTAGAAGCAAGTAAATAATCACTAAATTATCTAATTAAACTAGGAAAGCAAGTAAATGGCTAATCTAAGAAAGAGAATAAAAAATTTTACTAATCACTACACTAAAAACCATAATTGAACTCATAATTAAAGCAAGACACTTAATCTAGTAAAGCTTGTCAACATTACTTCTAGAAAATGCAAGTAAATTTGCCCTAAGAAAGCAAGTAGAATTTACTCTAAGAAAGCAATTAACTTTAACCTAATAAAGCAAATAAAAACTATTTTAAGAAAACAAGTAAAATTAATATAGGAAAACTTGATTAAAACCATTAAACTAATTTTAACTAAGAAAATAATAATTAAACTAGAGAATTGAGAAAACGTCATTTTAAACTAAATTGAGAAATTCTAGGAAACGGCTTGAAATCTAAAGTTGAAACCAGAAATTTTTTTCTTTAAAAGATATTTTTATGAAAGCCCACTAATTTCTAATGGATTTTAAAAAGGGATTTAAAGATTAACCATGAAATCACCTAAAGTAGCAAGAACACAAAGAACTTTTTAGGAAAATCTAGATTTTTACCCTAAGTTGATTGCAAGAAATTTAAATGGAAAGCAAGTAAAAATTTTATCTACTAGAAGCTAAGAGAAAGCCATTAAATTAAGCTAATAAAGTTTAAAACTTGCTAAGAATTAATAAGTAGATCTAAAATTAATTGAAAGAGAAGAGTTGATAATAAGGAAACTTGGATATAAAGAAAGCTTCTATTCTACTCTAAACTAAACTAAAATTAAAAAAACACTAATTATGCCTACACTATGTGACTTCTGGTATAGTACAAGATCAGATTTAAAACAGTTACCCAAACCAAAAGATTATAAGTGACAGATTTAAACAACTGGATGGGCTTCCATACCACAGAATTGATTTTGAACATAAAATTGATACTGTGGTATTGACCATAAAATATGCCTGATAACTCTAGTAAACTAGAGTTATTTTCCTCTAAATTATGGCATTTTGATAGTTTAAATTTCGAAATTAGATAAGTAATTGAAGATTTTAGTTAATTTCTTTCATATGTATTTGTATTTCATTTTTGAATTAATTATGATAATTTTGTGTTAAATTTTTAGTTTAATTAAGTGCTTAATGGTGTTAATATTATGCACGTTAAAAATTAAAGGTTAGAAGGTGGAAGGAAAAAATATCAAGGGACCAATTTGCAAAATGGATGAAATGAAAATTGTTGGAAGAAGAGTCGAGATCGTGGTCTCGACTGCTCCAGACCACGATCTCGACTTGGGAATTAGTTTTCCTATTTTAGAGTCGAGATCGTGGTTCAAATGTTCCAAACCGCGAGTTCTTCTCGACTCGCTGAATGCTAAGTTGTAAGGGCAATTTTGTAAACTTCCAGCCCAAAAACCCTGATTTTGCCTTGTATAATGCTGCACTATAAGCTAAGTAGAATTACTTTTAGAGAGAGAATTTTAGATATTTTAGAGTAGAGAGTTTTAGATAGTTCTAGATAGATTAGGATAGCTTAAACTACAAGTTACTTTTTCTGATAGAAATTTCTCTTAACTTTCATCATAGATCTTCTTTAAAATTCTTGTCAAGTTTAAATTTTTATTAGATAATTGTAGTGGGTTCTTCGCAAGCTTCAAGTAAATACAATTTTTATTTTCTTTCTTATCCATTTTAGTGAAAATTTCTTTACTTTCAAACTAAGGTTTGTAGGAAAATTAGGGTTCTTATCAATTTCTTGCTTTCTATGTAAGAATTTTCAATTTCTAGCTTTAATGTTTTAGTTAATTCTTAGTGGGTTTCCTTAATTCCAATCGAAAAATCCAAATTTAATTTCTTACACTTTATCTTTATCTAATTTTTACTTTAGAAATGAATGCTTTTAGTATTCAATTTTTCTTTCTTCTTTAGTGTTTTTAGTTGATTGATTCTCTTGTTCTAAATTTTAATTTTAATTAGATTAAATTAGGTTAGAATTAAAATTATAGGTTTCATTAGAATAGTTCTATTATCTACCAATTGATTTAACTTAACTACACAAATACCCTTAAACCTTGGTAATTGCAAGAAACAATCCTTGTGGGAACGATCCTTACTTCCCTTTGCTACTAGTTGACAACCGTATACTTACGGGATGCCATCTAGTTAGTAGTAGGATTTAGGTGTTCATTGAATTATAACTAGATGTGTTAAAGAGGCATCAAGTTTTTGGCGCTGTTGCCGGGGATTGTCTTTGATTTTTGACAATATCAAGCGCTTTATGGGTCATGTAGATTAAGCACTTTAGTTTAGTTAATTTAGTTGTTAATTTAGTTTAATTTTTATGTTTGATTGGTTGTCTTGCGGACAAAATTAACTTGGAACTTCAATTGACTATTTTGGTTTTGTGTAGTGCATGGTAAGAGGAGCTCAAGAGCCATTCATTTGCTTAGACAAGGAAAGGGAGAAAGAGCAAAGACAAATTCGAAGGTTGAGAAGGGTGCAACAATAGCAAGAAATGATAGAAATGGCACATGCTAAAGCTCATGAAGGGAATGTGAACATGGAGAACAAAGAAGAAGACGTAGGTGGAAATAATGGAATGGGTGGCTATAGGAATAGAAATGACATGAATGGTAATGGAAGGCCATTGAGAGAGTATGCTTTACCTAATTTTGATGGGACGAACTCAGGCATTGCACGGATGCCCGTGCAAGCCAATAATTTTCAAATCAAGTCCGCTCTAATCCAAATGCTCCAAGCCCATGCCATGTTCGGAGGTGGACCAAATGAGGACCCCTACACACACCTCATGAATTTGGAAGAATTCTTGGACACATTTAAATTTAATGGAGTACATCCGGATTGTGTTCGGATGAGGGTGTTTCTTTTTTCTCTTCGTGATAGGACAAAGTCATGGTTGCAATCCCATGCCCAAGGAACATTCACCACTTGGAACCAACTTGCTCAAGAGTTCTTGGCGAAGTACTTTCCTCCCGCAAGAACCGCTAAATTAAGGAATGAGATTACATCGTTCAAATAAGATGTTGGTGAAAGCCTAGGAGAAACTTGGGAAAGATTTAAAGAATTCTTAAGAAAATGCCCGCATCACGCCATTGCTTTATGGCTTCAAGCTCAAACTTTTTATAATGGTTTACTTCAAGAGACGAAATCCATTGTAGATGCCTCCGCCGACAGTTCTATCTCATATAAGACTCCGGAAGAAGCTCAACAGTTGTTAAATAGGATGGCATACAACCACTACCATCACGGATCGATAACTCCACCGGTGGTTCAACATCAAGCTAATCAAGCCAATGCAAGTAGTGGAGTGTAGAATCTAAACATGCAAGACCCCTTTTTAGCTCAACAAAGCAGCATGTTCATGAATGTGATGAACAACATGGCAAAGGTGTTGGAGAATCTAGGGAAACCTAGTAGTGTAAATGCGATGACTTCTTCTCCAACTCAACCAAGCATGACATGTGATTTTTGTGGAGGCGGCCATGCCAATGGGAATTGTGAAATGCCACATGGGGCTAATGAATAACTCAATTATGTGGCTAATCAATATTCATTTCCAAGGAACCAATTCGGAACTTATGGGAACACTTACAATCCGTCTTGGAGGAATCACCCAAATTTCTCATGGAGTAACACTAACAACCAATCCAACCCTCCTTACCAACCAAATCCCCCACCTCAAAATGCCCAACACACTCAAACACCGAATTCCTCATCTAGACCTTATCAACTGCCACATCAAAGAATGTCCAACCCAATTCATATCAAAATTTCCCCAATCCTTCTATTCAAAACCAACAACAAAGACCTCCTTTCCATTATGCAAATTCTTCCCAACCCATGTACCATGATCAATCATGCTCCTAGAGAGAATTTGGGTGAAGAAGGTTGGAGAAGAGAAGCCGAGTATTTGAGAAGGGAATTGGATAGGAAAGCGGAAAAGCATAAAAGAGATTATGAGAATTTGAAGGCTTCAACAAGAAATTGGGAGATTCAATTAGGACAATTGGCAAGGTTGAACAATGAGAGGCCGTTAGGAGTGCTTCCGAGTGACACCATTCCAAATCCTAAGGAGCAATGCAAGGTTGTTACCCTTAGGAGTGGTAAAGAGTTGGAAGAAAGAGTTGGCAGAAATTCATAGAAGAATGAAGAACAAGAAAGGGTTGAGGATGACGATGAAGAAAAATGGGAGTCTTCAATTGGGCAAGACAAAACGATGAATGAGTCTATTATGCCTAACTCACAAAGCAATGAAGGCAAGGATCCTAAGCATCATAAGCCAAAGCATGTTAATGTGCCATTCCCTCAAAGGCTAAGGGATTAAGAGAAGTCAAAGAAATTCAAATTTTTTTTAGAGATATCAATTTCAAAAAGCTAGAGATCAACATCCCTTTCATGGAGGCACTTGAAAACATGCCTACCTATGCCAAATTCATGAAACAAGTCCTTACATCAAAGATAAAATTGCATGGCGATGAAATTTTGTGCTTAACAGAGCATTGTAGTGCATTACTTACAAAGAAGTTGCCACCAAAGCTCAAAGATACCGGTTCATTTTCTATACCTTGTGAGATTGGAGGTTTGCAATTTGGAAGAGCATTATGTGACTTGGGAGCTTCAATAAATCTCATGCCTTTTGGAGTATTTAAGAAGCTAAATGGAGGTCAATTGAAGCTAACAAGTATCTCATTGCAACTTGCGGATCGAAGCATAAAGTTTCCAAAGGGGATCATTGAAGATGTGATTGTGAAAATTGACAAATTTTATCTCCCGGCCGATTTTATTGTGCTTGAAATGGAAGAGGATGAAGAGATGCCAATCATTTTTGGGAGACCTTTCCTTGCAACCGGCCGTGCACTTATTGATGTGTTCAAGAAGGAAAGTTGGAATTCTGAATAAATGATGAAATTGTTACATTCAATGTTTTTAATTCATTAAAACTTCCTTCAATTTTTGAAGATGTCATGAATATTGATATGGTAGATAACTTAATTGATGATTGTTGTAGGAATGCAAT
Organism: Cinchona pubescens; assembly: GCA_025175665.1. NCBI lineage: Eukaryota > Viridiplantae > Streptophyta > Magnoliopsida > Gentianales > Rubiaceae > Cinchona > Cinchona pubescens. The sequence continues at coordinate 199,642 of JANKKI010000179.1, forward strand.
GGAGAATTTCTTAATGGAGGAAAAGGTCTTGGAGTTAAATGTGCCAAATCAAGATGATGAAGAAGGAATGAAGGATGTGAGTCACTTGGAGGATGAGAACTTATTGCAAAAGGAAGATGAAGAGAATCAAGATAAAGGTAAAGGGGGGTTTCCGACCAACAAACCCTCCAATTTGGAGCTAAAACCCCTTCCTACCCACTTAATGTATGCATATCTTGGTGAAAATGAGACATACCCTGTGATTGTGAATGCATCTTTGACAAATGAGCAACTTGAAAGATTGATTTTGGTGCTCAAAAGGAATAAAAGTGCTCTTGCTTGGTCTATTGATGATATAAAGGGAATAAGCCCTTCTAAGAATATATGCATGCATAAAATTTTGATGAATGAAGGGAATAAGCCGGTAAGGCAACCTCAAAGGAGATTGAATCCTACTTTAAAAGAGGTTGTGAGAAAGGAAGTTCTTAAACTTTTGCAAGCCGGTATTATTTACCCTATTAGCGATAGTGAGTAGGTTAGTCCCACTCAAGTCCTTCCCAAAAAGGGTGGTATTACCGTAATTATAAGTGAAACCAATGAGCTTATCTCCTCTAAATTGGTTACGGGTTGGCAAATGTGCATTGATTTTCGAAAGTTGAATAAAGCCACCCGAAAGGATCATTTTCCCTTACCTTTTATTGATCAAATGCTTGAGAGGTTGGCCGGTTTTGCATATTACTGTTTTCTTGATGGTTATTCCAGATACCTTCAAATTGTTATTTCCTCGGAAGACCAAGATAAAAAAACTTTCACATGCCCATTTGGTACCTTTGCATTTAGAAGAATGCCCTTTGGACTTTGCAATGCTCCAAGTACATTTCAACTATTTCGTTGTATGTTTGCTATTTTTCATGACATGGTTGAAAAGAGCATAGAGATTTTCATGGATAACTTTAGTGTTTTTGTAGCTCATTTGATAATTGTCTTGAAAATTTGTCCAAGGTATTAAAGAGGTGTGTGGAAACTAATTTAGTTCTCAATTGGGAAAAATGTCATTTCATGGTGAGAGAAGGAATCGTTTTGGGTCACAAGTTCTCATCAAAGGGAATAGAGGTTGATAGGGCAAAGGTGGAGGTAATTGAAAAGTTACTTCCTCCGATCAATGTTAAAAGGGTAAGAAGTTTCTTAGGTCATGCGGGTTTTTATAGAAGATTCATTAGGAACTTCTCTCATATTGCTAGACCATTGTGTTTTTTACTTCAAAAAGATTGTCCATTTCATTTTGATGATTCTTGTTTGAAAGCATTCAATGAATTAAAACACGCTCTAGTGATTGCACCAATTATTGTAGCACCAAATTGGTCTCTTCCTTTTGAGCTCATGTGTGATGCGATAGTGATTATGCAATAGGTGCCGTGCTATGTCAAAAAGTGAACAAGATGTTGCATGTCATTTACTATGCTAGTAGGACCTTAAATGATGCACAAATTAATTATTCAACAACAGAAAAAGAACTACTTGCTATAGTTTTTGCATTTGATAAGTTTAAACCATATTTGATTGGATCAAAGGTAATTGTTCATACCGATCACTCAGCATTAAAGTATTTGTTTTCTAAGCAAGATGCTAAACCACGTTTATTGAGATGGATACTTTTGTTGCAGGAATTTGATTGGGAGGTGGTCGACAAAAAAGGTGTGGAAAATATGGTAGCCGACCATTTGTCAAGAATTGAGGCATCTAGACTTGTCAATCGTGAAGAAGGGATAATCAATGAAGAATCTCCAATTGAGAAGTTGTTTGAGATGAAAGAGGTGAGTCCATGGTATGCGGATATTGTGAATTATCTTGTGGCAAGGATAGTACCTAAGATGCTCAATATCAATGAGAGGAGTCACGAAATTCTTTGCGGAACTTGGGCATTATTTTTGGGAAGAACCATATTTGTTCCGAAAGTGCAATGATCAAGTCCTAAGGAGATGTGTTCCGGAATGTGAAATATCTGATATATTAAGACATTGTCATTCATCTCCGGTTGGGGGGCACCATGGAACTCAACGAACGGCTTTCAAGGTCTTACAAAGTGGTTTATATTGGCCAACTATTTTCAAGGATTCCCGGGATTTTGTGCTCAAATGTGATGAATGTCAAAGGGTGGGAAATATTTCAAGGAAACATGAAATGCCCCTTCATGGCATTATTGAGTTGGAGGTATTTGATGCATGTGGGATTGATTTCATGGGACCTTTTCCGGTCTCATACTCTAATAAGTACATTTTGGTTGTGGTGGACTATGTGTCAAAGTGAGTTGAAGCAATTGCTACTCCAACCAACGAAGCCAAGGTGGTTACTAAATTCCTTCGCAAGAATATGTTTTCACGGTTTGGAGTTCCTCGAGCTATCATTAGTGATGGGGGATCACATTTCAAGAATTATCAATTTGAGGCGTTAATGACAAAATATTGTGAAACCCAGTGTTTTAATAGCCTTGTTCTTTGATTTTAACTGGTTTAAAATGTTTTTCATATTATTTTTAGTCATTAAGTACTTCAACTTATTCGTTTTTCAATTCGGCAAATTTTTCGATTTACGCGATTTCGGTACCGACGGGTAAACGGGTCAAAAGTTGGACCAAGTGTAATTAGTGCATTGTGGTGTGTGAGTGTTGTTTGATGGCTGATTTATAATGTTATTTAGTAGCAAATTAAGAAAAAAATTAGTTTTTGGGTCAAATAGTCAACTTGGAGACTATTTGGTCAATGGGGTACTATTTGGGTCAACTTTAGAATTTCTTTTTAGTCTTCTTCTTGTTGTTTTTCTTCCTCATTTTCTCCAGCAGCTGGCCGAAATTTCTTCTCCATTTTTCCCCAAAAAATTTTCTTGGATTTCAAGTAGAAATCACTTGGAAGGTAAAGATTTTATGTATTTTAGCATTTATGGCTTATGGGCTTTATGATTCAAGCTTTAATTTCAAGTTTTGTAGGATTCTTTATGGCTGAAAATAAACCCTCTTTGCAGCCTTATAAGTTATGATTTATGTATGTTATGGGTTGTTTTTAGTGTTTTGGAGGTTGGGAAGTGATTGGGGTTGATTTTTAACAACTTTCCATGGTTAGATTACAAATTTTAAGATTATGAGTTAGGGTTTTGTCTTCCATATGTGCCCTAGAATGTTATGCTATGAATGCTTATGTCTATGCATATAATGATGTTTTAAGAGTGTTTTAAGGTTAGTTTTGATAAGAATTGAGACTTGAAACCAAGTGGAATTGATTTCCCTTCATTTTGTAAGTAAGCGGAAGTTTGGCGCAACTAGGATAATTTGGATAATTGGTTATGTTTAAAGGGTCTTTAATGATCTTTTGATGGTTTTAGGTGTTTTCCATTGTTGTGGAATGCTATTGATATAGTCAAGTTTCAAAATTAAATTATTTCATCCGGCTATTGCTCCGGTGAATCTTTCCGTTTATGAATTTTGTTGGTTGAATATGTTGCTTTGAGTTGGGTTGTAACCAAGGTCCCTTGAATACCTTGGAAATGGATTTTGTTGGTTGGTTGAATATGTTGTTTTGAGTTGGGTTGTAACCAAGGTCCCTTGAATACCTTGGAATTGGATTTTATTGGCAGGGAGGATAGCCTAATTATAGCCTAGAGAGAGGCGAAGTTTTTCGGTTTTTCTGGAAAACTAAGCTTATTATCTCCTAATCTAGCTGTAATAAGAATTTGAGGGATTAACTAAGTGTTTTGACTGGGGTTTTAGCTTGTCGAAGTTGGTCAGAATTTGTGAAAAGGTCATTTTTGACCAAAGAGCTGTTGGTGTCGTTTTCTATCGTTTCGCGTCGTTTTCGCTTCCCTAGTCATTCTTTAACTTCTACATCTCTTCTAAGAGTCCTCTTTTATCTGTTTTAGGTACCATGCCACCTACCGCCGATCGCGTTCTGATGATCATTTGTGCAGTTTTTGAAGGGTCTAGGTTATAACCTAGCAATATGCTGTCACTTGTACACATGTTTCACATGACTTTCGATAAAATGTTTGGATGGATTTTAAAACAGTATGATGTTTGGAACTGCACTTTTACTAAGTTTTGGAACTATTACATATGAAATCGGGACCAAGCTATTTTATGTTAATCAAATGATATGTTTGCAAACTCTTTTGATATGAAAGCATTTTATGACTGTTTTGGCTCATAGGTGACCTAGGTATATAATTTTGGATGTGTTTGGAAATGTTTGATTTGTGGAGAACCGGTTCTATAGTCATCCATGGGACGCAAATCAAGACTTTGTATGTTAGAGAACTAGCTGATAAGTAGGCTATCCTAGTTGTTACAAGAGAACTATACGGTCGACTAGTAGGTGTGGTAGATTACTAGATCGGCTAGTCTTGAAAGTCATACCTTCGAGCCTAAAAGATACTCAGTGCTATTTTATTATATTCCGGATTGAAACTGAACTTGGATTTGTTCGATATGCTTTAGCATACTATGTTTTGAAATGATTGGATCTTTTTGGCTACGCTATGCTTTAGCATACTATGTTTTGAAATGATTGGATCCTTTTGGATATGTTTTGGACATGCCTGACGTTTAAATGGCATGATACACTTTAGAAACTACTTATGATTATGGTTTATTGACGTTTAAATGGCATGAGACATTTTAGAAACTGCTTCATGACTATGGTTTTCACAAATGATATTATCTTTATGTTTTCTTTTTATTGAAATGCTTGGCCCGATTTGAAGAGCTTTTATGATATCCACTGAGCTAGTTATGCTCACCCCACGTGACTTATAATTTTTCAGATTAGGTGCTCGTTTTGGACTCTCCACTGCGTTAGCAGCTTTTAGATTGTCTCCAGATTCCACATTACTGGTAGGACTCTGCGGATAATCTTCCAAACTTCTCTTTTGTTAGGAGAGGGTATTATATTAGATAGGTTTTGTATTGATGCAAAGATGTGTATAAGAGGAGTTTTTGTTGTAGCATCTTTTGTACTAAGAAGGAATTTTGTAATTCGTATTTTTGTGTAAAAATGAACTTATTCGGTTTTATAGTTAAGAAATCGTTTGATGGTTCTATTAAATTGCGGTTAAGTTTGTTGCTCTGTTCGTTTGTGCCTTGCGCTTTGGACCGGTGTGCCATTAGCGCGGCGTGTTACGGTCCCGTTTTTGGGGCGTGACAATATGGAGTGAAACACAAAGTTGATTTAGCTTATCACCCACAAACATCGGGTCAAGTAGAGGTATCCAATCGAGAATTGATGAGAATCCTAGAGAAAACGGTGAATAATGCTAGAAAAGATTGGGCATTGAAGTTAGATGACACTTTGTGGGCTTATCGTATGGCATTTAAAACTCCAATAGGCATGTCTCCGTACCATATTGTGCATGGAAAAAGTGTTACTTGCTGGTAAAACTTGAGCATAGGGCATATTGGGCCATAAAGAACTTGAATTTTGAGTTGAAGGTCTGAGGCATATGAAAAAAGAATGCTTGATTTGAATGAGTTGGATGAATTCCGAAGAGAGCACTTGAAAATTCTTTAATCTATAAGGAAAAGACAAAGGCTTGGCATGATAAGCATATCCAAAAGAAGGAATTTAAATTTGGTGATTTGGTGCTCCTTTATAATTCAAGACTCAAATTATTTCCGGGAAAGCTCAGGTCAAGATGGAGTGGTCCCTTTGAAGTGATCCAAACTTTTTCTTATGGAACGGTGGAGATAAAGGGGAAAGAGAGAACTTTTAAGGTCAATGGACATCGGCTTAGACCATACTTTGCAGGAATTATTGAAGGTGGATGAGAGTTCGTCCGATTAATACAAGAATGAGGGGCATGCCATAGTCCAGCTAGTGACTATAAAAGAGCGCTTCTTGGGAGGCAACCCAAATCTTTAATTTAGTTCTTATTACTTTCTTTTAGTGTGATTTTTAATTGTCTTGATTTTGAGTGAATTGGTTTGAATTAGAGAAAAAGTCACACTAAAGTTGATTTTTTAAGTTGAATAAATGGAGCTAAAGAATGAGTGAAAATTGTCATCCTAACTTGTGAATTTTTTGTTTGTAGGTTATCCTTGTAAATGGAGAAGAGTGGTCAAGAGTGAAGCAATTTCGGCTAAGTGTAAAAATTCACTTTGCAGAAATTGAGGTTGAGATTGCGATCTCAAATATGAGACCGCGGTCTCAACCTCAAACTTCTGGAGGGTAAAATGGACATTTGGTTCGAGACCGCGGTCTTAATCCCAAATTTCTGCAAAGGCATTTTTCATGCCGAGTCGAGACCACGGTCTCAAAACTCAGACCGCAATCTCAAAGTGTTTGAGACCGCGATCTCAAAATCAGGTCAGATCGCGGTCTCAAAACTGAGACCGCGGTCTCGACTGCCAGAAAGTTTTAAAAATATCGAATTCTTCTTTTCTTCTCACAAACTCTCTCTATTCCTCTTCCCTCTTCCGAAAACCCTAACCCTAAATCCTCAAATTCTTCTTTCATCTTCACCAAAATTTTCTTCTCACAAACTCTCTCTATTCCTCTTCCCTCTTCCGAAAACCCTAACCCTAAATCCTCAAATTCTTCTTTCATCTTCACCAAAAATCACCAAAAACTCCACACCCACCACTAATTGCACTTTTTTTTTTCTATAGGAACATCAAAGCAACCACCTTTTTGAAGATTTGTGGAAGAAATTTGGCTTCAAAGGGGATTGACACAAAGGCAATTCTTAGAAAAATTTCAATCCGAAAAAGAACGAGTAATATCTTTCCTTGAATTATTAGTTGTAATTAGCAATTTTTTAAGACAATTGTGGAATTTGGTGGATTACAATTGTGAAAAAATTTGTGGTATTGAATTATTGAATTGTTGACAAGTAATTGGTGCTAATTTGTGCTAGAAGAATTTTGAATTGTCCAATTGTTGAAATTCTTGTTTGAATTGTGATTGAGTTGAATTGAAATATTCGAACAATTGTTGGGAATTTGGATTGTGATTTTGTGGTGTTGGTAATTTTGCTTGAAAAGTTGGATTTTTGAATTGGTGATTGAATTCCTTTTAGAATATGACGAGAGGGGTTTATGGCATTTCTGCTGAGAGAAGGGTGAGAATGAGAGAGAGAGGGACTGGTTCTAGAAAAGGAAATCTGGAGAGGGGACAAGCGGAGAAGGGGGATCGGAACAACCATTTGAGGGTGGTGATCAAATTGAACCTCAATTCTCGAGTGATAGAGCTCAACAGTTATTCAAAAGTAACGAGAAGCATGAGGTAATTAGAGAGAGGAACTTTGACCTAACCATGCATTGGGGAGTATACGAAGATTCTAGGAGAGCGAAAGAAGAACAAATTCGTTCAAGGCATTGGGAGGGTTTTAACGCTCAGGTTGACCTCGGGGCTACCCAGTTAGTCAAAGAATTTCATTGTAATTTATGTGAGTTAGAGATGGCAAGGTGCGCATACAGGGGGTTTTGGTAGATTTTGGTAGATTTTGGTGCTGATGTGATTAATGCGTATTTCAACGTATATACCCCCCGTACCTTCTAGTCAATATTTGGCATTTTTGAACAACAAAAATAAGGATATGGATACAATCAAAGATGCCATTTGTGATAGGAGGGTAGAGTGGATTAAGAGTACTTCGTCTGCCATGGAACTAAAATTTCCTCATCGAGGACTCTCATTAGTGGCTAAGTTATGGTTTTATTTAATTAGTAGCCGCATTTGGGGGTCCAATGCAGTGAGCTTTATCTAGAGGGATAAGGTACTCTTAGTCTATGCCATCATGACTGGGATCCCTGTGAATATTGGTCACCTAATTAGACAGGGGTTTTTAGAGAATGGGAGGTCGGGACGACCCATATTTTATGCCCCTAGTCTAATTCACTATCTTTGCACCATAGCGGGTTGCCCAATTGGTCCTTTGGAGTCATTGACACATCCTAGAGGAAGGATCAATCGGGAATATGTCTATAGGATGGTGAGAGAATATGAGAAGCACCACCAAGAGGAGTACCCTGCCCAGCCTCAGCCAGGATTCTATATTCGACCACCTCAGAGAACTTCAATGATTCTGATAACCCCAGGTGTAGTATTCAATGTTGCGGTAAGTGAAGAAGAAAGGAACGATCTACAGGGGTACTAGTCGTACAGTCAAATGGTGATGCACAACAACTTGACGGTTATTGGAGAAGCTTTAAAGGTGACTTCATTAGGCACTTGGGTCCAGCCACCATCACCTCCGGCATGGCACTTTGGTCCACCTCGTGGATAGTACTACACACCACCGGCTGCTACCACACATCATGAGGGATCTAGCCACGCGGGTGCGACTGGAAGGGACATGGATGATGATCATGAGGACTCCCAACCTAGTGACGCGGAAGAAGGTCAAGACCAGATGGAATGAAGAGAAGAAGCCACCATTTGTTTGAGTACGAAAGAATACCAACCTTGATTATTGAACTAATTTGATGGATGACGATGATTTTCCCTGTTTCATTGGACACCATAGCTTTTAATTACTTTAGATTATGTTTATTTTATTTTAATCAGTTTTTGGAATTGAAGTTTTCAATTATTCTTTCTTTTAAGTAGTTTGGCTAATGGCCTTAAGCTGATGCCAAGTGATACATTTTGATGCTTTATGAATGAAATTTCTTTTGGATTATTAAACTGACACTTGGTGAAGTTTGGTTATTGCCTAATAAGAGTAATATGGCTGAGGGCCCTAAGCTGATGCCATCTTTGCATTAGTTGATGAGTTGAATGGAATATTGATTTTGTTTGAAGCTTACTTGGTGAGATACATGGCATGGTTGCTCTTAACATTTTTACTCAAGTTTAATTCTAGGCTTAAAAGTAGTACATTGTTTAAGTAGTTTTCGTTATTTTTGGGTTTTGTCTTGATATTTAATTTTGGGTGAGTGGGAGGATGATTTATTCATCAACTTGAATAAAAGAGACAAGTTTGGGGGTGTTTATCTTTTTGTGTTGGAAATGGTCATTTTATATATTTTGTTGCCACTTGACGATTAATGGATGGAAAGTTGATCTTTTTACAATTAGGTACTCAATGATGATAATTTTGATGTGCAATGCCTTGTGAGTGAAGTATATGATTGATTCTTTTCAAGAATTTTTGTGTGAGTGAGTAGTTCATTTGCAATATGAAGAATTCATAAACTTGGCATTGCTATTTTTCAAAAAGAAGTGCTGAAATTTTAGGAAAATTTATTTGAAATATTGTTTCTTATCAAATCATTTATATTATGTGGTTGATGAACTATCTTTTGGGGAAAAAAATGAGTTAAATGAAGTAGCAGGAATTTTGGGACATTTCGTGTGTTTGCATAGGAAATGCTCTTCTAACTTGTGAATAATTGATATTCGAGATTAATTTTTTGTACATTTCACTCATTTTCCTTGGTTTAGGGCCGAAACAAAATATTTAGGAATAAGGCGAGTACGGGATCCCGACATGTACCCATGTTGTTTCTCCGAAATAAGCCATTAGAGTAGTAATAAGGCGAGTACGGGACTTCGACATGTACCCATGTTGTTTCGATCCGAATTAAGCCATTAGGAATTGTGTTTTTCGTATACCAATAAGTTAAGGAGTAAATGTTTGTAATACTTATCATTAATCTCATATTACTTATTCCTTGTTAGAGGTTCATTCCCGAAATGTGTGACAATGCATTTAAGTTGATTCCTAATTGAACTTCTACTTTCATAATGCTTAGTCGAGAGAGTTGATTAACTTTATAATATTTGTGATTTGAGAAGTAATGGTGTTTCAAATGAAAAGAACTAAAACTTTTTCAATAATTCTTTTCGAGAATGGTAATGCTTGGTGATGTGAAATCTTGTGTAGAGAATGAATTTGTGCTTCTTCGTAAAATGAAATTTCAATTTTGGATTGATTTACTCATATTCTTCACATATCACGTAGTGTTGAACATTTCTTGAGAGATCGCTTAATTGTTCTAAGTACATCCATGATTCATCAAGTGTCACGTCAACTTTGGAGGTGTTTAAATGTTTGAATGTTAGTAGGTTTCATTTATAGTATCTGTTAATCTTTGTTTTGCTCGGGACTAGCACAACGCTAAGTTTGGGAGTGTGATAACTCTAGTAAACTAGAGTTATTTTCCTCTAAATTATAGCATTTTGATAGTTTAAATTCCGAAATTAGATAAGTAATTGAAGATTTTAGTTAATTTCTTTCATATGTATTTGTATTTTCATTTTTGAATTAATTATGATAATTTTGTGTTAAATTTTTAGTTTAATTAAGTGCTTAATGGTGTTAATATTATGCAGGTTAAAAATTAAAGGTTAGAAGCTGGAAGGAACAAAGCTCAAGGGACCAAATTGCAAAATGGAAGAAATGAATATTGCTGGAAGGAGAGTCGAGATCGTGGTCTCGACTGTTCCAGACCGCGATCTCGACTCGCTGAATGCTAAGTTGTAAAGGCAATTTTGTAAACTTCCAACTCAAAAACCCTGATTTTGCCTTGTATAATGCTGCACTATTTAAGCTAAGTAGAATTAGTTTTAGAGAGAGAATTTTAGATAGTTTTAATAGAGTAGAGAGTTTTAGATAGTTCTAGATAGATTAGGATAGCATAAACTACAAGTTACTTTTTCTAATATAAATTTCTCTTAACTTTCATCTTAAATCTTCTTTAAAATTCTTGTCAAGTTTAAATTTTTATTAGATAATCGTAGTGGATTCTTCGCAAGGTTCAAGTAGATATAATTTTTATTTGCTTTCTTATCCATTTTAGTGAAAATTTCTTTACTTTCAAATTAAAGTTTGTAGGAAAATTAGGGTTCTTATCAATTTCGTGCTTTCTATTTAAGAATTTTCAATTTCTAGCTTTAATGTTTTAGTTAATTCTTAGTGGATTTCCTTAATTCCAATCGAAAAATCAAAAAATATTTAATTTCCTACTTTATCTTTCTCTAATTTTTACTTTAGAAATGAATGCTTTTAGTATTCAATTTTTCTTTCTTCTTTAGTGTTTTTAGTCGATTGATTCTCTTGTTCTAAATTTTAGTTTTAATTAGATTAAATTAGGTTAAAGAATTAAAATTATAGCTTTCATTAGAATAGTTCTATCATCTACCAATTGATTTAGCTTAACTGCACAAATACCCTTAAACCTTGGTAATTGCAAGAAACAATCCTTGTGTGAATGATCCCTACTTCCCTTAGCTACTAGTTGACAACCGTATATTTGCGGGATGCCATCTAGTTAGTAGTAGGATTTAGGTGTTCATTGAATTATAACTAGATGTGTTAAAGAGGCATCAATGCCTTGTAAATTTTCTTCAATATTGCAGTATCGTTTTGAGTGCAAATAACGATACCGTGGTATGGAGCTAATTGCTACAAACTTGATTTCTCCTTTTAACCCTTTATCCATTTGAATCTTCTACTTTAAACTCCATACCTTTAAGCCCAAACCTAGTAATAAAACCAATAAACTGAATAAGTTACCAATTATACTAAAATTAGCACTAATAAAATGACATTTACACAAAATGCAAATTCAAATATTAAATGCAATAAAATTATGCAAACGAACACATAAATCTATTCTAAACTCCAAAAAATACTAACAAAACATCTAAATTGATCAAGCAAAATAACTCACTCTAGTTTCCTAGAGTTATTACACCCCCAAATTTAGTAATTTGCTAGTCCCAAGCAAAATAAGAAAAGAAAAAGAACAAAACTAAACAAGTAAATGATAACACTATATTTAGAGCTATTTGTATATCTCTTTTGTTATGCGTTTTGGTGTGTTTAGTCCTATTTGTCATGTTTTAGGGGAGTAAAGTCATATTTAGGTTGTTCATAGTTGATTGTGTTGTTTTGAGTCATTTGGTAATTAAATGTGTGTTTTATTAGTATATTTTTCTATTCACTTTGTTTTATGTACAGATGAAATGAGGGACAAAGTGCTCAATTAACAAAGGAATGTGGAGGTAAAGAAGTTGAGAAATGCTAATAAAGACCAGCCGCAAAGTGAGGTAGAAATAGAAGCATAGCTAAAAACTGCGGCCGAATCAAACACATCACTCGAAGTTATGTCTGCGTGTGAGACACAGACTGCGAGAGAATAAGGCAAAACCACCCACAGTTTGCGGGTGGTCCATTTAGGCCTTGGCCTGTTATACGATTTTTATAAATAAGGGGCTTATGTAATGACTAAAAGGAAGTGATTTTCAAAACTTCTTTTCAGTCTTTTGTTTTGGGTTTTAGAACTGTTCTTCTCATACTTTAGGGTTTAATTGTTCTTCAATTCCTTAGTTTAAGTTTCAACTTTCGGATCGTTCAAGTAATTCAATTCAAGTTCTTTTGCAGCAATTTCAATTCTGGTAACTTTTGTATATTTATTTATTTCAATTGCTCTTTTAATTTCTGTTTATCAATCTTCCATAAATTTGTTTTCTTGTCTACACATCATGAATTGCTAAATTAATTAGGGTTCAGAAGCACGTGATGCAATTATTCATGGGTTAATCTAAATTTAAGGGTTGATCACAAAATTATATTAATCTGCTAATAATTAACATAAATATGCAAATCTAAGCTAGAGTAACTAACCTTAGTTTTGGTTTGGTTGGTTGAGGGTTTAAGGTTTTTGAGATTCTATCATAAGCCAGTATTAAATTATTAGGCTAATTATTCCAAACCAAGGTGGCAAAATTGATTAGTTGATTCACCAAGTTTTCTTAGCGGGAAATTTTGAATTCTGTATAGATAAAGACCTGAATTGGTTAATCAGGCAAGAGAATGTCTCGAGCCCTAGTTAATTAATTTGATAAGATTCAATTACCAAAGGCTTCGGGTTGAGTTCAAACATGGGAATAGAATCCCCATAGAATATAATTGAATTGATTGATTAACTTGAGATTTGATTAAATCCAAGATAATTGCTAGCCTAACATTTGACCCACTTTTGTCAACTACTTGCAACCTTAATTGCATTCAGTCATTCCTTAAAGTTTAGTTATTTATTTGTTTAGTAATTTTAATTCTAAGATCCAAATTCTTTTGCAAACCGACTGTCTAAAGGAAATTGGTCTAGATTCTTAGATACTTGTTACTAGTCTTCATGGGATCAACCCTTATTCACCATACTACAATAATAACCTTATACTTGCGGATATTAGTGGAAATGTGAAATAAGGTAATTTAACTTGGTCAACTTGGATCAGTAAACGCATAACACATCACTAAAATTACAACACACAAGGTGAATAATGGATGTATTTTGAATAATTAGATGATCTCTCAAAAGACCTCAAATAGCATATAATAATTGGAATATTCAAACTAGTCACTCCAATTTTTTCACTTTTCTCAAAGAAAAAAGGTTCAATTGTCAGCAAAAACTTTCAAATAGCCAAGTATTTTTTGTAATCAAAGAGGTTTTCTAAAAATACACTCCATTCAGCCAAAACATACCATTGTTCAATTCAAAAGGATTACAAAATTCTTTACCTATCTCGACAAGGCCGCATGAAAATAGAAAAATCATTAGGACTCTACCTAATATGCACATGTCACACACAAATGGGAATAATATTGTATCTAGGAGGGTCATATGAGTAAAATGATATCAATGATGAGTATTACAGACATTTTTTCCTAAATTTGTTGGTATACTAAAACATAAAGGTTCATTTTGAAGACTTTGCTTCTACTTGCCTCTACTTGCCTCACTTTTAAAAGTAGTCCTATTGACCATTTCAGAGAAATAACATTTGTGATGCCCAAATCTCGTACTAGCCTTATTTCTATTCTAAGAGCATATTTCTAAAAAACAACATTTATAATGATAGAATCCCATACTCGCCTTATTCTTAAGAGCAAACTATTTTTGTTTTTTATGGTCCTAAACCAAGGAAGAGTAGTAAAATGTACCCAACTTCAAATCCAAACTAATCACTCTCAAGAGAATAAAACTTCACTATCCAAACATACAAATGACCTAAATCACTTCCATTCCAGTTAAACCAATTTTTTGAAAAAAATGAGTGAACTAACAAGGTAATACTTTTGAATCGATCAAGAATACGTTTCACATGAACAAGTTCAAAAATGTAGTTAGCCTCACTCTATAAAAGTGTAATACATGTTTTTTTTTTAAAATAAACTTTTGGTTGCAAAAGAACTACACAACACAAACCAAAAAATGTCAAAATTGAATAAACTAACCATATGGTATTGCAAATCCATCGTCATCGTTCAGTACCTTAATCACTCAATTTTCCATCCAACATTCCACCACACACAAATATACAATCACAAAAAGAAACCACTCCAAAAACTGGCAAATAACATTCCAAACTAGTCAATTGATTCTAATCATGAGTACAACTCATACTTCCACCCATCCAAAATCGAACAAACATAGACAAACATAATTATAATTGGAAACACAAAAAGCATATTTTAAGAGTCAAGTCCTACCACATCAAGCGAAGGACTTATTCAAAACTAATTAACCAACAAAAACATAAAGAAACTAAGGCATGAATAACCAAAACCAAGTAATCATCATTATAAGCTCATTAAAGTCAATAACCATTCTAGCACAAATACAAAAAATCTACTCTGGCTTTAACTATTTGACCTCAACTAATTGTTACAACAAAAGAAATTAAAGAGTAATATCAAAAAAGCATAATAATGACATAAAATAAAAGTACAAAGGAATGCTAAGGAAATGAAAATGATAATGTTTCTTCCAATCACTCAAATCTCATACAAGTAATGGGTTGAGAAAAGCAGGGATAAAAAGTGTCTTTTCTAAGTTTTGGCAAGAATCAAGCTTCATCATTGACTTTATTGATGTCTTCAATGACCATTTGGTTGTCATCAGCCGCTCCATCATGTTGTCTTTCTTCAAAGTCTTTCTCAAGAATACCTCTAGCTTTATCCATTTTCTTTGCCCCTCCTATCGGTCCTTCTTGTGTTGCTTGGGTTGACCTCACATTCAGTGAATAAAAGTGTTACCCTCAGGGAACTCCATAATGCCAAGTAGGTGGTGGCTATAGATGAATCCATGAGCTCACTATAGAAGGTTGACCATTAAGCGTCATCAAAGCCATTTTGCGGTAGTCAAATGTCTCTTGGGATGAGCATTTGACTGTATGTCTAGTAACCATACAGTTCATTTTTCTCGTCTTCATATTGTGGTACGTTGAAGACATTGCTTGGTTGGAAGAAGAAGGCTTGATATGGAATTGGTTGAATTGATGGTTCAATAACTATTTGATACTTTTTGAACTCATGCACCATGTTATATACATACTCTTTGTTTATGCGTCCTTGCTCAGATGTTTGAGGCTCTCCTAGAATTACTGGTCATCTGCATCCACACAAAGAAATGAAACGAATTTTGGAAAATAAAAGTTGGGACAATTAGACTTCCCATTGGCTAGGAACCCTTGCCGAATCAATTTCCCAATATCAAATGGCATGCCATCCAAAATTGCATAAATTAGACAAGTCATATCCCTTTGTACCACACTCATAGCAATTAAATCCCAAATCTTGCAACTCACAATATCAATCTAAGACCTTTGCGAGGCAATTTCAAATGAATATCTGGGTAGTATTCATAGTCCAGTTTATGCACATCTTCCTCACACAATAGGTTCTTAATTGCTTCCATGTTTTTCCTTCCCCTAATGAATTCTTTATATTCATCACTAGAAATATTTGGTAAATTATAAAGGCATTGATTTTCTCAGTAGAAAAATCTACCAAAACACCCCGGACTCTACACTTACCCTTCACCAAATCACAAAGATTGCAATGAAAGGTTAGTGTAGCCTGATTTCACTTATTCATTGAACCGCTCCCATTGTCTTCCATCTAATTGGGCTTCTAATTGTAACCTAATGAATTCATAATCACCCCAATTTTTTGACAAGTCGAAAGCTCTTTCCTTAATCACATCATTGTTTTGGTAGGCTTGAAAATTTTCCTTGGCCTTATCACTCGTAAAAATCAAATCATCACTAAGTTCAAGTGTTTCACTCAGTCCTTCATCACCTTTTTTTTTCTTTGAAAACTCACCTCTTTCCCCACCTCTTCCTCTAAACACCCTTCTAGGCATGATTATCATCAAAATCAACCTCAAATAAAACCAAATATAATGCGCAAATCAAATTTCAATTAAAACTTCACAAAAACCCCAATTCTTAATTCAAGCAATTCCAAATTGATTTCAATAATTACCAATCAAAATAACAATTTCACAATAATATCAACCCAATTCAATAAATAAAAGCACAATCCAAGATAATTCAATTCTATAAAATCCTAGGAAATTCTCAACAATAATGCTCAAAATCAACCTTCAATTACCCTAAAAGTAATTCTAGAACAAGAAGACTTATGGACTTAAGCACAATTGAAAATCTCGAAATTTTATTACCTGGAAGATTTGAAGTAGAACCACCTTTAAAGCTCTTGAATTTCTCCTTGAATGTTGAGAAAACCCCTTTTTCTTGCCAAATTGATGGTTGAAATTGAAGAATAGAGGGTTTGTTGGTTGGTTATAGTCGTTTATGGGAGTTTTTGGAAGGGAAAAGGACTTTTAGGTAAGACGAGAGGAAGAATTATGGAGGCTAAGGCTTTCATGGAAAGGAGATATGAACGAGAAAAGGTTGAAAATTGGCTATTTGAGCATCCTGTCTGTGGTAAATACCGAGGTGTCATTTTTGAACTTGATTTCGATACTGCAATGTGCGGTATAAAACTCTTTCTAGGTAAGGGTCAATATTGCAGCATTGATTTACTTTACTGAATCGATACTGCAATATGGAGCTGGTGAAAAATATCCCTTCCAACAGTTCAACTTGATATCCATACTGTGGTATAGACTACAAGTTTTCAGGCAAAGGTATGGGCTCAAACTTCAGCAACCTCTCTTTTCCTACACTTTTGCCAAATTTTCATATTTTCTTCATCTTACCCCATAACTCTTCAACATCTATAAATATAAAAAAAAACACAAGTATTAGTGAACAATTTCACTCATTTCCTTTGCAAAACTTATTATAAACATAAGGAAACAACTTAAACCTAAATTTAAACAAAATTAAACCTAAACATGATTCAACATAAAATTAAGCTTAAACAAAGACATAAGACATAAAAGTAAAGTTTGGGTTGCCTCCCGAGAACGCTTATTTATAGTCATTAGCATCACTATGGCATGAAAGACTTAGGTATCAATATAAAGGACGATTGTATGCCCTTTTTCCTTTGCATCACCATGATAAAGCTTCAACCTTTGCCCATTGAATTTGAAATTTCAGTGCATCCTATTTAACTCCACGGCTCCATGTAGGAATGCTTGAACTACTTCTTATGGACCTGCCCATTTAGCTTCCCAAGAAACAATTTGAGTCTACAATTGTAGACTAGAACATGATCATCAGGAGCAAAATCATTCCCCAAGATTTGCATGTCACACCATGTCTTGGTTTTTTCCTTGTAAATCATGGAGTTCCCAAATACATCCCTTCTAAATTCATCCAACTCGTTCATATCTAAGAGTCTCTATTCACAAGCTTCCTTCTAATCAAAGTTCAAACTTTTGATAGCCTAATATGCTTGATGTTCCAACTCCACTGGAAGGTGTTACAAGATTTACCATACACCATCCTATATGGTGACATTCTAATTGGGGTCTTGAATGCAGTGTGATATGCGCAAAGTGCATCGTCCAGCTTCTGCGACCAATCCTTCCTTGAATTGTTAACGGTCTTCTCCAAGATCTTCTTTAACTCCATATTAGACACTTCTACTTACCCCAAAGTTTGGGGATGATAGGAAAATGTAATCTTGTGTTTCACCCCATACTAAGACATCAAGGTTTCAAATTGAGAATTTTTTAAGTGAGAACCTCCGTCGCTTATGATTGTGTGTGACACTCCAAAGCGTGAGAAAATGTTGTTCCTAAGGAACTTCGTGACCACTTTTGCATTATTGGTTGATGTAGAAACTATTTCCACCCATTTTTAGACATATTTGACAACAACCAAAATGCACTTGTTGGCCTAAGAAGTTGGGAAAGACCCATAAAGTCAATGCCCCAAGCATCAAATACTTCTAGCTCAACAATTCCATTTTGGCATTTCTTGCCTAAGAAACCTTCTTGATATGTTACCAACCTTTGACATTCATCATAATTGATTACAAAGCTTCTCAAATCCTTGAAGATGTTTGGCCAATGTAATCCACTTTGCAAAACTTTCGAGGAGGTCCTTTGGGCACCATGATGGCCTCCAACGGATGATGAATGGCAATGTCTCAAAATATCTTCTACTTCTTCTTCCGGGATGCACCTTCTGAGAAGTTGATCACTACACTGGTGAAAAAAAATAATGCTCATCCCAATAATAATGCTTGATCTCCGACAAAAATTTTCTCCTTTGGTTCACACTCAAGTAAGTTGGCATCACCTTTGCAACTAGGTAGTTCACAACATCCACATACCATGGGTGTGCATCCTTAAATATCAACAACTTCTTTGTTGGAGAATCTTCTTGAATTGGAATTCCTTCTTGAGCAACTGACCTTTACCCTTCTATTCTTGACAGATGATCCATAATGACATTCTAGCACCATTTCTTGTCTACAACCTCCCAATCAACGTGATCATTCTTGCAACCTCCAATCAATTTCTTGTCTACAAATCTCAGTTTTCCATCTTATTTAGAAAACAAATACTTCAGCGCGAAATGATCTGTATACACAGTGATCTTAAAGCCAATCAAATATGAATGAAATTTGTCAAATACAAACACTATAGCATGTAATTCCCTTTCTGTAGTTGAGTAATTCATTTGAGCATCATTTAAAGCTCTACTTGCATAGTGTATGACATGCAAATTTTTCTCCACTTTTTGGCACAAAACCCTATAGCATAATCAGTAGCATTTTTCACATTAATTCAAAGGGAAGTAACCAATTAGGAACAACAATTATAGGTGCAGTGACAAGTCAAACTTTGATTCATTAAAAGCCTTTAAGCAAGGATCATCAAAATTAAACAATCAATCTTTTTGAAGCAAAGAATATAGAGGTTTAGCAATATGGGGAAATTTCTAAAGAATCTACGGTAGAAACCCATATGTCTACGAAAACTTCTAATTCCCTAACATGATTGTTGTAGGCGGAGGCAATTTTTCAATCACCTCAACCTTTACTCTATCTACCTCTATTCCTCTTGATGAAATTCTATGCCTCAACACAATTCCCTTTTGTACCATAAAATGGCATTTCTCCTAATTAAGGACCAAATTAATATCCCCGCATCTTTAAAAAACATTTAGATTAGACAAGCAATCATCAAAGGATGTACGAAAAACACTAAAATCATCCATGAAAACTTCAAAAAAAATTTCAACCATGTCATGAAAGTTGGCAAACATGTGCCATAAGGGCATGTGAATGTGGTTTTCTCTTGATTTTCCTAGCATATGGCTATTTGAAAATGCCTGGAGTAGCCACAGAGAAAACAATAATATGTAAACTCAGCCAATCTCTCTAATATTTGGTCAATGAAAGGTAAGGGGAAATGGCCCTTTCGGGCGGCTTCATTCAATTCCTAAAATCAATGCACACTCTCCATCCCGTGACCAATCTAGAAGGAAGAAACTCATTATTGTCATTTATACTAAGCACCACAGTAATACCAACTTCTTAGGGACGACTTGGATTGGACTTACCCATTCCAATTTAGGGAAAATAATACATGCATCAAGTAATTTCATGACTTCTTTCCTTACAACCTCTTTCAGTGTGGGATTCAACCTCCTTTGAGATTGTCTAACCAGCCAATTCCCCTCATTCAAAAGAATTTTATGCATGCAAATCTCTTTCAAGGTTCGTTGCTTGAATACCTCCTTTACCTAAATCATCTTCACCACATCTATTTTCTTGCATTTGACCATTTTCATCTAAGAGATTCAAGCACTCAATTGTCTCTTCATCATCTTGGCTTACCTTGGTTACGTTAACCATTGCTTTCTCCCATGGAGATTTTACCAATTTGTACCTACAAAAATCGTAAACCAAATCATCAATCACATTAATGCTTATTAGGTCATAATAAGTAGAAGGAAGTTTTAATGAATCGAAGACATTAAAAGTAACTTCATTATTAATTCTAAATTTGTCTGCAAATTTCCCCTCTTGGGCTTATATGACAGCACATCTGGTGGCTAAAAAAGTTCTTCCTATAGTGATCCGTATGTCTTTGTCTTCCTCCATATCCAAAATTATAAAATCCGCCACAAGATAGACCTTGTCTACCATGATGATGACATCCTAAACTATCCCTCTTGGAAACTTGATACTCCAATATGCAAGTTGCAAAGTAACACCAGTGGGCTTCAAATCCCCACCATTAAGTTTCTTGTAGGGCGAGAAAGGCATGAGGTTAATCGTGGCTCCTAACTCGCATAGTGCTCTTTCAAATTAGACACCTCCTATTTCACAAGGTATTCTAAATAAACCCGGATCTTTGAGCCTTGGAGATAGCTTCCTTGTGATCAATGCACTACAACCTTTCGTTAGACAAAGAATCTCATCTCCATAAAGCTTCTGTTTGAAGTAAAGAGTTGCTTCATAAAGTTAGCATAACTAGAAATATCTTCTAGAGGCTTCATGAATGGAATGTTGATACTCATCTCAAGTTTCTTGAAAACCTCTAGAAATCTCTTGCACTTCTTAGCTTTTCCATCTTCTTTCAATCTTTTAGGAAATGGAATTCTCATTTGCTTGGTCAATTCAAATGGTGGATTTTTTTCCTTCATTTTGTTGATTAAGGGGCTTATTAGACTCTTCAATCATTTTGCCTTTGCCCTTTGAAGACTCCTCTTCTTCTACATTATCCACAAGCTTTCCATTCTCTTTACCCTTTGAAGTTAAACTCTCTCCAACCTTATCATCTAATGTTTTACGGTTCCTAAGTATGATGACTTGAACTTGTTCTCTTCCATTGTGGTCTCTTAGATGGTGATCCCTTAGGTTGAGAATTGTATCATTTGGAAGAGCTCCCATTGGCCTTTCATTTGTTTGCCTAAGTACTTGGCCCAATTGGGTCTCCAAGTTCCTTGTAAACACCTTTTGATTCCTCACGAAAGCCTCATGTTCTCTCCTTAGAGCTTTATGCTCTCTTCTCAAGTTCTCAAATTGAATTTGTAGGTTATCTCCATTCCTATTGAAATGTCACCATTGTTCATGGGTGGTGGTGAGTTGGGACGTTGATATGAGAGCCTTGATTGATTGTTTTTGTAAAAGGAATTGAGTTAAGAGTATTGGAAATTGGGTTGAGGATTTTTTTGGTATGGAGGTTAGTAGGCTCTTGAAGATGAAGCTTGATTATGGAAGTTTCATGGGGGGCTTGTTGTTGAGAGGATTGGTCACTCCATGAGAAGTTTGGTTGGTTTCTCCAAGAAGGGTTGTAAGTATTGCCATACACATTGGGATGATTCTTTGAGAAAATGGCTCAGTTTGAGACATAGTTCATTTGCTCACTTTCCTATGGGTGCTTCACATTGTCCATTCAAATGGTTTCGGGAGCAAAAGTCACAAACTAACAACCCTTGAGAGAAAGATGATACGGCATTCACATTGCTTTCCCTTCCAAGGTTCTCAATAACTCTTGTTAAATTAGCCATCATATTAACCATCATCCCATTTTGTGCAAAAAATGCATCATTGTTATTCAAGTGAAGAACACCTCTTTGAGCTTGAGTTAGTTGCACATTATGTTTAGCATTGAGTTGAGCTATAGGGTCATGTTGGTAATAATTCGAATCCGTCATGTTAAGAAGTTTTTAGACCTTCTCCGGTGTCTTGAATAATAAGGAACCGACTGCTGAAGCATCTACAATGGACTTTGTCTCTTGATAGAGTCCATAGTAGAATGTTTGTATTTGGAGCCACAAAGGAATGGCATGGTGGGGACACTTTCTAAAAAGTTCTTTGAACCGTTCCCAAGCTTTCCTTAGACCTTCTCTTGTATCTTATTTAATGGATGTTATCTCATTCCTTAGTCTTGCAGTCCTAGATAGTGGAAAATACTTAGCTAGAAATTCTTGTGCAATCCCGTTCCAAGTTGTGAAGGTCTCTTGCACATGTGATTGATGCCACCATTTCACCCGGTCTCTTAAAGAAAATGGGAACCCTCGGATTAATGCAAACACAATCGGGATGAAGTCCATTAAATTTACAAGCGTACAAGACCTCCTTATAGTTCATTAAGTGAGTGTAAGGTCCTCATAGGGACCTCTCCCAAATATTGCCTGTGATTACAGCATACGAATTAGCACGAGCTTTATCTCAAAATTATTAGCTTGTACCAGCATTCTAGCTATGCTCGAGTTTGCTCCTTTGAAGTTTAGCATAGCATAATCCCGTAGTGGCCTCCCATTTGCACGAAATCCATTACCATTACCTAGTTCTCTATTACAATTTCCATTAGCACCTACTCCATTACCAAGACCTCCTAATCCATTATTATCATCCAACCTCGGAATTTCATTAAGCCCCCTTGCATTATATTGAGGATTTGCCATCTTGATTCTTTCTTGCTCTTGCTGAATTCTTTTCTCTCTTCTAATTGCCCATGCTCTTCTTTCAAGTTACAAATCAAGACTAATGAGTTCTTCTTCTTTAAGTAGCATGTAATGCGAAAAGCACATCAAGGAGCAAATTAACACAAGTGACAAGAAACCAAAGACAATAACGAAGCATTAAAAAACAAACAAATGGAAGTAAACAACTAAAAATGAAACAATTAAAAAAAAAAAAAAAAAAGAGTTTATTTTAGCAAGATGTAAATAGTTAGTAATATTGCCATTACAACAATTCCCGGCAATAGTGCCAAAAATTTGTTGCACAATTTATGTTTGTCATAAGATTTCAAACAACAACTAATAAAAATAAATTCAAACGATCACCAAACCTCACCCATACATTCACAAGTACACGAGGTAAGATTGCAGGTAGGGCGAGCAAGCATCACTCCCTTAAACTACCTAGAACTGGAAGCAAGTAAATAATTACTAAATTATCTAATTAAACTAGAAAGCAAATGGCTATTCTAAGAAAGCAAATAAAGATACACTAATCACTACACTGAAAAGCATAATTGAAATCATAATTAAAGAAAGAGACTTAATCTAGTAAAGCATGCATAAGATTACTTCTAGAAAGAACAAGTAAGTTTACCCTAAGAAAGCAAGTAGAATTTATTCTAGGAAAGCAATCAACTTTTACCTAATACAGAAAATAAAACTATTTTAAGGAAACAAGTAAAATTAATCTAAGAAAGCTAGATTAAAAACAATAAACTAATTTTAACTAAGAAAATGTTAATTAAACTAGAGAATTGAAAAAACTTCATTTTAAAATAATTTGAGAAATTCTAGTAAATGGCTTCAATTCTAAAGTTGAAAGTTGGACTTTTAGGTTTTAAAAGATATTTTTATGAAAGACCACTAATTTCAAATGGATTTTTAACAAAAATTTAAAGATTAACTATGAAATCACCGAAATTAGAAAGAACACAAACAACTTTTTAGGAAATATAGATTTTTACCCTAAATAGATTGCAAGAAATTTATATGGAAAGAAAATAAAAATTATATCTACTAGAAGCAAAGAGAAAGCCCACTAAATTAAGGTAATAAAGATTTAGGCAACTTGCAACAAATTAAGAAGTAGAACTAAGACTAATTGAAAAAGAAGTGTTGATAATAAGGAAACTTGAGCATAAAGAAAGTTTCCACTCTACTCTAAACTAAACTAAAACAAAGAAATGCTAACTATACCTACACTATGTGTCTTTTGATACAGTAAAAGATTAGATTTAAAAGGTTGCTTCAACCAAAAGATAACAAGTGGCAAAAATTAAAAGGTTAAATGCAAAAAATGCCCCTGAACTTACACCGCAGTTGTACTTAAACCCCCTTATCTTATTTAACAAGCACTTATCTCCTTGTCCCTTGCTTCTTCATGTTTTGATACAAAAATACCCTTACTATTTTAATAATTTTGTTTTTCTTTTTTTTTTCCTCTTCTTACTAATCTATTTGTTTACTCTCTCATATTTTTCCTTTTATCTTCTTACCCATTCTTTCTTGCTACCACTAAATTATTATACTACTACTAATTGGTTGGCTAAAAGGTCTAATTCTTTTACACGCGCTTTATAAATAATTTATAGAATAAATGTTTTTTTAATACAAACAACATATATTTTAATAGTAAAATATGGATTTTGTGAGTTTTACTAATGCTATAATTAACAAATAAAAATCTATGAAAAGATAAAATAATTTGTAAAAATTAAACTATATATTGTATGTATGCAAACAATTTTTTTGTGCCATATCATTTGCGTGTCATATTTTAGTTGAGTTTGCCATAACTCCAAAAATCCTATATTAGGCAGGTATAATATTTTCTTACTGTATTTTTTCGATATTGCACCACAAATAAAAAGTTGTACCCATTTCGTCATTCTATAATTTTATTCGTATACTATAAATTTTTAAATTTTCTCTAGCTAAAAAATTTTATTTTTTTATTTGTTAATCTTAATGTTGATAGCTAATCACAAACTTTATCTTACAACAAGATATATTTATTGTATTAAATCATGATTAACCTACAAATTAAATTGTTTAGACACATATGAAAAGTTAGAAATTCTAATTAATTAATTATTAAAAGTAAGTAAATGTTTAGTATTAGCAAGAGAGATAGTGAAAAAAGAAAGAAAAAAAAAGAAAAACAAGATAGAGAAAATAAATAAAAGGAAAAAAGAAGAAGAACAAAGAAAAACAATAATAATTAAAATCATAGAGGTAATTGAGAACTCTAGTAAACTAGAGTTATTTTACTCTAAATTATGGCATTTTGATATTTTAAATTCTGAACTTTGGTTAATTAATTGAAGATTTTAGTTATAATTTCTTTATTATATGTTTATAGTTTTGCTATTGTTAAATATGATAAGTTTTGATTATAATTTTAGTTAAATTAATTACTTAATTGGTTTAATATTATGCAGGTCTAAATTAGAGGTTTGAAGCTGGAATGAACAAAATGCAAGGACCAGAATACAATTTCAGAGGAATTGAAGAGTTGCTGGAAGAAGGATCCAGATCGCGATCTGGATTATTCCAAATCGCGATTTGGACACGGAAATGGATAATTTCCAGAGGTCCATGTCACGATCTCAATTATTCCATATCGCGATGTGGACTCGCTTCCAGCACAAGTAGTAATGGCAATTTTGTAATATTCTAGCAGTCAATTTCTGATTTTGCCTTGTATAATATTCCATTATTTAAGCTACTTTAGTGGTGTAATAGCATATGGAGAGTAGATAGTGTAGTTAGTAATTTTAGATTAGCTTAGAGTAGTATGAGTAGCTTGACTCTTAAGTTATATTTGAATACAAGTCCTCTTCAATTATACTTTAGATCTAGTTTTTAATTCCTTGCAAGTTTAAACTTCGATTACATAGTTGTAGTGGTTTAATCATTAGCTTCAATTAGTTATAATTTTTATTTGTTTGTTAGTTTAAATTGGTAAAAATTTCTTTGCTTTCATTTCAAGTTTCCATAGAGAAATTAGGATTCTTGTTGATTTAGTGCTTTCTAGTTAAGAATTTTCAATTCCTTGCATTAATTTCCAGTTAATTTTTACTGGGTTTTATTTATTGTTATCGAAAATCCAAAAAACAATATTTAGATTTCAAGTTTAGCTCTTTCAAATTCTAGTTTAGAAATGGCAATTTCTAACTTTATAACCTCTTTTATAGTTTTTTTAGCTGTGTTAACTACTTGCTTTTTAATTCTAATCCTATTTTAGTTAAATTAGAGTAGAATTAAGTGCTTTTATTTACTTGTTTCTATTAGAGTAGATTAAATAGTTTCTCAATTTCATAGTTGCTTAATTCCATATACTTGCTTTAGCAGATAATTTTGTTTAAATTTAGATTTTAATTGCTTAAGTTTAATTGTGGTTTTAATTAGTGTAGTTTCATCTCCTATTATTTGAATTTTCTTAACTATACAAAAATTCGTAAATCTCGGTACTTGCTTGCCAAACAATCTTCAAGGGAATGATACCCACTCATCCTATACTATCACCAACTTTGTATACTTGCGTAAGTGAGGTAGAGTGTAGTGATTTTGTGAGGGCTTATTATTACTTGTTAGTTGCTTTAATTTGACCTCTACCTAAGGGCTTGACAAGTTTTTGGCACTGTTACCGGGGATTGTCCTTGGTATTTGGCAATATTGAGCACTTTATGGGTCATGTAGATTAAGCACTTTAGTTTGATTCAGTTGTAAATTTTTGTTTAATTGTTTATATTGGTAATTCTTCTTGTTGAATTGGCTACTTGCTTTGGCTTTTGTAGTGCATGGTAAGAAGAGATAAAAAGCCATTTATTTGCTTGGACAAAGAAAGAGAAAAAGAGTTAAGGGAAATCCGAAAGCATAAAAGAATGCAACAAGAGCTAGAAAGAGTTGAGATGGCAAATGCCAATCAAAATCAAAGGAATTTGAATATTGGGAATGACGAAGAAGAGGTTGCCGGAAATAATAGAATGGGTGATTATGGAAATGGGAATGGCATGAATATGAATGGAAGACTGTTAAGAGAATATGCCATACCAAGCTTTGATGGGGCAAATTCTAGCATTGCACGGATGCCTGCGCAAGTACAAACAATTTTGAGATTAAACCTACTTTGATACAAATGCTACAAGCTCATGCAATGTTTGGGGATGGTCCCAATGAAGATCCATACACACACCTAATGAATTTTGAGGAGGTTTTAGACACGTTTAAATTCAACGGTGTGCACTAGGATTGTGTAAAAATGAGAGTATTTCCTTTCTCTCTTAGGGATAGGGCAAAATCTTGGCTTCAATCTCATGCCTAAGGGACGTTTATCACATGGAACCAACTTGCTCAAGAATTCTTGGCAAAACATTTTCCACCTTCAAGAACTGCGAAATTGAGGAATGAAATTACCTCCTTTAAGCAAGATATTGGTGAGAGCTTAGGAGAGGCATAGGAGCGGTTTAAGGATTTGCTAAGGAAATGTCCTCATCATGCAATTCCATTATGGTTTCAAATTCAAACCTTCTACAATGGATTGATACGAGAGATGAAATCCATAGTGGATGTCTCTGTCGATGGTTCCATCTCTTACAAGACATTAGATCCGGAGGAAGGTCAAGAATTGTTCAATAGTATGGCCTACAATCATTACTATCATGGACAAATAACTCCACCAGTAGCCTATCACCAAGCCAATCAAGCTAGTGCACATAATGGAGTATTGAATTTGAATATGCAAGATACACTTTTGGCACAACAAAGTATGTTTATGAATGTGATGAACAATGTTACAAAAGGGTTGGAGAACTAGTGTGAATGCAATGTCTTCTTCTCCAACCCAACCACGCATGGTGTGTGATTTTTGTGGAGGCAGACATGAAAATGGGCAATGTGAAATGCCTTATGGGTCCAATGAGCAATTCAATTATGTGGCTAATCAATTATCTTTTCCAAAGAATCCATCCAAAATTTATGGAAACACATATAATCCCTCTTGGAGGAATCATCCCAACTTTTCATGGAGCAATATCAATAATCAATCCAATCATCCCTATCAACCAAATCCCCTACCTCAAAATTTTCAACACAATCAAGTTTCAAGTTCTTCCCTCATCTAGACCATATCAACCGCAACATCAAAGAAATTTCTAAACCAACTCATATCAATCTTTCCCCTCCATTTGAGAACCAACAACCAAGATCTCCCTTCTAAAATGCAAATTCTTTCCAACCTATATATAATGACCAATTTGCTCCAAGAGAGAATGTATGTGAAGATGGCTAGAAAAGAGAAACGGAGTATTTGAGAAGAGAGTTAGAAATGGAAAAGGAAGAACATATGAGAGATTTTGAGAATTTGAAAGCTTCGACGAGAAATTTAGAAATTCAATTGGGGCAATTGGCAAGGTTGAATAATGAAAGACCTATTAGGGCGCTTCTGAGCTATACTATTCCAAATCCAAATGAACAATGCCATGTAATAACCCTAAGGAGTGGAAAAGAGTTGGTGGAACCTAATGAGAAGAAAAAGGTAGAGGAAGGATGTAAAGAACAAAAGTCTAAGGTAATTGAGAATGAAAGGGAAGTTGTTCACAATGAAGACAAGAAGGACCACAACAAAAAGATGAGATCGAGGTATCCAAGAAGAAGCATGTGGAAGAA
Organism: Cinchona pubescens; assembly: GCA_025175665.1. Lineage (NCBI taxonomy): Eukaryota > Viridiplantae > Streptophyta > Magnoliopsida > Gentianales > Rubiaceae > Cinchona > Cinchona pubescens. Next base: position 227,973 of record JANKKI010000179.1, read on the forward strand.
CCTTTGAAGATGGATTCATCAATTAAAGTGCCATTCCCTCAAAGGCTCATTGATCCAATAAAGAAGGAAAAAGAGAAGCAATTCAACCACTTTGTGGATATGTTCAAAAGGATAAATATCAGCATTCCTTTAATTGATGTCTTCACTGAGATGCTTAACAATACTTGTTTCATGAAAGATCTTTTGGCAAGGAAGAAAAATTGGGATGATGATGAGAAAGTATGCCTTGATGCCAAGTGTAGTGCCATTGTTCAAGGGAGGCTACCCCCTAAACTCAAAGATCCCGGTAGTTTTATAATACTGATGAATACTAGAGGAAAAACATTGCTTCGATCACTTTGTGATTTGGGGGCAAGCATAAATATTATGCCAAAGGTCATCTATGACAAATTAAGGATTAATAATGTCAAGTCAACTAATATCACACTCCAATTGGTGGACTTATCCGACAGGAAACACATATGGTTTGTTGGAGGATGTGTTTGGTCAAGTTGAAAGATTGGTATTTCCTGTTGATTTCTTGGTGCTAGATACGGGTAAAGACAGTGAGATTCCATTGATTCTAGAGAGACTATTCTTGTCAACCACCCATGCATTAATTGATGTGAAAAAAGGAAAGTTGGTTTTACAAGTTGAAAATGAATCAATTGAATTTGATGTGTTTGAATATAATGATAAAATTCCCAATCCCTTAGTTCTTTTATTGCTAGGTCAAATGAGGAGCAAAATGAAGTTAACCAATGCAATTTAATCAAGTGCTGGAAATAAAAGAAAATTCGAGAAATGAATTGAAGGAAAAACTACCCGATAAGGAATGTGATTTGATGAAGGATCAAGAGATTTTTGCGAAGGCTCGGCAAAATGGTAATGTCGAGAAGTTGAAAAGTTGCAAAAAGAAAAGAAAATGGTTTGAGAAACAATTGGATGTGTTAATTGGTGCACTAGCGATGGCTAAGGTTTGGAAGAAAAAACTTGTGCATGGGAGAACCAAGAATTAAGCTTTACTCATAAAGAAAAAGGGCATCAAGCTTTTTCCATGGAGACCAAAAGAAAAAGGATGGTTGACCATCCTCAAGTTCTTGGAATGAACACCCATGCCATAGTCAACCTATTGACTAAAAGAGTACTTCTTGCCTTGTACAAATAACGATACTGCAGTATCATTTCTAGTAGAATAACGATACCGTGGTATGGAGCTAATTTCCAGCAACTTAAATCTTCCCTTTTTTAACCTTTATCTACTTAAAATTTGTACTTTAACCTCCATACCTTTAACCCCAAACTTGTAAAATACCAATAAGCCTAATAAGTAACCAATTATAATAAAATTAGCACTAATATCATGATATTTACACAAAATATAAATGCAAATGCTAAATGTATTTAAATTACACAAAAACACGCAAATCTGCTCTAAACTCCAAAAAATACTAACAAAACACTAAATTAATAAAGCAAAATAACTCATCCCCTATTTTGCTAAAGTTATCAAGTGGTATACCTTGAACTTGGTCAGGTGATTGGGTGAGTCAGAGTTTGGTTAAATAAAGACTAGATAGAGCTATGTCTTCCAGCTCTTGGAGATTTAAATTTTAGTCTGCTGATTTGAGTCATTTAACCATTGAATCCTCAAAATATTTAATATTATTATTGGATACAAATCATATTCTTATTTGTCTTAGAAAAGGTATGTATGTTTGATCAGAGATAGTTGAATTATGATGGAGTTTCTGATGTTGTTATGTGATCTTAGAATGTTCCTGTTCAAGGGTTTAAATTTTATCAAATAATTTAGAAGATTAAGAGTTGTAGAATGTCTTTGATTATTGGAATAAATCTCCAACAGTTAATTTTAAGGATAAAATTAGAAAGTTGAAATCAAAAATTCATTATCTAAAACAAAGTCCTAATTTTTCCTTAGATTCTTTAAGAAGACTTACAGGCAATTTGGAAAGAGCTTATTAGGAGGAATAATGTTTATTGGCAACAGAAATCCAAAGTTAATTGGTTAAAGGATGGGATAAAAATATTAAATACGTCCATGCCTCTACAATTCAAAGAAAGATAAGGAACAATTTGTTAAATATTGAAAAGTCAGATGGTTTGATATGTGAAGATTTGTTTGGTTTAGGAAGTTTCTAATTACTACTCAAATTTATTCACTTCATCTAACTTTCTAACTATGATGAATTTTTGGATGGTATTCCTCATTTTGAAAGTGTTGAAATGCATAGACAATGAACTAAATCTAAGCCTGTTTTAGAAGTTAAACAAGTTATGTTTTCTATGCCTCATAATAAGTCTCCAAGTTCTGATGGCATGACAACCTGTTTCTTTCAAAAGTTTTGGGTTCTATTTACTGCTAATGTTATTGCAATTGTTTGCAATTTCTTTCATTCTGGAAAATTATTTTCCTCTATAAATCATATAGTAATTACTTTAATCCCAAAGTTTAAAATTCCTATGTTAGTTTCTCATCTTAATTGCAGACCCATTAGTCTTTGTAATACACTTTACAAAATTATTTCAAAAATTGGGTCAATAGGTTGAAGCCGTTATTGTCAGTGTATTCATAAGTCTCAAGCTACCTTTATCCTCGGTAGTCACACTTTGAATAATGTCATGATTACACAAGAATTCCTTCATTATTTCAATGATAAGGGAAAAGGAAAACAAGGATTCATGGCAACTAAACTTAGCTTAAGATCCTCTATCCAGATCTGCTATGTCCAGGTGTCTGTTAAACTTAAAATGTTGTCGTTTCACACAAAAAATATACGCATTGGCCATTTGTTTTTAAAGTGGCATCCACCGTTCATATTCTCTATAAGTAGGCCCACCTAGCTTAAAAATATTCTCTCTTCTTCTCCCTTTCTTTCCATCTGATCTCTCTATTTCTCTTCTTGTTGCTTCTCCTTTTCCCTTTCTCTTTTCAATTTTGATTAATGCAAGGAGCTCTGGAACAGTAATTCATAATAGCTCGAGCTATAAATTGGTTCTTGAATCTATTCGAGATAAGGTTTTTTTTTCTGGTGAAGTATTACAAGCAACAATTATTGGAGTTTCTATTTTAAAACATGGGTTTTTCTTTGAAAAAGTAGGTAGCTTTGGACATAATTGGTTTCAAGTTATCTTACTCAGTTAGCTTTGGAATAGGGATTTTTATTTTACAATTACATCCCTGTTAGCTTTCTGACCTAAATATATATAGGGGATTACACCTTTTCGTTCTCAAATAATATCAGACTTGTCATCGTAGAGTTTTTCCTAGGAAGACTGCCATTAAGTTTTGAATTTGTGGTAGAGTTTGACAATTATAATGGATTTCTCAGTTCCATTAAGGTTTCTCGACAATATTAATGTGATTGGATTTTATTCTAGGTGGGCCTCACTTGTAGTGAAAGTTGGCAATTATTAGTTTAGTCTAATAAAAATAGGTGACAACGTGTACATTTTTTGTGTGAAAACAACAACATTTTTAAGTTAGACAGGAACCTGGACACAGTAGATCTAGATGGAGGATCCAAAGCCATTAACCTTGATATGTCTAAACCCTGTGATTGGGTAGAATGAGATTTGTTTAGCTAGAATCACGGAAAACTGGGTTTTTGTGCTAAATGGATTTATTGGGTTATGAAGTGCATTTCTTCTGTGACATATTTCTTTAATATTAATGGTAATGTTTGTGGCTACATTAAACCTTCAAGAGGTACAAGACAAGGTGATTCCCTTTCCCTTTATCTCTTCCCTATTTGCTCTAAAGATTTAAGTAGTTTATTGTCCAAACCAATTTCAGAAAAGGAGATTTTTGGGGTTAAAATTTGTAGAGGGGTCCTAAAGTTTCACATTTTCTATTTGCTGATGACACATTCTTGCTTTGTAGAGCTAATATTCAAGAAACAAAAGTATAAGATGTGTTGTGGTAAAGCGGTGAATCTGGAAAAGTCTTCTATTTGTTTTAGTAAAAATACCCATTCTCATTTGAAATCCCAAAATTTCTTCAAGCTTTGGGAGATGTTTTTGACAATAGTAGTACTAAAAATTGGGTCTATCTATGTTTGTTGGTAGGACAAAAATTCAGATTTTCACATTGATTAAACATAGAGTCTTGAATAAGATTAATGGATGGAAAGGGAAATTTTTAAGTCCCGCTAGTAGAAAGGTCTTAATCAAATCTATTATTATGTCTCATCTAGTATATGTTATGTCATGTTTCAAACTTTCTTTGGACTTGTGTAATGAGTTAAATAGTATTCTATCTTTTTTCGGGTGGGATGCTGAGAATACTGAGAGGTCTGGAAGTCTGGTTTGTATTGGGTAAATTGGCTTAAACTAATCGATGTTAAGGGAAATGGTAGTTTGGATTTTAGGAACTTTCAATCTTTTAATTTGGACCTTCTTGGAAAATGGTTTTGGAGGCTATTCATCATGTCTAATTTGCTTGTTAGCAAAGTTAGTAAAGCTAAATATTTTCCCAATTCTCTATTTTTCCTATACCATTAAGCCTTCATCTTTCTGGTTATGGAAAAGTTTGAGTTCAGCTAAAGATCTTGTTACTAGTGGTTCTAGGATATTGTTTAGAATGGGAAGAATATTAGAATTTGGAAAGACTCATGGTTTCTTGAATCTTGTGATTTTCACCCTCAGACTAAAAAGCCTTCTCATTGTGATTGTTTCATGGTTTTTGATTTATTTTCTTCTGATAAATCTTGGATTTAGTCTTTGGTCAAAAGCATTTTTTTGAAAAAGCATTATTCTACAAATTCTTATCTCTTTGATGGGTCTTACAGATAAAAGAGTTTGACATTTTACAGATTCTGGTGAGTATTCTGTCAAGTCTAGCAAAATTTTTGGCTAAGACTAGAAAGAAAAGTGAGCGGTTATGGTTAAATAATTTACCTAAAACTAGTAGACATCAGTGTAATCAGAAGAATTGGATGTTCTTGTGGAGTTTACCTTAAAAAAATTGAATTAAACATTTTTTTATGGAAATGTTTGAATGGTGCGATTGAAGTTGTTAGAGATTGTCTCTCTGCAAGCTTCCAAATTCTTGATTCTAGTTGGCCAAGATGTTGGGAATGTATGGAGTCTTTGGAGCATCTTTTCTTTGAGTGTTCTTTCTAAAAGTTAATCTGGAAACTTTATCCAACTTCTTGGCCTAATTCGTAGCATATGCAATTTAATTTCTAGTTATGGTGGGAAGCTCTGCTTGATAATGCATAGCATGTTCATTTGTTTGATCATATTTGTTTGATTGCTTTTAATTTTGGCATATCTAGAAATCAAGGAATAAATTGTCCTTTGAATGATTGGATTTCTGAAATTAATGTTGTGTCCAATGCTCATGCTGAGTGGTTGGAATTTCAAAAAATCCTTTCTCTTTCAGTCCCTTCAGTATAATCTTCTCCTTTGTTTGATGTCTGTTCGAACCCTCCTATTGAAGGATTAATTAAAATTAATTATGTTGCTACTAGTCTTCAAAATGTTCACAAGTCAAGTTTGGGTATTGTTAAATAAGCTAGAGATTATTCTGGGAAGTTGTTGTATGATTGCTTTTTTGCCTGCTGGTGTTCATCAAATCTTAAATTGTTGAAGGCATAAGCTATTAGACATGCTTGTGTTCAAGCACAAAATAAGTCTTGTAGATATATTGAAGTTGAGTCTAATTCCTTTGCTATAACCAAGCTTCAACAAAAGAAGCGTTGATGATGTTGTTTTAGGGATAGTTTTGGTTGACGTTCGTGCTTTAGCCAATTTATTTACCTCTTATACTTGTTTCTTTGTTAGAAGATTGGGTAATCAAGTTAGTCATAGATTAGCTTCTTATACTTTAAGCATTAGTTCTGATGTAGAATGGAAGTCTAAACTTCCCCTTATAGCTTCTTCATGAAGCGTAAAAGATGTGGACAAATTTGTCATTTATTAGTAATAAACAACTGTTATTGTTTGATAAAAAAAATGTTTACTATATATAAAGAGAGGCAAATGATATTGACAGAGTTGAAATTGTTCATGATAGATAATGCCATTATGGGCGAAATGTCTATACTACCCTAAAGTCAGATTAAACAATCCACCGATTTCTCCTGCACAGTTCGTCTCCATTCCCCCTCCCCTTGCCCCTTTTTTCTTTTGGAAGTTTGTATCTCCCAACCACTTTAATTCTTCTTTAATGTTTTTAATTCTTTAATAAATTGAGAATTCGTTAAAACCTATCACCTTCAATGAACAATTAAACTTCCATCCCTAATTTCTTTTTTGATGGAAAATACAAGGAGACTAAGGAGTGTTGTTATCATCGAAGGAATACCCAAAAAAAATCAAAAAAAGAAGAAGAAAGAAACAGAAACAAGGCTTGAAAAAAATAGACGAGTTGATCCATCAAAAGAAAGTCATATTATCAATGTTTGACTCGATGCTCTCAATTCCTGTGTAGTGAGCGATTTGTAAGAACCAGGAATATTCATTAATGGTCTACCATGATCCTAGAGAAACATGTGTAACCTACCCTCCACCTGAGCTATTATAGAGAGAGGACGAAAAAAAAAACTGGACTAGTGGTCACATAAATTAGGGTGTTCATATTGACCCGCCGACCTGAAAAACTCGCTGAAATAGTCTATTTTGAGCTATAAAAAATAGGGTACCCAATTGGTTAATAAAATCGAGTTAAGTAGCGGGTCGCAAAATTGTGACCTGGAAAGTACCCAATCCGATCTATATAAAAGGGTAATTATATTATTTGTCATATTATGGCTTTAGATTACTAAATTTGTTCCCCTCCCTTTCCCATTCGTAGGGTTATAAATATAATTAATAGTCATTAAAAATTTCTTCTTAAATTTTTACTTTAAAATATATAATATTAGACCGGGTCGAGTACCCGGTCATGCGACTCACTTTAATCCCATACCCTATGCATATGAATTGGGTACCAAATCATTTTTTTTTTTTTGACTCAATATAATCGGATCAGATACCCAATTCAGGAACACCTCTAGCACAAACCTGATCATCAAAAGCCCAAATAAAAGCATAGATTTTTACTTTAAAACTGCATGATTAATTGGATTATGTTATTGCCTACAGCCAACCCAAGTCTTTCCAGAGATTTGTATTCAATTACGTAAGAAGATGTAAGGCTGAGTTAATTTTAGAAAAGATGAGCACTTCTTTTTGAAACAACTGGTTTATGATGAATCGATTCACCATCATGCTTGATTTGATTTGAGAATCCATTAATATCAAAGATAAGAAGTGGACATAACCGGCAAAAATCCAAAAGATGAGATTGGAGAAAGGAGTTTGAAGGTTGGAAATGAAGTGAAGTAGGAGGGGGCATTGAATTTTGATGTTGTTTCCTGGCCAAGGACATAGCTCTGTGGTAAAGATTCAAGCTTTTCCATATCATTACTACTTTAATAACCTCTCAACGTTTTGGAGTAATTTTCATTTTTTGGTATAATTCTTAAAATTACTACTTTAATGACTCCGCATCGTTTTGGAGTATTTTTCATTTTTTGGGCGTAAATCTTAATATATATATATATATATATATATATATATATATGCTCTAATGAAGTAGTAGCATATTAGAAGTTTATTATTGCGTAGTGGGGGTTCGAATCAAGCACACACGTGGCTATGTCTTTAGCCCTAGTTAACCACAAAGAAAGAGTCCCAATTGATTTGGTGGTCTCCCTCTTTTATCTCTTTTTAAATTTTAAATATTAAAAGTTTAAAAAAAAAAAAAACCACTACTAACACACTACCATACCACCAATCAACTGTAACTTCTATTTTTTTTCCAAATTAATTTTTTAAAATCATGTACATAGTGTGTGTCTTACCCACTAATATAAGTGATTTTTGTGCTCTCTTAACGGATAAGACCCACTGGTTTTGGTGGTCTCTCTATTTTTTATATCTAAAATTTATTTTTTCAAAAAATTAAAACTCACTTTTAAATACCCATATATATAAAATGTTGTAAAAATTTAAAACTCAATTGTGACAACCCATCAATGTAGAAAACTAATAAAAAAATACCCGTCTTATGGGTTTTTAATTTTAAAAATAAGATGGGTTGGTTGTAATATATGCCCTTGAACTATCACATGTTTACATATGCTCCTAAATTATCAATTTTATTCTTTAATACCTTAAATTGTCAATTTTTTTGGCACATAGGTTCATTCAGTTAAAATTTAGTGAATTTTGACTTTTTTATAATGAAAATACTTTAATACCAATAGATGAATAAAAGTTCTTTTTGCAATTTAAAGGAATAAAATCTTTCACAAAAAAAGTAGTTAAAAATTTATTAATTTTCAATTAATTTGAGCAACGTGTAAAAAAAATTGATAGTATAAGACACCAAATTACTAAAAAAATGATAGTTTTGGGTGCAACATGTAAATCAATTATACTTCAGGGGGTGTATATTGCAATCAACCTTAAAATAATCACAGAAAATATTTTGGAAATTTTGTTTAAACAACCTTAAAAAATAGGGTAAAATGCAAAAAATAAATAAAAACCCTTGTGGTTTGTTAAATAAGTACTTTACCGCCTTGTGGTTGTCAAATGTGCACACAGGTCTTACCCTTTATGCTTTAAATTTTTTTCTTTTCGCAAAATTGACAGAAACCGTCAAAGTTAACCCGTTTTGGCTCTCACGAGCTCATGTGCGTGTGAAATTGTTTAATTTTTTATATTAAAATAATACTTTAATTGACAAATTGGCCCACAAAAATCCTAATTATTCACATCTCTTATTCACCACTTCTTCCAATCCTAAACCTATCTCAGCCACCACCAACAATCAGTCATCACCACCACTACTACCACCGATCAGTCACCATAACCACCACTACTTGTCAATCACCACCACCACCCTCGACTGGACAACACCCATGTTCTACCACCTACAGCTTAAGGAAGAAAGGAAGAAGAAAAGCGGGGAGGGGATATCAGAAAAGGAAGGGTAGAAGAAAGGAGAGAGGAGAAGGAAGACGGGAAAGAGGGAAGCAGGAGGGAAGGAAGATTGGGGAAGATGGTGGTAAGGAAAGGGGAAACAAGTGGGAAGAGAGGAGAGATCTGGGAATGATCAAGTTGAGGGGGGACTGGTGTGGCGGGAAGTGGTGAAGGGGAGAGATTTGGGAGTAGGAGGAAGAGGAGAGATGGTTGAGGAGAAGTTAGGCTGGTGGTGGGGGGGCTACTTGGCAGTGGTTGGGCTGGTGATTGGTGGTGGGGTAGTATGGAGGTAGGAATTGGGGTAGCAGTGGCTAGGTGGGTAGAGGAGGATGGTGGCCTTGGGGATATAAGGAGATCTAGAATGGGGAGAAGATGAATGGTGGGAGAAGGAGATTTGAAGGTGTGGGAAAGAGGGGATGTGGTTGAGGAGGAGTTTAAGGCTGGTGGTGGTGGTGCTTGGGCTGGTGTGGGGATGTGGTTGAGAAAGATTTAGCTAGGCTGGTGGTGGTGGTTAGGCTAGTAGAGTCTGGGATGGCAATGGCTGGGTGGAAAATAAGATAGTGGCGGTCTTGGGAAAAGAGGGATGGGTGCTAGAGTTTCTTTGATATTTTTTTTTTAGTTTTAATTTGAACATATGTTTATTTTTTTATCTTAATTTGAATTTGACCATATTTTATTTTTAATTTGGCCCCAAAACTTTGTGATTATTTTTTTTTTCAATTTGGTCCAAAACTTTATGGGACACTTGAATTAGTTAGGGGTATTTATGACATTCCATGAATCATTGTTAATTTTAACGTTTTCCATCCATCTTACGAAGAAATTTAAACCACAAGGGGTCAAATGCACATTTGACAACTACAGGGGATAAAGTGCCTATTCGATATACCACAAGGGGGTTATTTGCATTTTACCCTAAAAATAATCTAAAAAATATCCAATTAATTTCACTTTGCACCCTTAAACTATTTTGTTTGTGTACTTTGCACCCTAAATTACCATTGACTAATTGGAGCAATGTGCCAAAATTTAAAAATTGGAGGTGGTTGATTGCTAAAATTAGTACTTTAGGATATAAAGTGCAAAAGAATGATAGTTTGGGGACGCAAAGTGCAATTAACCCAAAAATATAATTACCAAAATGAGATCCCTACCATCTTTCCTTTTTATTCACTAGTTTTCTTTTAAGAATTAGGAAATTCGGGCAATAAGACAGCTCTTGAATACAATCTGAAATAGGATTCCATTCTAGAAAAGATTAAATCTCTAGCTTCATTAGCTAATACGTGAGCATATATATATATATATATATATAAATCGCTATAGTATTGTTTTGTTCTAAAGAAAAGTTCAGAAATCCTCGAAACTCAGAGACTTGTAGAGGATGGAGGACGGCTGCGCTATCAGCAGAGATCGAAAGCGACTCCGGGTTAATGATGGCATCGGCCCCAAACTTCTCGCAAAGATGGGTTATCGAGGCGGTGGTCTCGGGAAGAACAAGCAGGGAATAGTGTCGCCAATTGAGCCCATTGTTCACCCTAAAACATGGGTGTAGGGTTTTCCCATCACCAGGCCTCAACAGGCCCCGTCTTTGTCTCTGTCAAGCCAGAGAAGCTGCTGTTGAGTCGTAGGTTGTCGAAGATTAATGGGAAGGACTTAAAGTACTACACTGCTGATGAATCTTTGGCCGAGAAGAAGGAGAAGAAACAGGCGGGTTTTCAGGCTGGACGGTGTCAAAGAATCATTTTTTATGACGGGTTTCGAGGTAAAAATCCTAACTGACCTGAAGGATTTAAATACGGAAACTGAAACTAGTAATGTTATTGTTAGTAATGGGGATCCTCTTTTCAATATTGTTAATGCTGTTAGGCGAATTATTGGTATGACTGAGCATGAGATTGATGAGATTGAGAGGGCTTTATGGGAGGAAAAGGTGACTGTGGGTTCTCTGTCCAGGGAGAAGGAGAGTCTCGAATCCGAGGCTTCGCTCCAGGATAATAATTTGGATAGTCTTAGGTGTATTTCTAGTGTGTTGGACCGGGCTGCTGAGGATATAGCTACAACTACATTGAGATTAGACTCGCTTGCTGAGGTATTCTCTCTATTGCTGAGGCAGTCCCCGGATGATTACAAGCTGTTCAATCTGTCAGCTATTGCATGTTATCCAACCTTTGCCCTTCCCATGATCAAAGAACTTTTTGAGGGATGGGAGCCACTTGAAAACCCATCACTTGGGGTCCAGTTAGTATCCATGTGGAAGGATTTGCTGCAAGGGGATGGCTTAGTTAGTTCCAGTAATGACTCGTCGTTGCTTTATTCCCAGCTATTTCTGGAAGTTGTCTTCTCTACTTTGAGGAGATCCTGCACTAACTCTTGGCACGCTAGGGATCCTGAACCATTGCTTGAGTTTTTGGACTACTGGGAACAATTGCTGCCTCGTTCATTCCTGCAATGTCTCCTCGACAACGTTGTTCTACCCAAATTGTTAGAAGCAGTGAACAACTGGGATCCGTGTCATGAGACAATTCCTATTCACTGCTGGATTCACCCGTGGCTGCTGTGTCTGGGAGATAAGTTGAATGACTGCTACCCTACTATATAGAGTAAGGTGGAAAAGGTACTCCACTTGTGGCAGCCTAGTGATAGATCTGCACACCTTCTCCTATCAGGTTCCTTGGAAAGTTTTATTTGGTCCATGGAGATGGGAGCAACTTCTTGTAAATCATAAAATTCCCAAGTTGTCGGAAGTTCTCTACAATTTACACATGGAACCTGCAAATAAGAAAATTGATGAGTTAGATTGGGTCCTGATATGGGCTGACGATATGCCATTACATAACTTGCTCCTACTGATGGATATCATTTTTGACAAATGGGAAGAATTTTTGTTTAGGGGGTTGTGCTCGGGACCCAACTTTGATGAAGTGCGTGAGTGGTTCTTGGGATAGAAGAACTTACTTCCACCAGAGCTTTTAGCAAATGAGCACATCAGCCGGAGACTTAGTGTTGGTCTAGAAATGATGAACAGGGCAGTGGAAAGCATTGAGGTGCTCTGTGATTGGATGATTGAGAAGACAACTCATGCTGGGGTTCTTGAGCAAGGACAGTTTGAGACCATGAAACAAGCTGGATATCAAGCTTTTGCAAGCAGTGGAAGGGGAAACAAAGAGGATACAGATGGCATGGGTGATGCTGTTGAGGTAAGCTTGAAAGAAGTTGTTCAAATTCATGCCCAGATGAATGGCTTGACATTCCAACCAAAACCAGGCCGAAGTCATGGTGGTTATCAATTATATGGCTTTGGGAGTGCAAGCATAGTAATTGATTCTCGCAACCAGAAGATATTTGCTCATACCAAGGATGGATGGTCCCCTGTGTCCTTAGAGTGCCTGGTACAGCTCCAAACTTGTTCTGGGTTAGGTAAGTTATGAGTCTCTAGAGTTCTGCCTTTGCTTTTTTTGACTTCATTGCTACATTAGGCTGCAAGTGTACATATATTGAAAACTATACATTGAAAACAGATTACTCTATTCTATTCAGTTTGTTTGTAATTAGATTGACGTAACTTGTTGATCTTGTTTCCAAGTAGCAATGCTCTAAAATTTTTGGGCTGTACATTTTGTTACTATATATGGAATAGCTACGGACTGTTATGTGTTGAATTATTTTCGTTCGAGCCATTGTGGTATGAATCAGGTTTTCTTTTTACTATTAATATTACTTGCATACTGTTTGACCTGTTCATGAATTGGTCGACTTGTTAATCATCCTTTGAAGTAGAGGAGGTTGGCGATATTATGGTGTAATAATTCATTTAGGTTGCCTTATGGTGTGGTGTACGAGTAATTTACTAAGAAGCTTCTGTGCTCAGAACTTGGAACTGGCAATACATATAATAGGATTGAAGAAAAAGTGGTGTACTACTTACTCTAGTTAGAATGAGCAAACCACACTTAGTCTTACTTTTAATCCTTGATCCATGCATTCAGTTGTAACTTGTAATCACGTCATCTTTAAAACTTTCTTGTGAACCTTTAGTTGGTAGTGATTTCATAAGGATTTAGAGCAAGGGTTAGTTTCCTTCTATGAGAAGAGTATGGCTTTGCTGATTAAGTTATCTATTTTGGTCTGCGTGACATTGCTATACTTCACCTTATTTCTTTTATGTTAATGGAAACTCTTATTCAAACTAACTTTTTTTTATATGCTGATTTATAATAAATAAGGAGGCATTGCAAACAGTTAAAAATTGGAATAGACAGGATCTATTGCTACTTTTTTCCTTAAACATTCTAGTACTGACATATCTAGAGAAGTATACTGACGTAATCTATCATTCTTTTCCTTGCTTTCCTTCACTTTCAGCAGAGAGGTATACTGATTTGCCTCAGTTGTGTGTTGACATATCTAGTGCTATATTCCGTCTGTTTTGTTTTTTTGGGCTCTTTATTGAAGATCTTGTGGCCCATGAACTCAAGTTCAGATGAGCGAGTTAATTTTGCATTTTCTTTTTTAATAGTTGTTCTGGGAGAGTTCATTTTTAAAAAGATTTTTTCTAAATTTTAATTATATGCTTTTCCCCTTTGTCTTTCTAGTACGAAATTATCATCCTTTGTGAATTTTGTGAACTTGATTAACCCTTAATAAGAAGCCTGTTATCTGTTTTCTCGTTTAATGGTTGTTGAGTTTTTTCATGAAATTACCGACCTTTACAAACAAACAAACAAGCCAAATCTTAATCCCACTAAGTAGGGTTAACTGCATGAATCCTGCTATGCCATTACGTTCTATCATGGATCACATCCTCCTCAATTCATAAATGGGCTATATCTTTCGTACAAATTACCCACCAACCTTTTTTCGGTCTTCCTCTACTCCTCTAATGTTGACTACTCTTTTTAAAATCTACTCGTTTGACAGGCGCTTCTACTGGTCATATTAACATATGACCGTATTTCTCTCATCTTCTCATCAATAGATGCTACTCCAATTTTGTCACGAATACGCTCATTCTGTATCTTGTCCATTCTAGTGTACCCACATATCATCTTAACATTCGCATTTCTACTACTCTCATCTTTTGCTCTGGTGTGTGATTCATTGTACAACACTCAGACCCATAGAGCATTCCTGGCCTAATTTCCGTTCTATAAAATTTACCCTTAAATTATAAAAGAATTTTGTGGTCATATAATATTCCCGATGTCATTTTTCCATTTAGTCCCTCTGCTTGTATTCGATGTATAACATTTCGATCTATACCACCATTACTCTGAATAACTGATTCTAAATATTTAAAATTTTCACTTATGAGTATCTCTTTATTTCCAATACTAACCCCTATTCTATTTCTACGTGCACCCTTGCTAAATTTAAATTCCACAGATTCTGTTTTTGATCTATTAATTTTAAACCCTTTTACCTCAAGTCTCTTTCAAATCTCGAGTTTAGCATTAATCCCACATTTTGTTTCATCTATTAATACAATGTCATTTGCAAATAACATACACCATGTTATTTTCTCTTGCATATGCCTTGTAAATTCATTTATGACCAATGCAAATAGATAAGGATTTAGTGTTGAATCTTGGTATAAACCTATATTTATAGGAAACTCTCATGTCAACCCGTGGTATTCTCACACTTGTAATCACATTCATATACATCTCTTTTATTGATTCTATATATGCTACTCTTATCTCCTTCAAAATTTCTTTCACTTCTGATTATTGAATCCTTTCATAATATATTATGTTTCTATACTCTTCGAACTTAGCTAACTCTCTTAGAATGATTTCGTCTCCATTGTCTTCATTGAATAGTTGATGGAAGTATCTCTCTCATCGTTCCTTAATTTCCTCATCTCTTACTAGCACTTTATTATTTTCATCCTTGATGCATTTGATTTGGGATAAATCCTTCGTCCTATGGGCCCTTAGTTTAGCAATTTTATAAATATCTCAGTCCCTTTTTTAGATTCTAATTTTGGTATAAAACTTCAAAAGCCCTATGTCTCGCTTCACTTATAGCATTTTTTGCCTCCTTTTTAGCAAACTTATATTTCTTAATATTTTTATCACTTCCATAACTATATGGAGCCTTATAGTTAGGTCTCTTGATTTTGATTTTATCTTATACATCTTCATCCCACCACCAAGATTCTTTGTTCATGGGGGTATAATCTCTAAACTGTCCAAATATCTTCTTAACTACTATTCTCGAGACTCTAGTTATCATGTCATTCCATAAAGTGTCAGATTCTCCTTGTAAGTCTCAAATACTTTGCCCTAACAATCTTGCTTAAAATTTTTTCTTTTTCCTTCTTTAAATTTCTCTACTTAGGTGATCTAAGTAGGTTTCTTCGCCTAATGTGATGTTTAAGCCTCAAGTCTACCACCAAAAGCCTATATTGTGAGGTTAAAATTTTTTTAGATATAATTTTACAATCTCTACAAACCTTTCTATCTCTTTTTCTTGTGAGGAGAAAGTTAATTTGTGATTTTGTTGAACCACTTTTAAAGGTAACTAAATGTTCCTCCCTCTTCTTAAAAAATGTAATGATAATGCAAAGGTCGAATGCCATTCCAAATTTCAAGATTGATTTTCCTTCTTCATTTCTTTCCCCATAACCATATCCACCATGCACTTTTTCATAAGCCTAATTATCTCTTCTCACATGTCTATTTAGATCACCTCCTATAAAAATTTGCTCCTCTTGGGGGACACTACAAGTTGCGTTATCAACTCATTTAATTTTTCTCAAAATTTAGCCTTAATAGACTCATCTAGACCTATTTGAGGCGCATAGATACTAAAGATTTTAATAGTTTTACGTCCTAAAATTAGTTTAAGGGTCATAATCCTATCTGCTTTCCTAGTCACCTGCACTATATCATCCTTCATTGACCCATCTACAATAATAGCTACCCCATTTCTAGTCTTGTTTACTCTTGAGTACCAAAGTTTAAATTCGGAATTATCTAATAGTTCACCTTATCTCCTACCCATTTTCTCTTGTAAATATAAAATATTATTTTTTTCTCCTAATCATTGTATCTATAACCTCCATTGATTTACCAGTAAGAGTTTCAATATTCCAAGTTGTTATTCTAATCCTATTCTTTATAACATTTTTCTTCTTCATTACCCTTCCCCTATTATGTGAGAATCCTTGCATATTTTCACTACGCTCGGACTCCCATGGAGATGTAGCGGCCCTTGTCCACTATTTGCCGCACTTCTGCAATGCGACACGTCGCTTACGGGGAATGCCCTAGCATTACCGCAATATCGTAGTAGATTTATCTCATAATATTGACAAAATTTTACACTGGTTGTCGACCTATCGCAACCCTCCTCCTTTACTAGGGTTTGGGATCGACTATGCTAAAAAAACTCGACACAGACAGAGTTCATAAATTATTTGACAACATGAAAATACCAAAAGTTCTGCCCTAGTTTTCCAGTTTAGAATCGGATGCGAGGAAAAGAATCTTTCCAATAAATAATTTAAACATTTTAGTTTTATGCTATTCTACCATTATATCTAGGGTCTTGGATTTATTCTGCCATTCATTGGAAGCAGCTCATGGACATCGTCATGTAGTTTTGGTTGTGAGCTCATAGCTTTGTGTTAAAAACGTCCTTTGTCTAATTTTTAATTGTCTCTCAGGATTACGACATGCATATATCGATCTATCTTTCTTGCATTTCAGTTTCTTTATTTCTATACCCATAGGCGTATTCTTAGAATAACTTTTGTTTGCTTCTTTTTCCAGACCTAAGAGATGATCTTGAATGGGAAATTCTTGAAGGCTGCAACTTTATTTATTTTTTATTTTTTTATTCTACAACCTCAGTCACATTATATGTTCTAAATATATATATATTGGTTGTTTAGTGGTTAGTAAAGTTTGTGATTCTTCTTTCTTTCTTCTTTAATTGAGTTTCAACATTTTAAATTTTCTGAGATGTGATAATGGGTTTTCTGCTGTTGATAATACTTCCTTCACAAGAACTAGTAATGTTATTTAGTTTATAAAATGTACATTTAAGTACATCGGTAGATACTCACTGCCTTTTGTGAAGGAAGCATTCTCATGGTATAGTCGTGAGCTTTAACCAGATGGTTGTGGAATTTTTGAGTGACGAACAGACAATTTTGACTATTAAGATTTTGACTGAGAGTGACAAACAAAAAATAGATATTCATTCTCAGTAATTTGGGTGTAAGGTTGTAAGAAAGTATTTGAGGCAGAGGGATTGAACGCGATCAGATGTGGGCTATAGGAGTTGTGAAGGTGGAGGAGTATACTGAAGCGTGAGTAGTAAATAATTAAACAAAAAAATGCTTAGAGTAATTAAATTAGCCTATATAGCTAAATATAGGTTGGGCATGTGTTATATATATATATATGAGTATCTTTTCTAGTCATTAGGTAGAGATCAATTTAAAACAAATAAGTAACAAGAAATCTCACAAAATCACTACACTTTACCTCACTTTCATGAATATACGGAGTTGGTAGTAGTATAGGATGAGTGTGTATCGTCCCACAAGAATTGTTGGAAGGCAATTACCAAGTTTTACGAGTCTTTGTGTAGTTAAGTAAGATCAAACAATGGATGGTGAATTTACTCGACTCAAATTATAATTCAATGCAAATAATTAAAAGATAATTTCAAACTAGATTATCTACTAAAGCAAATAAGTGAACTAAATAATTACGAAATTAAGAAACTACTTGGTCTACCTAGTAAAAACAAGTAAAGAAAGCAAGACATTAATTCTAAACTAAACTAATTGGAATAAAACTAAAATTAAAGAGCAAGTAAATTAACCCAATAAAATCACCATAAAAAATATTGCAAAGGTAGAAATTACCAATTCTAAACTAGAAATTGAAATAGTTAAACTTGAAATCAAAATATTTTTAAATTTTTGGTAAAATTAAAAAAAGCCCACTAAAAATTATATAGAACTTAATGCAAGAAATGGAGGATTCTTAACTAAAAAGCAAGAATTTAACAAAAACTCTAATTTTTCTAGGAACCCTAATTTGCAAGCAAAGAAATTTTTAATAATTTAAACTAGAAAGCAAGTAAAAATTAGATCTATTTGAAACTAAAGATTAACCCACTACAATTATCTAATCAAAATTTAAATTTGCTAAGAAATGAAAAGTAGATCTAAGAGACAATTAAAGAAAAATTTCTATTAAAGAATAAGTTTGATGTTCAAAATATTCTAAACTATTCTAACACTTACTAACTATCTACTCATAATCACTGCTTGCCTCTACAATTGTCTTTGAAAGTAGTTTAAATAGTATAACATTATACAAGACAAAATTCAGGAATTGCTTGCTGGAAATTTATAAAATGGCCCTTATAACTTATCCCCTCAGCGAGTCGAGATCACGATCTAGAATTTTTGATATTGCGATCTCGACTCTAATATATTAAAAAAAAAAATCTCGAGTCCAGTTCGCGATCTGGACTCTCTTCCTAACATTCTTCCATTTATTCTATTATTGCAATTTGGTCTCTTGAGTTTTGTTCATTTCAGTTTCCAACCTCTAATTTTGACCTGCATAACATTAATACCATTAAACAATTAATTAAACTAGAAATTAAATAAAAACTTATCACATTTAACAAGAACAAAAAATATAAACATATATAAAATAAATTAACTAAAACTATCAATTAACTACCCAAAGTTCGAAACTATCAAAATGCCATAATTTAATGAAAAATAACTCTAGTTTATCAAAGTTATCACACCCCCAAATTCTCTTAGCGTTTTGCTAGAAAAGAAGTCTATTAACACTTAAACACATAAACACCACTAAAATTGATAAAAAATTTGGTGAATTATGAATGTATTTAAAACAATTAAGACACTTCTCAAGAGACGTTCAATACTATATAATAGTTGAAGTATTTAAATGAATCAATTCAAAATTGCAATTTCCCCATAAAGAAGTACACGTTCAATCACTAAGCAAGATTTCACATCACCGAGTATTACCATTCTCAAAAAGAGTTACCAAAAATTTTAGTTTTATCCATGTAAAACTTCATTGCTTCTCAAATCAAACATATTATAGAGTTAGTCAATTAACCCGACGAAGCATCATGAAAACAAAAGTTCATTTAGGAATCAATTTAAATGCAAATGTCATACGTTGTGAGTATAGACCTCTAACAAGAAATAAGTAAATATTACAAAAATTTACTCCTTAACTTATTTGTATACTAAAACGCAATTCCTAATAGCTTAATTCGGAGAAACAACTAAAATGGGTACATGTCAAAATCCTGTACTCGCATTATTACTACTCTAATGGCTTATTTTGAATAAATAACATGGGCATATGTCAGAATTTCGTACTCACCTTATTCCTAAACAACAATATTTTTTCTTTTTTTTTTATTTTTTAAGAGACACGATCCTAAATCAAGGAAAATGAGTGAAATGTATCTAAAATTAATTTCGAATATCAATTATTCACAAGTTAAAAGAATATTTTCTATGCAAACACACAAAATGTCCCAAAATTTCTTCTATTTCATTTAATTCATTTCTTTCCAAAAGATAAATCATCTAACCAAATAATATAAGTGATTTGATAAGAAACAACATTTCAAATAAATTTTCCTAATTTTCAACACTTCTTTTTGAAAAATAGTGATGCCAAGTTTTTGAAATCTTTATATTGCAAACGAACTTCTCACTGACACAAAAATTCTTGAAATGAATCATCAAATACTTCAATCATAGAGTATTGAATATCAAAATTCATCATTAGATCATTGAGTACCCAATTGATCAATTTTTCATACATTATACATCAAGTGACAATAATATGTACAAAATAACCATTCCCAACACGAAAGAAAATAAACACCTCCAAACTTGTTTCTTTTATTCCAATTGATGAATAAATCATCCTTCCACTCACCTAAAATGAAACATAAAGACATGTCCAAAAATTACTCAAACCATGACCGAATTTTAAGCTAAGAATTAAAATTGAGTAAAAATGCTAAGAGTAATAAACCGTGTCATGCATCTCACCAATTAAATTCTAGCAAGAAATTCTCACAAAGATTCAATCCATAAAGCATCAAAATAATTATCTACTTGGCATCAATTTAAGGCCATTAGCCAATCTACTAAAATAGAAAACTAAAATACTCCAAATCCAAAAGACTAAAAATAATCAATCAACAATTCAAATATTCATCCTAAATCAAGATTCACAGCCAACAAAATCAAAAACACAAATTTCAAACAAACTTCAAAATAATGTTCATCAACCCAATTCAAATGTCAAGCTAATAATTCAAAATATTAAGCAATTCAACATCAAATTTTTTTTCTTCAAGAAATTCGCACATTTTGCACAAAAATCACAAATTGGCTATCAACAGTTTCACTACATATTCATCAACAAAACTCCAATTACTCTCATCAAGAAACTTGAATTCCGAACTACAAGGTTAAAGAAAGATATTACCCGAAAAAAAGCAGATTGAAAGATTCCCAAAAAGTCTTGTATGTCAACCTCTCTTGAATTGTTCCAATTTCTCTCAAAAATCTTCTCAAAAATGCTTCCTTTGATGATCCTAAAGAAAGATGAGATGATATTAGTGGTGATTATGTGGGTTGGAATGATTTTCTATACAGTTTATGGAAGAATTTGAGAAATTGGGAAAGAGGATTTTATGTTGAGAAGAAGACGAAGTGAAAAGTTTGGGAGAAAAGAAGAAGAAAAGTTGTAACTAAAAACCGATTATGCTTTTTGAGATAGCGATCTCGATCTTCGAGATTGTGATCTGGCCCGATGTCGAGATCGCGATCTTGAATCTGGTATCGTGATCTCGAGGAAGTTGACATCGCGATCTCGACTCAATGCAAAATTTGTCATTGTAGAAGTTTGGTTTTGAAATCGCGATCTCGATTGGTTCAACCCACTTTGGCACATAGTCCACCGCAACCAAAATATACTTGTTGGAAAATGAAACTGGGAACAGTCCCATGAAATCAATTCCCCATGCATCAAATACCTCCAACTTAACAATGCCATGAAGGGGCATTTCATTTTTTCTTCAAATATTTTCCACCCTTTGACATTCATCACTGAGCACAAATTTTTGGGAATCCTTAAACATAGTTGACCAAAACAATCCCCTTTGAAGAACGTTGAAAATCGTTCGTTGAGCCCTATGGTATCACCAACTGGAGATGAATGATAATATTTCAACACATCAGTAATTTCACATTCTGGGTTACATCTCTTAAGGATTTGATCATTACACATTCGAAACAAATTATTTGTTATGGCTCTTCCCAAAAGTAATGTTTAAGCTCCGTGAAGAATTTCCTTTTCTCATTGACATTTAGCATTTTTGGTACTATCCTTGCTACAAGATAATTCACAATGTCCGAATACCATGGACTCACTTCTTTCATCTCAAATAATTTGTCAATTGATGATTCTTCATTGATGGCTCTTTCTTCATGATTGACAAGTTTAGATGCTTTAATCCTTGATAAATTATTGGCTACCATGTTTTTCACACCCTTCTTGTCCATTACCTCCCAATCAAACTCCTGCAACAGAAGTATCCATCTCAATAAATATGTCTTGGCATCTTATTTAGAAAATAAATACTTTAATGTGGAGTAATCGGTATGAACAATTATCTTAGATCCAATCAAGTATGATCTAAATTTATCAAATGCAAAAACTACAGTAAGTAGTTCTTTCTCCGTTGTAGAATAATTAAGTTGTGCATCATTTAATGTTCTACTTGCATAGTAAATGACATGCAACATCTTTATTAACCTTTTGGCATAAAACGGCACCTATTGCATAGTCACTAGCATCACACATAAGCTCAAATGGAAGAGACCAATTTGGTGCTACAATGATCGGTGCAATCACAAGAGCATGTTTTAATTTATTGAATGCTTCCAAACAAGAATCATCAAAATGAAAAGGACAATCTTTTTGAAGTAATAAGCACAAAGGTCTAGCAATATGTGAAAAATTCTTACTGAATCTTCTATAAAAGCCCGCATGACCTAAGAAAGTTCTTACCCCCTTGACATTAATTGGAGGAGGCAATTTTTCAATCACCTCCACCTTTACCCTATAAACTTCTATCCCATTTGATAAAACTTTGTGACCCAAAACAATTCCTTCTGTCACCATGAAATGACACTTTTTCCAATTGAGAACCAAGTTAGTTTCTACACAACTTTTCAACACATTAGACAAATTTGCAAGACAATTATCAAATGAGACACCAAATACAATAAAATCATCCATGAAGATCTTCTATACTCTTTTCAAGCATGTCATGAAAATGAAAAACATACAACGTTGAAATGTGTTTGGTGCATTGCAAAGCCCAAAGGGCATTCTCCTATATGCAAAGGTACCAAATTGGCATGTAAAAGTTGTTTTATCTTGATCCTCCGGACAAATGACAATTTGGAGATAATCGGAATAACCATCAAGGAAACAATAATATGCAAAATCAGCCAACCTCTTAATCATTTGATCAATAAAAGATAAAGGAAAATGATCCTTTCGGGTGGCTTCATTCAACTTTCGAAATCAATGCACATTTGCCAACCCGTAACCAATCTAGACGGAAGGAGCTCATTGGTTTCACTTATGATTACGGTAATACCATCCTTCATTGGAATGACTTGAGTGGGACTAACCCACTCACTATCACTAATAGGGAAAATAATACCAGCTTTCAAAAGTTTGAGAACCTCCTTCCTCATAGCCTCTTTTAAAGTAGGATTCAATTTCCTTTGAGGTTGCCTTACATTTGACCGGTTTATTTCCATCATTCAACAAGATTTTATGAATGCATATGGAAGGGCTAATTCCTTTAATATCATCAATGGACCAAGAAATTGCATCTTTATGCAATTTAAGTATCACAATCAATCTTTCAAGGTGCTCACTTGTCAAAGATGCATTCACAATTATCGGGTATGTCTCATTTTCATCAAGGTATGCATACATTAGGTGAGTAGGAAGAGGTTGAAATTCCAACTTGGGGGGTTCGCTGGTTGGAGACCCTTCTTTACCTTTTTCTTGATTGTTCTCATCCTCCTTTTGCAATAAGGTCCCATCCTCCAAATGATTCACATTCCTCATCCCTTCTTCATCGTCTTGATTTAGCGCATTTGACTCCAAGACCTCTTCCTCCATTGAAAAAATTCTCCATTGCATTCCTACAACAATCATCAATTAAGTCATCTACCACATTTATATTCATGACATCTTGAAAAATTGAAGGAAGTTTTAATGAACTAAAAATATTGAATAGGTAACAATTTCATCATTTATTCAGAATTCCAATTTTCCTTCTTGAACATCAATAAGTGCACGACCGGTAGCAAGGAAAGGTGTTCCAAAAATGATTGGCATCTCTTCATCCTTTTCCATTTCAAGCACAATGACATCGGTCGGAAGGTAGAGTTTGTCAATTTTCACAATCACATATTCAATGATCCCTTTTGGAAACTTTATGCTCCGATCCGCAAGTTGCAATGCGATACTTGTTGGCTTCAATTTTCTCCATTTAACTTCTTGAACACCGAAAAATGCATGAATTTATCGAAGCTCCCAAATCACGCATTGCTCTCCCAAATTGTAAACCCCCCAATCTCATATGGTATAGAAAATGATCCGGGGTCCTTGAGTTTTGGTGGCAAACTTGTTGTAAGGAGTGCACTACAATACTCCATTAAGTATAAGATTTCATCCCCATGCAACTTCCTTTTTGAAGTAAGAACTTGTTTCATGCATTTGGCATAGGTGGGCATGTTCTATGCCGAGAAGTGCTTCCATGAATGGAATGTTGATTTCAAGCTTTTTGAAAATCTCAAGAAATTTCTTGAACTTCTTTGCTGTTTCTTCATCCTTTAGCCTTTGAGGAAATGGCACATTAACATGTTTCAGCTCATGATGCTTCGGATCCTTGCCTTCATTGCTTGGTAAGTTGGGCTTAATAGACTCATTCATCATTTTGTCTTGCCCATTTGAAGACTCATTTTTTTCTTTCTCTTCATCCTCAACTCTTTCTTTTTCTCCACTTTTTAACAATTTTTTTTCAACCCTTTCTTCCAACTCTTTACCACTCCTAAGGGTGATAGCCTTGCATTGTTCCTTGGGATTTGGAATAGTATCACTTAGGAGTACCCCTAAAGCTCTCTCATTAATCATCCTCGCCAATTGGCCCAATTGAAATTTCAAATTCCTTGTAGATGCCTTCAAGTTCTCATAATCTTCTTGTGTTCCTTATTTTTCCTATCCAACTCTCTTCTCAAGTATTCGACCTCTCTGAATGGCATCTACAATTTTCCAACCATGTTCTCCTACATTTTCTCTTGAGTTGTATTGGTCATGATACATAGGTTGGGAGAAATTTGCATATTAAAAATGAGGCCTTGGTGGTTGGTTTTGAAATGAAGAATTAGGAAATGAGTGATATGAGTTGGGTTGGAAGTTCCTTTGATGTGGCGGTTGATAACGTCTAGGTGAGGAACTTGAGACTTGAGTGTGTTGCACATTTTGAGGTGAGGGATTTGGTTGGTAAGGAGGATTAGATTGATTGTTGGTGTTGCTCCATGAAAAATTAGGATGATTCCTCCAAGAAGGATTATATGTGTTCCCATAAACTCCGGATAGTTTCCTTGAAAATGATGATTGATTAGACACATAATTGATTTGCTCATTGGACCCATACGGCATCTCACATTGTCCATTTGCATAACCGCTTCCACAAAAATCACATACCATGCTTGGTTGGGTTGGAGAAGAAGAAGACATGGCATTTACACTCTTGGTTTCCCTAAATGAGTTACATCTTATGTTCATAATTGTGCTATATTTTATGTGTCATTTGCCACGTTTTTATGTGTTGTAAGCAAGATTTTAATTATTATTGAGTTTAATTTGGTTATTCTTAGTTTTTTAGGGCTAATGTGAAAAAGAGTTGAAAAAGATGAAAAAGGTGAAAGAAAATGCTAAGGGCGGAACATGCACGAGTATGAAGCCATTTTGGATACTGTTTCGTATTTCAAGCTTAACATTCGAGTCCAAGCTCCAATTGAGATGATTTTGGATGATTTGGAAATCAATTGAAGAGTTCTACAACTTTCATTTTCTGAGTTTTCCATGATTCTATACGCATCTTGTTCAAAATTGCAAAGTTGGAAAATGTGTATCGACAAGGAGCAATTCTGACACAATTTGGTAGATTCAGCATAACTTTCTTATCTGAGTTCCAATTAAGATGATTCAAGAATTTTTGAAATATAAGACATAGATCTACAACTTTCATGTTTGACGTTTTGCCAAATTCAGTTTCTGCATACTGCATCAGGGTCAAAATCGAAGTGAAACCCAGTGCACACGCGCTGGGTTTGAGCAGTGCATATGCGCTGTGAACTTTTCAGCATTGCCTAGGCAGAGCACGTGAGCCCGAAACGGCAGAATTGCATATTTTTGAGTTTTTGATAGATTTCTTCACCCAATTTGACTCTTTTTCACCCGATTCATGTTCTTATCCATAGGCCTTATTTGTAACCCTAAGTACTCATTATAAATACCCCAATTAGGGTGAGAAAGAGGAGGGATTGACACTTTATTTTTTGGTTTTGTCTAGAGTTTTCAGTAGTAGAAATTTTTCTTTGTTCTTTCATGGCACTTTGTGCCTAAACCTTTTCTTGGTTGAGGGATTTGAAACCATGGTCAATTCTACAAAGTTGTGAGACTTCTTGTGATCAAATTATTCAATTTTAGATAAAGTATTGATTATTGTTCTGCGATTAAATTCAAGATTGTTCTTTTTAACTTATTATTATGCAGAATATTAAATTATTAGAATTAATCTACTGCTAGATTGTTTTAACCGCGTGTGTTTAATTCAATCTGTGAACCAACTGAATTTGATAATTACTCGATTAGTGTTATTGAATTTACGGAAATTAATCATCTAATTGCCGTAACCGCGTGTGTTTATGTTTAATTAGCCTAATTGTTCTTGTTGATTTTAAAGCTTCTATTAAATTAATTTTTGGCGAGTGTCTGTATTAAATTAATAGTTAGGATTAATTGGATCGTGTGTTGAAAATTAACCAATTTTAGAAAGAAATAAGAATCAACTTTGACTTGGTATTCGTTCAGGTTAATTCTTCAATTAGTGCTTGACATAGAATTGAATTATCTTGTGTGTCAAGGATCGACTAGTAAAATTGCCATGGTGGATATGACCGAAACCAAGAATTTCCTTACATCGAATTCTCTTTAGTTATTTTATTGTTTAAATTTTAAGTTCAAAAGCATTCAAAATCCCACTTTTCCATTTAGCACAAGAATTTGTAAACTCCGTTCTCTTTGGGACGACCTGTACTCACCGCTACTACATTGCAATTGAGAGTTGTTAATTTTGGGTGCCTACGACAGCATTGCAACGCCGCATCATATTATTTTCACACCAAATGCCTTTGCAATGTTATTCATCACACTTATGAGCATACTTTGTTGTGGCAAAAGAGCATTTGCATGTTCAAATTCAACACTCCACTATTGGCATTGGCTTGATTAGCTTGGTGTTGAGTCACCGGTGAGATCATCGGTCCATGATAATAGTGATTGCATACCATCCTATTAAGTAACTCTTGAGCTTCCTCCGAAATCTTGTATGAGATGGACCCATCGGCGAAAGCATCCACTATGGATTTGGACTCTTGATTCAAACCATTATAGAAAGTTCGGATTTGAAGGCACAAAGGAATCACGTGATGAGGACATTTCCTTAACAACTCTTTGAACCGCTCCCAAGCTTCTCCTAAGCTTTTACCAACGTCTTGCTTAAAGGACCACACCAGGTGATTTCATTCCTCAATTTGGCGGTTCTTGCTAGAAGAAAATGCTTTGCCAAGAACTCTTGAGCATGTTAATTCCAAATAGTAAATGTTCATTGGGCGTGAGATTGCAACTATGACTTTGCCCTATCCCGGAGAGAGAACGGAAACACCCTCATTCGCACAGAATCTAGATGTAGTCCATTAAATTTGAACGTAACCAAAACTTTTTAAAAATTCATGAGGTGTGTATAGGGATCTTCATTGGGACTACTCCCGAACATGGCATGAGTTTGAAGCATTTGGATTAAGGTAGGCTTAATTTCAAAGTTGTTATCTTGCACAGGCATCCGTGCAATACTCGAGTTCGCTTTATCAAAATTCGGCAAGGCATATTCCCTTAATGGTCTTCCATTCCCTTTCATGCCATTTCCATTCCCATAACTACCTATCCCATTATTTCCAACAACCTCTTCTTCTTTGTTTTCCATGTTCAAATTCCTTTGATGAGCATTAGCATTTGCCATGTTATATATTTTCTTGCTCTTGTTGTACCATTCTCAATTTCTGAATTTCCCTTAACTCCCTTTCCTTTTCCTTATCCAAGCAAATGGATAACCCTTGATCTCCTCTTACCATTCACTACAACCAAAACCAAAGCAAATAGTCAATTGGAGTGCCAAGTTAATTCTACAAGACAATCAACAAACACAAAGATAAACAAAATTAAAAACTAAACTAAACTAAAATTCTTAATCTATACAACCCGTATAGCGCTTGATATTGCCAAAACCAAGGACAATCCCAGGCAACGGTACCAAAAACTTGTCTAGTCCATAGGTAGAGATCAATTTAAAGCAAACAACTAATAAGAAACCTCACAAAACCACTACACTCTACCTCACTTCCACAAGTATACAGAGTTGGTAGTAGTATAGGATGAGTGGGTATCATCCCACAAGGATTGTTAGAAGGCAATTACCAAGTTTTACGAGTCTTTGTATAGTTAAGCAAGATCAAACAATGGATGGGTGAATTACTCTACTCAAATCATAATTCAATGCAAGCAATTAAAACCTAATTTCAAACTAGATTATCTACTAAAGCAAATAAGTGAACTAAATAATTACGAAATTAAGAAACTACTCAATCTACTCTAGTAAAAACAAGTAAAGAAAGCAATTAATTATAATCTAAACTAATTAGAATAGAACTAAAATTAAGGAGCAAGTAAATTAACCCAATAAAATCACCATAAAAAGATATTGCAAAGTTAGAAATTACGAATTCTAAACTAGAAATTGAAAGAGTTAAACATGAAATCAAAATATTTTTGGATTTTTGGTAAATTAAAGAAAGCCCACTAAAAATTATATGGAACTTAATGCAAGAAATGGAGGATTCTTAACTAAAAAGCAAGAATTTAACAAAAACACTAATTTTTCGGAACCCTAATTTGCAAACAAAGAAATTTTTAATCATTTAGACTAGAAAGAAAGTAAAAATTATATCTATTTGAAGCTAAAGATTAACTTCCACTACAACTATCTAATCAAAACTTAAACTTGGTAAGAAATGAAAAGTAGATCTAAGAAACAATTAAAGAGAAATTTCTATTAAAGAAGAAGCTTGATATTCAAGATATCCTAAACTATCCTAACACTTACTAACTATCTACCCATAATCCTATTTACCCCTACAATTGTCTTTAAAAGTAGTTTAAATAGTATAACATTACACAAGACAAAATTCAGAAATTGCTTGCTGGAAATTTACAAAATGGCCCTTACAACTTATCCCTCAGCGAGTCGAGATCGCGATCTGGAATTTTTGAGATCACGATCTCTACTCTAAAATATTAAAGAAATTTTCCTGAGTCTAGATTGCGATCTGGACTCTCTTCCCAGCATTTTTCCATTTCTTCCATTATTGCAATTTGGTTCCCTGAGTTTTGTTTATTCCAGCTCCCAACCTCTAATTTTGACATGCATATTAACATCATTAAGCAATTAATTAAGTTAGAAATTAAATAAAAACTTAGTCATATTTAACAAGAACAAAAATATAAACACCTATGAAAGAAATTAACTAAAACTATCAATTAACTACCCAAAGTTCGAGATATAAACTATCAAAATGTCATAATTTAGAGGGAAATAACTCTAGTTTACTAGAGAAACTATCAAAATGCCATAATTTAGAGGGAAATAACTCTAGTTTACTAGAGTTATCATATCTACAGGAACTAAATTATCAACAGGCACTCCAATCACGTTGAAAATTCGTCTTAGTTGCTCTGCCTAAACCACAGCTGTGCAGTCCTATTCCTAACAGATTGTCCCACAAAATAACAAATTCAAATTATAAGAAAAGCTTATAGGCACTACAATTGCTAAGTTTGCACCTTGTGAGTTTCTATATGTTAAACGCATGAGCTCACCTATCCATCAATCACGCAAGCAAAGCCCTACTACCAATCCTAGAACTGGGAAATCTATTTTGTCATTTAGACGAAAAAATATAGTATGATTCTTAAGAACTCACCGATGCCTGTGCAGACGGCCCTTCCATCTTGAATCAGCAAAGAAAGAAGGAAATCCCGTTGAAAATACCCCGGAGCGGTGCCACAATCTGTTCGTCATACAACAATCTGTTGAACTACTTCAAGTCTGCACGGCATGGCCGAGTGGTACGGCAAGGGACTGCAAATCCTTTTTCCAAAATTCAAATCCAGGTGGTCGTTTCCTCTTCCCCTGCCAGTGGGGAATCCACTTCCGGACTGTTACTCTACTATATATATATATGTGTGTGTGTATGTATATTTTTAACATGCCCAACCTATATTTAGCAATATAGGCTAATTTAATTACTCTGAGCATTTTTTGGGTATATATATGTGTATAAATATATACATGTTGATACAAAAATTTGAATAGGGTTAATCCACATGCAGTATCATTCAGAGTAGAGGTTAAGCATGCACCTAATATATTCTTTTTCTTGATTTTTTAAAAAAATTCAATAATACCTTCAAAAAAATTGGACTTTACCCGTTAAAATTTTACGAAAATATAAAATCCCCCCCCCCACGATCCGCGGTCTAGCCAGCACCCTTGGGACCGACACTGTCGCCAATGTGGTGCTCGTGAAATAGGTGATTAAATGCAAAAGTTTTATTTACTATTACAAACATGAATTACCTAGTTACTATTACCAATTTAAATGAATCACCTATTTACTATTACATAACGGGGCTTTAAATGAGACTATGAATTGTACAAAAATAATATAAGCTAGGGATCATAGGATTGGAGTCGCCACCCGGTGTGTTGGTGCGCCGGGACACAAAAATACATCAAAATTTAAAGAAAAAAATAAACCCTAGTCTATTATTTGTTGGACCGGTTGCATGATTTTATCGCGTTTCCCTTTTCAATTTTAGTATTCATTATTACCGACTTTGTAGCGTACGTGTGCTTATGATAGTTTAAAATTAATAAAAGTATATACATATTAATGAGGAAATGAAAATAAATGGTAAATAAAAACATTGACAGGTAAATTTAGCCCGGGGTCCAATTTAAAGTTGCACACATTTAGCTTGTAGTGTCCTTTAACTCCCAAGGGGCAAAACAGATCGTTTGTCATGCACGCCAGAGTTTACTTCTAGCCCGATTTTATATTATTGATACAGTTATTAAGTCATGGACTAAATTGAGTTTGATTCAAATATTTAATGTCTAGCCGTGCAACTAAACAAAATTTGAGGATAGAAGAGTAAATTCACATCATTTAAGATCAAGTAAGAAAAAGCATAAATATTATATCGAGACCAACAAACATAAAAAATAAAGCACAAATCATCACAAAAGAAACTAATCAAAAAATATGTGCAAAATCAGAGTCTATTTGCAATTTAATACTCATAAGGGCAAAATGGTAATTTCACAATCAAAGGATAATTAAACATATTAAAATGTCAAAACAAAAATAAAATTAAAGTTTGGTGGTTATTGTCATTAAAAATGTAACTTAGACGAAATTTAAAAAATAAAAAAAATAAAAAAAAACAAAAATTAAGTCATAAATAATGTAAAAATAGTAAGATAAGCATTTTGTCACCAAAACAATCGATTCAAAAGCTCATTTAACCCACCTCAACCTCAGGAATGTGGTGGAATTGGTTATGCTTGGCTTGGAGTGCGTTTGACCCGAATTTGCTTTCGGCACCTCCAAGCTTCCGGTTGATGAACCGGCCTTCTTCCACCACATTTTTCACCCACCAGATGAACGATTTTGCTTGAAAATTTACAGAAAGAAGTTTTATTCCCAGGTACCCTCTACAACTTTTCTTCTTTGTGTTAAGTCTAATTCCTCTTCGATCGCTTGTAATCTTGGCTCAAAGTTAGCTGTCTGGAAAATTTTTCAGACTTAGAAAAATTTCTCTTTTTTTTTCTACAGATTTTCTTGGCCACCAGCCTGATTATACCACGTTTGTTACCCTCCAAATGAATAATTTTTCTTGAGATACAAATAGAAGTTGTAGTTCCAGGTACCCTCTACAACTTTTCTTCTTTAAGTTTAGTCTAATTACTTTTTGATCATTTGGAATTTTCGCTCAAAGTTGGCTGTCAGAAAAATTTTCCAAACTTAGAAAATTTCTCTTTTTTCTGCAGATTTTCTTGGCCACCAGCCAGATTCTACCACGTTTTTTACCCTCCAAATATATGATTTTGCTTCACAGTTACAAAGAGAAGTTGTAGTTCCAGGTACTGTCTACAACTTTTCTTCTTTGAATTTAGTCTAATTACTTTCGATCATCGTTTGGAATTTTCGCTCAAAGTTGGCTGTCTGGAAAATTTTCCAGACTTGGAAAATTTCTCTTTTTTCTACAGATTTTCTTGGCCACCAGCCTGATTATACCACAATTTTTACCCTCCAAATGAATGATTTTTCTTGAGATACAAATAGAAGTTGTAGTTTCAGGTACCCTCTACAACTTTTCTTCTTTAAGTTTAGTCTAACTACTTTTTGATCGTTTGGAATTTTCGCTCAAAGTTGGCTGTCTGAAAAATTTTCCAGACTTAAAAATCTCTTTTTTCCTCAGATTTCTTAGCCACCAGCCTGATTCTACCTCTTAAACACCCTCCAAATATATGATTTTGCTTCATATTTACAAATAGAAGTTGTAGTTCCATGTACTTTCTACAACTTTTCTTCTTTGAATTTAATCTAATTACTTTTCGATCGTTTGGAATTTTCGCTCAAAGTTGGCTGTCTGGAAAATTTTCCAGACTTAGAAAATTTCTCTTTTTTCTGCAGATTTTCTTGGATTTCACTGTCTCTTATACCACCAGCCTGATTCTACCACATTTTTTACCCTCCAAATGAATGATTTTGCTTGAGCTTTACAAATAGAAGTTGTAGTTCCAGGTACTCTCTACAACTTTTCTTCTTTGAGTTTAGTCTAATTACTTTTTGATCGTTTAGAATTTTTGCTCAAAGTTGGCTGTCTGGAAAATTTTCCAGACTTAGAAAAATTTCTCTCTTTTCTTTTTTGCTGAAATTTCGTCCCCCCCCTCTTTAGACTGATTTTTTTACTCTTTAAAGAGGTGGATTGAGTGTAAAAATGGTCAAAAACTATTCCTTGTCATGTTAGGAGTATGGGGCATTTGAAATTTGGTGAGAATAGGTGAAAAAATGCAGAGAAAAATGTGGCCAAAACAGCTTTGTCGAGCTAACTGTTCACGCGCTGAATTTTTTTTTTATTTTTTTTTTTTATTTATTTTTATTTTTTTTTTAATATTTTTTTATTTTTTTTGAAAAATATAAAAAATTAATAATATTAAAACTCATTATTTGTATTTAGTCAAAAATGCATAAAACACATAACAATTAAACACCATAAGACAAATTAAGAGGGAATTAAAGGATAAATTAAAAGGAAATGAAAGAGCAGGCTAAAAAGAAATTAAAAGGGAAATTAAAAAGAAAATTGAGAGCCAAATTAAAAGGAAAATAGGGGAGAACTTAAGGGACAAAAATAAGTGTCTACAGCTTGCCCCTCTTTGCCAGAGTGTCGAAGAGGATCAAAGAAACTCTAAGCAAAGATTGTAGACACCGCATGATTAGATGATTCCAATCATGCAACAAAATTTGCCACATGACAACATTAAGCTCATGAGGTCATGAAAGAGAAAATTCACCATCTTGACAAACACACCGGGGAGATTAGGTCTATCTATTCATCCAGAGCGGAAAAGTCTTCATTGGGAGGAAGAAGTGAACAAAAAAAAATGCCCAGTGAAATGAACCATAAAAGACATAAATGAAACTTGAAAACAAGAATGAAATCCCGATCTAGTGTTTATCGGGAGTACAGTGGACTTAGAAAGAAACGTAGATGTGACTGACAAAGAAAACTAACTTGACATAACATGCAAACGCCACTGGTAATGAAACTCAACAAGCAATGTAAATTAAAAGCCCGACTTTGTATCGTCAATGCAAGGTTATGTAAATACGAATGAAAACCCGACTTTATGTAATCGGGGTAAAGACATGTAAGTTAAAATGAAAATCCGACTTTGTGTCATCGAGGTAACAAGAGTGAAATGAAAACCCAAACAGTCAGTTTGTCGGGTAATGCAAACTTAAAATGAAAGCCGAAATTCGTTTATCGGTTGATGCAGAAATACAAACCTGAAATTCGTTTATCAGGTTAATAGAACAGGTTAATAGAATGGAAACCTGAAATTCGTTTATCAGGTTAATAGAATGGAAACCCGAAATTCGTTTGTCGGGGATAAAAATGCAAACCTGAAATTCATTTATCAGGTTATCAAAATGGAAATGAGAACCAGAAATTCGTTTATCAGGTTATGAAAATGGAAGCATTAAATGAGAACCCGAAATTTGTTTATCGGGAGTGCAAATGCAAACCTGAAATTCGTTTATCAGGTTAATGGAGATGGAAATGAGAACCCAAAATTCGTTTATCGGGTGAAGATGCAAACCTGAAATTCGTTTATCAGGTTAATGAAGATGAAAATGAGAACCCGAAATTTGTTTATCGGGTGATGCAGAAATGCAAACCTGAAATTCGTTTATCAGGTTAATGAAAATGAAAACCCGAAATTCGTTTATCGGGATAAAAATGCAAACCTGAAATTCGTTTATCAGGTTATGAAAATGGAAATGAGAACCCGAAATTCGTTTATCGGGTAAAAATGCAAACCTGAAATTCGTTTATCAGGTTAATGAAGATGGAAATGAGAACCCGAAATTTGTTTATTTGGTGAAAATGCAAACATGAAATTCGTTTATCAGGTTAATGGAGATGGAAATGGGAACCCAAAATTCGTTTATCGGGTGATGCAGAAATGCAAACCTGAAATTCGTTTATCAAGGTTAATGAAAATGGAAACCCAAAATTCGTTTATTGAGGATGAAAATGCAAATCTGAAATTTGTTTATCAGGTTATGAAAATGGAAATGAGAACCCGAAATTCATTTATCGAGAGATTCAGAAATGCAAACCTGAAATTCGTTTATCAGGTTAATAGAAATGGAAATGAGAACCCGAAATTCGTTTATCGGGTGATGCAGAAATGCAAACCTGAAATTCGTTTATCAGGTTAATGAAAATGGAAACCTGAAATTCGTTTAACGGGGATGAAAATGCAAACCTGAAATTCGTTTATCAGGTTATGAAAGTGGAAATGAGAACCCGAAATTCATTTATCGGGTGAAAATGCAAACCTGAAATTCGTTTATCAGGTGAAAATGCAAACCTGAAATTCGTTTATCCGGTGAAAATGCAAACCTGAAATTCATTTATCAGGTTAATGGAGATGGAAATGAGAACCCAAAATTCGTTTATCGGGTGATGCAGAAATGCAGACCTGAAATTCGTTTAGTCAGGTTAATGAAAATGAAAACCCAAAATTCATTTATCGGGGATGAAAATGCAAACCTAAAATTCATTTATCAGGTTATGAAAATGGAAATGAGAACCCGAGATTCGTTTATCAGGAGATTCAGAAATGCAAACCTGAAATTCGTTTATCAGGTTAATAGAATGAAATCCCGAAATTCGTTTATCGGGGATGAAAATGCAAACTTAAAATTCGTTTATCAGGTTATGAAAATGGAAATGAGAACCCGAGATTCGTTTATCGGGAGATTTAGAAATGCAAACTTGAAATTCGTTTATCAGGTTAATAGAATGAAAACCCGAAATTCGTTTATTGGGGATGAAAATACAAATCTAAAATTCGTTTATCAGGTAAATAGAATGGAAACTCGAAATTCGTTTATCGGGGATGAAAATGCAAACCTGAAATTCGTTTATCAGGTTATGAAAATGGAAATGAGAACCCGAAATTCGTTTATCGGGTAAAAATGTAAACCTGAAATTCGTTTATCTAAAAAAAAAAAAGGTCAATGAAAAATAGAAATGAGAACCCGAAATTCGTTTATCGGGTAAAATGCAATAAGTATGATACATACACGGAGCCATGTCATGGGGCTTAACCATGAAATAAAGTGTAAAAGGCAATTAGTAGTTAACCCTAATCATGACTGGATTGTAAACTGGGACATTAAGCCTTAAACGGTAAATGACAGCATTATTTAAACTGAGAGGTTTGACTCAGTGTACCATATCCCAAGTGGCGATCACCTGTGAGGTTGATTGCTTCATTAGGGGTTGGTGTGAATCACCCCTTTCAAAATGCGATAAAGACCGTTGGGTATAAGACAGCTAGATGTGTATAAGAGTATCCATTGTGGTTTATGAAGGATATCCAATCAATAAAAATTTGCCCCAGTGTCGTGGATTTTAGCGTCCACTTTATTTTTATGTACCTGCAGGTACTCAAAACAATGCGATATCAAGCAAAGAAAACTCGAATTGGTCAGTGCCAAAACATACAAAATGTCTTCAATCTTAGCGAACATTTCTATAAGCAAGGTGACCGAGCTCGCTAAGAGCTGCCTACGTATCCCACCACAGGAATCAGGTCGAACGTAGTTCAATTAAACAGATGGTTTTCACATATTTGACAACTAAAACATCAACAACAAGAAGAACCACTACAAACAAACTAAATGGCAGCATGTGAGTTTGATAGGAGTACATGAATAAATAATACAGGCACATGGGAGCAATCTTAGTAAAAATTGTGCCATCACCGTATTAACACCGCTTTGACCTTCATTCCAAGTGATTTGGACCCGATCAGGCAATGCTTTGGATCTATCGGATACGTGCCTTTTAAAGGCCAATGACTGTGTTGAGAGAACGACATAGAGGCAATCAATAAGTCTAACTTCGGTCAACAAATTTCAGTTGAACACTTTCCCAGACTTGGACCCATAGAAGTCGTCAACCAGACTTTGACCATTTGCTCAGTTTACCCCTTCCTCAGTGCCTTTTCAGGTTTTCACTAAGAACGAATTTCGGTTTTCCTCCCTTTTATTTATTTATTTTTCTTTTTTTTGCACACTCTCCTTTTGCCTAGGCCGCCCCTTAGGGTTTTCAACCAAGCCTCTTTTTTTTTTTTTAAATAAAGGTGCCCTTTCTGGGTTTTCACCTATGAGGTCCAAGTAAACGGCAAGGTGTGGGAGTAAATGGAAGACGTCTGGCTAAGTAATCGCCTTATCCAATGCATGCAAACTTTAGTTTTCAAAGTTTTTCGGCATCAGTAAGGCTGCCTACCCTGTAATTGGGATAGACATGTTAACATCAACTGTCGAGACCGCACAAACTGCTCCCTTTAAGCCTATGCAGAACTTAGGATAGTTAGGGTCAAAATGGGTTAAGTCGTGTGATTGGTAAAGATTGGGATTATCTTAACAAAAACTTGCCTAATTTAAGATGGGCGCTTTGGTTGGAAAGAACATAGCTACAAGGGATGGAAGAGCGGGTTTGTGATCTTAGAAAAACTGGTTATGTCCCTTATCTAAAACTGAATTGCCCCAGTTTTGGGCTGAGAGTCTTACTTGAAGGCAACTGACTGAATTGGGAAAATAGATTTGAAAAAAATTGCCCCATTTTTATTATAACAAACTGAGTTTTGTTGGGCATTTGTTTTGGTTAGCCTCTAAAAAAAATTTTTTTTTTTCGAAGTTTTTTTTTTTTGCCTTTGCCACCCAAAACAACAATTTGCCCCAACATTGCAAATGAGCTCAGTTCCAATTTGTTTTTATAGCAAAGGATAGGGACAAAGCACAATTGAAAAGAGAAGAGAAATAAAGAGAAGAGATATAAAAGGATTTAGTCCGGATGTGAGTGAAAAGGGAAAGAAAACAACAGGTAGAATTCTATCCGACATTCTACAATAACTTAAAGGTTTACAGTCTGCCAAAGATGAAAAACTTTTTGACCATGTCCGCATTTATCAGTTGGGGGAAACCCTATCCATCCATCTCCGTAAGGATAAGAGCTCCTCCTGATAATACTTTATGTACAATGAATGGACCCTGCCGGCTTTGTAGTTAGGAGCAAACTTGCCCTTTGCTTCGTCCTGTATTGGCAATATGCGTTCCAAGACTAGATCGCTAGCCTGAAAATGTCTGGGCTTGACTTTCTTGTTGTAAGCTCGGGCCATCCTCTATTGATAACATTGGCCATGACACACAGCTGTTAGCCGTCTTTCATCAATGAGTGCAAGCTGTTTATGTCTGAGCCTCACCCATTCTGCATCTTCTAACTCAGTCTCCATAAGAATACGTAGAGAAGGAATCTCTACTTCCGCTGGCAAAACAGCTTCTATTCTGTACATGAGGGAGCAAGGGGTTGCCCCAGTAGATGTCCTGATGGCAGTCCGATAACCCAGCATGCATATGGCAGCTTTTCATGCCAATCACGCTGACTATCAACCATCTTTCGAATAATTCTCTTAAGATTCTTGTTAGCTGCTTCAACCGCCCTATTCATTTTTGGCCTGTAGATGGTAGAATTCCAATGCTTAATCTTGAATTGGGCACAAAGACCATCTACCATGCATCGTTGTTCAGGTTTTTGGCATTGTCGGTAACCAATGTATCAGGGATCCCAAAGCGGCAAATGATGTTCTTTGATCTTTAAGCTCATTTTCGGCTTAAACTTTCTTGGCTTCAGCTTTACAGGCGGGCATTTAGGATCGGTGGAGAGTTTGTGAACCATGACATCTGTTGAAATGCCGGGCATATCATCATAAGACCAGGCAAAAATGTCTTGGAACAAAATCAAAAATTCTATCATCTCTTTCCTCTGCCCTCTAGTCAAATGTATTCTGATTTTAACCTCTCTTACGTCCGTGTCTATCCTAATGTTTACCATTTATGTTTCTTCCAAGTTAGGCTTTAGTTTTTTCTCGTGTCGCCCGAATTCATTTTCAATATCACACTCGTCCTCACTACTCTCAGACTGTGTAAAATCAGGGTCGGTGTGATATCGAAATTGCACTCATCGACCTCATAAACTGTAGTATCCGAAGGATCAAAAGCACTGATTTTGGGCCATCTGGGAAAACTAAATAAAGCATGAAACAAAATGAGCAAAAACACCTTAAAGAAAAAAGTTCTCTTTAATCGAAGATTTGTACAAGTGATCCTAGAGAACATAAACTTGACATTCATTGGCCATCCTATAAAAATCAATTGTCTTCATAATTCACCTCCAAAATAGATGAATAAGATGAATGAGGAAGGCAATATCATGATTGTACTTGCTTTACTAATCAAATTGTTTTCAAGATTCATCTCCAAAATAGATGAATGAGATGAATCATGAATACAATGCTGTGAATGCACCTACTTCTTGACTAGATGGCATAAACAAAATGACTTAAGAAGTACAAACCATACATACAAAGATGAAATTAAAAGGAGCAAAACTAAAAACAATATCTTTTCAAATTTACCGAAACTCCCTATGACTAGGGAGATCATCAGATGTCCAGTTGTGCAGTTAGTCGATCTCAGGAAATGACAGCTCAGTGTCATACTTCTCCGTCTACTCTTGAATAATTACTCCGGCAAACATAATTTGGCTATCCCTTGGATAAGATCCTCCTTTTCAGCCTCATCTACATCAGGAGCCATAATGACGGCAGAACGTGGGAAAGTAATCTTAAGAGGTGGAAGAACCATAGGCAATGCTCGACCTTCTTTTTCAGCTCTTTTCAGCTCCTTAATCTCCCTCAGCTACCTGGCATTTGGGCAAAAATCGAGCCCAAATGTATTCATCTGCGTTGATAGCTCAATAGGGTGTATTATGCCTTGCAAATTCATCCCCAAACCTTGGCCGATGCGATATTCTCCACATAACATTTTCTTTGCAATCATTACACTCGCCTTATCCTAGACATCTTTCATTGATGACTGCTCTCCAGGCCCTCGGCTGACAGAGACCATATCATAATCTAAGAAAGGCACCGAAGTGTCACTGCTCTCCTAACTTCCTCCTTGACCATCATGGCGTGGTCATCTTCGGCAAATACAGTAATCAGCTTAAACTTGTAAATGAATTTAACCCTTTGATGCAAAGATGAGACGGAATAGCCCCAGCAGAATGGATCCAGTCTGTCCCAGCAGCAAATTATATACCCCAACCATTGGAAGAACCTTCATAATCTGATGACCAGTTGGCCCCACTTCCAAAATAAGGTTTATCTCTCCGGTGGCTTGTCTTCGAGCCCCGTCAAACCCTCTGATCACCATGGATGAATTCCTGACCAGGTCATGAGAGATTTCCAGTTTATCCAATGTCTTCAAAGGACAAATATTTAAAGCAGACCCATTATCAACCATGACCCTAGGCAAATGCCGCCCCTCACATCTAACCGAGATGAACCATGAACCATGAACCAGACTTGCAACAAAAGGCTTGAACCCTTGAAAATTTTGACTCCGTTCTGACAGTTTGTACAAGCCACCAATATGTCAGCTAGAATAGTAGGGATTATGGTGAGGTCTTGACCACCGACGCCATGTATCAAATCGGCTAACATCCGTACCGTCTTAAATGCTATCCTCCCATCCGGCCTCAGAAAAATATCGTTATATAATGGGCTGGTCAGTGCTAGAGCAAAAACCTGGACTCATTTCTAAGCCCAGGACTCCTCAGTGGGATGCAAAAAATGAGTCTTGTTCCTGTGAAATTCCTATTTTGTGCCGAAGTGCTTGTGTAAAAATATCAAAGTAACCGAACTAGCCTCAGGTCCCCCTAGTATCGCAGCCTCTGATATGCCGGTGAACAAAAAGAAGTCCCTTGTAGTACCTAGGGATGGTAGTATAACAGCCCGGTCCTTGAAATCCAGTCCGAGAAATCCTGCGATCTGCTCTAGTGTGGGCGTCATTTCAAACTTCTTGAATCTGAACACAGCTGCCTTACTGTCCCAAACCTGTACCAAAATGTCTACTATGGTCCGATCTGGCTCAATATCCAGCAGACATACTAGGTGACCCAAATAACTAGCTATTGTATTCAGTTCTGATAACTGCATGTTTCGTTCCCACTCCTGTAGCAAATAGGGCACTTTGGTCGCCTTTCCAATTACTCGAGCGGAACTCATCTGCGAATGAAATACATGTTAGCCTTACCTCTGAGGCTTGTACCCCTTCAGAGCTTTTATAAAATGAACACGCAAGCTTGCAAATCCCATTGTACGTTATGTACCTAGGGATAGGTATGCAATTCTATACACAGGGTATCCGACAGGGTATCCCTTCTACTGCTAATGATATGCAATAAGTAGCCTACGGTAGCCCTACAACGCTAGGGTTAGCCTAAATGCACACAAGGGATAATAAAACTTTGGAAACATGTCGCAGGGGTGGGTCTCCTATTTGGGTCTGGCAACCATATGCCTTTGACCCTACCTAAGGCTTATGCAATGCAAAAATCAAAATTTACTCTTTCTTGCGGAAGTAGATACAAATTACATGGCCAAAGTAAATCATACGAATCAGAAAGACAAATTACAATTACATAACAAAAATTGTAAAGCTATTTACTATTACAAGCCAGATAAATGGGTGGGTCCTACCGCCTCGTGTCTAGTGTCCTAAACAAGGTCCACACAGTTCGTGTTCTGCCCTATGGTTTAAGCTATATGAATATGAGGTTTGGCTTACTAATGCAATCTAGATGGGCTTGGTTCCCGAACCTTTAGACTTTGGGCCCAAAAATAAAATCCGTCAATTCCGATGGGCCTTATCGTCGATGGTCAGGTGATCACCACAGATTCCGTTACGTGCACATTGTGTCACGGCCGCATATTTGGGTAGATCGTCTTAATTCCTACAGGGAATGTTGGAATGACACCCACATTTTAGCGCGTTTGGCTCTAAAGGTTTGATGCACCCCAACACCCCAAAAATTGCCCCTAAATTAACCACAAACAGGTATAATAGCAAAATATATTAAAACATGTACAATAAAGCAAGAACAAATCACACCATAGGCAGACAGGGTATGGCACGTAAAACGAGACCTAAATCGAGCAAACGGGTACTCAAGATAGCAAACATAGTGAAATATATTTTAAAACAAGTGTAAAATAATTTGAAAAGAACAAATAAAGCAACACATAGCAGTGTGGCACATAAAACGAGACCCAAAATCCATAACCAGCACACAAGACAGCAAAAATAGTGAAATACGGTAAAATAAGTGTAAAGTAATTGAAAAAGAACAAATAAAGTAACACATAGCATGTGGCAAGTAAAACGAGACACAAAAATCCGTAAACCAGCACACAAGATAGCAAAAATGGTGAAATACGATAAAATAAGTGTAAAGTAATTGAAAAAGAACAACTAAAGTAACACGTAGCATGTGGCACGTAAAACGAGACACAAAAATCCGCAAACCAGCACACAAGACAGCAAAAAAATGGTGAAATACGGTAAAAACAAGTGTAAAGTAATTGGAAAATAACAATTAAAGTAACACTTTGCACATGGCATTCAAAACGAGGCATAGAGCCGGTAACATAGCACACCCAAAAATCGGTAAAAATTAGCCGGTTTATAATGAACGGGGTAAAATTGAGAGAAACGCGTTAAAATCGTGTGCCCGGATTCTCAAAGTCCCCAGTGGCGGAGTCGCCACGCTGTCGTACCCCTCCCCACAACCCTCGGTCTGGCCGGCACCTTTGGGACCGGCACCGTCGCCAATGTGGTGCTCATGAAATAGATGATTAAATGCAAAAGTCTTATTTACTATTACAAACATAAATTACCTACTTACTATTACCAATTTAAATGAATCACCTATTTACTATTACATAACGGAGCTTTAAATGCAACTATGAATTGTACAAAAATAATCTAAGCTAGGGATCACAGGATTGGAGTCGCCACCAGGTGTGTTGGTGCGCCAGGACACAAAAATACATCAAAATTTAAAGAAAAAATAAACCCTAGTCTAGATTGACTCCTGGTCCACGTAATTCAAAAAACATGAGTTCGGGAATCCTGTTGTAAAATGGGAAGGTTTGGGATAGATTTGAATTTCCCTCGGCACCCACTTTACCCGGCGTTGGACCGGTTGCATGATTTATCGCGTTTCCCTTTTCAATTTTAGTATTCATTATTGCCGACTTTGTAGCGTACTCATGTGCTTGAGATAGTTTAAAAGTAATAAAATATGTACATATTAATGAGGAAATGAAAATAAATGGTAAATAATAACATTGACAGGTAAATTTAGCCCGGGGTCCAATTTAAAGTTGCACACATTTAGCTTGTAGTGCCCTTTAACACCCAATGGGCAAAACAATCGTTTGTCATGCACGCCAGAGTTTACTTCTAGCCCGATTTTATATTATTGATACAGTTATTAAGTCATGGACTAAATTGAGTTTGATTCAAATATTTAATATCTAGTCGTGCAACTATACAAAATTTGAGGACAGAAGAGTAAATTCACATCATTTAACAAGTAAGAAAAAGCATAAATATTATATCGAGACCAACAAACATAAAAAATAAAGCACAAATCATCACAAAAGAAACTAATCGAAAAATATGTGCAAAATCAGAGTCTATTTGCAATTTAATACTCATAAGGGCAAAATGGTAATTTCACAATCAAAGGGTAATTAAACATATTAAAATGTCATCAACAAAAATCAAATTAAAGTTTGGTGGTTATTGTCATTAAAAATGTAACTTAGAAAAAATTTAAAAAATAAAAGAAAAAACGAAAATTAAGTCATAAATAATGTAAAAATAGTAAGATAAGCATTTTGTCACCAAAACAATCGATTCAAAAGCTCATTTAACTCACCTCAACCTCAGGAATGTGGTGGAATTGGTTATGCTTGGCTTGGAGTGCGTTCGAGACGAATTTGCTTTCGGCACCTCCAAGCTTCTGGTTGATGAACCGGCCTTCTTCCACCACGTTTTTTACCCACCAAATGAATGATTTTGCTTGAGCTTTACAAAGAGAAGTTGTAGTCCCAGGTACCCTATACAACTTTTCTTCTTTAAATTTAGTCTAATTCCTCTTCGATCGCTTGAAATCTTCACTCAAAGTTGGCTGTCTGGAAAATTTCCAGACTTAGAAAATTTCTCTTTTTTTCTGTAGATTTTCTTGGCCACCAGCCTGATTCTACGACGTTTTTGACTCCTCCCTCCAAATGAATGATTTTGCTTGAGATTCACAAAGAGAAATTGTAGTTCCAGGTACTTTCTACAACTTTTCTTCTTTGAGTTTAGTCTAATTACTTTTCGATTGTTTGGAATTTTTGCTCAAATTTGGCTGTCTGGAAAATTTTCCAGACTTAGAAAAATTTCTCTCTTTTCTTTTCTGCAGAAATTTCGTCCCCTTCACTTTAAACTGATTTTTTTTGCTTTTAACGAAGTGGATTGAGTGTGAAAATGGTCAAAGACCATTCCTTGTCATATTGGGAGTATGGAGCATCTGATATTTGGTGAGAATGGGTGAAAAAAAGCTGAGAAAAATGTGGCTAAAACAGCTCTGTCGAGTTGACTGTTCGGGGAGTGAACAGCACGCGCGGTACTGTTCACGAGCTAATTTTTTTTTTTTGAAAAATCTTTTTACTTAATAATATTTTATCATTCTTAGTATTTCAAAATGCATAAAACACATAATAATTAAACACCATAAGACAAATTAAGAGGGAGTTAAAGGATAAATTAAAAGAAAATCAAAGAGCAGGTTAAAAAGAAATTAAAAGAGAACTTAAAAAGAAAATTGAGAGCCAAATTAAAAAGAAAATAGGGGAGAACTTAAGGGAGAAAAATAAGTGTCTACACAACCTTACAAAATTAGACATTAGACTCCCAAAATATTATACAATTATAAATTATCCTAAAATATATGTCTATGTAATCTTATGGCAAAACTATTATAACTAATATCTACACCAACTTAATCAAAATTATAATAGTATGATTTAATCATTGCAGGACATTTTTTATATATACCATTCTTATTATCTCTGTAGTTTATTGCAGAAATTAAGTTTTTTTTTTTTTTTTTACATTATTATCATTTTTCATGTCAATTATTCATTAACGTATTTATGTTGAATTGTTATTTTATTTTTTATTAGTACATTATTTTAACAGAAATTTTTTGTGTTTTTAGTCCCACTTTAAATTAAAATATGTTAATATATTATCTCAGATTATTTTATTTCATTTATAAAATATTTAAGATCCATTGTTTGTTTAAGGTTTTAATTTGAATCATTTATTAATTACAAGTGTCTAACATATTTTAGAAATACGTAGGATAAATTATCTAATTAATTTTTATTGTTAATGAATTGTAAATTAAGTTTATTCTTTTTTATTGTTATTAGAATCCGATTAAAAAGTTATATCATTAACTGTTAATGCATTTATAAATTACTCAATTGAGTTAATAGTATCCCAAAAATAATTTATTCTTTCTTTAAAAATTAAGTCAATAATAGATA
Organism: Cinchona pubescens; assembly: GCA_025175665.1. Lineage (NCBI taxonomy): Eukaryota > Viridiplantae > Streptophyta > Magnoliopsida > Gentianales > Rubiaceae > Cinchona > Cinchona pubescens. Next base: position 272,799 of record JANKKI010000179.1, read on the forward strand.
TTTAATTACTAATAAAATATTTGATGTCACTATTTAAATATTATTTCATAGATTGACATTTTTGTAAAATATTTTTCGATCGTATTATATGGAGGTCATGGGTTCAAAAATGCATCTCATGAAAAAATGCAAAATAAGGCTAGTTATTGTAAGTCGAATGGTCTGACACTCGGAATCCTACACATAATTTTATATAGTGGATAGTCCGTTTTCATTTATATAATTTTGCCCCTCCCCAAACTTTCATTCCTGAATCCGCCACTGTCCCCAAGGATATGTATATATAGTTTTTGACCCCCAAAGTTCAACACCTAAGTTCGCCCACACACACATATATGTACACACAACCCCTCCCCCAACCCTAAGAATGTGCACAAACACACCCATATCTGAAGCACACAAAATGACTGGAATCTTTTCATGAATAAAGTTCTGCCCCTGAATACAACTAAATAATCCTATTTAAACTAGGTCAGGCTTCAGATAACACCGAATACTACACGGACTGAAACGACTTCCTGAACTCTCCATTAACAATAAAGGGAATCATTTAATCCACAATAGCCTTGTTTGGTTGGTAAGGATTTGGCCAAAAAAAAGTAATATTTTTTTAAAAAATTAAAATTTCTTTTTTAGTTATTTTTTGTTAACTTGGAAAGTAACTTTCCTCAATATAAGAAAAGTGGGGCCAAAATATAAGGATTCTAAATCCCAAATTTTAATTAGTCATATTTTTTTCCTAGCATTTTAATCCAATATAAGCCTTAAACATTTTAACCCTCCTCCCTCCTCCAAATTTCAATCAAAGTCAACAACACAAACTATCATTCAACATCTTAAACATTTTAATCTTTTTATTTCCTTCAATTTTCAATCAACTCAGGAACACGACTCTCATTCAACAACATCTATATCTCTCCGTTCCTCCATTATTTAACCCTTTTTCATCCTCAAGTCATCATGGTCGAACATAGTTTGGCTTTTCAAGTTTTAGATTAGAAATTAATATTATGTTTTTTTTTTTCTGCATTTAATTTTAACTTATTGACTCCAGGGGTGTAGCCATAAATATTCTTTAGTGGGGGTAAATGTCGTATAATTCGGATATTAATTTTGTCTGAAGTAGCGTAAAAAATTTAGATTTATATTTCTAAAATAGTAGTATACATATTAATAGATAATAAAGTTTACAAAATTATACCGTAAAACTCATTATTTGAGTCATGTCTTTCTTTATACTATAATTTTTCTCAGTTTGCTTGCTCAAATTATTTTAATCTTTTACATCTTAGGTATTAAATGACTCTTTATTTGTATCAATTATAATCCATTGCCGGAAATGTCTTTTCAAAGTAAATAATTTTAACTTTTCAAAATTTTATAACAAGTAGCTAAACAAATTAGAAATTTATGAATGAAAAAATACCTAAATAAACTTAAAATAAATATGTTGAATTGAAATTTCAATGAACTAGTCAAAATACAGACTATAATTCACATATTATATTTCAATTAAAAATATATTTTCTTAGCACGTGCAAATTGATTAAAACAAAATAAAAATAAAAAATAGTTTAGCAAATTTCATTTTATTAATTGAAAATTACACAAACTAAAACAAGAAAATGAGTGCTCATTTTATTTTCTTCATTCATAACTTATAAATAAATGAAAATTAGATTCCTTGAGTCTTGTGTATTAGAATCAAAGGCAAAATCAAAAATAGGAAAGTACAGAATAATACTTATTGTAAATGGATAAAAGAAAGATTAAAAATAACTCTTAGGTCGTAATTCTTTTACACTTGTATTTGGTGTTATTGATAGTTGTATTTAATTACAAATCTCAACACTAAAATAAACATTAGAAATTAATTGCATTTGGTAGTTACGAGGTAGTACTTAAACTTCAATGACCAAAATATAACATTGCATGTTATAATTTATTCAAATTAATGGGGAAAATTTTAAATTTTTTAAAATTTTAGTGTACTTTTGTAATTTTAGTTGGGGACAATGGGGGCAACTGCCCCCAGTCTATCTTCGCCACTTATTGGCTCTAAACTAATATTGAGAAAACAAATAAATATGAATATTTTATATATATATATATATATATATATATATATATATATATTGGTGTTAATAGTTTCTTGCGATTTATTAATTTAGGGGAATTCTACAGTCCCGTTGAGGAAACCATTCCCTTGATTTTAAAAACTTATACTGTACAAATTTTTAAAACACATAGTTAACTTGTACTGTATAAGTCCTTAAAACAGAAATGAATGATTCTCTAAAATGGATGGTATAATTTCCCGTAATTTAGCGTATTGTTACTGATTGGGAGAATGGCCGATAAATCCGGGTCGGCAAATTTGTTAAGTTTGATGCCGATCTGAACTGAATCGTATGCTTACTTAACATCCCGTTTTTTTAGTTAATTCATTTGATTTAATTATTAATATTTTAAGTTTTTGTTCTTTTCTCCTGTTGGGCTTCACTGGTGCCTGCTTTCCATGTTTTGGGATGTTGAGGTAGGTAATCTAAAGAAAGTAGAAGTATTACTAATTTAATTATTCAATCCAAGAGAGTGACTTGATAAAAGGTTTCAGGATCTTGTTGGTATGAGCCTTTAACGTAAAATATATTTCTTTTTCTACTTAATTAATTACTCTTACTCAAAAAAATATGATTGATTAAAATTTGGACTTTTCACAAAGCTAAAGATGGAAAATAAGAAGTTATTCTTTTTACATCATCATGGTAGTTATGTATGATTAAAATTCATTAGACAAAACAAAAATATATGCAATATCATTAATTTAATCTTAATTTTGATTTACAGTATAATGCAAAATCACGAAATAAATTTTTGTAACACATTATACGTGTAGGGATATTTTTGTCAATTTAGTAAAAGTGCAAGTACATCTCTTGTTATTCTCTTGTCAAGAATCTTAATAGTATTCAAACATGATAAAATAATATCTTTTCTTAAAGTTATATTCCCAAAATTCAAATTTTTAATCAATTTTACTTTCCTGCCAACTAAACGAGACAATTCAACCATCTTTCAGACACGGGAGGATATAATTCCAAGGTCTTACTCCTGTAAGGATTGGCATTGAACATATGCTTCTGCTAAAGAAATCTGTCACTGATAACTTTACAGAAGGAAAACATCATTTGAATCCTGGCTGCATCACTTTCCAGGTCAACTTGTTTCAAGGAAAAGTGCCCGGCAATTCTTGGAGATCGAGCCAGTATCGACATGGCTGATTTCATTCGAAGCGCATCTGATTTATTCCTAAGGTAAGGGAGCACAACAAAAATTTGTTTCCCAACTCAAGAAGTAAGAAGCAATTTGATAACTGATGATACAAGAAGTGTTCACTTAATAGAATAGTGAAACAATAACACATGTCTTATAATTATTACTAGAGTAATTCTATATTATAACATTATTATTGAAGTACATTTACCCATGTGCATGATCAGACATTCCTAGTTGGTAGACCATCAAGTCTGACCTCCTAGAGATCAAAAGGTGTTCATGCATTAGGTAGAATAAAATCAATTAAGAATTCAAACAAATTATAAATATCATTTTGCACTACTTTTTATCCACACTCTTGCAAGTATATGGGGAAAGTAGTAGATAGTGGTAAGCATGATCGTTCCCACGAAGATTATTAGTTGGCAATTACCAAGATTTAGGTTAGTTACGCAAACCATAAAGAGAGCAAATACTAACTTTATTCATAAACCATGATTAGAACAAACAAGTGAATTAACAGAAATCAAAGTCTAATTTATTTACTAAAATGATCAAAAGAAGTAACTAAACATACTAATTAAAGGACTAATTGCAAGTAAAAGAAAACAAATAAAATTCTCCTAAAGTAACTAGAATAACTAAAGAGGAACTAGAATTGAAAGGAAATTAAATATAAGTTAACTAAGGAAAGAAATTAGAAAGCATGCAAAACCAGTAAACTCTATTTTCTACTACTATTGACCTAATGAAATTAAGGAATAAAACCAAATTGAAACTAAATATTTTTAGATTTTTAGATTAATAAAAGAAAGTCTAATTAAAATCACTAACAATTAAAGTAAGTAATTGATATTTTGGTTAAGGATCACTGAAATTGGAAGAAACTTAAAGCTTATTAAGAAAATTTGAAATGGAAGTAAAGAGATTTTTAAGAAATTAAATGAGAAAGTAAGTAGAAATTATATCTACTTGTACCTAAAGATTAATTCCCGTTAAAACTATCTAAATAAAATTTAAACTTGTAAGAAATTAAAAACAAGATCTAAAGAAAATTGAAAGTGAACTCATATTAAACTAAAGATAGAAGTTTAGATTACACTAACTACATTACTAACAATGTGAAATTCTACTAACGACTCTACTTTAGTGTGTGTAATAACACCTACTAAAAATCTATATATAGTTGGAGTATTATACAAGTTAATACTTAAAATCTGGTAGCCAAAATTTATAAAAATGCTATTTATACAATTGTTGAACGCGCCTTGATGACACGACATTGGACTAAAGTTACATAACCTAATTTCCGCCTTGATATTGCGACATCAATTTCCACGTCGCGACATTGACACTGTTTCAGCGAAGGTCTTCAATTCTTCTCTAATCTCATTTTTGGCCCTCAAACGTTGCTCATTTTAACTTCCAACTATTAACTTGCATAATATTAAACTAAATAAGTAACTAAATTGACTAAAATTTAATAAAACTCTCAATCATAACATTCACTAAAATCAAAATTGCAAATACATGATGTAAAATTTAACTAAAACACTTAAATAAACAAAAAAATTCAAAATTTAAACTAACAAAAAACTATGATTTAGATGTAAATAACTTTAGTTTATTAGAGTTATCACACCACCAAATTTAGCGTTTTGCTTATCCCAGTAAAATAAAGAAATAAAAAGAACCTTACTAACCACTTAACAAGTACACCACCAAAATAGCAAAACAACCGATAACAAATGAATGCACTTATGATCAATAAGAAATTCTCTCAAAAGATCTCAAATATTATACGATAGTTGAACTATTTTAATAAGTCTACCCAAGTTTTCAAAATTACCCAAAGAAATCAAAAGTTCATTTCTACACAAGACTTCAAATTACTAAACATTAACCATTCTCAAAAAGATTTCCAAAAATTGAGTTCTATTTATTCAAAACATCATTTTTTTTTTCTCAAATTGTGAATATTACAAAGTTGGTCAACTATCCATTAATGACGAGGTTGCATGAAAATAGAAAATCATTAAGAATTTACCTATTTGCACATCATACAAGTTGGAAACTTTAACCTATTAAGGGATGAATAGTATGATATCAATGATAAGTATTACGAACATTTCCTCCTCGACCTGTTGATATTCTACATTAGAATTTCTAGGGGCTTAATTTAGAGAAACAGCATGGGTACATGGTGGAATCTCATACTCGCCTTATTTCTACGCTAATGGCTTATTTCGGAGAAACAACATAGGTACATGCCGGAATTTCATACTTGCCTTATTACTAATTGCAAAATTAATTTTTTTTTGCACTGCCCAAAACCATGGAAGAGAAGTAAAACGTACCTAAAATTAATATATAATACCAATCACTCACAAATTAGATCAACAATCCCTATGCAATTATACAAAACGACCTAAATTCCTTCTATTCTATTTAACCTAATTTTTCCTAAAGATACATTGAAAAACAAAGTAATATTGATGATTTGATTAAAAAGTTAATATTTCAAGTAAAATTTTCCCAAAATATTAGTGCCTCTTCTTATAAATGTTAATACCAAGTTTTTGAAATTCTTATGGTATAAAAGAACCACTCACACGCACTTAAATTCATGAAATGACCAATTCAAATAGTTCAATCATATAATATTGCAAGTCAAATATTATCAATTTTTCTATCCAAAAGTTATCAAACAGATATAATCATCAAATAACAATTTTTGACACAAAAAGTAAACACCTCCAAATTTTACTCTTTTATTCTAATTGATTAGTAAACTCATCCTACCACTCTCGCATCCAACATAACGAATAAAACAAAATTAAGACAAAAATAACCTAAACCATGACACACTCTTAACAAAAAGAATACCACTAAGTGATACTACCAAGAACACATAAAGCCATGCCATTCAACCAATGAGTAAACTCATACTTATCATTTCCAACCTTTAAGCATCAATAATAATCTACATGGCATCAACTTAAGGCCCTTAGCCACTAATTTGTATCAATACTCAAACACATGAATCAAAGGAAAACACAGTAGGCGTCAAACCAAATATTCAACCATGAACTTCAAATAGATAAATTTCAAATCTAATATCAACACAAGTAACTTGGTATCAGTCTAAGGCCCTTAACCAATCTAATCCAAAGAAATTATCTAAATAAACATATTTAAAAATATAAAATATAATAAACTACTAAAGAACTAAGATATTAAAGGTAAAAATGTCTCAAAATTTTGTCAAGAAAATCTTTTTCTTCTTAATGTCTCATCAACTATCATCCATACCCCTCCTGGCCATCCTCATTGCTACCTTGATGACTTTCTTCAAAGTCCTCATCTTGGGCTCCAGCAAATTCACCAATCTGTTGAGCTTTTCCTTGATGTACAAGAATTGCGCTAGTGGTATGTAATGTTGCCCACGAGGTGGTCCATAATGTCACAATGGAGGTTGCGGTGGCTAAATGCATGTGCCGAGTGAGGTAGTCCGGAGTGCCTGTCCTGTATTACTGCCAGAGTGTAGTGTATCATCAATTGACTATAAGTCCACTAGCCTTGTAACTCATTTTGCTCCTCTTCTAAAACTGGTGGATTGTATATGTATCTTGGCAGTAAAGGAATGAATAGAGTTCTTGGGGTGATGGTGGAGGCATTTGACCTTCTATGGGATGATTTTTTCATATTTCCAGACCATCTTGTATACGTACTCCTTATTAATTCTACCCCTTTGGTGCGTCATTGGTTCATCAACAGAATAAGGAGACCCTGCAGCAATACACAGATGAGTGATTAGACTAGGGACATGAAAATGGGTCTCCCAGACCTCCCACTATCGAGAAATCCCTGTCTAATCAAACCACCAACATCCATTGGTATTTGTGTCATAATAGCATAAGCTAATACTAGCTTATCCCTTTGAATGTAGCTCAAAGAATTAGATCCCCAAATTCAATAACTTATGAAATAAAACCCCAATTTTGTTCCAAGAGGTAGACCATGGCGAGAGAATTGAATGTCAATTCAACTATTCCTATCGTATTCATCACTCAAGCAATATCAACATCACACAACATTCTTTTGATTTCATTCTTATCCTTGTTCTTGTATGTACAAGCTCGTGATACTCATCAAATAGAACAGAAGGCAGATTAAAATAAGGATTTATAGCATTGGTACTAACATCAACTAGAACTCCCCAGACTCTCACCTTGCCATCCTCTAAATCACACAAATTGTAATGAAATTATTTGACTAATTGGGTATAACTGGGATCAATAGTCCTATCAAAACTTTCCCAATGCCTTGCTTTAATTAGGGCTTCTATTTCTTTTCTTGCCTCTTCATATGCCCGCCCCTCCCCAAAAACCTAGACAAATCAAAGCCACACTTCCTTATGATTTAATGTTTCTTATTATTTTGAAATAAAATCTTGGCCCATTCATTCGTCAATTGGGGTTCTACAATCCTTTCATTACCCCCACTCGATTCACCAATTATTCCTTCGCTACTAGTCCTTTCGATAATAATATCCACCCTTCTTTTTCTTGAACCATTATCTCTTTCCCTACCTCTCAATTAAATATGTATTTTTCTAGTAAATTACTAAATATTTACTATAGTTTTAAAAAGTAGTTAAAACAATTTTTTGTTATAAAGAATTGATTATTACTTTAAAAAAAGACCACAACAAGTAATATTCTCTTTTTATTAATAGTTAAATATCCATTCATCAATAGTTTCATAATAATTAGATAACACATATATTGACTATTAAACAAACTTGACTAAAGCACATGATAAACCTATCCAAGAGGCAAGAGCCAATGTAACACCTCCGGTAGGAGATGGTCGATTGACATTTTTTTTTTATCATTCTAAACCATGGGAATGTAATGTCCCATTTCACAACAAAAGTGGAAGGGGGTCATATTGAGTATGATATACTAGGTCATAGGTGGTGCCTATTTCACACATAGTTATAAATTTATAAAACACCTAAATCCTACTACTAATTAGGTGGCATCCCACAAACATATATCGGTTGTCAACTAGTAGTAAAGGGAAGTAGGGATCGTTCCCACAAGGATTGGTCGATAATTACCAGTTATTTGGTTAGATTTCAACTTGAAGCGATTGATTAAGTGAAGAGATTTAACTAAAACTAGAACTAATGGAACTAATAAAGCAATTTAAAGTAAAGATTAATCACTAAGAAAGCAATTAAAAATGAAGTATCTTTAGAAAGCAAATAAAGGGAACAATTAAAAGGAAAAGCATATTAATCAAGCAATTAGTTAATCTATACTATTCATTATCCCTAAGCAAGTACAATTAGAGAAAGCTCCTAATCTATTCTAAGATAGCATGTAAAAAGAAAGGAATTTTAATAAGCAATTGACTAGCCCAAAACTACAAATTAACATTAAGGAAGCACAATTAAGGGAAACCCATTAACTAATCTACCAATTAAACGAGGAAAGCAAGTAAAGGAAGCAATTACATGAAAAACCCATAAACCAATCTATCCTAATTAACCAACATCTCTGTCTCTTATACATTGTCATGCTCGAGTGAGATTCCATTGACTTCTCTTCAATGGGTGACTTGATTGTCGTCGATGACTCTTTAGATGGAGCTTGAGACATCATTCTCGCTCGAGATTGAGTCACTGGGCCATCATATGGTGAAAACCGAAACTTGGATGAGCAAGTAGATCGGATTACATAACGGGATAAATATTCCTCCGTTACAAGTGTTTTGGTCCCCTTATCGCACTCATGTTCGATTGATCATATTTCAAAGGAAGAACAGTGGAATGAAATACTGTCGTAGGCACCCAAAATTAAACAATCTCTCAAGAATAATGTAGTAGTGGTGAGTCAAGTTTGTCCCACAAAGAATGGAGTTTATTGTTGTGCTAAACGAAAAAGGGGATTTTTTGAATGCTTTTAAACTAAAAACTAAAACAACAAAATAACTAAAGAGAATTTGATGTAAGAAAAAATCTCGGTTTCGATCATTTCCACTATGTCAATTTTACTAGTCAATACTTGACACCAAAGATAATTCAATTTCTACACCAAGCACTAATTGAATAATTAAATTGGAATTCCAATTCAAAGTTGATTCTTATTTCTTTCTAAAGTTGGCTAATTTTCAACACGCGATCCATTTAACCCTAACTATTAATTTAATCCAGACACGCGCCAAAGAATAATTAATAGAAGCATTAAAATCGACAAGAACAATAAGGCTAATTAAACATAAACACATGCGGTTAGGTCAATTAGTTGATTATATTTTCATAAATTCAATAACACTAATCGAGTAATTATCAAATTTAGTTGCTTCACAAATTAAATTAAGCACAGGTGGTTAAAATAATCTAGCTATAGATTAATTACAATAACTTAATTATTCTGCAACACTAATAAGTTAAAAAGAACAATCATAAAATTAATCGCAAAAAAATAAACAATAATTTATATAAAATTGAATTTCAAGAACAAAGAGTCTCACAACATAATAGAATTGGCCATGGCTTCAAATCCCTCTACCAAGAAAAAGAGTTTAGGCACTAAGTGCTATGAAAGAATGAACAATAATTTTTTTCCTGGAAACCCTAGATAAACATGAAAATAAAAGTGTTCTCTTTTTTTCTCACCCTACATGGGGTATTTATAATGATTACTAGGGTTATAATAATTGTCTAAGGATAAGGACATGAAATCGTTTGAAAAAGAGTCCAACCAGACGAAGAAATTTGCCAAAAAATAGAACATCACGTAAGTACACTGTTCCGGGGCACAAACATGAACTGGCTGTTTTGGGCGCATATGCACCCTAGCACATTTTGGAAAATTACCTCCTGAAATCAGCCCACATGTGCTGCACAATCCCAGTGCATGTGCACTGGCCTTTCTCACTGTGCTTCTTCTTCGGCTTTAGTTTTGACCTTGACGCTTTTGGAATTTGGAAAAATGTAAAACATGAAAGTTGTTGTAGCTCTCCATCTTAGCTTTCCAACACATTTGAATTATCTGAATCAAAACTTGGACTCAAAAGTTATGCTTGAAATATGAAACCGCATCCAAAATGGGTTCATACTCATGCATGTTCCAGCCTTAGTATTTTCTTTCATCTTTTCCATCTTTTTCAACTCTTTTTCACTTTATCCCTACAAAAACTAGGAATAACCCAAATTAAACTCAATAATAACTCAAATCTTACTTATAACACATAAAACGTGGTAAATGACAAATAAAATATAGCATAATTATGAACTTATCAAATTTTTCCACACTAAGCCTTTGATTAAGAATCGTCCTCGATCAAACATCAAATTAAAATATTTCAGCATAACAAAATTTGACTCAACATATTCCCTCAAATATCGACAAAATAATCAATAATCAATCCACCAATCAGAGTAGTCTAAGAACCCATGAGCTCAAATGCTAATAAAAACCAAAATATGAAATTCTTGTGTATGTGTGTATAGCCATTCAAAAACTTAGATTTGACAATATCTAGATTAAATCATGAAGACGCTCAAAATTTTTCTAAATACCCCATAGGTTACTCTTCTTACACCCTTCCACTAATCTAGACAACTGATTCTATTTAAATTAGGTAGGACTTTCAGCTCAAACTATAAGTTAGGATATTAGTTAGCTAAAGAAGGGAAAGGATATAACAAATAAGAACAAGAGCTTTGTAGTAATGGTGATCACACATTAAAATTAACCTTCTCTTCGCTTGCAAAATCTCATATATCTACAACCCCACACTTGAATAGCAAACAGCTATGAAAAATTTCGAACAAACTAATAAGCATATAAGTTCCCCTCCTCGAATTAGCCAAACATGCCAACATTCTTCCGGACATATAAATATCACATCATTATTTCATTTTTTTATGTCCGCTCATAGTATGGGTACCAGTGGTAGGCACTACCCGTAATATATAAAGACGCAAGTACCAGTGATAGGTACTACCTGTATATATCAAAAACTTCCATTATCATTATTTTTTTTTTGCAACAATTTTTTTCCAATACCCCATTTTACTCCATAAATGTACACCACCCACTTCTCACAAGCTTCCACCTTTATATTCCTTAACATATAATGTACACCATAAAACTCTTAAATGAAAATTTTAGGATAAATTAATTAAAAGAAACATTAAGCTCAATAAGGTAAGTAACATGAGTTTAAGTGAAAGAAGGTGAATGATGTTTCTGTTCACAAGAATAAGGTTCAAACAAGGTACTGAGAAATAAATTGTTAAAATGGTTGGCTAAAAAGGCTCAACAAACAAAAAAGGCACTATCCCTCATATTTAAACTAAATCAGGTCATCTAAGAACTCGCTTTGAAAATGTAATAAAATGAGTTTTTGGGATGCAACATAATTGAGTCTACATAAATTTCTCTAAATATCCCAAATAAAAAATCAATGTATGGCTTAGTGCCCAAAACTCTTGAAAATCATGAATGGAAAATATTAACACCGACTACTCATTCATGCATGGTTCAATTGAAGATTATTCTGTAGAAAAAATGGGGAAATACATTAAGCAAAAACATTCAAAATTTTTCAAAAACACATCAATTGATCCACAAAAATTTTCAAAAATTTCGACAAGCTCTTAAATCAAAGGAAAAGTCAAAATATTGCAGCAAAATTGTGCAAAATATACCAAACAAAGTAAAAAATCCAAATAACTTTCCCACCGCACACTTAAAAACAAGCATTGTAGTCAATGCAAAAATAAAAAGCATGAAATGGGAAAAAAGAAAAGCTTCTTTTGATTTAATTCGTGTTTGGAGTGGTATCCGCGCTATAAATATCCCCTTGTCGCGAATGAAAGCTGGAGTAACATTAAACACAAAATAGAACAAAACAAATAATTCCCTTGAGACAATAAGAAAAATAAGAAAATTGTAGAAAAGTATTCTACAATAATCAGGAAAAAACTTACTCTCTTACGGGATTACATGACAAAAATGAACAAAAACACCATGATGAAATTGAAAAACCTAGGTAAAAGGAAATTATCAAACTAAAATGTCAAATAAAATAAAATAGCAACTAAAATTGTTTGAAAAATCTACTGCCATTATTAAAAGATATAGAAAATAGCCCAAAACATAGGGCATGAAAAGTTCAAGGAGAAAGCTGTCCTAAATCTCTGGGGAACATCTAGATGTGGAAACGTCGATGGATCCTCTCCCCGCTCCTTGGCCATCTAGCGAGCCTCATAGTCTGCTTCCAGGCATACTAGTATTGAAATAAATGAATCAAAATGGTGGCTCATTCACTGTTGCTCGGCCAGGATTTGTTATAGAAGCTCTTCCTGAGTCTATTGTGGCACAAGCACAGGCTCATTTTCAGAATCATCAGCCTCATTTGTGTGTGATGTAGAGGCTTGGGACCGAGTGCATTTAATCGGAGCTCTTAAAACCTCCATTGCAATTAACTGTCCAGGCTTTAGTTTTTCTTCAGAAGAATCAATCACAATACCACTTTCCAAACACAAAGCAGTAATCAAGTGGAAAAGCCATAAGCCCGGTTGCTTATTGGTAGTGGAATAGAAAATTTGCTGACGTATGAGCTAACCGACATCCATAGATTTACCTGTAGCAATGCAATACAAAAGCTTCGCTCTTTCCATAGTGAATTGTGCAAGATGATTAGCCGAAAGGAGTCGAGCACAAAGAAAATTAAACCAGACAAACCAAGCCGGTTTAAGTGTATTAGTATTAAAATGTCGAGCCACATTACCATCCGCCATATAAGTCCATTCAACTTCCCTATCGCGAAGAACACTTGTGATTTCCTACAACTCTGTAATGGCTAGACATTTGTATGTTAGCATTTTTGGTGTCAGGCCATTCATCATTACATACGCGATTGACCTTCAACACTCTATTGATTTTAGTGGTAGAGACATCCACATCTTTTCCCCTTAATATACCATGGTACCACTATAATGGAAATTTTTTGAATAAAATTCATGCATCAGTGATATGACTGCTTCGATAGGAGTGGAGGTGAAAAGATCCTATCCACGATTGCAAATGGTTAATTTGATCTCAGGCACCCCCACCAATGGAACTTGGATGCCTATTTCCTTGACCAGAACCTGTTTAGAGATATCATTATTGTATTTTTGTTGGGCTACTGCAGTCAAAACTCTTACACCTCTACCTATTCTAGGTTGTTGAGCCCCAGATGATGAGGATGCTCCAAAAATCTTCCCTGTGGCTGTTTTATTTGCAGTTCTTCCTATTCCTACAAAATATAAATAATAATCTCATGACTCCCAAACAAATAATTGTGACACCCCACACTTAAATAAAAGATCATTCCCCAGATGTATTATTGTCATAAGCCCAAGAATATACATGAAAATTCAAATAAAATAATGCCTAAAACTAAGGCTTATATACATTCAATGAATATTCCTATGCATGAAAATTGACCAAAAAGAGATTGCATCGCATAATCAATATTCTAGGAATTAATTGCATGCATCAATGCCCTGTGTTTTAACATTTTCATTCATTGAGACAATTTATTGAACATGTGGCATCCATAGATAAAGATCAAAGTTTTATATATATATTGAACATGAAATCCATCCTCAATCAACAATGCAAACAATAATCACTCCAATTACACATTAAAAGTTCAATCCATACGAGATTTAATCAATCAAAGCATAAAAAAATCAAAACATCCTTGATAATTAATTGAAACCCATAAGGAAAAATTAAAGAAAGAGAATGAAATTCATACCTTGAAATGATTTTCCCTTGAAAAAGTAAGGTTTTGGATGTAAAATTGATGAATTTGGGTCGATTTGAGGAAGAAATAGGAATGGGGAACCATGGTGTTATTGGGGTTTGAAAGGAATTTGAAAGGGAAAAAGAAGAGTATGCGGTGTTATGTTTGAAGAAGAAGGGTTTGTACCCTTTTAAGCAATTGCATGCACATGCGCTACAAGTTTAGCACACATGTGCATGCAAAGCAGTGAGGGCGATTCCTAGTCTACCTTGCGCATATGTGCTAGGCTTATAGCACATATGTACGCGCGAGGCAGAAGCAAAGTTTCGAAAGCCACCTCGCGCACATGTGCTAACAATGTAGCGCGCATGTGTGCAAGAAATAGAACAAAATTTAAATCTTTTTTTCAATAGAAAAAAAATCCCTAAAACATAAAATTTCTACCCTAAATCACCCCTAACCACACCCTTGAAGGAAGTTTGGACAAGAGGTCAACTTCTACGCACACTTTTGCAACGCTTGGGCGAGTAAATTGTTCAGTTGTCATATCCAATTTGAGAGGGGTCCCAACAGCTTGAGCGAGGCTAAAAATAGCATGCTTATTAAAGAAGATTGAGCATGGGAGTCCCTCGAGAGTGATCCAAATAGGGACTATGGATGGTTCCTCATCGGTAGTAAAAAGTGGGTTCCACTTGAGGACTCGCATATAATGACCATTGATGAACCAAGGATTCTTCAGCTAGCAACGGAGATAATCCTCCTCCAATGAGAATCGAATGAGGACGTGTTTATAGTCAATATATCCTACTGTGAACTGACCTTTGAATCCTATTGTGTGAAAACTTTTGCGAAGTGTCTCCATGTTCGGTTTCCCCCTCGGAAAGTTCCCCACCAAAGTAAAATGAAATGGTGCAGCAAGTTGTTGAATTTTATCATTTGAAAAGAAAACAGCTGGTTTGCCTTTGTGAGATTGGAGGGCCTTTAGGGGGGTGCATCGAAATTTGGCCTAGGAATGTCTGAATTTTGGCCATCCGAAAGCGCTTGTGCAAAGGTTTTTCATTGCCCTTCAACCAGTGGTTGAAGGGCAGCTTGATCGGCCATGGCCGAGAAAGCAAAAGAGTTTGTTACAGGTCTTGGTTTTTAGAGTGAGAAAATGTAGAGAGAATGAGGAGAAAAAAATTTGGCTGAATTTCCTTTAAGCCCAATAGTAGTTTTCTGCACTTGTTTTACTAACCTCTTAAGATTTTATCATTTTAACTCTTGAATAAAATCGATTTCCCAACTAGCAACAAAATTAAAATAAGCTAACCTTTAAAACAAAAATAAAGTTGCAAAAATTAAATAACGGAACAAAATTAAAATGGACATGGGTTGCCTCCCATGCAGCGCCTTTGTTTACTATTGTTGGCTTAACTTGATGCTCTTTCACCAATAAATTATAAAACGGATCTTCCAAATCCTCTTCACACACATTTCCAAATACTACTCCTTCATAATAGGGTTTTAGGTGATGTCCATTGACTTTGAACACCTTGGATGTTTGTAAACTCTAAATCTAAACTGCACCATGGGGAAATACATTAGTTATAATAAATGGTCCAATGCAATAGGATCTCAACTTACCAGGAAATGTAAGTGAAGACGTGTCTGATAAAGAAGGACTTTTTGACCAACTTTAAATCCTTCCTTATGATAATTTGATCATGAAAAGCCTTTGCCTTCACTTTATATATGAGAGTATTCTCGTAAGCTTCAGTGCAGATTTCCTCCATCTCTTGCAGTTACAATTTTCTTTGTTTACCACTTGCATCCAATCCTATACTAAAACTTTTAATAGCCGAATAAGCTTTATGCTCCAATTCTACGGGTAGGTGATAAGCTTTCCCGAATATTAACCGATATGGGGACATCCCTATAGGCATCTTACAAGCAGTGCGATATGCCAATAATGTATCATCCAACCGTAAACTCTAATCCTTACGGCTAGAGTTCACCATTTTTTTGGAGAATAGACTTAATTTCTCTGTTGGATACCTCAGCTTGTCCACTGGTTTGCGGGTGATATGCAGTGGAAATCTTATGTGTCACATGGTACTTTTTCAGTAAGGCTTCCACTGTTCGATTACAAAAATGAGTACCACAACATTTTGATCATTAATTATGGCCCACAGAATCCCAAATCTAGAAAATATGTTACTCTTAAGAAAATCTGTAATAATCTTTGAATAATTAGTACGAGTGGCTTTAGCTTCCACCCATTTTGAAACATAATCAAAAGCCAGAAGTATGTATGAATAACCAAATTAAACAGGAAAAGGTCCTATGAAATCAATGTCCCAAACATCAAATATTTCACAAAATTGTATCGGGTTATGAGGCATTTCATTTTTTTGGGATACGTTACCTATCCTTTGACAATTATCACACGAATAACAAAATAGGTAAGAGTCGCGAAATATGTTGGGCCAATAAAATCTACACTCTAATACCTTCAATGTTGTTCTTCTGGCTCCATAATGCCCTCCACAATGCTGTTCTTCTGGCTCCATAATGCCTTCCACAAGCATTAGTCTGATGAAATGAACATTCGATGCCGCAAGTGGATGGGCGTTAGACAATTTGACCATAGACATCCATCGTGAGCTTGTATCGCAATATGGCCACGCGTTCTCAAAAGTTCGGGACACGATGCGATCAACCACTCAAGCATGTGAATGAGGTAAATGTTCATCATTAGAACAACAAATGGCAAGTTTGACTTCTTTTGTTCGACAATTGGATTCAGGTACCGCACCGACTGCACAACCATGTGGTATCTGCTCAAATGAAGGACACTCAACATATATGTGTCCCACATTACAAGATGAAGGTCAAGAGCAAGTAAGTGCAGCCAGAGGATTCCCAGGGCAGCCACGACAAAGTTACGATCCCTACTCAAACATTTACAATCCTGGATAGAGGGATCATCCTAACTTGAGATACGGGAACCTAGCCCAAAATTAGCAGAACTTTCAACCATACAGGCCGCCATTTGCTCAAAGACAATAAGCCAATTTGAATAATCAATCTGTTAAGTCTTAAGAGGAGCGGCTGAGTATTTTAACCGATAATACTATTCATTTCAGTAGGACACCAATCCCAGTATTCAGCAGTTGCAGCATCCAAGATGGGACAAATGGCTACAGTAATTAGCCGGTTGGAAGTGCAGATTTCTGGAAAGCTGCCTTCTCAAACAGTCATTAACCCTAAAAAGAATGCTAGTGCAATTGTGTTGAGAAGTGGCAAGGGGGTTGAGGTACCAACTAAAGCAGTTCCTAAACAGAACAAGGCTAAGGAGAGGGAAATTGAAGTAGAGAAAGAAAGTTGTCCGTTTAAAAAGAAGACAAAATTGGTAAGTCAACTCAGTGGCCAGAATACACACCTGACCCACCATTTCCTAATGCATTTAAGGAATTTGCGAATGAGGACCCCAATAGAGACTTGTATAAAACTTTTCACAAATGTGAGGTAAATATTCCATTACTGGATGCAATCAAACAAATTCCTCGTTATGCTAAATTTTTGAAAGAATTATGTACACATAGAAAAAAGCAAAAACAAAAGAAGGCTGATAAGATCATGTTGAAAAAAATGTATCAACCATGCTTACACCACAGAATCTTCCAATGAAATTAAGCAAAGATCCAGTTATGTGTACAATTCCGTGTTCAATAGACAACACTAGAATTAAGGAGGCCATGTTGGATTTAGGAGCTTCTATAAATGTTATGCCTTATTCAGTTTACAAATCCTTGCACCTTGGGCCTTTGCTTTGAACTCGTACTGTTATCCAGTTAGCAGATAAATTAGTGGCTTATCCTAAGGGTATAGTTGAGGATGTTTTAGTCCAAGTCAATGAATTAATTTTTTCATCTGATTTTTATGTACTTGATATGGAGCACAATGATGAGTCTACTCCCATTTTGTTAGGTAGACCATTTTTGAAAACATTCAAAACTAAGATAGATGTAGATACTGGGATTTTGACGATGGAATTTGATGGCAAAATTTTTCAACATAATATTTATGCGGCCATGAAGTATCCACCCGAGGATAATTCTATTTATTTTTTTGATGTTATCAATTCAATAGTACAGGATGTTTTTGAAGATGAGGTTGAAGGAAATGGGGATGAGCAAGAGCCATCAGGAAGAGATGCTGAACAGCCACAATTTGGTAAGTTATCTTATGTGACATCGAGGAACCTTAATGACACACTTTTGTTTTTGATTTTGCAAGCTGCAGAGTTAGAATTGAAACGTCTCCCGAATCACCTCAAATATATATTTTTAGGTGATGGGAAAACTTATCTGGTGATAATCGCTAATGACCTAACCATTGCCCAAGAAGAACGTTTGCTAAAAGTCCTAAAAGAGCATAAAATGGCGATTGGATGGACCATTGCAGATATAAAGAGAATTAGCCCATCAACATGCATGCATCGTATACTACTCGAAGATAGAGCTAAGCCTACCCGTCAACCACAAAGAAGGCTAAACCCGACGCTAATGGAAGTGGTTAAAATGGAAATACTCAAACTTCTTGAAGTGGGGATAATTTACCCAATTTAAGACAGGAATGGGTTAGTTCAGTGCAATTAGTCCCTAAGAAGACGGGGATCATTGTGACAAAAAATCAAGAAAATGAAATGGTTCCCACTAGTATACAAAAAGGGTGGCGGGTTTGTATAGATTATCGAAAGCTTAATTCTCTTACTTGCAAGGATCACTTTCCTTTGCCTTTTATTGATCAAATGCTTGAAAGTTTAGCTGGTCGTGCTTATTATTGTTTTCTTGATGGCTATTCAGGATATTTCCAAATTGCTATTGCTCCCGAAGATCAAGAGAAGACAACATTTACATGCCCATTTGGAACATTTGCTTACCATCATGTGCCATTTGGGTTGTGTAATGCTCCTGCTACTATTCAGAGGTGTATGGTTAGCATGTTTTTTGATTTTTTAGAAGATTTTATTGAGGTATTTATGGATGATTTCACTATTTATGAAGATTCTTTTGACCAATGTTTGCATAATCTCACATTAATATTACAAAGGTGCATTGAAACTAACCTTGTTCTAAATTCTGAACAATGTCATTTCATGGTTCAACAAGGTGTAGTGTTAGGTCATGTAGTGTCGTCTAAGGGGACCATTGAGGTTGATAAAGCTGAAATTGACATAATTCAATCCTTACCTTTCCCCACTAAGGTACGGGAAGTTCGTGCTTTTCTTGGCCGTGCAGGGTTTTACGGACGGTTCATCAAGGACTTCTCAAAAGTATCGGCACCTTTATGCAAATTATTGCAGAAAAATGTCAAATTTGAATTTGGCGATGACTGCAGGGCGGCATTTGACAAATTGAAACAACTTCTCGTGTCCACACAAATCATCCAACCACCCAATTGGAATCTACCATTTGAGATAATGTGCGACGCAAGTGACTTTGCGATAGGTACAGTTTTGGGACAACGCATTGGAAGGGCACCTCATGCAATTTACTACGCCTCCATAACCCTAAATGATGCGCAAAAAAATTACACTACCACTAAAAAGGAGCTTTTAGTTGTTGTTTTTGCTTTAGGGAAATTTCGTTCTTATATAATTGGTACTAAAGTGATTATATATTCTAATCATGCAGCTTTACGTTATTTATTAATGATGAAAAAGGAATCAAAACCAAGGTTGATAAGATGGATACTCCTCTCGAGCAAATTCTATATGGAAATCAGAGACAAAAGTGGTATGAAAAACAAAATGGTAGACCATTTAAGTCTACTACCACATGTGGAGGATGAACTAGGGATACAAGAAAGATTTTTGGATGAACAATTATGCTCAATAAAGGCGATGTTACCCTGGTATGCAAATATTGTTAATTTACTAGTTACCAACAAATTACCCCAAGGTTTTTCTAGGGCAGCAAAGGAGAAAATTAAAAGTGATGCCAAATACAATGTGTGGGATGAGCCCTATTTATGGAAATATTGCGTTGATCAAGTAATCAAAAGATGTGTCAATGATGGTGAGATTAATTCAATTTTAGTATTTTTCCGTACTTATACTTGTGGAAGACATTTTGGAGCCAAAAGAATAGCAATGAAGGTATTAGAGTGTGGATTTTATTGGCCCAACATATTTCACGACTCGTACCTATTTTAGTCGTTCGTGTGATAGTTGTCAAAGTACATATAACATTTCCCAAAAGAATGAGATGCCTCAAAATTTGATACAATTCTGCGAAATATTTGATGTTCAGGGCATTGATTTCATGGGACCTTTCCCTATTTCATTCGGTTATTCATATATCCTCTTGGCTGTTGATTATGTTTCAAAATGGGTGGAAGCTAAAGCCACTCGAACTGATGATTCAAAGATTGTTTCAGATTTTTGTAAGAGCAATATCTTTTCTAGATTTGGGATTCCACGAGCTATAATCAGTGATCGAGATACTCGTTTTTGTAACCAGACAGTGGAAGCTTTACTAAAGAAGTACCATGTGACACATAAGATTTTCACCGCATATCACCCACAAACCAATGGACAAGCCGAGGTATCTAACAGAGAAATTAAGTCTATTCTCCAAAAAACAGTGAACTCTAGCCTTATGGATTGAAGTTTACGATTGGATGGCATAATGGACATATCACACTACTTATAAGACGCCGCATTATAGGGATGTCCCCATTTCGACTAATATTTGGTAAAGCTTGTCACCTCCTCGTAGAATTAGAGTATAAAGCTTATTGGGCAATTAAGAGTTTCAATATGGGATTGGATGCAAGTGGCGAACATAGGAAATTACAACTGCAAGAGTTGGAGGAAATCCGCAATGAAGCTTATGAGAATACTCGCATATATAAAGTGAAGGCAAAGGCTTTTCATGATCAAATGATCATAAGGAAGTATTTTCAAGTTGGTCAAAGAGTCCTTCTTTATCAAACACATCTTCGTCTACTTTCTTGTAAGTTGAGATCTCGTTGGATTGGTCCGTATTTAATAACTAATGTATTTCCCTATGGTGCAGTTGAAATTCAGAGTTTTCAAACGTCCAAAGTGTTCACAGTTAATGGACATCACGTCAAACCCTATTATGAAGGAATTGCAATGGGAAATGTGTGTGATGAGAATTTGGAAGAACCGCATTATGATTCATTGGTGAAAGAGCATCAAGCAGATGTGAGCCAACGACAGTAAACAAAGGGGCTGCATGGGAGGTAACCCATGTCCATTTCACATTTTATTCTGTTATTTAATTTTTGCAACTTTATTTTTGCTTATTTTAGTTTTAAAGGACATCAAATTTTAATTTCGTTGTTAATTGGGAAATCAATTGCATTAAGAGGCTAAAATGATAAAATAGATCTTTGAGGGGTTTATGTGTTATGAGGGTAATTTAGGAATGTTTTTGTGTTGAATTTTATAAAAAAAAAAAGGTAATTTTTGTTCTGCCTTCAGCGCATGTGTGCTGAGACCCCGTACAATTTTAGCCTCTACCTCGCGCGGACATGGGCGGTCAAAGCCCTGCACATGTGCGCAGAGCCGATTAGCACACAAACACACTGCCTCGCGTGCACATACGCGCTGAGGAACCAGCGCTTGTGCGCGCGACGGGATTAAAGGAACTCAACCGTTCCTAGTCCCATTATTTCTTCAGATTCCTCTTCTCTTTCAACTTCCTCTCAAACCCAACTAAAGTTCCCCACTCCAAGTTTCCAAAACTCACCCCAATTCCATCAATTTTGCACCCAAATTTCTTCTTCTTTCAAGGAAAATCAAATCAAGGTATGAATTTTTCTCTCTTTCTACAATTTTTTTCTTATGGGTTTCAATTAATTTTCAAGAATATGTTGAGTCCTTTTATACTTTGATTGATGCAATCTCATATGGATTGAATTTTAAACGTAAATTTGGTGTGATTATTGTTTGGATTGTTGATTGAGGATGGATTGCATGTTCATAATATACCCAAAAATCTCCTCTTTCTTTATGCGTGCCATGTGTTCGATATGTCTCAATGAATTAAAATGTTTAAACACAAGGCATTGATGCACGAATTTAATTCCTAGGCCAATGATTATGCCATGTAAATTCTTTCTAATTAGTTTTCATGCATAGGAATGTTCATGCATTGTATATAAGCCTTAGTTTTAGGCATTTTTTTGCTTGGATTTTCATATATAATCTAAGGCTTACCTATTGATTTGGGGGAATGGCCTTTTATTTAAGTGTGGGGTGTTGTCATTGTTTGTTTGAGGGTCATGATGCATGTTTATGTTTTGTAGGAATGGGAAGAACAGCAAAGAAAATAGCCACAGGTAAAGGTACCGGAGAATCTTCATCATCAGGGGCTCCACAACCACGAGTTGGTGGTGGGTTACGTTTTTTAACTGCGGAAGCCAAGAAGAAATATGACAATGATATCTCCAAACGGGCTGCAATTAAGGAAAGGGGTATACAAGTGCCATTGGCAGGGGTGCCAAAAATCAAGTTAGCCATTCATAATCGTGGATGGGAGCTTTTCACTTCAACTCCTATAGATGCCGTCCTTCCGGTGGTACGTGAGTTTTATGCTAATTTTGATTATTATAGTTCCACCAGGATATATGTACGAGGAAAAGAAGTGGATGTCTCTGCCAATGAAATCAATAGAGTTTTGAAGGTCACTCGTGTTCGTAACGATGAATGGCCCGACACCTGTAATGCCTCAAACATAGAGTTTCAACAGATTACAAGCGTTCTTTGTGACGGAGACATGGACTGGACTTTTACGGCAGATGGCATGACGGCTCGGCATTTCCACGCAAATAAACTTAAGGCAGCATGGTTTGTCTGGTTTAAATTCCTTTGTGGCCGCCTTCTACCGGTAAACCATCTTACTCATGTCACTATAGAACGGGCCAAATTGCTGTAATGTATTGCTACCGGGAAAGCCATAGATGTCGGTCAGCTTATACGTCAACAAATTTGCTACTCCGCTACCAGTAGGCAACCGGGATTATGGTTTTCCCATCTGATTACGACTCTATGTTTGGAAAGTGGTGTGGTGATTGAACATTCTGAAGAAAAATTGAGGCCAGGCCAGATGATTGCAATGGAGGGTATACGAGCTTCGGTTAAACGCACTCGGTCCCAAGCTTCTACATCACACGTAGAGGAAGTTGAGGATTCAGATGATGAGCCAGTACCTGCTCCGCAGCAATCTCAGGATGAGCTTTTACATGTCACCAACCAAATCTTGGCAGAACAACAGAGAATGGGCCAACATTTTGATTCGTTTATGCAATATCAGTTTACGTGGTAGAAGACAATGGAGGCTCATCAGATGGCTAGAGAGCGGGGAGAGGACCCTTTTACATTTCCTCCCTTTCCTCCTTTTCCACAAGATTTGGGGCCCCATGCTCCTTGAGTTTTTATGCCCTATGTGTTGGGCCGTTTTCCTTGTTTGATATCTATCGTAGTTGATTTCCTAGACAATCTGCGTAGTTATTTTATTAGACATTCATTTTCATTTTAGTTGGGTACTTTCTTGTTAGTTAGGTTTATTTTTGTAATGGTGCTTTCGTTTATTTTTAGTTGTATATTCCCTTAAGAGGGTAAGTTTTTCTTGTTAATTGTAGGATTATTTTCTACAATTTTCTTGTTTTTCTTACTGTCTCAAGGGAATTATTTATTTGTTTTGTTTTGTTTTGTTTAATGTTAATCCAACTTTCTTTCGCGACAAGGGGCTATTTATAGCGGATACTGCTCCAAACGCGAATTAAATCCAGGGAAGATTTCTTTTTCGCTTTATTTTGCTTTTATTTTTACATTGAGGACAATGCTTATTTTTAAGTGTGGGGTGAGAATTATTTGGATTTTTTAAGTTGTTGGTGTATTTTGCTCAATTTTGCAGCAATATTTTAACTTTTCCTTTGATCTGCGAGCATGTCGAAATTTTTAAAAATTTTGTGGATAAATTGACCATTTTTAGAAAATTTTAAAAGTTTTTGCTTAACGTATTTTTTTCTATTTTTTTGCATAATAATCATTAGTTGAACCATGCATGAATGAATAGTCAGTGTTAATATTTTCCATTCATGATTTTCAAGATTTTTGAGCACTAAGCCATACTTTAATTTTTGATTTGGGATATTTAGAAAAAGTTATGTAGACTTAATTATGTTGCATCCCAAAAACTCACTGTATTACATTTTTTAAACTAATTCTTAGACGACCCAATTTAGTTTAAAAATATGAAGGGTAGTGTTTTTTTGTTTGATGAGCCTTTCTGATCAACCATTTTAACAATTTATTTCTAAGTACCTTATTTGAGCCTTATTCTTGTGAAGAGAAACATCATTCTCCTTCTTTCACTTATCATTTACTTACCCTTATTTAGTTTAATGTTCTTTTCATTGTTTTATCATAAATTTTCCCTTTAAGAGCTTATGGTGCACATTATTTGTTAAAGGGATATAAGGGTGGAAGTTTGTGAGAAGTGAGTGATGTACATTTTTGTTGTGAAATAGGGTATTGGAAAAAATATTGAAAAAAATAAATATGGAAGTGTTGGTATATGCAGATAGTGCCCATCACTGGTACCTGCATGTTTTTTTACATTTACAGGTAGTGCCTATCACTGGTACCTGTATTTGCAGGTAGTGCCCATCACTGGTATCTGCGTGTTTATTTGTTACGGGTACCCGTACTGTGAGCGGACATAGAAAAATAAAATGATGATGTAATGTGTATATGTCCCAGGGAGCTATAATGTTGGCATGTTAGGTTGTTCGGAATTCTTCATGGGTGTTTGTTACTCAAGTGTGGGTTTTGAATGTTTGATATTCCGCATGTGAAGAGAAGTTTCATTTTAACGTGTGGCCGTCATTATTATAAAGCTCTTGTTCTTATTTTATATATCCTCTCCCTTCTTTAGCTAACAAATATCCTAACCTATAGTTCGAACTGAAACTCCTACCCAAATTTGAATTGAATTGATTGTCTAGATTAGTGGATCTTATAAAAAGAGTGAGCTATGGGGTGTTTAGAAAAACTTTCAGGGTCTTCATGGTTTAATCTAGATATTTTCAAATCTAAGTTTTTAATGGCTATACACACATACACACGAATTTCATGTTTTGGTTTTTATTACCATTTGAGCTCTTGGGCTCTTTGACTACTCTGATTGGTGATTGATTATTAATTATTTATGTGGATATTGGAGGGAATATGTTGAGTAGAATGTGCTAAGCGTAAATATTTTAATTTTATGTTTCAAACATGTTTGATCGAGGACGATCAAAGGCTAAATGTGGGGTAATTTGATAAGTTCATAATTGTGCTATATTTTATGTGTCATTTACCATATTTTTATGTGTTGTAAGAAAGATTTGAGTTATTATTGATCTTAATTTGGTTATTCTCAATTTTTACAGGGTTACAGTGAAAAAGAACCGAAAAGATGGGAAAAGATGAAAGAAAGTGCTTAGTACGGGACATGCACGAGTATGAAGCCATTCTAGACACAGTTTTGTATTTCAAGGATAAATTTTGATCCTGAGCTCCGATTGAAGTGATTTAAGATGCCTTCGAAAACTAAGGGATAGAGATACAACTTTTGTGTGTTACACTTTCTCAAATTACGCAAGCATCAAGGTGAAAATCGAAGCCGAAGGCGGAGCACAGTTGAGGAAGCCAACGCATGTTCACTGCATCCAGAAGCAAATTTCCAAAAGTAGCTCGCGCGCACATGCGCGCTAGTTTTCCTGTGCATGTGCACGGAGGAGGACGAAACCTACCTGGACCTAACTGCCTCATGAGCACATGCACGCAAAGACCCCAGCGCATGTGCGTAGAGGGCAGCAGGGAAGCGTGAAGTTGAGTTTTTGACAAATTCTTTGCCCGGTTGGACTCTTTTTCACCCGATTTCACTAATCTTATCCGTAGGCATTATTTGTAATCCTAAATACTCATTATAAATACCCCAAGTAGAGTGAGAAAAAAGGATCGACACTTTATTTTCTTTAGGCTAGGGTTTTTAGCAGTAGAAATTCTTCTTTATTCTTTCATGGCACTTTGTGCCTAAACCCTTTTCTTGGTAGAGGAAACTGAAGCCATGGTCAATTCTACAAAGTTGTGAGACTTCTTGTGTTTGAATTTATTCAATTGGATCGCGTGTTGAAAATTAATCAACTTTAGAAAGAAATAAGAATCAACTTTGAATTGGTATTCGTTCAGGTTAATTCTTCAATTAGTGCTTGACATAAAATTAAATTATCTTGTGTGTCAAGGATACGACTAGTGAAATTGCCATGGTAGATATGACCAAAATCAAGACTTTTCTTACATCGAATTTTTTTCAGTTATTTTATTGTTTTAATTTTAGTTAAAAGCATGCAAAAATCCACATTTTCCATTTAGCATGAAAATAAACTCCGTTCTCTGTGGGACGACCTGTACTCACCGCTACTACATATTTAGAGTTGTTAATTTTGGGTGTCTACGACAGCATTCAACTCGACAGCATATTATTTGCACATCAGTAAATTATCCCCACTTCAAGACGTTTGAGTATTTCCTTTTAACCACTTCCATTAGCGTTGAGTTTAGCCTTCTTTGCTGTTGATAGGTAGGCTTAGCTCCATCTTTGAGTAGTATAAATTGCATACATGTCGATGGTCTAATTCCCTTTATATCTACAATGGTCCAACTAATCACTATTTTGTGCTCTCTTAGAACTTTTAGCAAGCGTTGTTCTTGGTCAGTGGTTAGGTCATTAGCGACTATCACCGGATGAGTTAAATTCCCTTCACCTAGAAACATATATTTGACATAACTTGGAAGAGGCTTTAGTTCCAACTCAACCGCCTACAAAATAGAAAACAAAATTGTGTCATTAGGGACCTTCGATGTCACATAAGATAACTTACCAAATTGCGGTTGTTCAACATCACTTTCTACTTGTTCATCCCTGTCTCCTTCAAAAACATCCTGTACTAACAAGTCGATAACATCAACAAAGAAAATAGATTTATCCTCAGTTGGATACTTCATGGCCGCATAAATATTATATTGAAAGATTTTTCCATCAAATTTCATCGTCAAAATTTCAGTATCTACATCTATTTTAGTTTTAGATGTTTTCAAAAATGGTCTACCTAACAAAATGGGAGTAAACTCATCATTGTTCTCTATGTCAAGAACATAAAAATCAGCTGAAAAAATTAATTCATTGACTTGGACTAAAACATCCTCAACTATACCCTTAGGATAAGCTACTGATCTATCTACTAACTGGATAACAGTAACACATCTAGTTTCAAGTAAAGGTCCTATATATAAGAATTTATAAACTGAATAAGGCATAACATTTATAGAAGCTCCTAAATCCAACATGGCCTTCTTAGTTCTAGTATTGTTCATTCAACAAGGAATTGTACACATACCTGGATCTGTGCATTTCATGGGAAGATTCTGTTATGTAAGCATGGCTAATACATTTTTACCCAACATGATCTTCTCAGCCTTCTTTTGTTTTCGCTTCTTTTTATGTGTACATAATTCTTTCAAAAATTTAGTATAACAAGGAATTTGTTTGATAGCATCTAGCAATGGAATGTTTACCTCACATTTGCGAAAAGTTTCATATAAGTCTCTATAGGGGTCCTCCTTCACAAATTCCTTAAATGCATCAGGAAATGTTGGCTCAGGTGTGTATTCTGGCCACTGAATTGACTTACCAGTTTTTTCATCTTTTCGGCTGGGATCGATTTCTTTCTCCATTTCGATCGCCCTCTCTTTGGCCTTCTTTTGTTCAGGAACTCGTTACATTTGGCATGTCAACCTCTTTGCTGCTTCTCAACACAATTGCATTAGCATTCTCCTTGGGGTTAATGATAGTTTGAGATGGCAGCTTTCTGAAACTACTGAATACTGGCCATGGTGTCCTATTGAAATTGCATAGTATTAGTCGTTAAAGTATTCAACATTTCCTCTAAAGACTTACCAGACTAATTATTCATATTAGCTTGTTGTCTTTGAGCAAATGAGGGCCTGTAATTGAAAATTCTGTCGATTCTGTTGAGACTGAGGTTGTGCTGGAATCCCATATCTCAAATTAGGATGATCTTTCCATCCAGGATTATACGTGTTAGAGTAGAGATCATAATTTGTTCGTGGTTTCCCCAAAAATCCTCCCGTTGTGTTTACTTGCTCTTGGAATTCTTCTTGTAAAAAGTGGGACACATGTCAGTTGAATGTCCTTCGTTTGAGCAAGTGCCGCAAGTTTGTGCTGCCTATGCAGTTCCTGAAGACAATTGTCATACAAAAGAAGTTAGATCTAGCCATTTGTTGTTCTAAAGATGAAACATTTACCTCATTAACACATTTGAGAGGTTGTTCACGTCGTGTCCCGAACTTTTGAGAACGCGCTGCCATATTCGATATAAGCTCAAGAGTAGCGTATATGGGTTCCAACTGCCTTCCACTCACAGAATCGACCATATTCCTTTCATTTGGCAACAAACCTTCATAAAAATATTAAATTAATAAGCAGTCACTTATCTGATAATGTGGAAAGTTTGCACACAATTTCTTGAACCACTCCCAGTACTCATACAAAGACTCGTCATTGAACTGGCATATGTCACAAATTTCCTTCGAATATTCACAATCCGAGGGTCTAGAAAATATTTAGCCAAGAATAGTCTGTTCATCTACTCCTAAGTTGTAATACTGACTAAAAGTAAATCGAACAGCCAATCTTTCGCCTCGTCCTTAAACGAGAACGAAAATGCTTTCAATTTAATATGTTCCTCTGACACTCCAGTGGGTCTCATACTTGTGAACATATTACAAACTACGTGGAACTCCATAAGATGCTTATTCGGATCTTCACCTGGAAATTCATGAAAAGAAGGTAATACATGGATTAGTCCAGATTTTAATTCAATTAATTCAAATGTGACATTTGCATCTAATTCAGGATATGTAATGCATAAAGGTTGCTGATTTAAAGTGGGTTATGCTAATTCTCTCAAAGTTCGTTGTGACATGTTCGTCTCTTCTTGTTGTTCCTTATCACCAGCAAAGTTAAAATTGAACAACTGTTCTTCCCCTAACTGTCTTTCTCCAATTTGCGTAGCGTTCTTTGTATTTTTTGATCAAATTAAAATTCAACTTGTCCAACAGATTGCGTCACTGGCATACACAATTAGCGAAAGAATAATAATAACATAAAACAAAATTAAAATAAAATAAACAGCACAAAAATAATTCAAACCATTCCCCAGCAATGGTGCCAAAATTTTGGTATTAAATGTTGTCGTAGGCACCCAAAATTAAACAATCTCTCAAGAATAATATGTAATAGTAGTGAGTCAAGCTCGTCCCACAGAGAACGAAGTTTATTCTTGTGCTAAATAAAAAAAGGGAGGTTTTTTGAATGCTTTTAAACTAAAAACTAAAAGCATTCTAAAAACTAAGAGTAGGATTTAATCCTCCAAGAATAATGACAAAATCTTCCCAAGGTGAAGCCCATAGGCCATACCTACTCACCTGAGTAGGATTCACCCCTCCGGGGGCAATGTCTGCCTTCCCAAAGTCAAGTACCCATAATATACCTGTTCTACGAAGTTGGACGTTCCCCTCCGGAAACAATGCCAAAGTCTTCCTAACATGAAACACCTAGGTCGTACCTACTCCTCGGAGTAGGACTTGCTAAGAAAAATAAAATCTAAGTCTGCGAAGGACAACAATAGCACTTAGTCACTTCAACTAAAGTTAATAGTCACTTCAACTAAAGTTAAATGACTAAGAGGGGCAAGAAGACTACACTGTTCTAAATTCAATATACTGCGGACAAATGGTAAAAATTAGGAAATGCATACTACCATAGAAATATAGAAAATACGACATCTAAGGAGTTGGTATATGGAAAGGCCCTAACTCAAATCCCAACCAAGCATGGTAGTGGCAATTATTGGAAAAAGATAATAATGAAAAAAATGCATAACAAAGTTCGAGAGCTCATAAAAAGGAAGACCCTGAGCTATAAGGCTGCGAAAACCGACAACTAAGAAACTATGTGCTAGTCTAAATTAGTAAAGCAACCGAAATGAATGCCTAATCTACTCCTATTCCTTAGTAGTTCCTGAAGCTATGTCTTTAGCACCATTACCTGGTGCACCTCCATCAGTCAGAGCATCTAATGTATTGGGATGAGTTGGGGTAGTCGAAGTATTACCCCGGATCAGATCTTTAAGGTTTATGTGGGGATGAGCTTTCTTCACAACTCACAATGCATCAATATACCCCTCATTGTAGTAGTCAGAACTTCGATCAATCACTAGTTCATCGAACTCCTTACTTAGCGCGGTAGTCTTCCAAGTGATTTTTTTGCAGGCGATCCTGTAGTTTTGAGAATCAAGAAATTCAAGTACTGCTTGCTGTCTGTTCTTCTTCTCTATGGATGCGAGCTCCTCCTTATGGGCATCTACCATCTTCTTTTCTTTAGCCCTCAGTTGGGACATTCTGCAGTAATAAAATCAACACACTGCCATAATCTTTTCTAAGGACTCAGTTGCTTGATCTTTGATCTTCATCATTCCGACAATCTTCTTGGATATTTCTTTGCATTTCCTATTAGCTCCGTTATGCTTCTTGGTCTCTTCTTCATACAACTTGATTTCCCAATTGAGTTTGTCCTCAATTTTAGAAATACAGGAGAAATATAATCCTCAACTTGCTTTAGATAGTAGTAAAAAGAACCAATTTGAGGAGGAGCACTATCCCGAACTACTTCATGGACAGCTAGCATCAAAGCCTCAGATATTTGACCTGGTGGTTCCGTGGCAGGAGTCGACTCAGTAGGTTCCTCAGCAAGAGAGCTAGGAAGCATAGTAGGTGGATCGGATGAATCTTGATTTTCTTTCCTCCAACAGGTACTGGTGGAGGAGTTGGAGAAGATCTCTTCTTTTTCTTCCCTGTGTCGCAAGTGTCGTCCATGAGGTCAAGGATATCAAGATCCATGTCCTTTCTTCTGTTAAGTGCTCGTTCCCAGACAGCATCAGATCTGGTAGTCACTACACATAAGAAACAAAAGTAAATTATTCTCTGGAATAATCAATATATAAATGTAGGATAGATAAAGAAAGAATGCAACGTGATAAAATAAATTTTTTTCAAGGACAACCTTTGGGACTAAGATGGTCAAGGGGAGCAAGGCTTAACCCTGTAGAAGCCAACACTTGGTCATCACTCACTACTTTCCAAGAGACTTTTTCTGCATCCCTAAGAGGCTCAAAGGCTTCTCGATTATGGTCACTCAATTTGACTAACTTGTTTAACCTCGAGGTATCTACTTCAAAATTCCAATCCAAAAATTTCCAGTTCGAACTGTTTCCTCTTTTTGAGATGTCTGTAGTGACGCTAACAACATCATCTCCACTGCATTCGCAGACTAGGAGGTAATTCTCTGCACATCAACAACCCTACATCTGGTCTGGACTCACATGCTGTCTGATCATTTCCTTCGGCGGCTAATTCTTAGGTTAATATTTATAAATAGTTGTGCTAGAGAATCTTTGTCAGTTACTAGTGAAGGAAATTCAATTTTCCAGTTAAACAGTCACGCTTTTAAACTCTCCATAAAAAATGCAAAATTTTAGTGGGCATGTGGATACTCAAGACTTTGTATACACCAGGGAAGCTTTATTGGGTGAATATTGATTTGCTAATGTTGGCTGATGAGTATGTTCTCATCATTCTTCTTTGGTTCTAAGCAATTCCTCTCTATTAGTTGTTAACTGGAGATCAGTGATTAGGTTGTCTTTGGATGTCTTCCAATTGATAAGATCATTAGATCAAATAACATCTTTTTTATGTTTTCCTGATGAATTATCATCTTGGTGCTTGATAACATTATCCAGCTTTCTTCTCAAGCACTTAAGTAAATTTGAAGCACCGGTTGATTAGACCAGTCCTACACTTGATGAGCAACACTCAATTTCACAATATATCTTCGACTAACCTGTCAACTGAAATTACTTGATGTTTTTACCCAAAAAACGAAATTGGGGGTTTGGGAGTTGGGAGTTGGTGAGCAACAAGAGTACTTATGGAGGAAAAGTCCACTGGACTTTTGACCGCGCAATAAGCGTAATTGTTGCTCACCAGAAATCCCAGTTTCTAGCGTATATGATTTAAAGAAGGGGTGCTTCATTGAGTGGAATGAGAAAATAGTCGGGTTTATATTTTTTTTATTCAAGCATGCGCGATAAACTATATTATTTGATAAATCGTCTAAAGGTTGACTTAAAATAACTTCAATATCTGCTTTGCAGATTTATTTTGTGTAGGGCTGTGCTTACTCTCTTTTACTTACGAGAAGTTAGTGACCAGTATTTGCCTGTTTGCGTCCCCGAATTTCCGACCATTCCCTGTCTCCATCCTCTGATGTGCTATCTGCTATCTTTCGACTTGCAAAACACCTTAAGGTTGGGAAGTGTTTTAATTTCCATGGTACAAGTTAAGGACCATATTTGTACATCCAACAATATACTAAAGATTACTCGCACTGTCCGTTGACATGGAGACGTGTATTAGACTTGGTATTTAATAGCTCCCCAAAGCTCGCCTGGTTGGGTTTTCCAATGGACTGAAGACAGATGGTACGTCTGGTCAGGTGTTAAGAAGACTGGTGTTAATTTTACTTGCTGTTGATGTTTACAGCTTCGAGGGTGTCATCTCTACATCATGTGGAAAAAAATTCTGGATTCAATGTTGATGTCCCTGTTGGAGTTACAGGTTCAATGTTCGGCGTACTGCTACAGTAGCTGGTGGTATACAGGTGGTTAGAGTCTTCACTACGGTGGAGAAATTGTTCAAACATTTTGTGAAATAGTAGAAGGCAGAAATTTAGAGCTTTTCCTTTTTGTATTTTTGGTTAAATTATTTCATTATCTATCCAATACATATGTAAGTTAAGTTGGTAATCAGACGTAGATGAAAATTGTGTTTCAGGGATACCATTGTTATAGGGAAAATTCATGTTTGGCTCAAAATTTATAGTATTCATATTTATTTAAATCATCTAACTTTTTTAAAAAATTAAAAATTAAAATATAGTTAGTGAATATAGATAAATATGAATCACAAAATGTATGATGCGTACGTTTTATCTATACAATAATCTCATAGTACACTTTGTTCTATATAAGAACTTACTTTGTTTTAGTGAATGAAAGGTGGTTGTGACGGTAGCTTTTCAGATATTGGCATTTTATCTCCGTCTCCTCAAAACTCTAAAACCGTTGTTGCTATCTCCCTCCCCCCGGCGGGTCTGGATGGCTGACTACTTGCATGATGCATTCACACCACACTCAGATGAACTAGCACACTAGGATTCACCATATTCATGTTGAAGGAATGCAATTCCTGTCTTATACTCTGCACAAATATCCATGAGATAATTTCATAAAGCTTGCTTGAGGTTCATGCTAAACATCACTTAGTATTCTCAAACTTTAAAAAATATAATTTACCTACGTTACTTCCATTTTTGTTGTAGCATTTTCAGTCTAAATGCTTAAAAACTAATTTAAGGAGAGAGAGAGTATTTTATTTCAATTTTACCTTAGTTACAAAATTTTAACTTATTAAAGTGGTTGGAGGAAAAGAAAAAGAAAATTGGAGAGGTATAAATATAATGATTAACAAATAGTATTGGGTTGTAACTTAAGAAAATAAAGAGGAATAAGTTTTTTCTTGGGCCAAACAAGGAATTAGTGGGAAAAATGGTTCCATTTCTGTGGTTGCAAGAAATGGCTCCTTGAAGGTTTTTGAAACAATCAAGATTCATTAAGTGCTGTAGAACTTAATACAAGTATCACTTCCCTATCCGATGATACAAATAGAAATCATGTTGGTGTTAAGGAGAGAGGTAAACGATAATCCTTGTCTTTGGTTGGTATTGATTTACGACGAACTGATTTTGGTGCTGGAAAAGAGATGATTGCTTGGATTAACAATGAAGACTCAGAGGAAGTTATCAAGGTTGAAGAGGGATATGGCCATATTAGGCCACTTAATCCTATCATTGCTATACAAGGTAATTTTTCTAAAGATGATATTGAGATATTAAGAATTGATGCTAATATTGATTGGAAAATCTCTGTTATTGAGCTTGATTCTATGTATGTGCTTTGACATAGTCGTGATGGGTTCGGCTGAAATTTATGATCAAATGGGAAAAATAGGTAAAGAAACACATTCAGTTTCAGTTGTTAAAACTTTAATTGTAATACAAAGTTCTGGTCATCAAAGTTGGAGATTTTCTACGAATTTTTAATATCTAGTTTCTCATGGATTTTAGAAGATGATGAAGTAATTCTGACAGCGGAAATTGATAATGAATTACTGTGGTACAATCCAAGTTCTATTCTATCATGGTAGTCAAAGCTTGATTAGAGGCAATGATCACCATTTAAGAAGTCTTACTGGAGCGTTCTTCTTCATTATATTTCTTTCACATTATTCCTTAGCAATCCATCCTCGAGGACAAGGATACTCTAAAGGGAAAGGTATTGTCATGACTCAGAATTGGAAGGCAATTGCAATATGCTAATGTAGTTGACAATTGTAGCAAATTACAACAGCAGTTAGCTTCAAGAGTTCGTTATTTAGTTAGATTAGTTGTTGAGTTGGCAGATATAAGTTCTGACTACTGGTTTATATAAATGAGATAATTGAGGAATGTTGTAAGGCATTGATGATTGATGATAATGAAATATATTATTTCTCACTTTGTAATCTTTTCTTTTCTCTATTAATTCTCTGCATTCTCTCTTGTTCCTCTCCTTCCCTCATATTCTGTTCTTCTCAACCTCTATAATTACAATTCCATTTCTGAATTGCAATTGAGTTCATAACATGTACTAAGTGAAATTGTTAAAACTCTAACTTCAAGAAAGAATTTTGAAATTACCCATTTTATTATATGGCTAATGTACTGAAGGTATAAATGTCTTTTTATGCTATTTGGTATTAAAGACGGGCCTACTTATAAGAGAGAGAAAGTAAGTGATATTTTTAAAAATTTGAAGATACTAAGTAATATTAATATAAATGTCAAGAAAAATTTGTGAAATTATCTCACATCTATCCCTAGTAAACTCGTCTCTTTCGCTTCCTCTCATCTCACCGAATCCCCTCCTCCCTAACTCATCTCTTTCGCTTCCTCTCATCTCACCGAATCCCTCCTCCCTTTGCTATCTACATACCTCCCAATTGACTGCCCTTTCCCTCATTCCTTTCCCCTCCCAAGATAGGCAGAAAAAAACACTCCCTCTCTTCTCTTCCCTCTTCATCCTCTCTTCTCCCATCCTGAATGCCCCGTCCTAGACCCTCTCCTCGATAGTCGATGCTAGGGGTGTTCATGGGTTGGGTTGGCGGGTTTTCGTCATATTGGGTGTAAAAAATAAAACCCAACCCAACTAATATAGTAACCCAATTAAACCCAACCCAAGTATTAATCGGGCGGGTTTTCGGGTTATTTGGGTTAAAAATCCATATTAATAAAAAAAAATTAAAAATCTAAAATTGCAAGATTATCCATAAAAAATATTTGATTAGGTAAAAATAAAATGATTAGGTCATGAATTAAAATGAAAAATATACAATATGATAAATTAGATGTTATTTCAAGAATGAAAAGGAAAAAAAATATAAATTAAATGAACTAATTAGGACAAAAATGAAAATTAAAAAATATAATTAAATTTTATTGGATATTCGGGTTATCGGGTTGGGTTAGATTTTAAAAAATAAAACCCAATCCAATCCAACCAAATTTGGGTAACCCAACCCAAATAACCCAAAACCCAATAACCCAACCCATTTAGCCCCAAATTCATTTGGGTTGGGTTGGGTTTTCAGGTTGAGTTGGGTATAAACAGCCCTAGTCGGTTCTCCCTTTCTAATCATTTTAAGAGTTTCCATTCTTTATCCCAATTCCCAAAACCTTCCCCCCTTCTCACAAACATCACACAAATAAAATAAAAAAAATTGAAAAGATTTTTTTTAAGTAAAAAAAAATTGAAAAGATTTTTTTTAAGAAAAAAAAAATTGCATCAGGAAAATAAAAATAAATATTGCCATGGATGGGATTTTGTCCCCACTAATCTATTACTTTTTGCATAAGGTAACGTGTACAAGAATTTGATTTGAATTGGTAATGTTAGCATTTTCGAGTATTTTTTTTGTTGATTTTAATAAAGTGTAGTTGTAAATTTGTGATATAGTATAAATTTAGTGAGATTTTTGTTTGATTTGGTAAAAGAAAGGGAAGGTGCCGTTGCCACTCCAGTCTATTTTTGAAAGAAAAAAAATTAGCCCAGATAAATTAAACACAGATTCATGATCTGGGGACTTATGAGTGTTGACTAGAGGTCATAGAGAAGGGCAAATTTTTCTATTTCGAGCAAAACTGCTCTAGATGCATCTGGAGAATAAACAAACGATTGACAAACCTATGCAAGTGGATATAACCAGAATGTATGGAAGTGGGAAGTGATCTGGGACTTGAATAGCAAGTTCAAGGTGAAGTACTTTATCCGGAAATACCAGGTTCTCTCTACTAATGCAATTTTCCAGCAAGAATTGAAAAAGGAAGAAGATCAATATGCTTATAGTGGTATAGAAACGGAATGGAACATATTTTGTTCAAACGTAAGAAAGTTGAGGAAATTTGAAAATGTGCACTTATTCAATAGGATGGTTTAGTAGAGTATAAAGAAGATTTTGAGCTTTGGTGGCAACATGTCTTGAATGCAACGAATATGAATGAAGGTGACAAACACATAAGTATAACTGCCAATATCCTTTGGAAGTAATGGAAAATAATGAACATATTTCAATTCCAAAAGATTGAGGCTGAAGAAATCCGTATTGTCCAGAATGTTGTGGAGGATTGGATGAAATATGACACTGCTCAAAAGGAAAAGGATAGGTGGGAGCAAGAGGGAAGTTAAGAAGGGTATCAGACATGATAAATCTCAATTTTTTGATCATAATACCATCAAGCTCAGCATTGGAGTGACGAAAGACGCTCAATCAGAGAGAATTGGAGTTGGAATAGCTGCATGGAATGTAGATAAGAAGATGCTAGAAGTTTGGACATTGATTAAGAATTGCAAGAAAGATAACAACCAAGATATAGTAGAAGATATCAGATTGGCAATGATAAAAGCTCGTAACTCAGGAAGGCGGGAAGTGGTCATTGAAGCAAACAACAACTTTCTTATCAGCAAGATTGCAACAAAGGTTCTTCATCATGCAAAATTGGTTACTCTTATTGAGGATATTCTAGTTCTTAGCTCCATATATCAATTATGCTCATTTTCTTATAGTATTAATTAGAAATAGTAATAGAATTGGCCACAAAGTTGTGTTTGCTAAGAAGCTTAAAAAAATGTTGAATGGGAAAACTTCTTGCAACTGTAGCCTTATAGTTTGTTTTGGGTAGCTATCCTAAAGGTTGTAAGGCTCCTATATTTTTTTTTTCTTTTTTTTTTTTTTAGAAAAAAGGCTAATTCTCTATCTTACCCTCTACTGATTCAAACCCATTACCAATCCGTCATAGAAAAAGTATCTTACCACCTAAATTGTACTTCGTTATCAAGCTCCTATATATCAATATACATAATTTGCCGGTAGGACTATAAATCGGGTCATATGAGCTGGATTTTAATGTGTATGGATTTCTATTCGCAGAGTGCATAACCGCAGGGATATTGACACCCCTACTAACTCGTCTTTGAATGCCTAAACTAAGTTTTTGAAGCCAATGAAAGAAATATCATATAAGAGAGAAGAGAGTGTGTCAAGCAACGAACAAGACAAGGGAAAGAAATTCTTTTTAGAGGAGCTTTTGGGCGCCTACTTCTCCCACCCCCGTGGCGGGCCTCTAGTTGCATTAGCTTCTTTAGCTACAAGGACACCCCTTAAAGCTTTTGCTAAAGAGGCTGTTGAGACTTCCTGCGGCTAGGGCCTTTAGTTCATACCATAGAATAATCTCAAATCATAGCCTTCTTGTCTGCCTTCTATTGGGAGAGTGAGAGTAACCCTACAATTCTGTCCCTAGATACACATATTTCACAATTAAATTAAAAAAGACCCCGGGGCTCCTATTATGTTATGAAGTCTAGTTGGAAGTCTTCGATACGATACCTAACTTTCACTAGAGCATTAGATTACACATGAGCATAAGACGTTTAGGCTTCTATAACATTATACTCGTTAGATTGTTTGACTGAGCTTGCTGGCTCCTCGTCCACCGAAAGTCGGATATTCTATGGTTTGCCTGCGGCTGATCCCCATTCTCGTCCCGAAGCTTGACGTTCGGGACGAACTAAACTCACTGAAAGTTGGCAGACATCCAAATTGAATGCTAGCTCTTCTACCAGCTATTCTTAAGCCAATTGTACTTTGTCAGTGGCTTTAAGAGATATTAATGTTTGGCATATGCAGAGTCATTCTTAGAAGTTTGGCTCTAACAGTCGAGGCAACAACTAACAAGAGTGAAAAGGAAAAACATTCAATCATCGGGCTCGGGAAAGAATCTACCCCTATGTGTCCTCAATGTCAGGATTCGAGACTGAGTGCAGCGAGGCTCGTTCTTTCCACGCTATCGAAAGCTATTAAAACAGGCTCCTTAGAGACTGGGGTTGAAGATAGAGAAAATGAGTCTTGAGATTCTAATGCTGTAATGAATAAATTCTGCTCTATTCTAATTCATTCTCTTTTCCTCTTTTGTGCATAAAAATTTCAGATTTGAATTCTAAAATAACATAGCTCATTTTAAAATAAGCTATTTTAAAATAACATCACTCAGCCCAAACTCAGCTCGCGAAAGCTCACACTTATAAGTCTTACACTCAAGTCACAAAACTAAATGAGTTTTGTGCTTATATCAGGCTACCCCAGGCTCACACCATCTTTCCAAAAAAAAAAATCTTTATATTTCAAATATATATACTAATAACTTTATTTGACTAATATCACCTAATATATATATATATAATTATATAACGAAACCATAACTAAAAAATATCAACACACTAGATGTGTATATATATTTCATGTTACATATTCTTACAAAAAAAAGTATGTATACACATTATTTGTGTATAAGAGACAGTATAATGGCCCAAGTTTAGATCACAATGAAATCAGCCCAAAATTTTAACCTCAAATTCAACTTGACTCACTTTACTTTAACTTGAACCCACTATTTTTTGGGTCAAATAGGTTGAGCTCTGGTCATCTCAACTCAATTATTGACAATCTTATTTCAAGTTTTTTTGAGGAAAAAAAGAGACAGAGCTATGTATATGGAACGGTTGTCCAACGTATACAAGCATAATTAATGTGATTAGAAATGCATGTTTAAACCAAGGTTCAAAGTCTTGGTTGAGTTTGACAACCGAGTCGTAATCAAAACTTACCTTCCCATTCTGATTGTGCGCCGCTAAATACCAAAAACCCATAACAGTGGTAATTTGAACAGATTCTAAACGAGTCCTACCGATTTGAGTCACTACATCAAAAAATTGAATAGACTAGTTCGAGTCTTGCCGAGTTCACTGACAAGATGACACCAAAAATTTCAGGAAAAAAAATACGGGAAAATGATAAAAGAAAGATTAATAATGATGGCAAGGAAGATGATGATGAAAGAAAATATTGAAGTGACAATACAATGATTCTGGTGCTTGGGGATTGTGAACTATTGGAACTTTTTCGAGAGTGATTGATATATTACGAGAGAGCTTCTGAAATCCATGTAGTTATCACATATTTATTAAAACACAAATAATTTGAGATTAAAAAATCTTATTCTTTATTATCTTCAATTTTTTTTTTCTCTCTCATTTTCCTAACCTTAATTTTTGTCCCATCATCATTAAGCGCAATCTTTAATGACAAAATTAATGAATTCATTATTTTCAAATTTTTAACCTCCAGTAGTTTTTGTTTAATAGCCACTTGATATTTACATGACTTTCACTATTTATTTGTCTGCAATAATTTTTTCGTAAAAAACCCTGTACATTGACCAATATTTTAGAACTCGAGAGATTAAATTAGTTTGTTGTGATACATAAGAGATAGTAGTGGACACTTCCAATTTTTTCAACACTTATTACTTAAATTTCAAATTGATTAATTTATTAATATAATAAATCTCATCTAGTTTCAATCCGATTAAGTAGAGAGAAATTAAAAAATGAATAATAGTGGAGTTTATAATTCAAGATTTCGATTGTCAATGTTAACCAAAACCGCTAGTTACTTTGTTAGAGCCGTAAGGACCAATCATGGGCCATGCCTACAATTTCCAATGCGAATTTTCTTAAATCATTTGCATTCAAGATTCAATCATGGACCAGATCTACCATATCAAGTAGTCCAGGTGATGACACAAAAAATAACCAAACTCATATAGAAGACACGCGGCATATTATGCCGGCCTCTTACATATGAAGTTGCTCGAATAGATCGGAACTATCATCAAGTAGCTTGGCATGATAGAACTAGATATGGTACAAGTAGCTCAGCACAAGTAAGCTGGAAGGTTCGTAGATCGAATGTGTATGACCTCATGGATCCCAGTGTCATAGATCCCACTGTCCAAATTCCTATAAATAAGGTATTTACTCCTCATTTGTAAGCAAGCAATACAAGCAATAACAATCTAATTTGGGTACAAATAATAAAAATACATCACTTTCTCTATTTACCCTTGCAAATTATTTCTTTTTTCCTACCTAAAACAATTTCAGTATCGTCAAATGGCATCGTCTGTGGGAAATTATATGAAAAGTGTGTTGCTTTCTACCATTTTACGGATCATTTCGTTGAAGATAGAATCAAAACCTTTAAAAACTCGGATCTATTATGTTTGGCTCTAATAGAATCAAAACCTTAAAAAACTCAGGATCTATTATGTTTGGCTCTAATCCAAATCCAAAGAACAAATTCGTTATGCCTAAACTTTGAAGTTTCACTTCATTGCAAAAGATGATTGTAGTATTCATATTCGGGTCACATGCACTGGAGTAATTATACACCTACATGGTTAACTTAGTATTTGTGCAAGGCATGTGGATTTATGACCCAGAGTTGTTCCTAGGACATCTACACGTGGACTTCTTGGCAATTTACATAAAATAGATGTCCATAAGGATGAGCAGAAAACTAAAATAAGAAAAAATAGTTCTTGCATCTCAATCTTTGCCAAAGAGAGTGACTTCGGTGGAAACTGGGCAGAAACTTTGTGCCAACAACAATGTCACTTATAAGCAAATTTGAGTTACCAGAGGCATGGTGGAACAAAACAAATATACAAAACAAATATCCTCAGCACCACTGATCTTCATGTTGTATAATTTGGCTTAACAAAAATAATTCTTGAGTCGTGCAAGGAGGTGCACTGTCCTAAAGAAATTATTTCAGCAGAATTGAAATGTTTCCACAGAATTAAACAAGCCTTCCTCTATGAAGTGGAGGGAGCAGGAACAGCACTAGAGAATTATAGAACCAGCAAGACAACATCTGAGCACAGAAAGTGAGGAAGATTGAGAAGCAATTGGCATACTGAAGCAACTACTAAAGGACTATATTTATAGGACAATTTTTAGAACGTTAAAGTCTTTTGGCCTACTTATCAAGAGTTGAACGTTGAGGGGAATGTTAAAATCTTTTGGTCTATTTATCAGGAGATGAACGTTGATAGATACGTTGTGAAAACTTGGTAATCAGGGCTGACCAAGTAAAATTCTATCTTAGTTAAAATTCTATCCAAAAAGGTAAAGTTGTAAACATGGTAATTTTAGTAAAACTAAAATTCGAGTTTAGTGAGCCCAAATAAAAAAATGGAAAATTGGATTGGGCCGCATCTAACCCACATACAGAGGGGGGCAAATCCGCCAGTTTGAACTTGGATCGGCCCATCTCGACTCTCCTCACATGCTCACAAGCCCACCGCTAGTTCTCTTATCAACACAAACCCATTAAAGTGTCAATCAATATATACTAATATAAGGTTCAATAGATTTTCTAATGTACATAAGGGATAAAAACTCTTTTGAAATACTCATTTATGCTAACACTTCAAACTTCATACAACTGAGAAAAAAATTACAAAATTCCAGCAAGAAATTCCTAAATCTAATTAAGCAAGTCAAAGTATTGGTCCACAATCAACTCTTCGAGCAAACATAAGTATCCAATTCATTACTTTGATAATTAAATGCATAAAAAAATATGATGAAAATAAATGATGATATTTGATTGGATAAAGTAAATGCTTATCTTATTCTCTTTTTATAATGACGCTATAGCTTTGGTCGGGAACCAAATATGCCGAAGAGCATAATTGCATGAAGTAGCCAACCTACTTGGCGTTACTACTGAAGGATACATAATTAAATATGTGAGTAATACGTTGGAGATCAATGACGAACTCCATCTTGACTGAACTCCAAGGTAAGCTTTGACTGAGCACTGGGGTGAGCTCCATCAACCCACAACCGAACTAAGCTGCGAGCAGCCAAACGGTTGAATTTGCCCGTCATAAGGTCACAAAAATAAAGCTGGTGTGAATCAAATTGGAGGAAAATGGTCTTGCTCTCAAAGAGCTTATTTGGCTTCTACAGGGCATATATAATCCATTTCGGTAGGAACTAAACTCCAGTGTCGAACTCTGGCCTCCAATCTTAATCAATGAAGCCAAACGCAGTTCACTATGCTTCAATCACCAATGACTGGAGTAAAAAAAAAAAAAACTATGGTTTATCAAAAAGCATCAAAAACAAATTGTCTCACAAGATCTGATTTTTCAATACAACCAAACAACATACTGAACAAATCAAGATCTCAAAATTTTCATTTGGTGAGACCGGACAATACAAATTCATTCAAATAAACATGAATTCTGCCTATTTCAAGTCTTTCGGCTGCCTAATGAACTTCATATACAGACCAGTTCGAGATTTGAATTACTGAACGTCAACATGCAAAGTCGTTCTCAAGTTCGATTTGTTGACATGCCGAATGACCTCCGGACACCTAGTGGCATCAGAAGCAAGCTCAAAATTTTGGTCTTCAACTTCTATGGAGCCAAAAAATAAGTTCAAGATCAAGACGCCGAGCAACTTCTTGATGCCAAAGCATGGTTTGTAGCACATGAATTTCGTCCTCTGATCGATCAACATAAAGTGAGCATAAATCGAAGTTGGCATGCAATAAATCCCTCAAGTTTGGTTCGACAATTAAACCTGAAGTTGATTCGAAAAGGTGCACTCCAATACTTGAATGTCTTCTCATTTTTGGTCCATCACGAATGGTTGAACCAACAAGAAAATGGATTTCATAGCTTATCTTCATGCCACATCATCACAAGGGTGCACATGCTCTTGAAGATCAATTGCAAATCTTTGGCAGAATGCAACATGGACTTCCACGAAACACTGAACATAGATTTTCCTTACACTAGAAACTGAAGATGTGCAGACTTTGTTTAGTACAATTTTATGTTCAGTGAAGTCGAACAACATCCAATAAATAAAGATTCAGAAGGAGTTGATCTTTACTAATCCCTACCATTAAGGTGAACCAAAGAAGAAAGATTACACAAAATGAAATCCACCCCATAAGGTCAAGTAGTTGGGGACTGAGATTGATAATCTTGAAGTTTGATCTCCAAATGAAGATCATGAAGATTGAGTCAGCTGATCAACATTATCAAGACCAAGCTGCACAATAAAAGAAAGAAACAAAATGCAAGATAGAATACAACCAATAATGATCGGCAAGAGATCTCAACAATACAAAGAGTAGCTGAGCCAATGGAAAAAAAAGTAGTTCGGATGAGACAAACTACTGTAAAGGAGAAAAAGTTGATACTATCGTCCTTCAAAAGGCGACAAGATAACAAATATATTCAAAGAATATGGTTGTGGCAGATCCAAATCTTCATCCATTTGATTAATCAAATCTGAAGAAAAGTGATCTTTACTTCCTCCCAAAGGGAGTTGGTCAGGAAATAAATCCAATTGAAGAATAAAGCTTCGAAAAAAGCTGATCTTATTTATCCAAATTCGAAGTGGATTAATG
Source organism: Cinchona pubescens (assembly GCA_025175665.1). Lineage (NCBI taxonomy): Eukaryota > Viridiplantae > Streptophyta > Magnoliopsida > Gentianales > Rubiaceae > Cinchona > Cinchona pubescens. Next base: position 317,086 of record JANKKI010000179.1, read on the forward strand.
GCTTGGTCGATAACTGAACTTCCTTATCGACCCCTAATCTCCGATAACGATAAGCTGATTTCTTATTTACAGTTTAGATTAGAACTATATATGGCACAATATCGATAATCGATTGGAGCTGAGCTTAGAATTCTATCAAACAAATCCAACAAACAATCCAAGTTTTCCAAGCAATTACTTAGAAGCTGAGCATCAATCCAAACTAACCTAATGTGGAGTTCAAAGAACACCACTCCTAATCTCCACTAATTATGGAAATAGATCAGTTCAGCAAAGTGCTGCTCAGAGATAAACTCCGATCTCAGCAAAATGATGCTTGGAGACAATCTCCGATCTCGACGGAGCCGAACAACAATTCTGGAGACCAAGTATTCTGAAGCAAAATGATGCTTGCTTCGTCTCACTTGTTTGGGCAACACTTCTGAATTAACAAAAATAAGATCTCCACTTCAAAGTTGAGCAGCACAAGAAACTCGAACTTCATCGTTGTCAATCTTGCTTGTATAGAGCTAATGCTAGCAAAATAATGAGCAAAACAAACAAGCTCACTCCAGACCAAGTAGATTGTGCAAAGGATCCTTTCGGAGGTCGCATTGGCTCAAGAAGCCAACGCTACAATTTGGCCAAAGCTCCAAAGTTGATGACAGTTCAGCGCAAAGAAGGTTGGTTAGAAACTGGAGCTGATTTTAAAATATGTAATTTGCGCCTCTACCTCACCTACAGCTCTGATCAGTTACATGGATGAATAGAACAAAACATGTTCAGCAACGAGTTCGAACTTCATATAAAAGAACATTGACTTCTCCCCAGGTGTGTGTTGTAACCAACACAACCACTTGATGGCGATTTTAGGCTCAAGCCAAGCTCTTCCAACATGATTGGAGTTCAACCACCAAATTAAAACAAGCGGTTCAATCGAAATATTTGGAATCCAATCAATGAACTCATCATCAAGTCCATACACCAATCAATTCAAATCAAAGTTTAGAGAATAAAAGTTCAATCTCCATTCAGTGAAAGCAAACAACAAGTTGGTTGCTTATCAAAATCAAAGATTGGACTAGTACGAATCCCAACCTCTCTTTTCTGACTAAGATGAATGACAAACTGATACGGGTTGATACCCAGGGTATGTAAAACTTGATCACAAACGCTATCACATTCTGCGAGATTTTTAAATCACCATCAATATCTTGGTGTAGGTCCGTGATAATCCTTTGTTCCATAGCCCTGGGGTTATTTACAACTAGCCAATAGCCAATTAAGAATTCTCAGATGTACTAGTACTAGCACTGCATCAAAGATGCAGTCATCAATTCTCCCGAGAGGTCACAATTGCCGCGAATCGCGAATCTTTTAACTATGAGCAAGGAATTGATCCAAAGCCTAATTGGCAGAAAATCAATATCTGGTGTTGGTTATAACCTCAAGTGCTCAATCTTGAAGCCCCAACTAGATTCCTAGTCTAGACAAGACTAAAGAGAAATTCTAAAATTCTAATTCACTCGTATGAGAGGAAAAAGAAAAAAATTGAAAGCCGTTTATTGCCATGTAATTCATTCCTTCAATTGTGTCTTAGACCCCTCTATTTAAAGTTGAAATGGAGGATTCTAGGACTAAATTATTCAATGTATTATAGCTAGTTGATATAGTTGGGCTGGATCCTACAGCCCATTAGCCTTTAAACCCAATTCTTGTACACTTAACTAATGGCCGAAATACATGGCCCAAAAACAAATAATTACGTCTTGAAACCAGCCCTCTTATACACATCTAGATGTGTATAAGAGACAGACGGGGCTCAAAATAAAAGACTAGAACAACTAAATAAAAGAATATTCCATGGCGAAATAATGAGGCTAAATTTCCCTTTGGCTTCTCATCCTAGGCTTGATCTTCAATGACTTGGACGTCCATTACTAAGAACATCTTAGACTCTTTAGTGGACTTCATCTCCAAAAGGTTTGTGAGCTCTTCTTGATCTTCAACAACTTCAGTTAAGCACCAACATAGCTTTATTGAGGTTCTTAGCTCTTGATCTCGTAATTGGACCTTGTGGAATTTGAAGTGCGGATTCCGTGAGCCTATATCGAGCCTTTGTGGACAATTGATCACCATCAAGTCCTTGGGATGTATCATCTCCTTCACGTGCAGATTTGGACCACGCCAAGTCACCTATATCAAAAACAAAGGGAGAAAGATCAGTGACGTTAAAAGTTGCAGAAACTTGATAGCCACCAGGTAAGTCCAGCTTGTATGCGTTGTCGTTAATGCTAGCCATGACTTAGAATGGTCCATCACCACGTGAATCTAGCTTAGATTTTCTCTTGTTGGGAAATCTCTCCTTGCGCCAATGAACCTATACCCAATCTCCAGGTTCAAAGACAACCTTCTTGCGACCCTTGTTTCGCACCTCAGCTGTCTTAGCATTTGCTTCCTCAATGCGCTTGCGGGCCTTCTAGTGCAACTTCTTGACCATTTCAGCCTTCTTTTGTCCATCTACATTGACCAACAGAAGAAACTGGTAGTGGCAGTAAATCCAAAGGAGTAGTGGGATTAAAACCGTACACTAATTCAAATGGTGAAAACTTAGTGGATGAATGCATAGCACGGTTATAAGCAAATTCAAAAATTGGCAAACAATCTTCCCAAGTTTTCAAATTCCTTTTCAAAACAGCACGCAATTAGGTGCTTAGTGTACGATTGACAACCTCAGTTTGATCATCTGTTTGTGGATGGTAAGCATAGAAAACAACAATTTAGTACCCAATTTATTCCACAATACACGCCAAAAATGTGACAAGAATTTAACATCCCTATCAGAAACAATGGTATGTGGGATGCCATGCAAACGCACAATCTCCCTAAAGAACACATATGCTATATGAGATGCATCATCAGATTTTGTGCAGGGGATAAAATGTGTCATCTTGCTAAACCTATCTACAACCACAAAAATGCTATCCTTGCCAGACTTAGGTCTTGGGAGACCTAATACAAAATCCATGGAAATATCATCTTAAATGTAACCTTCGTGAAGATAGATGTTTCTAAATTTCCCATTTAGACATGCAGTATAAGTATTGAAAAATCATGATGTGAAACATACAAAGATTTAATATGCTCAAATCCAAAGAAATTAGCATGCAATGTAGTGATCAAAGTGTACCTACGGGACAAAGCATCCGCTACAATGTTATCCTTCCCCTCTTATATTGAACCACATAAGAAAATGACTCAATGAACTCACTCCACCTAGCATGTCTACGACTCAATTTGTTAATTGGCCCTTTGAGTGCTTTAGGGACTCATGATCAAAGTGAATAATGAATTCTCTAGAGTATAAATAATGACTCCAATTTTTCAAAGCACGTACTAAGGCATAAAGTTCTTTGTCATAGGTGGAATAATTTAAAGAATCACCACTTAATTTCTCAGAAAAATATGCAATAGGTTGCTTCTTTTGTAACAATACAGCTCCTATACCTATGCCAGATGCGTCACATTCAATCTCAAAAGGAGTATCAAAATCTGGTAAAAGTAAAAGAGGGGCAGAGGTTAACTTAACTTTGAGCGTGACGAACGCCTTTTGTTGAGCTTCACCCCATCTAAAGCCGACGTTCTTCTTGATAACCTCAGTTAGCTGGGCTGCTATGGTGCTAAAGTCCTTCACGAACCTCCGGTAGAAACTCGCAAGCCCATGGAAGCTACGCATTTCAAAAACACTCTTAGGGATCGGCCAGTCCTTGATAGTAGCAACCTTGGACTCGTCCACTTGGATACCCCCATTAGAGGAAACAACAAACCCAAGAAACACAACACTTTCCAAACAAAAGTGGCATATCTTAAAGTTAGCATACAATTTGTCTTGTCTAAACCTGTCTCTTATACACACGAACATGTTCAATATGCTCATTAAAGCTTTTACTGTAAATTAAAATATCATCAAAATAGACAACGACAAATTTACCAATGAAAGCTCTAAGAACATGATTCATAAGCCTCATGAATGTGCTCGGTGTATTAGTGAGACTAAACGGCATGACTAACCACTCATACAAACCATGTTTGGTTTTGAAAGCAGTTTTTCATTCATCACCTTCTCTCATCCTAATCTGCCAGTATCCACTTTTTAAATCTATCTTAGTGTAAATGCTGGATCTATGTAACTCATCAAGCATGTCATAAAGACGGAGAATAGGATGGCAATACTTTACCGTGATTTTATTGACGGCGCGGCTATCCATGCACATCCTCCATGAACCATCAGGTTTAGGTACTAGTATAGTAGGCACAGCACACGGGCTCATACTTTCTCTTACACGGCCTTGATCTAGATGTGTATAAGAGACAGCTGTTGAATCTCCTTAGTCTCCTTGGACTAGTTCTATAAGCAGAACAATTGGACTTCACAGCTCCAGGACTAAGTCGAGCTCTATGCCTCGAAGTGTAAGTAAGCCAGAGTTATAAGCTCTCTTGTTTGTGTTTAGTCCTAGAATTTCCCGTGGACTTACAAATAGATGCTGTCTCTTATACACATCTTCTTAGATTTGAAGAGGATGGTAAAACCATTGTGTTGCATCCTCTACCTCCCCAAATTACCTTCAAGAGCAAAATTAAATTGCAAGGTTAATTTCCCATTTCTCCTTATCTTTAGACTTAGCAAATTCCCTTTAATTAGTCTTCTTTGACCTAAGTTCGGCCAAAGCCTTGTTATGCTCATCAACATTCTTTTTAATTTGATTTTGCTCTTGAAGGACTAACTTGGGGAGGTAGAGGATGCAACACAATGGTTTTACCATCCCTCTTCAAATCTAAGAAAATTAGTATGACCATCATGCAGTGTTTTCCTATCAAATTGCCAAGGGCTTCCAAAAAGTAAATGACTTGCATTCATAGGAACGACATCACACAACACTTTGTCATTATATTTGCCTAAGTTAATTGAGACATGCACTTGCTTAGTTACTTTGAGTTCACCATTGTCGTTTAACCATTGCAGTCTATAAGGTTTAGGGTGTTTAAACGTTGGCAAATTTAGCTTATCTACCATGTATTGTGAAGCTATGTTCACGCAACTCCCATTATCAACAATTAAACCACAAGTCTTACCTTGGACATGGCATTTGGTGTAGAATATGTTCTCACGTTGTACCTTAATAGGGTCGTCAGTGGCTTGAGCCTGCAAGTTTCTTAGTATGACCAGTACTTGTCCATCCATTGAAGTCTCATGGTATTCATTGTCTTCATCACACAAATAGGTCCTTCTAATGGTGGCATCTCGTCTTCACTTTCACTCGTCCAAGTTGCCATCAGGGTGAGTGTATAAGACTTTCTTATTCGAACATTGGGATGAAATGTGTCCTCTTCCACCACATCTGAAACACTGAATGTCCCTTGAGCGGTTAGGGGCCGAGGAGACACCTTAAGGCTGGCTCCAATCTCTGGCTTTGCAGGAATCTGACAGGGTTCTCCTTGAGTTTCTCCATTCTCTTGCTCTGTTCGGGTTAGTTCGAGGAAATCTCCAATTTGAACTGAAGTAGAGCTAGACTTGAATTTACCTCGGAGAGCCTTTTCTACCTTGTTTGCCCTTTGTAATGACTCTTTATAGTCCAAGTACTCGTGAAGATCAACCACGTCAAGAATCGGAGAGAGACTGGCCGTTGATGAATCTCTAGATGGTGGTCTCTTCATCTTCATACAAGTGAGCTTTGCTCATTGCCATCTCCATCTCTCAAGCATACTCCTCCACTGTCAGATTCCCTTGTCGCAGAGATTGGAGCTTCCTTAACTGTTCCCTGTTATAATGAGCAGGTACAGAACCTCTTTCGAAGAAGGGGTTTGAAGTTAGTCCAACGAGTTATAGGATAATCACCTATTCTACGTCGTTCTTTTATTTCAGATACCCAACAAGTCATAGCATAGTCAAAAAAGCAGCATACAGCCAACTTATATTTCTTTTCGTTTGATTAGTCATAACAATCAAACAAAAAGTCTACCTTTTGTTGTCAACCACAAGATTACTTCAGGATCGGCTTTACCTTGGAACGTGGGCATGTTTGGTTTAAGAGAGCCAATTTGCGTGTCCCCTCCCCCTGGGTAGTGAATCCCCTCCCTTGGTTCTCGTCAAGGGTTATGCCTTGGAACTTGCTCTCTTCTTTGGATTTGTCGTGGACCACGCCTCCTATCAAAGACAAATTGGTTAATTCATCATAATCTAAATCATAATCAGACTCTCCTTTGTCTTCTTGAGTATTGGTTTTGCGTGTGGTCTCTCGATTTGGAGTAGTTGAAGTAGATGCTTGTGGTTTGCCTCGAAGTTGTTGAATTTCAAGGTGTCTCATAGTGGCAAACTTCTCATCACAGTCCTCTATCTTATTTAAGATCCTTGCCATTACACTTTGCATAGCAGTTTCTTGCATCTCCTTGCTCCTTTGTTGCACGTCCTTTTTCTGTGCCATAGTCAGAAAACAAAGACTAAAGAGAAGGGGTAAAAAAGTTAGTGATAATCAATAAGAGAGGGTTCACTCTTTGGGGAGTAATGCACTCAAGTCCTGTTGGCCCCAAAGCAACCTAAGAGGGGGGGTGAATTACGTTGTCTCAAAGAACAAACCTTTTGAAGTGCTTAATGAAAATACAAACTTTGTGCAACAAATGAATACTTAAGCACAAATGATCAAAAATAAATATTTAGCAATCAAAGCTTAAAGAATAAATAAAAGATTGAGATAAAGAATATTAAACCAAACTCCCAAGCTTTTCAAGCTTGGAATACATCCACTAGTAGTGCCTCTTCAAAGAAGGTGAGGCAATAACCTTCTTGTACACAAAGTAGGCTCACCCTCATCACTAGAGGAACTGTACTTTGCACCAACTAAGTTCCTCTAGTTGAGCCAAAGGGTTTTACACTACAACCTCACTTTTGTACACTTGTTATCCCTCCACTCTTACACTTGAAGATCACTCACTAGTCTACTCTTGCTCACACTAATTCTCACTAGTTGAGCCAAGAGAACTATACTACTCAAACCAATACAACCCACAATATTTTAGCCTATTCCTCCCCAAATAGCTCTTACAAGTGTTTGTATTGAATGTAGTAGTTCCTTACATCATTTGGAAGTCCTTGGGCTATTTATAGATGAAAGACGAAATTTGAGTTCTAACGGTCAAAAAATTAGCTGTTAAAAACTAGCCGTTAGGGGTTCGGACGGTGGGTTTGGACGTCCGTTCATGCGTCCTACAGCTTGATGAACAGTGTCTCGGACAGTCATATGCGTCCTACAGCTTGATAGAAACTTACTTCATTTTGAGCTCCTTTTTTCGGACGCTTCCTTGCGTCCGATCTCCTTTCTTTCGGACGCTCTTCATCTGTATGTCCGAAAGGTGTTGTTCAACTTTTGGTTGTTTTTCTTGATTGTGTTTGGATGATCATTTTCATCCGATCCTTCCTATTTTTCTACACACTTGTTTGCAAACCATTAGTATGATTTGGTCATCATCAAAACATGATTATCATAACTAGAGTTCAACAAGTCCTCACTTTGGGTTTTATCACTCTTAATGATCTCACCTTACTCTTTGAAAATCTCACTTCACTCAAAGATTCTCTTATGAAGCCTTGTAAAAACTCTGAAAATAACCAAAGGGTTCCAAAAGTTGATCCTCAAAGCAACCAATCGTATTGATTGGAAATAATGTCCAAAAGGATCTCGGATCAATATAGTTTGAAAATTTTAGGCTTAACCTTTCGGATATGAGTCAAGGCAAAAATCTGAAAGCAAAAGGACACAAAGAAAAGCACAAAAAGAACAATAAGATTACAAAATTTAGTAAAGAGAGTTTACTAAATTAGAGAAGATAATTTCAAAAAAAAGAAAAGAAATTTTTTATTTTTTTATTTTTTATTTTTAGATCTGATTTTTTTTCAATGAACAAGATCGGTGAACGAATGGCGGTAAATGATGATGAACAAAACCGGTGAACAGTAATTGTGAACAGTCGGTGACCAGTATGATGAACAGTATTATGAACAGTGTGATGAACTTACAATTTGAGTTTGACCAAAATTCTAGCCAAAGCTCTGATACCACGATGATACGGGTTGCTGCCCAGGGTATGTAGAACTTGATCACAAACGCTAAAGATCCCAACTTGATGATCGAAAAAAAAAAGGATGGACTAGGGTTTATATGCACAAGTGAAAGATAGTTGTTAATAGACCTCCTTAATTAGCCACAAGGCAATCTTTTAACTAGGAGCCAGGAATTGATCCAAAGCCTAATTGGCAGAAAATCAATACTTGGTGTTGGTTATAACCTCAAGTGCTCAATCTTGAAGCCCCAACTAGATTCCTAGTCTAGACAAGACTAAAGAGAAATCTAAATTCTATAACATTCACTCGTATGAGAGGAAAAAGAAAAAAACTGAAATTTTTATTGCCAAAATTCATTCCTTCAATTGTGTACAAGACCCCTCTATTTACAGTTGAGGGTGGACGATTCTAGGACTAAATTATTCAATGTAGGATAGCTAGTTTTAATAGTTGGGCTGGATCCTACAGCCCATTAGCCTTTAAACCCAATTCTTGTACACTTAACTAATGGCCGAAATACATGGCCCAAAAACAAATAATTACGTCTTGAAACCAGCCCAATTAAACACACTAACACTTAAAACAATTGGGCTCAAAATAAAAGACTAGAACAACTAAATAAAAGAATATTCCATGGCCGAAATAATGAGGCTAAATTTCGGCCCTTTAGCTTCTCATCCTAGGCTTGATCTTCAATGACTTGGACGTCCATTACTAAGAACATCTTAGACTCTTTAGTGGACTTCATCTCCAAAAGGTTTGTGAGCTCTTCTTGATCTTCAACAACTTCAGTTAAGCCCAACATATAAAGGCTTTATTGAGGTTCTTAGCTCTTGATCTCGTAATTGGACCTTGTGGAATTTGAAGTGCGGATTCCGTGAGCCTATATCGAGCCTTTGTGGACAATTGATCACCATCAAGTCCTTGGGATGTATCACAAACGCTCAAATTTCTCTTCAAATCTTACATTCAAGTACAATACATGATCGAGCTTTACTAATAAGGAACCACTAAATTGACCTGTTTAGCTCTAAAAACTTTAAAGTTGATCGGGTAGGACAACAAGTTGGTCCAAGTTAGCCCTAGGGGCAGACTTATATAATGACATCAAGACATAATATCTAGAGCATTAATCAAGACAAGCAAGTCCTTGGCTAGCCCAACTCCTGAACTCCAAATGAAATGGGTCAGTCAAATTCATTTTGCCTCTCATATTGATCGGTATGGACTTGCTCTACCTGCCCCTATTCCGTTAATACGCATGATGGTCATTAACCGAGCTTCTTTGTCAAACTCTAAAGAGGAAAATCTCAATTACTTAGATAGAAAAACACAAACTCCTTGGCCAACCCAAGTTGTCAATAGCAATCGAGACTATCAAGCATGATCTAGCTGAAGGAGAATTCCATAAACTCATTCGAGCCAAAAGGAGCGGATGAGTTAGACCAAGTCGAAGTTTATTGGGCTCTTCAATCAACTACTAAAGGTAGGGAAATCAAATCAGAAAAATTTTGATTAAATCACAATTAAGAAAGAAGGTACGATAATGAATAAAGACGAAAACCAAGTCTAGATTCAAACTGAATCGCCGAAAAGCGATTGAATGCAAAGGGCTTTAGGTTTTCGAAGCAAGTCTTAGCCGAACTACACCAATGCAGAGACTCCTTATGAACTCGAAAGACAAAGTTGAGAATATTTTGCGAATCTATTCAGACTGCAGAACATCAACTGCGATTAACTAAGAAGCTAAACAAACCACCTTCAAAGATGTTATGAAGCTATTCGGACCGCGAACTCAATTAAGCAATGGATGAGTTCGATCAAAGATCTTATCAGTTCGATCTGTTATGGCTCTGTTCGATCTAGCAAACTCTTTTTGAAATGCCGATCAAACATCCGATCTCCAATAATTATGGAAAGCTGAAGTTCCAAAGTTGAGCAAAATAAAAAACTTTACTATAGGCCAAGTGGATCGGAAAAAAAATCTTCGGAGGTCAACGTTGACATCAATTGATGAATCTGTGATTTTTACGATAACGGAGGAATTCGGGATTCGGATCTGAAGTAAGAATCCGTGGCTAAGGCCAAGTTAATCATGACTTTAAAGTAGTCAAGCTCCATTTGCTCCTAGTGAACAACTTGTGATAAGATGGGCCAACCATTTGCCACACGGACAATGCATATTAGCTATACTCAAAAGAAAAATTGGCCAAGAAGTTCATCAAATTGAAAAACATCCATGGTCGTTCGAAATAAAGTTCGGCGTCCGACCAACTCGATCGAAGTATTTGGTGTTCGGCCATCAATTAAGATTGAGGTGGAGTTTCGTGTTAATCAATCGGCTGGTGTTTCAATAAAAATACAGATAGTCTGCCCCGATTTAATAGTATCAATTCGGCTTCATTGAATTGATTGTTGATCGACAAAGAACCACAGATCTTTGATGCCATGTCATTGATGATGCAAATCAACAAATTCATGACTAACTGAGAATGGAAAATAGCAGCCGATTATAAAAATTTCTTCTTCAAAATGATTGAGGAGTCTGGTCTTCCCAAAGCACTCAAATAATTATATAAATTTGAGGTGGTCAAAATATTGGTGAGCCCAAAAAAGACCCAAACAAACTTCTTGGCTCAAATTTTGAGTTCTAAGCATATAAACTTTAATCCCCATAAGCTTTGTAAAACAATTGGGATGAAGTCCACCAGCTTCGGTAAAGCCGAAAATATGAAATTGCAACAACACAATTTATATATTTCACAGCGAGGAGATTGGTCACTTCAAACAAATTGTTCATCTGATCTACAAATTTGATCTCGACCTCTGATCACCAATCAGCCGATCAACATGAATCGAACGATCAACCGATCAACAATTCTAAAATGGCTGAGTGGTTGAGAATTTCTCTAGACCTTCTGATGTTCGATTTCCAATCAGCTGATCAACACGTTAAGTTATCATGATGCTCAAGTACACAGTTAGAACTGTGTAATAGAAGACAATCGAGTCAACATACGAAGAAGTTTATGTTCGGTTTAGCAATTGAGCTTGGAGTTCTATAGAGATATTGCTATCGATCTTCACAAGCATCTATTGATCTCAAAACACAAAACTAAGAACTCATATGCTAAAACTTGATTTCCGCCAATTTGAAGATCGGACTTCAAAAATAAAGTGGGCGTAAATCAAACCTGAGAAAGACAATCTTTACTTGCTCTCGAAGAGCTTAAAGCTTATTCGTACTCTGTTGGGCATATTTAATCCATTTCGGTGGTCAATAAACTTTATTGTCAAAATCTGACCCCCAATTTCTAATCAATGAAGTTGTTTGGCTCATCTCATTTGTTCGACCAAAGTCTGAAGCCTGGGTTTAATTAGATTAGATATGAGTCCAATATTTTTATCTACCTAATTGCATGTCAGTAGAGGTGCCAACAAGAAGGTGAAATAGTTGCACCGAACTGAGCTTCCAAAGCCAAGCTAAATAGAGAAGCTCCTGACATCATCTTGTCTGATCAAGATTAATCCAATGAAAAGTTGTACAAAGATCATTTAGAGGTTCAGTGAATGTAGAAACTTCAAGCTCCTATCAAGTTCAGCTGGGAGTTCCACTAACTGAATATCTAAGGTTAAATTATGACCAAAGATGGAGGCTTAACACCTCGGCTACATCATAGATATTCATCAATGACTCGTTATTCTAAGAAAAATAGTCAAAATTTTACAAAATGTTTGAAATTCGATCACTAAGTCGATATTGCCCACGGTTGATCAAATTGGTGTTCACAAAAAAAGGCCAGATTCTACCCAATTCATTTCGGATCATCTATGATCTATTCATTCGGCCAAGGCAACTAAATATCAAATCAAATCATGCACTAGAATATGTTAAGCATATGGGTCCGTCATAAATACACCATGAAGCCCAACACTTTATAAAGTGTTAAAGCATGCTTGAAGGCACCAGAAAGCAACTTATCAAAACATATGTTCACATGGTAATTATGAGACGTGCTCTTTAAATTCAACAGTAGAGCTCATCATGGCTTGCTAAACTCCAACAGTTCAGACTAATCAAGCCTATAATTCAAGCCAGAGCCTAATTTACAAAATAAAGTTTGCCTAGTCACCAAAGCTGATTTCTCATGACCAATCAATCAATATAAGTGGTTGACCTCCGACGGCCGATCTACCAATGGCTATAACAGACCTGCAACAGTAGTTCTACTCAACAATATTGGCCAGTTTTGATAGCCAATCTATTCAACAAAGATGATCGATCTTTGGTTGCTAATCTACTCAACATATGGGCTATAAGTCCAAAAATTATCATAAAGAGGCTATAAGCCCGAAAAATATTTCAAAAAGGCTCCACATGATCAAAAGCATATAGTAAAGGTCCACCTACCAAAGTGCTTCAAATGGTTCTACCAAATGAGGGCTAGCTTGCCAAAGTGCTTTAAGTGGCTTTAAGTCCTTAATTTGATGACATCAATTATATGTTAGGCTCACCGACATGCTCAAGTAGTCATTTATAATACGGACATGTTCAATCATGATGGATGATCATAAAATAAAGGTAGACTCGCCAAAATGGATTAAGTGGTCAAAAAGCCAAAAAGCCAAAAAATGAGGCAAAAACATCGATTAATTTCAGTGGCCCGAAAAAATAAATATGAGACCAAAAGACCTTTTGAAGTGCACTAGGCAGTCTAGTCACAAAAATCAAAATAAAGGCTTTAAGCCCAAAAATACCAATATATATATAAAATGTGAGTCTAAAAATAGGCAATAAACCCAACAAAATAAAAATAAAAAATAAAATAAAAGAGAGAGAAAGTGATGTAGAATGGATTGATTTCAAACCCACACAGCAAGCTTTGACTAAGTTGATCAACAAATAAGTTCTGACGCATATACAGAAGTTCGATCAACCAAACAAAATTCAACACAACAGGGTGCTAAAAAGCATATCTTGGGAACTGACAAACAAACACAAAAACAGAAGCATCATTTTAACAGCTTGGCAGCTACCGAGCAGAAAAAACAAAGTCGACCGAGTCCGATCCAGAGGGGGCTTCTGATGATACAAAAAATAATCAAACTCAGACAGAAGACACGTGGCATCTTATACCGACTTCATATATAGAGAGTTGCTCGGATGGATCGGAACTATCATCAAGTAGATCGGCATGATAGAGCTCAATACAAGTAGCTCGGCACAAGTAGGTCGGAAGGTCGATAGGTCGGATATATATGACCTCATAGACTCTAATGTCATGGACCCCACTGTCCAAATTCCTACAAATAGGGTATTTACTCCTCATTTGTAAGCAAGTAATACAAGGATAACAAGCCAATTTGGCTACAAATAATAAAAATACATCACTTTCTCTCCCAAAAATTTTCTCTCTATGATTTACTCTTGCAAATTATTTCTTTTTTCCTACTTGGAACATTTTCAGTATCGTCACCAAATTTGTGAAATATAGGGCCTAGTAGACCTTCACATGTTGGTCTTATACATAGACCTTTGTTCTAGGATTTGTCCCTCCCTTCAGAGTTTAGACCAAAATAGGATCTACCAATCTAGTGATCCTAGTCCATAAAGGATAGCTAAACAAACCACCCTAAGTCCCAAGCTTTGTTAATCCCTATACATCCTTATTTCAGTACAAAATAATAAAGTGATAAAATCAATAATTTTTTATTAAATTCACAAAAGAAAAAACAAAATCCGATCAAATATTTAAAATAAAAATATTGGTAATTCAATATAATTTTGTCACATAAATTAATTTTGATAAATGATCGTGAATTTGTAGTCTCGTATATCATTTTCATCAGTCACTGCTATCATACTTGTTATAATAGGAATAAAAGAAATTAACCCCTCCAACTTGCACTCAAATCAAATGACAGTTTAATAAAGTAGGTAAACAATTTATAAACTACCAGTTTCCTACTGACAAAAGTTTTATACTTTCATTCTAGGCTATTTTGCGTACCAAAAATGGAGTATTGGCATTCTATTTGTATGTTAATGAAATTGTTAGAAAATATTCTTTGTCATTTTTCACTTGTGATTTAAATTTCTAAATTGATTAATTCATTGTGCACTTGCGCAATGTTTAGTATATAGAAATGGCTTGGAATGAAAAAACTTTTCCAACTTATATATTCCATTATATGTTTTGTATGAGAATTTTGCGTTGGAAAGGCCATTCTTACTAGATTCTGCAATCCTGATTTCTCAAAAAAAGGTTGAGGAGCTCTTTCCAACTTTATTTTAAAAATAGAAGATTATGAGATTATAAGTTTATCCAAATTTATTCAAATTTATTTAAATTTTTTTCTTTGCATGTAAGTTGTAATCTCTTTGCTAATTAACAAACACATATTTTCAAAATAAATATGGTATTCGCATAATTAATTAAACTATAGAATTTAAATATTTGAGTTATATGAAATTCACATGTAATAAGAAATTTAATATTTCTAAGATATTTCATTTTCTTAGCAAAATTTAAAATCCAAGTACATAATTTCTCTTAGCAAAATAATTAAATGCAAAATAGATAAATATATAAATAAAACACACTTTAGATACCATAAATTGTCAATCTTATTTTGTTTTGTTTTTATAGCTATCTTATCACAATAAATATATGTTTTTTTTTATAAAAAAAAATAGTGTTATAATATTATCTAAATTATGCTATTTAATAAGTACTTGAATAAAACAATAATATTTAGTCATTTTAATTTTTTATCCTTAATGAAAAATTTAAAGTTTCTCATAATCATAGAAATGTAAATAACGTGAACAAAAACAACAACAACAAAATTGTTATATTTTCTTAAAAGAATCATAGATATTTAAGTCAAGTTAGCTTGAAATCCTTTCCATTATGATATCTAAAGCCATATCATGCTTGATAATACCAAATATTAATATAAGAATACTCATCCATTTTGACTTGAGTCACATGACAAGTGATGAGAATAAGCATTTTTGCCTATTTTGGGTAGAAACACATTTTTGCTTGGAATGACCAAGCCATTCTTGTGTACCGAATATGGAGTTGGGACTGTAACTTAGGTTATTTCATTTTAACTATCACTTCGAGTTGGTACATAAGAATTAAGAAAATTATTAAATTGTATTAATTTTACAAATAGATAGATCAAAATGACTAAATTGCACTTTGATTTAATATTTTTTGACTACATAATTCTCCTTTAATATGGCATTGGGTACAGAGAAAAAATGTCATTTATTACTTCATTAAATTTATAAAGTAACAGATAATTTGACATAAACAAAATGTCTAAAGCGACATATAAAATAAAAATGGAGGGAATAATTGATAACATTCTCTAATAGTAAAGAAAGTTTTAATATGCCGTTTTGTAAAATGCATTCATATACTAAATGTAAGATGAGAAGATAAACCTATAGTTCGGCAACGCAGTGCAAGTTTGGTGGTAAGATACTTTAACCTGTGACTTCATGGGTTCGAATCATTAAAAGGTAAAGGGATGGGTGAATTTTTATTTTAAAAAAACCTATTATTCATTACATAGGGAATTTTCCTATTTTGATCAATAATAAAATACTAGAAAATATGTCCCACTATTTTCAATATTAGTGGGACTCATTTATTTAAAACTACCCCATGCGTTTCATTATCTATACTATATATAAAGGAGGAGGGATAGATTGGTGTCTGTCATCTTTTGATTTGCCAACTATACTCTTATTCTTATAGTGTAATTACTGTAACTTCCTTCCCACCATTCCCCTCAATTACCTATCTTTTTTTTATTATTTTTTTAAAAAATTACATAGTTATATTTTTATTATTATTTAAAAAAAAAAAAATTCCACGCCCGTAGGGTGTCCTTTCCTACTAGTTTATTTAAACTACACCATGCTTTCAGTCTTTATCTATTGCTAGTAATTATTAATGGTTAAATAATTTGTTCAATGCCAAATTATCTATCATTTAAAAAAATTAAAGAAATATAAAATGAGTTAACCAAAGGGGTTTAGTCACTGGAAAGGAGAAAAATGAGAGATTATGAGATAGAGAGGTAAGTAAGGATGGACCGATCCAACCTTTCTCTACTTGGAGCCTTTTAGGGACCATGGACGATATTTTTTCAAACTTTAACCTTAGTGCCATATTAATAGAGATGAAAAATTATGTAACTGAAGAATATTAATGTCAAAGAGTAATTTAGTACATTTGAACCATTTTTGTTTAAAATTGATATAAACCAAAACAATAATTAAATGAGATAAAAGGTAACTATTATGATACTTGGCAAATGATTAGGTGAACCTGGTCTAATGGAATGAGTGAGACAAAAAAAACAGACCCCACACATAGATTGTGTGACCCATTATTTTGTCTCACCTGGTCTATTGTATCAGGTTTACCTAAACCCTTTCCATGATACTTAGGTAATAGGGTTATATAATACAATAAAATTCACCAAAATTTTCCTTGTATCAATTCAACATTTTTTCACAAATCTCCTAATCTAACTAAACCAAATTTAAGAAAAACATAAACAAATTTTGGGGAATGATATTGTTACAGAATATATCTTATGGCCACAACATATTTTCGTTGAAGGAGAATATTACCCTCTTAATACTCCCACTTATTTTTGTAAACCCAGCCTCTTCAGTTCACCCATCCCTCCCTGTCGTTCAATGCATCACTGCCCCTTTACCTCTCTCTCATCTTCACCTATCTCTCCTTGTAGTTCTCTCTTTCTAACACCACTGTCTTTTTCCCCTACGACCACAACACCTCCTCTTCAACCATCCATCCACAGCACCACCATTGTGTTTTCTCCCTTTTCCCCTGTCTCTCTTTCTTGCGCTAATCTCTCTTCATACACCATGGACGACAACTATAAGTTTCTTGTGCTACAATTAGTGATCTTACAACAAAATTAGACTTGATACAGGGGATTTAGAATTAGAAGATGGAGAGTCCATAAAATTAATCGAATATATGGCGTGCATTTTTGTGCTTGGTTAAGAAATCATCTAACTCTTATAATTTCAGCTTAATTCACAGAAGAGGATAGAAAATTAGAACTCAACTGTCACGAAGATTGATAGGAATTTGTCTTTTTAAACATATTTTTGTGGTAGTTTTTGGGAGATTTCAATCTTTTTTTTTTTTTTAAAGAAAAAAGAGATTTCAACTTGTAATCTCACACCATTTAGGATTTTATGTTTTGGTATCTAAGTTGCCAAACAAGATGTTGGTGGCTTGGAAAGTTTTTAGCTGGCTACCAGGAAAGAGAGAATGAGGGAAGGAAAAGGTTTAGGTAGATCTGGTCTTTGGCCCCACTTGTAGACTTTGTGGTGTGGATTAAATGTTATGGAATCTTGACATTCAATGTAATAAAGATTCTATAAGATTTAATCTTGACCGCAGGTCGACAGGTGGGGCCAAAAACTGGGTCTATGTAAGATATTTTTCATGAGGGAATCCTTGGTAATAATTGAAAAAAAGAACCTAAAATTCATTGGTAATAATTGATACTCCAATTTGATTTGATTAATTATATTGGAATCCTTAAACTTTTTATGACCTTTAGTTGACGTTTAGTTCTTAAACCTTTGAATCATATAATTAGTAATTTAGTTTAAAAGTATTAAAGTAATTATTAGTTTTAAAAGTATTAAAATCAAGTACTTTTCTTAAGAATAAATACAAGAGTAAAAATGAACTTCTGATTGATATGACTTGGAATCTAAATAGAATCAAAAAATAAATTAAATAATGATTTGAATTACTTAACTTAGTCAACGAGTTTGCAACAGAGTTTACTTCATGAACAAAATATGAACAATAGTGTAGTTGAAATATTGAAGCATATTGAGCACTATCTAGATGAGAGGTACATCTTTGAAGGAGCATGTAATACCCTTTAATCACTTGACAAAGTGTTTTTGAATAAGTCTGAATGATTGTTTCAACCAAATTTCAACCCTATCACAAGCCTACCAAAACTATATAAATGTCTTATGTGTGTGTGTGAAAGTTTTTTTGGGTAGAAAAACTATGTAAATTCATAATTTGAACATCATTAGTGGAAATGCTTCCTATATGTTATGACAAATATACTTGCATGTCATGAAATATATCAAATTATTATACTTTCATGTTTAATTCACATGTCCTATTGCTTTTATCGTCATTTTTATGTTTTATTAACTCACAAGTTATTGATTTTGACATTTTTGATGCTTTTAGTAGGATTGTAAGATCCTACAATCCGATCTTGACAATTTCAAATTCTCCATTCTATAAACTATGGTCGAGGGAAGGAGTTATTGAAATTTTTAAAAGTTTAAATATTTAATATGATAGACATAAAATGACTCTTAAAACTTTATATATAGGTATTGATATAGTATAGAAGATATAGATAGATAATTTTGAGGATTAATTACAGTTTGTCCCCTATAAATAGGAAACAGTTACATAAATTGCTTATTATATTTATTTTATCTACAAATTACTTCCCAAAATTAAATGAAGTTAAAATTTTCATCTAAAGGCAGTAGTAAAACGTCATAATTGCCCTCAATCTTTTAATTACCTTAAACAATATAAAATTAGGGCGACTTGCACTTTGGTATCTGATTTTTTTATAAACAATTTGTTATTCAAAAGTAACGATGTTTTTTCCAACATTATTGAAAACTTTTTTACCTTTCAATATTAATTATCTGAATTAGTTTACTATTTTATATTTTCTTCTTCACATCCATTTTTAGCATGCCATCGCATATTTGTTCTGCCAATATTATTTTTACATCTACAATAGAGTATTTTATTTATCTACTCACATTGTTTTAGTTTTATTATTTTTACTTTATTTTCTCTATTATCAATAATTAATTCATCACTTTGTATTTAAAAAATCATATCATTTGAATAAATATACTTCTTTGAGATATAATCAACATATATTTTAAATAAAACTATTAAGTTGATTAACTAATTCACTCTTTTATGCTACTTAGAAAAAAAGAAAAAATTAGAATAATAAATTTAGTTTATTATCATTTTTAAATTTAAAAAAGAAACTTCACAAAAATATAACTAAAAATGTTGAGAGTAACTATGGTATTTTATTATTTTCTTTAAATAAAAATTTAACGTTATTAAATTTTAGGGATAATTTATAATAAAATAAATATAGGGGGCAAACTGTAACTAAGACGAATTTTGAGCTAGCTAAAGGACTCTCTCCGTAATTAGGTAAAAATCAAATCCACATAAAATCCTACTATCGATCCTACTTAAACCCATTTCAACCAATAGGAATGCGTAATTTCCCCCTTCTGGATCCGCACCTCCACCAACAACTTTGAATCTGAACCGTCAACTTCAGCACAGAAAACACAACTCACGCCTTTATTATCCGTCGGATGCGTACTCCAAAAAGCACACGTACAATAAATCTCGACCGTCCAATCGCATCAAAGCTTGAAGATCGACACCTCGTCAGCTATATATTCTCAGTACCCTCATCTGTTTTTAAACTTTCCATTCGCCCCCATAATTGTAGAGAGAGCTTTTGGTCTTCTTCTGAGAGGTTAGTTCTTCTTTGTCTTCTTCTTTTATTTTTTAAAATTATTTTTTGAATAATTCTTGTTTAATTTTCTTTGAATATGTAGAAATCTGTTTTTAATCTGTTTATCCAGGGCAGTTTAGGGATTTTCGATTTAGAAATTTTACAGGTTAGGGTTAGGGTTTGTTTGGCTTTGTTCTAAGATTGATGTGTTAGTCGGTTTAATCATTTTCATGGTAGATTTGAGATACCTTTTTTTTTTTGAAATTTTGGTGATAGAAAGTTGGGTTTTTTCCCCCTTGAATTCTTGAATTTGGTTGTTTTGGTTGGTTGTTCGATCTGTTGAAATTGTAGCCGAATTTGACATCTTTGGGTCAAATATTTGTTCTTAAACTAAGTTTTGTGTTTAAATTCTGGAAATACGCATTTCTATGATCTTCGTTTTCTAGGGTTTTTTCCTCGGAATTTTGAAAAAAATTATGATTTTGTTTATGAAGTTTAGGGTTTTTAGTTTGATTTAATTATTGGGTATGTAAATTACAGATGGCTCGTACCAAGCAAACTGCTCGCAAGTCCACTGGAGGAAAGGCTCCTAGGAAGCAACTCGCCACCAAGGTTTATTGTTTTTAGCTTTTTAATTTTTCAATTTAATATTTCATTGCGTTTTATGGAGTTATTTTTTGTGATTTTGTTATTTAATTCTCTATTCTTTTTTTTTTCTTCTATTATAGGCTGCTCGCAAGTCTGCCCCAACTACTGGTGGAGTGAAGAAGCCTCACAGATATCGCCCTGGTACTGTTGCTCTTCGGTGAGTATCCTCTTAAACCCATGCGTGTCTTTTTTTACATTCTGCAAATCATTTTTGTATGAGAAAATTAATAAATTCTGTCGATGAAGGATTATAATTGCACATGATGGTATGTTGCAGTGAAATCCGTAAAAAAGTATCAGAAGAGTACTGAGCTCTTGATCAGGAAGCTTCCCTTCCAGAGGCTGGTCAGAGAAATTGCCCAGGACTTCAAGGTAAATTATAATCTGATTTTGTTGTTTATTTTTGAATTCTTGGATGATGGCATTTGGGAAGTGATTAATTGGTTGCCTGTGTTTTGTAGACTGATCTGCGTTTCCAGAGCCATGCAGTGCTTGCATTGCAGGAGGCAGCTGAGGCATACCTTGTGGGTCTCTTTGAGGACACCAACCTGTGTGCCATTCACGCCAAGCGTGTCACAATCATGCCCAAGGATATCCAGCTTGCTAGGAGGATCAGGGGTGAACGTGCTTAAGTTTGTTTAGGATCCTCCTTTAGTATGGTAGCTTTGGTGGTGTTTTTTGATTTGTTGTCAAACAATATTATATAGTTGGATAGGTCTAGACTTTTGTGTAGTGTAGTAGTTGATGGGGATTACTAGGAACTTGTGGTGTGGTTGGGATGCGTGCAGTTGTAATGAATGTTCATGTTAATGTTTTGGGGCTGGATGGCAAGATCAGCTTTTGATTTCTGGTATTTCTGTTTGCTGAACTCCATGTCACACCTCGGTTTGAGCTATTATGTTTTTATTTGATCTGCTCATCTCTTTCTTAAATTAAGTTTTATTGTTTGTGATTTGTATGATATATTTGTAACAGACTCACCCTTTCATGAAGGTAGGTGTTTGCGACTTGACCTGTATGATTCTCCATTGGGAGAAAGAGAGCTTGTTTTGTATGTTGACCTGCTTTTTTTTTAAAATTGCGTGAGTAATTGCCCATTGGATTTTATTCGGGGTGATGAATAATTGTACCTATTTCGGGGTGACTTGACCTGTCAATTGGCTTAATTTAGCTAGATGGGGGGAGATGCTCCCCCCTACTAGTCTTTGAATGTGGAGAAAAAGAGATGGTTACCTAGAAGCGTATTTTGTATTCTGTTCGGTTTCACATACTCTCAAAGGGGTGTTTGATTATGGAGGAGGAGAAAGACCGATAAAGCTTATTAGAAAGGATTAACAAAATTGGAGGTAGAGAGCAGACCTACCATTTTTAGACAAGTCAGTTTTTGGTTGGCTCCTGGGGCTCGAGAGTATTTTTTTAAAAAAAATTTATATAGATTGAATTTATAATATAGTGTTATGAGTTTTTTTATTTATATTTTTTCATATAATTTATTTAAATGGTGTGGAACATTTAAGTGATCTGGATTTAAGGGGCTTGTGACATGTAAAATTTTCCTTTGTCCTGAGGTCCAAGTTGGTTGCGAGGTGCCTTCGGATATTTGAATGCTCTTCGACTGTTCTGCTAGAAAAACTGGATATTTGATTCGACTTTGAAGACTAAGTGGGATAGTCTTTGTGATATTTTGTGTAGTCCCATACGAAACTTGTCTGATCTGGACTCTTCAAGTTTGTGTTGCAATTATCATGGCTTGTTTTGCATGCACATTCAAGCTTGGTTTAAATTTTTATCTGGCCGTGACCCAAGCCAACACAAATACAGGGGTCAGATCCTCCCTTTCCTTCGTTTGATCGTTGGTCCTCTAAGATGTCATGTTAATACGATATCCAAATTTCTCCACTTGATCGATCTTTTGATTTCTTAATACGATATATAAATGAGGCTTTTTAGCATCTGGTAAATTGTAGAAAAGGATGAGGCTGATTTTATTGCGTTCTATAATTGTCGCTTCCTAGCTGCAGTATGGCAAGTCCAATAACTCTAATCAAGTAATTTCTGTGGAATTCCATCATCGTTGGATGTGTTCAAAATTAAATTAAGGAACATATTCTGCTTTCATGTTTTTCAGCAAAATACTTTGAGAGAACGCTTTCTTGCCTTCTTGGTATCCATTGACTTCTACGGTTTCTGTAATGTGAAGTGGAGGAACACAAGTAGGCACTGCAACTAGCTAAGAAGTTTGTAGGGATTCAGAAGATTAACCTTTTAACTTTAAGAGTTCAATCTTCATTTATTTATTTTTTCAAACGGCAAGATCATGGAACAACCCCCATTGCATTGGTGCATAATCCTAGACCTCTTTGGCAGAGCTACAAATGAAGAAAAGATGTTCAATGGTTTAGGTTTATCCCACATCTAGGGCACATAGGATTTCCTTTCCTTGTCCTTGTCCTTGTAAAGTAGATGTCATTAACTGGAAGAATTCTGTGGAGGCATTTCCACAAGAAATGCTTGATTTTTTTATACTTCAGATTCGATCCCCAAAGAAATTTCCATAAGCTAGATTCCTACTGTCTAGAACTTGATTCATCATTCCACCTTGAAGTACTTGTTGGGTTCCAAAATTTTATTGCCAAGTTGTAGCCAGAGGGGACAATTTAAGTACTAGAGGAGAATGTCTCTAGTACCACCTATCTGCTCTTCTGGTAATACCTACGGGAATTTTGAGTATGTTCTCAGCATCAGTGTGATTGAAAATATCTCTGATCTTCCTTGAATCCCAATTAACTCCTTGAATCAGTTAATCCACTATTGTTATTTGACAGTGCATGGTATATATTTGGCTGACTTGAGCTTATCTTGTCATCCTTATTTCCTGGAATATATCTATTAGCCCATATTTCAGTTGTACTTCCATCACTTGCTCTTTTCCTCAAACCAGCTTCCATAAGGTATTTAGCACTACTAACACTCTTCCAGAACCATAAAGCACCCTTGAGAGTAAAAGCATTGAGTAAGGAACAGTTAGCAAAATATTTTGCTTTAAGAACTCTAGAGACCAGAACATTGAGATGAATGAGTTAGCAAAATATTTTGCTTTAAGAACTCTAGAGACCAGAAGATTGAGATGGATAAGGAATCTCCAAAGTTGCTTTGCTAATAAAGCATCATTAAAGAGTTGGATATCTTTGAAACCTATCCCATCTTGATTTCTATCTTTAGCAAAATTCGTCTATCAGCCAAAAAGGCAGATTGATTTTCTGAAATTCATAGATTAATGAAAGGTTTCAATCTGTACACCAAGAATTTAGAGATTATTTTATAAAAGGAATTACATATAAAGCAGTAGGCCTGTATTGAGTTACATTGATAGGAGCATCTACCTTAGGGATGAGACGAATAATAGTCTCATTCAAAATTTTAGTAAGAAACCATAATGAAAGAAACTATGAATTGCCTCTACCACATCCTTGGTGATGATATGCCAGAAGGATTGTAAAAAGAGGGGGATATACCATCAGACCCAGGACCCTTATTAGAATGCCAGAAAAATACAGCTTTCTTGATTTCTTTTTACTTAAAAGGTTTAGTGAGATACTCATTGATTTGATTGGTAGTATATCCTTACATAGATTGGGCACTGAAGAAGTGAAGAGATTCTCATAATATCTACCAATCTCAGTAGCAACCTCACTCTCACTTAAGCACAGGTCCCCATTATCCATTTGGATGTTGGTAATATTGTTGTTCCTCTTTCTAGCTTGAACACTAGCATGAAAAAACTCGTATCCCTATCACCCTCTTTCAACCAAGTATACCTTGCCTTTTGAGACCAAAGGAGTTTCTACGAACTTCCTTCTAAGCCTTACTCAGTTGCAGTTTTAGCTTAGCTCTCTTGTCCTTGTTGCCCTGACAGTTAGTGGCATCTAGATTCTTGATCAGCTCTTTGATTTCTTTAATTCTAGAATATGCTTTTTTATATTTGCCTTTGCTCCAATTGAGTAATGCAACCCTACAGGACTTGATTTTGTGGGTGATTCTTAACATTTTTGAGCCATGAGTTTCAGCTTTCCAAGTATCCCTAATAATCCTTTCAATTTCCAGATCAAGGAGCCACCTTTTATCAAAATGAAATCTTTTTTTTTTTTCCTCTAAGGAATAGGATTAGGTTAGTATCCAGGATAAGATCACAATGGTCATAAGCTTCTATGTCTAGATGGATGCAAATTGATGTGTTAAACTCCATTTTCCAATCTCTAGTACCTAAAGCCCTAGCTAACCTTTGCTTAATTTCTTTATCCCTTTTGCAGTGATTACTCCAGGTCCAAGGCTTTTCCTTGTATCCCAATCCACCAATTCCAAATTTCTTGCAATGAAGTTCCTGAAATCCTAAAGAGAATTTTCTATTTCTCTACCCTTCATTTTACTTCACTTGAGATAATATCATTGAAATCTCCTAAAATCTCCCTCTTGTCCCCCCAGATGTATGATTGACCATTGTTCCTTCCTAATCTTATCATCCACACTAGCATAGAGACCAATAAACCACCAAAAAATCATCTCTATTATGAGCCTTGAGTTTGACGTCAATGGTGAACTGAGTGGTCAAAATATCCAATACTTCGATATTGTTGTTCCAAAACAAAGCTAAACCACTAGGTCTTCTAAAGACATCCACAAAAAAAAGGTTATTTTTATTCTTTTCCTAACAGACGCCAAAAAAGGTCTTTTGTTTTTGGTTTCAATAAGGAAGTTCAGCTTCGGAGAGTGGAGATGTATCATCTCCTTCAGCTGGAGAACTATTAAAGGGCTTCCCACTTCTTGGCAGTTCCACTCTAGCATCCTCATTGAGGTTGTAGGAGTAAAAAAGATGGCTAGCCCCTCTACCTCACTATTAGTAACCATAATGTCCTGATTTCCTTTATTCCTAGTCTTTTTATTCAAGTCTTGTACAACAAAAATAGTTTCAAGCTCTTTATTAATGATTTTAAATTTTCTTTTTAAATCACGCTCATCAATATTCATTACATTAGAGGCATCCAACAAAGGCTTCCTTGTAAAAGATAAGAATTTTTGAATTCTTCTCTATGGATCCTTGATTTGCTCAATAGGTAGTACTAGATCCTTTTTCTTATTCCTATTCTCTTTGTTGATCTCTAATGTTGAGCTAATTCCCTTATTTTCTATTGTTTCTTTGCCTATAATCTAAGCATGATCATTTTTAATTGACATTGAAGCAAGTTGTTTCCCAACTTGAAAGACTAAGTGAGAGTGTTTAGATTCCACAACTTTGTTGTTTGAGATCCCCTTAATCTCTTGAACTTGAGCCTGTTGATTCTGACTCTTTCTTGTACTGGTATTGGTCAGGATCATATCCTTGTATTTTCAATTTTTCATGACTACTGTCCCCCATTGTTTACAACTTTAATCTCCCAAGTTTTCATTGTCTTTTGCAGTTGAGATCACTAGTTTCAATCCTTTGCCTAAGTCTGAGTTATATACCATTGCTTTTCTTTCAGTACAAAGCTCTAGTAATCCCATCCCAGTTTTAGAGGTTCCAGAGTTCGGACTAGTCACTTGATATTTTGCTGTACCTGTCTTCAACCAGCCACCATATTGGGGTTTCTAAGCCTGCCTAGAATTGTTCTACCTAAGGTTGCAGTTCTTTTTTGAGTGCCTAATGATCCCACAGTAGTAGCATAATCTAGGCACCTCTCATATTTGAAATTGACTCAAACAATTCTCCCATGCAATCTAACATGGTTCCTCTAAGCTAGGGTTTAGCTAGGTTAAACTCTACTAGGATTTTTGAGTGTTTCCTTTCTTTCCCACTCCTCATAGGCATGATAACATCTTCAACCAGGTTGAACACCATCCCAATTTTCATTCCTATCTACTCTGGACACCCAATGCAAAGGCAAACCCATATTTTAACCCAGAATAGAGACTTTTTAGAAACACAGTCATTAATGTTAATGTCTTTTTTCCATTTAGATAACACAAGTAGTTGATTGTCAAAGAGCCAAGCTTTGGCGTTAAAAGCTATGACAATATCTGATTCTAGTTCAAAGTGAAATTAGAAAAGGTTACCTCCAAATTCAGCGACTTCAAAATTCTTGGGGTTACCCTAAACTTGAGTAAAGAGGCTTCTAATCCCAGCCAGATTCGCAGTTTTGTCTTCTATAATCTTTCCAAACAGACTTTTTCCACAGTCAACAACACTTCTCTGAATATCCTCGGTATCCAGATTAGCCCCCCCCTAACTCATCAGCAGATAGAGAGAATTTTCTCCGCGTTTCTACAATCTCATCAGTCAATGAGGATAAATTGCAACTAGTTGAAAATCACCAAATCAATGAGGATCTGAAAACCTGTAGAGGACAAAAAGACATAGTAATATTCTAAGTGGGTTTTGACTCAGAGGTTCAAAAAGATAGACAAAATCACAACTAACAAGATACTAATACAACTGAAAAAATAAGGCAAAACCCTAGCTTTGAATAAAAATTTAAAATTTTTGAAAGGATTTTTTTTAAAAAAAATTTGAAAAATAAATCTATCATCTAATATTTTAGGAAAAGAGAAAACAGTTATAAAATCCAAAGAACCAGCATAGAAATTTGATATGGCACAAAAAGTTAAGAAGATAAAGATGAAGGATAATAGAACTAAAGTTAAGAGGAAGTTTGACTGATGGTAAGAAAGTGAAGAAAAGAATATGCCATAATGAAGATGCTGAATTGGTTCTTGATGGAAAAGTGATAGAGAAAACACTAAAGACTATCAATTCTTTAATTCCAATCATCAACCAGAATAAATGCAGGATTAGAAATGATGCATGTGGAGTCTTTCTCCAAGTGGGATCCACAAGTCAAACAATCCTAAACCTAAACAAATTGTAAGTGCCGTGTGTGTACTTATGGATTGTGTGGTTTGTTTTTTTGCATGTGACCCTAGGGAGACAAACATATAAAAAGGACTACTAGTCTGTTTAGTGATGTGACGTTGAGAGAAAAAATCAGTCAGAAATTTTTCTCAAGGTAGTAGCGACGCAACAAAATTTAAAGGAGAAAATCAGCAATGTGTGCTTCGATCTGACGGTGAATTTTTCTCCGTTTGCAATGACATTTTAGTATATTATTTTTGGCAGTGTGGGATACATTCTGTATGGTCATATTGTTATTTTCTCTAGTCTAGTGATTGGACTTTTATACTTGTGATTTGGGTTATTATATACTGTCAAATTGTTTATTTCACATTTGATATTGAGTAGGGGCGTGTTTGAGTTTCAGGTGTTTACTGGAGAATCGTTTTGCTGTACTCATTGATTCATTGATAGTGAAATATTTATGGACTAGGTCCCATGGTTTTTACTCTTCATATTGAAGGGGTTTTCCACGTAAAAATCCTATGTATTATGTGTTTGTTGATTTTATTCGTTTATTTATTTACTGTTTGGGTCAGTCCTACAATTTATTCAAGTGGTGAAAAATTTAATTGGGTAATTATTTCATTGCATTATTCCCGTTTTTTCCCCAACAAGTGATATCAGAGCCAAGCTATATCTGTTTGAAATTTTTTTTCTTGAATAAATATGGAACCCAATTACAGTAGAATGATCAATTTGAATGGCACTAACTATCATAAATGGAAGGGTAAGATGAAGGATCTACTTTTTGTGAAGAAATTGGTATTTTTTGATGAAAAACCCGAATCCATGTCTGATTTGGATTGGGTTTTTGAGCACGGATGGTTTGTGGCTTCATTCGGCAGTGGGTGGACGATAATGTTTTGATCACATCGTTAGTGAAAAACATGCTAGAACCATGTGGGAGAAACTTGAGTCCTTGTATGCTTAAAAATCTAGCAATAACAAGTCATTCTTGCTGAAATAGGCTATGAATTTGAAGTATAAAGAATGATGCTTTATTTCTGACCACATGAATGTGTTTCAAGGGTGTTTTGACCAATTGTCAGGCATGGGTGTCAGATTTGAGGATAAGATTATGGGACTTTTGTTGCTGAATACTCCATCAGATTCTTGGAAAAATTTTTGTGTCACATTGACTAATTCTGCTCCTGGTAGTGCTGTGTCCTTGAGTTATGTGAAGAATGTCATTTTGAATAAAGAGGTTAGATGAAGACTCAAGGGGCATCGACTTCATAGTTCGAGGTGTTAATTACGGAAAAATTGACAGATAGGCAGAAACAGAGAAAAAGGAGAATCCAGTAGAGGCAAGAACAAGGGCAAATCCGAGTCAGGTATGAGAATCTTGAATATCATTATTGTGGCAAGAAAGGACACATCAAGAAAAATTGCAACAAGCTAAAAAAGGAGAACAGAGGTAAACAGGAAAAGAAGGACAGTGACAATGATGATTGTGTTGCCACCACTACTACAGAGGATTTGGTGATTGTCTTGGATGAAAATATGATCAATGTTGGGCCAGTGATGAATCAAATTGGGTCGTCGATAGTGGTGCCTGCTTCTTTGTGCCATCAAGGAATGATTTTTTCACATCTTATACTCCTGGTGACTTCGGGATATTGAAGATGGGTAATGATAGTCAGTCGAGGGTAGTTGGTGTAGGGACTGTTGTGTTGAAGACCTGCACTTGAGTTATATTGATTTCGCAAAATGTCATACATGCACTAGATGTTCGTCTGAATTTGATTTCGACTGGTATACTAGATGATGAGGGTTATATTAGCATCCAAGGTAATGGGCAGTGCAAGATAACAAAAGGTTCTTTGATTGTGGTGCATGGAAAGAAGAGTTCGGGCTTGTACTGGACCAAGGCTTCTGTGTGGATTGATAATGTCAATGTAGTTGAAGTCAGTGCCTTTTCAGAGTTATTGCACAAGAGGCTTAGCCACGTCAGTGACAAGGGACTTAGTTGTTTGGCCAAGAAAAATTTACTTTCCAGTTTGAAGACTGCTAAATTGGAAAGATAATAAGTGCACATTGCTTGGCAGGGAAATAGAATAGGGTCTCCTTCAAGAGTCATCCTCCAACAAGAAAATCATAATTACTTGAATTAGTGCATTCAAATCTTTGTGGTCCGATAAAGATGAAGACGTTTGGTGGTGCACTCTACTTTGTCACATTTATTGATGACTGTTCAAAAAAATTGTGGGTGTATGCCTTGAAATCAAAAGATCAGGTGGTATTTTTAAGCAGTTTCAAACTTCTGTTGAGAGGGAGACAGGTAAGAAGCTGAAATGTATTTGAACTGATAAATGGTGGCACTTATCATGGATCATTTGATAACTACTGTAGAAAGTAGGGTATAAGACACTAGAAGACACCTCCCAAGACTTCTCAGTTGAATGTCCTAGCATAGATGATGAACAAGACATTGGTGGAGCGAGTCAGATGTTTGCTTTTTGAAGCAAAATTGTCACATACATTTTGGGGTGAGGCTTTATATGCTACTGCACATGTTATAAATTTATCTCGCATTATTGCAATGTCCATCTTTGCAGGCTGAAGTTCCTGATCGTGTGTGGTACGGCAATGAGCTATCTTATTACCACTTGCGTGTATTTGGTTGCAAAGCTTTTGTGCATGTGCCTAAAGATGAGAGGCCCAAGTTGGAGGTCAAGACTGGATAGTGCATCTTTGTTGGCTATGGTCATGATGAATTTGACTATAAATTTTATGATCCGACTTCCAAGAAACTTGTGAGATTCATGAAGGACCAGACCATTGAAGCTATTGGCAAGGAAGAGAAGTCAGAGTCTACAAGTGCAGACAGCCTGGTAGACTTAAATCCAGTTCTTGCTTCTGTGACACTTGTGCCCGATGTAGCTGATGATGAAAATCATGATGAGGTACAACATCAGGATGACGAAGGTAAGGGTGATGTTGACTATGCTGCTGATGAGGTACATGATCTTGCTAGTGGAGTTAATGAACCTGAAGTTCCACTAAGGAGGTCGATAAGGGATAGAGTTCCCCTCTACCCGTTATTCATAGATGAGTACGTGCTTACCCTCCTCACTAATGGGGGAGAACTAGAGAGTTACGATGAGGCCATAGAGACTAAGCAGAAGACAAAGTGGATTGAGGTTATGGATGATGAGATGAAATCATTGCATGACAACCACACATTTGACCTGGTGAAGCTACCGAAGAATAAAAAAGCTTTGAAAAATCCGTGGATCTACAGATTGAAGAATGAACAAAGATCTTCACTTCCACGATACAAAGCTAGATTGGTAGTCAAGGGCTTTAGTCAGAATAAGGGTATTGACTTTACAGAAATCTTTTCTCCTGTTGTGACGATGTTTTCCATCCGAGTGGTACTTGGTTTGACAGCAAGTCTTAATCTTGAAATGGAGCAAATGGATGTCCAAACCGCGTTTCTTCATGGTGCTTTGGAGGAAGAAATTTATATAGAGCAGCTGAAAGGCTTTATGGTGAAAAGGAAGGGGAATTTAGTTTGCAGGTTGAAGAAGAGTTTGTATGGCTTAAAACAAGCTCCTAGGTTGTGGCACAAGAAGTTGCGTACTTGAGTCCGTGATAATCTAGCAAAGGTACAAGAAGACTACTTCCGACCATTGTGTATTCGTGCAGAAATTCTCTGACAACGACTTCATCATTTTACTACTTTATGTTGATGACATGTTGATTGTTGGTCATAATTCTGACAGAATTGACAAGTTAAAGAAATAGAGCTAAATAAGTCTTTTGTCATGAAAGACTTCGGACCAGCAAGGTAAATGCTTGGCATGCAGATTACTTGGGATAGAGTGCCCAAGAAGTTATGGTTGTCTCAACAAAAGTACATGGAAAAGATACACCAGTGATTTTGTATGGATAAAGTTAAAGTGGTAAGCACTCCTCTCTCTACGCACTTTAAGCTCAGCAGTAGACAGGCTCCATCTAGTGAAAAAGAGAAAGAAGACATGCAATGTGTTCCTTATGCATCAGTAGTAGGGACTTTGATGTATGCAATGGTTTGCACTAGGCCAGACATTGCCCATGCTGTTGGTAATGTTAGCCAATTTTTGAAAAATTCGGTACTGCAAAGAGTATCGGAATACTGTGAGTGGATTATGAGGGATCTCCAGTGTACATTGAACTTGTGTTTTGGGACTGGTAAACCTGTTATTTGTGGTTACACAGATTTAGATATGGCCGGGGATGTTAACACAAGGAAGTCTACTTCAGGGTACCTAATTACATTTGTATGGAGAGTTGTGGTGTGGCAATCAAGATTGCAGAGGATTGTTGCTTTGTCTACGACTGAGGCAGAGTTTACTGCTAGTACCGAAGCTTGCAAGGAATTACTTTGGATGAAGAAGTTCATGCATGAGCTCGGTTTTACTCAGAGACAGTATCTGTTGTATTGTGATAGCTAGAGTGCTATTCATCTTGGCAAGAATCTGACTTTTCGTGGGAGATCTATGCACATTGATGTGCGATATCATTAGATATGGGATGTTCTGGACTCTAAGGAGATTAAACTTGCAAAAATTCATACGGATAACAACGATTCAGACATGTTGACGAAATCTCTGACATAGGAAAAGCCTCCTCAATTCAAAACTTGTCGTTGGGTTGCCAATTTGGAAAATACCTCTACTTGAGTTAGAGAGGGAGTTTGATGCTTGTGGAGTCCTTCTCTAAGTGGGATCCACAAGTCAAACCATCCTGAACCTAAACAAATTATAAGTGCCCTCTGTGTACTTATTTGTGCGTTTGTTTTTTTTGCTCGTGACCCTTGGGAGACAAACATATAAAAAGGACTACTAGACTGCATAGTGACGTAAGGTTGAGAGAAAAAATCAATCAAAATTTTTTCTCAAAGCAGTAGCAATGCAACAAAATTTAGGAGAGAAAATCAACAGTTCGTGCTTCAATCCGACGGTGAATTTTGCTTCGTTTGCAGTGAAATTTTAGTATATTATTCTCGGCAGTGTGGGCTACATTCTGTACGGTCAGATATTATTTTCTCTTGTCTAGTGGTTGGACTTCTATACCTGTGATTTGGGATATTGTGTACTGTCAAATTGTTTATTTCACTTTTGGTAGTGAGTAGGGGTGTGTTGGTGCACATGCTGACAATAGCCTGAGTTCCAGGTGTTTACTAGAAACTTGTGCTGTACTCATTGATTTGTTGATAGTCAAATATTTCTGGACAATGTCTTGTGGTTTTTACTCTTCATATTGAAGGGTTTTCCACATAAAAATACTATGTATTCTGTGCTTGCTGATTTTATTCGTTTATTTATTTATTGTTTGGCTCAGTTCTATGATTTATTCAAGTGGTGAAAAAATTTAATTGGACAATTATTTCATTGTGTTATTCCCGCTTTTTCCCCAATAAGAAAAGAATCGAGGGTAAAGGAGAAAAGAAAGCTTCCACTAAGAGAAGAAAAAGGCACTCGAGAAGAGAAAGAAAGGGCTCTGAAGAAGAGAGAGAATTGAGTTCAATCTTCTTCCATCAGGTTATTTCCATGCATTATCCTCAATTATAACAACCACCTTATACTTTGTAGAATATCCAAAAGCATTGAGAAGTCTGCTAGAGAAAGTATTGTATAAAATTCCACAAGGATGCCAATTATCAATCCTTCCTAGTAGGTATTCTCCTTATTGCCAATCTAAGAGCTGAACATGTGATAAACAGTGGTTTTGAACTTCAACATTTTCTTGAAATTTCAAGAGGAATTTGAAGGAGTGGAAGCACCCCAAAACTACAATCATTTAGTAATACCTTAACTACCCATTTAACCCATAGGCTGTTATTTTTACCACAAATGTTCCAAATGTGCTTAAGGATCAAACATTTGTTCCAAATCTCCAGGTTTGCAAGGCCAAGACCACCTTCCTTTGGAGCATAAATATCTTTCCAATTTACTTTAGCTCCAAAATAATTTCTAACTTCTTCAGCCTGTAAGAAAGCTACTAATGAACTTATATCTTCTTGACAACTCTCTTAAGAAACACAAAGACACCGGACTAGTAAATGTGAATGCTGCTAAGGATAGACTTTATAAGCTGCATACCAACATAACTAAGCATTTTTGCCCTCCAACTGTTAATCCTTTGCTGAATCTTGGTAATAATCACCTGACAGTGAGAAAGTAACTAAGCGTAGAAGAAATTCAAGGCAAGTCTATAAGTGTAACAGGCTTTTCTCCCAAGGCCATCCTTACCATTTCCTTTAGCTTCGAGGACATTTCATCAGTTACCCCAACACGGTAAATATTACTCTTTTAAAGATTTGAACAAAGTCTAGAGAGATAACTGAACTCTAACAAGCTATCCTTACTTACCTTGAAAAATCCTCTGTAGCAAAACACATAATAAAGAGATTATCAACAAATGATAAATATAAAGGTTTTAATCATTGACATTTATTATTGTAATAAAGCTTGAAATCTCAATATTCTTCTGGAACAACATTGAGAAGACCTCAATAGCAATTAGGAAAAGATATGGAGAAATGGAGTCCTCTTGTCTTTACACCCTTTCATTGCTAAAGTATCCAACCATGAAGCCATTAAGGTTCAGAGATAAGGATGCCGTGGTGACATATAACATGATCCAATGCATGAATCTTGGAGGAAGCCTAATTATAGATACCTTACATGGAAAGTGTGGAGAATAAGAAATCCCAATTGATAGTGTAAAAAACCAAAATAATAATGTCAATTTTAAGAGCGATTCTTGGTTTTCCTCCTTTTCTACCATAACCCTAATAATCTTATTCATTGTCACGAGGTTATCAATTTTGCCTCTCCTTCAAGTATGTAGATTGATGGGATTGATTAGGTCATCCAAAACAGTCTTCAATCTATCTATTCATACATTAGAGAAACACTTAAATAATATATTGCAATCAGATATAGGCATGTCATTCTTCATATGAGAAGCATTTGCAATTTTAGGCACAAGAGATAACAGGGTACTATTAACTAGAAAATACATATATCCATTACAAAATACATATCAGTTATCAACCAATTAAGTAGTCCCAACACAATAAAATCTCAAACAATTATCACAAAAATTTCCCAACACAAATTATCTCCAATTGAATTATAATTAGATTAACAAGAATTTTTCAAAAAAAATTTAGCACTAAATTTTTTCACAATGCAACTTTCTCAATAATGGCTACCAATTCAAAATATGAATTATCCAAATAATCACCAATAATTCAACCAAATTTTCATAATTTAAATCCATACGGGCTTAAGCACATAAAAATTGGAAGGTATTACCCGTGTTGTGAAGAAAAATCCTTGAATTGTTGACGAAGAACTGCTAGCTGAACCTTGGTAAATCCCTTGAGAATTCCACATTCTGTGAGCAATTGATGAACAAAATGTATTGAAGAGATGAATTGAAAGAGTTGGATGGTGATTTGACAGAGGAATTTGAAAAATTTTGTAGTTGGGGGGAAAAGGTGCACGTCTAGGGTTTAAAATTAGGGAAGAATAGAAGAAGAAGAATAAGTTTAAGTTTTTTGATTCTGCACGAAGTTGATGTCGCGATATCTCTTTCGATCTCGTGACATCGAATTAAATTTGAAATTTGAATCAGCGCTTCGATGTCGCGACACAAAATGTGTCATGTGCCCTACACGTGCCTCGGTGTCATGACATTAAATCTGATGTCGCGACATGAAAATGGGGTTCAATTTTTGTCGATGCAGAAGTTTGAGGTTGATATTATGACATTAAATTTCATGTCGTGACATGGAGCTAAACTTCTGTAAATTTCAATTTCAATACTTGGCTAATTTTTCCAACTTCTTTCCTACTTCAAGCCACATCTTCTCATCGCCTGAAAAAATTAAAAATACAAATATTAGAGACAATTTCCTTCCATTTTTTTAAGCTCCAATTATTGAAATTAAAGAAAAACTTCTGAAACCTATTTTAACCTAAATTAAACTTTATCACACTTAATTAAAATTAAGCAGAAATTAACACAAAATTTAAGCAAAGCATGAAATTAAAGTTTGGATTGCTCCCAAGAAATGCACTTTTATAGTCATTAGCTTGACTGTGGCAATGATTTTTCGTGAGTGAGTCATTGAAGGTGGTTGGCCACCTTCTGTCTTTGGTTTCCAAGGAAAAATTTTGACATCATTCTTCTCGACTTGTAAATTAATTCTTGATTCTCATTATTCACTTGAATTTTTCCTTCCATGCCTTTGCAAAAACTATTGCACCAATGAGGACATCCAATTATTCTTCAAACCATTTCCTCTTCTTTTTATGACTTTTCCACATTTTTCCACCAATAATTTTGTGCCCTTTTCCACCAATGTTTTGACCATTCATCATGCTCCACCTATCATAGGGTGGTTTTTCTTTCACTTCACTTTTTGTATTTTCTTTGAGTACTTTCTTGTCATCCATATTGATATGTTCTGCAATTGATTTACTACAGAGAAAATTAAGAGAACAATTAGGCACTATTTTCATAAAAAATTGGGATATTATCATTATAATAAAAAACATCAATTTCAACCAAATTATTTTGAACTTTTAAAATCAACTTCCCTTTATTAACATCAATTAATAAATGAGCGGTTGACAAAAATGGAATCCTCACGATCAATGATACTTCACTTCTTTCTCCGGTATCTGACACCAAAAACACTTCTAGAAAAATAATTACAACCTCTCTACTTGAACAAGCACGTCCTCCAATAAGCCATATGATTTTCTCTTAGACAAATCTGCCAATTGGAGGGTGATCCGAGTTGGGTTAGCATTAGAAATTCCTAATTTGTCATAAATAGCTTTAGATATAATATTAATGCTTGCCCCCAAATCACAAAGTGACCGGTGCAATGTTTTACCACCAATGTTCACCTGTATTGAAAAACTATCGGGGGGTAGTCTTCATTGGAAAATGGCACAACATTTATCATCAAGACGTACTTTCTCATCATTGTCCCATTTTTGTTTTCTAGTCAGAAGATCTTTCATGGAACAAGCATAATTGGGCATCTTGATGTGGACATCAATTAAAGGAATGTTGAAAATAATATTTTTAAACATACCCAAGAATTGGTTGAATTGATTATCTATTTTCTCTTTTCTTAGATCAATGAGCCTTTGAGGGAAGGAAACTTTTATCGATGAATCCAACTTTAAAGGTTCTTCCAATTGCTCTTCCATTTCTTATCTTGAAAAACCTTGATCTCATCCTCTTGTTCCTTTTTGTCTTTATCACCAAAAACTTCCAATTCATCCTCAATTATCTTGGAATTTGTTTCTCATCTTCTTTATCCATTTTTTTTCTTATCATTAGCTTCCATAAACTCTTTTCCAATCCTTAAAGTTATATAATGCTATTGCCCCTTTGGATTTAGAAGGTGTCACTTGGAAGGGACCCCATCATTGTTCACTTTTGCCAATTGTTCCAATTGAATTTCTAAATTTCTTGTTGATGCTCTCAAATTTTCATTGTCTTTCT
Source organism: Cinchona pubescens (assembly GCA_025175665.1). Lineage (NCBI taxonomy): Eukaryota > Viridiplantae > Streptophyta > Magnoliopsida > Gentianales > Rubiaceae > Cinchona > Cinchona pubescens. The sequence goes on from JANKKI010000179.1 coordinate 353,898, forward strand.
TTTGTTCTTCTCATTCTTTTTTTTTCTCTTTCCAATTTTCTTCTAAAGTACTTGGCCTCTCTTTTCCAACCATTTTCATATGCATTTTCTCTTGGAACAAATTGGTCATTATACATAGGTTGGGAAAAAATTTGAAGGTTGGAATGGAGGTCTTGATTGTTGTGGTTGAAACGGAGGGTTATATGGAGGTTGAAATGAGTTGGCCCGAAAGTAATTCTTTGGTTTAGGGTTTGATAAGGTGCAGAAGAGAAACTTGGGCTTGGTTTAGAAAGTTTTGAGGTTAAGGATTATGTTGGTATGGAGGATTTTGTTGATTATCTGGGTTGCTCCAAGAGAAGTTGGGATAGTTTCTCCATGAAGGATTGTAAGTATTTTCACAAGCTCCTTGTGAGTTCCTTGAAGATGAAGGTTGATTTGATACATAGTGGACTTGCTCATTCCGCCAATTGGAACGTCACATTTTCTATTAGAATGTCCCCCACCACGAAACTCACAAATCAAATTTGATTGAAATAATGAGCTAACAATATTTATGGTGCTTGGCTTTCCAAAGTTTTCTAATTCTCTTGTAAAGTTGTTCGTAACATGAGCATTCTTTGTTGGGTTAGGAAAGCATCATTAAAATTCAAATTTATCATACTACCTTGTTGAGCAATGGTTTGGTTGACTTGTTGTTACACCACTGGATGAGTCATGAGCCCATGATAATAGTAGTTGCTTCTCATAAAGCCATGTAGTTAAGCAACTCTTAGGCCTCTCTGAAGTTTTGAATGAAATGGAGTTGTCAGTGGATGCATTAATTATAGACTTTGTTTCTTGTGCCAATCTGTTATAGAATGCTTGAATTTGCAACCATAGCAAGATGGCATGGTGGGGAATTTCTTCAACAACTCTTTAAAACATTCCCAAGCTTCACTTAGGCTCCCACCAACATTTTGTGTAAAACAAGTGATCTCATTATGCAACTTGGCGGTCCTTGATGGTGGGAAATGCTTTGTCAAGAACTCTTATACTAGTTGATTCTAAATAGTGAAAGTGCCTTGAGCATGAGATTGAAGCTATGCTTTTGCTCTATCCCTTAATGAGAAGAGAAAAGATCGTATCCTCACACAATCTGGATGTGCACCATTGAATTTAAATGTATGCAATACCTTTTCAAAATTCATCAAATGAGTGTAACGATCTTCATGAGGACCCTTTCCAAACATAGCATGTAATTGTAACATGATTTCAATCACTGCAGGTTTAGTCTCGAAATTAATTGTTTGCAGGGGCATTCTTGCAATATTTTAATTGGCCCCATCAAAATTCGGTATAGGATACTCTCTCAAAGGACGACCGTTCATGTTCATCCCCTTTCCATTTCCATAGCCACCTATTCTATTCATTGATTAACCATAACTTCTTCTTGCTCATCATTCTCATTATTCAAATTCTTTTGATTTTGGTTGACATTAGCCATTTCCACTCTTTCCAACTCTTGTTGAACTCTTCTTTGTTTCTATATTTCTCTAAATTCCTTCTTTCTTTGGTAATCTAAACAAATCAAAGGTTCTTTGACCTTTTTTTAACCGTGAACTGCAAAGAGGAAATCCCAATAATTAGTTACAAGTGCTAAATCAATTCACAAGACAATATCAGCAACACTAACAACTACTAATGAAGAACTAAAATTAATAATTAAAGAAATAAAAGTGCCTAATCTATACAATCCATAAAACACTCAGTATTGTTTGCCAATATACTAATGACAATGCTTGGCAATGGCGCGAAAAACTTGTTCTGTGTGATAGGTAGAATTAAAATCAATTGAAAACTCAAATAAGTTATAAACCTCACTTTTTCACTAATTTTTGCATTTCCACAAATATACGGGGAAGATAGTAGATAGTGGTAAGTGGGATCGTTCTCACAAGCACTGTTGGTCGGCAATTACCAAGATATAGGAGTCAATTTATAGTTATGCAAATCAATTAGAGAATAAGTATTAATTTTGCTCAAAGCCATGAATTGAACAAGCAAGTAACTTAAGATTAAAAACTATTTTATCTATTAAAGCAATTAAAGGAAGTAACTAGACTCACTAATTAAAGGATTCCTCAACCTAAATTTGAAGAAAGCAAGTAAATGAAAGTAAGTAAAAGAAAGCATGAAAAATTACATCCAAATTAACTAGAATACTTAGAAATAAACTAGAATTGAAAGGAAACTAAATCTAACTTGTCCAAGGAAAGCAATTTCCTTGAAAAGCATGCAAAACAAGTAAACTCCATTTTGTACAATTGTTGGACTAATGAAATTAGTAAATAAAATCAAGTTTAAACTAAATATTTTCGAATTTTTAGATTAATAAAATAAATTCCAATGAAAATCATTCGGAATCAAAGCAAGTAATTGAAAATTTTTAGCTGATGTTGACTAAAATTGAAAGAAATCTAAAACTTACCAAGAAAGCTTGAATTGGATGTAAAGAGATTTTCAAGAAATTAAACTAGAAAGCAAGTAAAAAATTATATCTACTTGTAGTTGAAGATTAGCCAACTAAAACTATCTAATCAAAATTTAAATTTGCAAGAAATTATAGACAAGATCTAATGGAAATTAAAAGATAGCTAATATTAAACAAAAAAGGGTTGTAGTTTTAGCTACACTAACTACACTACTAACTATGTGACGTCTATTAATTCCTCTACTCTAGTGTGTGTACTAACACCTACTAAAAATGTATATATAGTGAGAGTATTAGGATTGACAATTTTAATCACAAGTTAATGCTTAAAATTTGGTAGCCAAAATTTTTAAAAAATGACATTAATACAATTGCTGAGCATGCCTCGATGTCTTAATATTAGATTTGATGTCGCAATATCAAACTGACATTAGATAAGTCAAGTTCTGTCTCGATATTGTGACATCAATACTGTTTCAGCAAAAGTCTTCAATTCTTCGCTAATCTCTTTTTGGCCCTCAAACTTTGCTCATTTTGACTTCTAGAATCCAATTATTAACCTGCATAATATTAAACTAAATAAGTAACTAAATTGACTAAAATTTAATAAAAATTCATAACAGTCACTAAAAATAAAAATGCAAACACATAATGTAAAAATTAACTAAAATATTTAAAAAACACAAAAATTTAGAATTTAAACCAACAAAATGCTATGATTTAGATGTAAATAACTCAATTTTACTAGAGTTATCACACCTCAAACTTAGTGTTTTGCTAGTCCCTAGCAAAAGAAAGAAATAAAAAGATCCTTACTCCTTAACCAATTAACAAGTACACCACCACTATAACAAAACAATCGATGATAAATGGATATACTTATGATCAACAAGAGGCCTCAAATATTATATGACAATTGAACTATTTTAATAAGTCAATCCAAGTTTTTGAATTTTTCCAAAGAAATCAAAAATTCATTTACTACACAAGAATTCAAATTACTAAGCATTAACCATTCTCAAAATGATTCCCAAAAATTGAGCTCTATTCATTCAAAACATCAATTTTTTCTCAAATTATAAATCTCACAATGTTGTTCAACTATCCTGATGAGGTCATATGAAAATAGAAGTTCATTAGGAATCTATGTATATGCACATATCACACAAGGTAGAAATAATAATCTATTAAGGAATGAGTAGTATGATATCAATGATAAGTATTACAAACATTTCCCACTCGACTTGTTGATATTCTAAATCATAATCCCTAATGGCTTAATTCGGAGAAACAAAATGGGTACATGCCAGAATTTTGTACTTAAACCTGTCTCTTATACACATCTAATCCTTGTTACTACTCTAATTGCTTATTTTGGAAAAACAATGTTTGTACATACCGGAATCCCGTACAGGCCTTATTTCTAATTGCAAAATTAATTTTTTTGTTTGCACGGCCCTAAACTCAGGAAGAGGAGTAAAGCATACCTAAAAGTAATATCTAATACTAATCATTCATAAATTAGATCAACATTCCCTATGCAATCATACAAAATGTCCTAAATTCCTCCTATTACATTTAACCTAATTTTTCCAAAAGATAAATTGACTGACAAAGTAACATTGATGATTTGGTCAAAAAAAATATTTCAGGTAAAATTTTTGCAAAATATTAGTACCTCTTCTTGAGAATGGAGATAACAAGTTTTTAAAATTCTTATGTTATAAAAGAACCACTCACACACACATAATTCATGAAATGGTCAATTCAAATAGTTCAATCATATAATATTGCAAGTCTAATACCATCTTTGAGTACCAAATTGATCAATTTTCTATCAAAAAATCATCAAATAAAAACAAATAAATATCAAATAACCGTTCTTGACACTAGAAGTAAACACTCTCAAACTTGACTCTTTTATTTTAATTGATGAGTAAACTCATTCTACAACTTACCCAAAATTTCAACATAACCAACAAAAACAAAATTTAGACAAAACAAATAACACAATCTTAAAATGAACACTACTAAGTGATACTACCAAGATCGCATCAAACCACGCCATACGATTGTTGACCCGAAAGCAACCTAAGAAGTGGGGTGAATTAGGTTTCTACATAATTACTTTGCAAAACATACACTTATAAAATATTTTGTGCTAATTCCATCGCCCAAACCAGGTGTATGTGGAAGTTTCACACTTTCGGATGGTATATCTCGTCCAAGAGGTTTAATGCTTTATCAAGGAGTTTTTCCTTTCAGACAGTCTTCTTCGTCCGATGTAAACTTCTTTCAGATGGTTGGATGCGTCCGCTGCAGAGCTTTAAATTCTTGATTCTGCCTCACTCTTTCAAATGGATGGAGAAATACGTCCAAGGGATATTCTTTTAGATGCACCTATGCGTCTGTTGTAGGTGCTTGAAAAATTTGTTCTCTGTCTATCCGTTCGGACAGTGAATTGCATCCGTTATAAACTTTATTGGATGATCCTGTTCGTTCCAGAAATGTAGTAATATTCGGACTGTGTACTACGTCTGAAAGCTCTATTTCCCGTAAACAAAATAGCAGACCTGCATAGCTTGGTTTAAGAGGTAAATGCATATGTCATCATCAAAATAAGGTTTGTGGTTCATCAATCTCCCCCTTTTTTGATGATGACAAACCATGAATCAACAAATACAAACAATTCCATCACAATAGATATAATCAATTAATAGATGCATGTTCCTACTCTTCCTTTTGACATCATCAAAATAAGCTCCCTCTTAGGTAGGCAATGGAAAATAGAAGCAAACCAGATCATTAAACTAAATTAGGTAAGAATAAACAAATAAACAATGTTACAATTAACAATGATGTCTACTAAATTTAAACCTAATCAAACTAAACAAATAAACAAGAATAGTAAAAAACTAAGTGGAGTCATTTTTCTTCTTGGAGCGTTCTTCAAGCTTGCCTTTCTTGGTGGGTACTTCATCATCGGTAGCTTCATTGTCATGAGCATAAGTATCTCGTCATTGCATGATGTAGTTAAAAGTGTCGTCAACGTCCTAGTCCTCGATATCATCAGCACTAGGAGTAGTGAATTTGTCAAGATTGGTGGTGCCAGTGGGGTCCTCACGATCGTCCTCCTCAGGAATGGAATGATCATTATCATTTGTGCCGTTGTCATTGCTTTCAGAAGATCATTCGAGAGTGTACTGGGACTGGATATTGGCAAACTGGACTTGAGCGGAAGCAGACAAGCCCAATCTAAGTGCCCCTTGAAGAATTGTTTGACGAGTTTCAAGGTGTTTCAATTTTTGATTGGTGCGACGCTGAAAGGAGCTCATTTAATCGCTCAAAGAAGTGAGCAGGTTGAAAATATGAGAAAGAAAATAACTCAGTTCGGAAGAAGAGGTATGGGGATCATGGGATGGTGGAGGTGTTTGAGAAGGAGGGGAATGAGGAAGTGCAAGGATAGAGGTAGAAGCTTGAGATATAGACTTTTCAATTTCATAAGCTATTTTTGTGAACCATTGATCGTTAAAAAATCTCAAACCCTTACGCTCAATGTATACTTTGTTAAAGTAAGGGAATATAGTTTTTTTTTTCCGGTAAATGGAATGTCAAAATGAACGAAAATTTTAGTAAGAAATTTTCCAAAAGGTATGTTGCGGCGAGTATCAGTTAAGAAAAGTTCCCACAAAGAGTAGAAGAGATAACTAAAGTCCAGTGGAATGCCTTTAAAATACAACAAAATAAATAGAGCTGCATTTTACCGGGCTCAGTGCGATGCCCATCAGTTGGTAACAATAAATTAGTGACTAAAGTGTATAGAATGTTAAGTTCAAGAGTAAGCAAAGTAGTTTTGGCTTCCGAAGTCTATTTAAAATTGACATTAAAAATTGCTCTTTGAACCTCGTCGATGTCAAAACGAGTGTCCAAAGCAGGTCATTTGTCCAATGAGAAAAAATAAGAAAAATCATTACGCGAGGAAACCTCACATTCAAAAATAGAGTTTATGACATTGGATGAAATCTCAAGGTTTTGTTATTCACATGAGATATCAATGTGTGAATAGTGGGACATTTCCTAAGATTAGTAGTGAATTGGAGTACCATATCATCATAGATTGGTAAATCTATGTGTACCAAATGACCCCAATTTTGTTTTCCAAAGCAAGTTTTCAAAATAGGCAAATTAGATTCATCAAAAAGACCATGGGAAACGGGTCTTTGAATAATGATGGATTTCCTAAGAAGAGAAGTGTACTGCTCAGATGCCTTGGCATCAATGAACTTGGGTAGAGAAGGGTCGGTAGAGGTTTGAGGATTTGTCGATGATTGCCCCTGCACAGGAGTCTTGCCCTTTGATTTTCATCCTCGCGTAGCCGTTGAAGATCCACCACGTGATCGTACCCATTGTAAATTTGAAGAAGAAGAAGAAAGGGGGAAAAAGTGGGATTGAAGAGATTCGGGAGACAAAATTGTAAGAAGGGAGTAGATTGAGAAAATTTTGAGAGGGAACAAAATTCGCCAGAGCTAGGGTTCAAAGGATAAGAAATGTCCGATATGAGGAAAATGAAGAGTTTTTAACAAAAAAAGCAATCGTTTGGACGTTCGAACAATTTGTATGCATCCGATGGTGCGTTCGAACTTAGATGAAAGGATGACCGAAGTTTTACACTGCGTTTGAGGAAGTTTTGGATGATGATAAGCATATGTTAGGAATTTTAGAGAGTTCATGAAAAAGGAGAGAGAATTTGGACGATTATAAGCGTTCGAGACAGAGAAGAGGGTTTCAGACGTTTAAGAGCATTTGATAGAATATATGGTTCGGATGATCATGTGTGTCCGAACTCAGAATTTATACAGATGTGAAATTAATTATGCCCAAATGAGTTTTGAGATATTCAAAACGATCTAATCTGTGAGCCAAAGGTTTAGTGAAAATATCAACAAGTTGATCTTTTGTACACACAAGTTCAACACAAATTTCCTTCTTGCATACAAGATCTCTAATAAAATGGTGCTTGACATTGATGTGTTTGGTTCTAGAATGCATGACAATATTTTTTGTCAGATTAATTGCACTAGTGTTATCACATCTTATAGGCACACATAAAAAATAAAACCGAAGTCTTTTAATGTATGTTTCATCCATAGAAGTTGAGCACCACAGTTTCTAGCAGCAATGTATTCGGCTTCTGCTGTAGAAAGTGAAATAGAATTTTGTTTCTTGCTAAATCATGACGCGAGACAGTTACCCAAGAAGTGACACATACCACTAGTACTTTTTCTATCAATTTCACAACCAGCAAAGTCAGCATTAGAATAACTAATTAGATCAAAAGTGGGGAATTTTGGATACCAATGACAAAAATTTATTGTACCCTTTAAGTATATGAAAATTCTTTTTACAGCTATTAAGTGTGATATTTGTAGGTCAAGATTGAAATTTAGCACATAGACAAACAGCAAACATAATATCCGGTCTGCTAGATGTTAAGTAAAGTAGGCTTCCGATCATACCTCTATAGTGTTTTTCATCAACACTATTACCTTCTTCATCCACATTAGTGTGTCCCGACTTGTTTGCAATCTTCCATTCCAAATCGCTTGAGTAGCTCCTTTGTGTACTTGATTTGTGTAATGAATTTTCCTTCCTTTGTTTAATGAACTTGGAGTCCAAGGAAAAATTGTAATTCTCCCATCATACTCATTTCAAAATCTTTTTACATCAAGCACGAGAATTTCTTGCACAAGCTTTCATTAGTTGCTCCAAAAGTAATATCATCAACATAAATTTGAACAATTAACAAACCATTGGATTAGTTTTGGTAAAGAGAGTGGTGTCAACAACACCTCTTTTGAATTCATTCTCAATCGAAAAACCACTTAGCCTTTCATACCAAGCTCTAGGAGCTTGTTTTAAACCATACAAGCATTAGATCTTTAGAAAGTTTGAAAACATGATTTGGAAAATTTTTGTTTTCAAAACCAGGGGGTTGTTCAACAAAAACTTATTAATCAATAAAGCCATTTAAAAATGCACTTTTGACATCCATTTGGAAAAATTTGAAATTGTAAAAGCATGCATATGCAAGAAACATGCGAATGGATTCTAATCGAGCAATAGGTGCAAAGGTTTCATCAAAATTGATGCCTTCTTCTTGAGCATAACCCTTTGCAACAAGTCTAGTTTTGTTCCTAATGATTTCACCTTTATCATTTAATTTGTTGCTAAAAACCCATATTGTTCCGATTACGGGATGAATTGTTGGCCTTTCAAACTAAGGTCCATAGATTGTTTTTCTCAATTTGGCTAAGTTCATCTTTCATAGCACAAACCCAAGATTTATCATTCAATGCATCATTCACACGTTTAGGTTCAATATGAGAAAGTAATGAACAATTACTATTCAAAGGTTCATGAGATCGAGTTTTTAACCCCATCGGATGGATCACCTATGATCAAATTTTGATGGTGACTAGAGACAAATCTCCATGCTCTTGGAAGATCTTTTTAAGTGTCTTCGTTCTTTTCTCTTTCTTCATCCGAGTGATGGGTGTTTTCCTCATTGTTTGACGTGATCTCTTGATGTTTTTTATGAATAGTGAGCTTTTCAAGCTCCTTTTGAATACCTACATCTTCATCTGCACATACATTCTTTGAAATAACATCATTAATTTCATCGAATGTAACATGCACAACTTCTTCAATCAAAAGTGTTTTTCTATTGTATACTCAGTATGCTTTCTTGTCACTAGAATATCCTAGAAAAATTCTTTCATTCGATTTTTTGTCAAATTTTCCAAGATTTTCTTTGATTTTTAAAATAAAACATTTACAACCAAAAACTTTGAAATAGCTCACAACAGGTTTTTTACAAAACAAGAGGTCATAGGGTGTTTTATTTAAAATAGGCCTTAACAAAACACGATTCATAACATAACAAAGCTGTGTTAATGGTTTCGGCCCAAAAATATTTTGGTAAATCACATTCATTAATCATAGTTCCAGTTTCCTCTTAAAGTGTTCTATTTTTGTTGAGGCACTCTGACAACCGAAAATTCATGTGAAATACCGTTATGCTCACAACATTCAAAAAAACCTCCAAATTTAAATTTAGCTCCATTATCACTTCTCAAACGGATGATTTTTAAATTCAACAAATTTTGAATTTTGGAAAAGAATTTCACAAAATTTTCAAAACTTCATTTTTGTGAACAAGAAATAATACCCAAGTATACCTAGAATAATCATCAACAATCACAAAAATATATTTACTACCACCTAGACTAACATGTTGAGTTGGACCAAACAAGTCCAAGTGTAGTAATTCTAGAGGTTTGAAACTAGACACATATTTCTTTGGTTTAAAAGATACTTTAACTTGTTTACCAAATTGGCATGCATTACAAATTTTGTTTTTCAAAAACTTCAATTTTGGCAATCCTCTACACACCAATTCTTTCTTGGCAAGGTTTTCGATTAAATCCATGTTGAAATGACAAAGCCTTCTATGCCAAAGCCAAGGATCATCTATAGAAGCGGTTAGACATTTTACATTGCTACTACCAATATTGTCAAGATAAATCACGTAAACATCATTGTGCCTAGTACCTTTCAATAAAACAACATATTTTTTTTTTATCAAGAATTAGACATTCATGTTTGGTAAACAACACATATAAATTTTTATCTCAAAGTTGACTCATACTTAATAGATTGTAATTCAAATTATCAACAAGAAGCACATTTTTAATCAAGGTCTCACCATCTTTACCTACATCACCAAGACCAATTGATTTTGCTTTCAAGTTATCCCCAAAAAGTCACATTTCCACTACTTTTGGATATGAGTTTGATGAAGAGAGATGCATCACCCGTCATATGTCTTGAGCACCCACTATCTATGAGCCATTTGACATCCTTGGTGACATATATTTCCAACCCAAGAAATTAGAGTGATAACTTTTGGTCCCCATATTTTCTTGGGTCCATAAGAGTTAGTAAGATGACCACAAATCCATACGGTAGTCATACCGAGTTTTTCATTTCTCTTGACGTAGCAATTATTTTTCACATCTCCATGTTGTTGGCAATAAGTGCAAATAATATTTTTATTTCCATATAAAGAAGATTTTGATTTTACAAAACATAAATCATTCCTTCTAAAGGTGACAAAGTTCTTGTTGATCAATACATTTCTATTCTTTTTCAAATCAATAGTATTTTCCTTTTTTCTATGCAAGAGAATATTCAAGTCATCCAATCTTTTCTTCAAAGAGGCTTGTTCTTCCTTGATCCTTGTTTTGACATGCATTATTTTCTTCAAATCACTGTTTTCTTGTGATAACCTAATGTTTTCATTCACAAGTTTAGAGTTAGCATTTAATAGAGCAATTGATTTCTTAACTAACTCCTTATTTCTAGTATATGACTCCTTTAAGATATCATGTAATTTAGTAATAAAATGAAAGCTTCAAGATCATTGTGATCATTTTCATCATTAGAATCATAATTAGAGGTTACCTCATCATCACCAATGGCCATAAATGCCATTTGTGCCGTCTCCATTTCTTCTTCAACTTCTCCTTCGGAGTTGCAATCATCCCATGTGATTGGGAAATTGCTGAAGCGGGCTTTCTTCCTTCATTTTTCTTCTTGGAAGGGTACTCATTTGCAAAGTGTCCGAGTTGACCACATTCAAAGTACTTTTCATTTTGCTTTTTCATTTCTAGCTTGGTCTTCCCTTCGAAATTATTTGAGTTGATAGCTCCACGTCTTCTCATTCTCCTTTTATTGATGTAGTGTTTGAGAAATCCTTTGGTGATGAGTGCAAGATTTCCTTCATCAAGATCTTCATCTTCTAGGTTGATGGAGCCATTTTCATCTTCTTCTTGAGAAGTCTTTAATGCAATGCTCCTTTTTTGTCTTGCTTCTTCATTATCCACCACTTTAGCCTTTAGGTTCCAATTCATAGGATGTAAGAGAGTTAATTAGAGATTCAATAGGCATGACGATTAAATTCTTACCCTCCTCTATAGCAATTGTTTTGGCCTCCCATTCTTTGGATAGAGCATTCAAGATTTTTCTATTCTTTTCGCCCAAAGAATACTCCTTACCCAAGGTTTCGAGATCCTTAATGATGTCATTGAACCTACAATACATTTTGTCAATATTTTCACGTGGTTCCATCTTGAAGGACTCATACTTGGCAATAAGTAGGGATTTCTTTTGCTCTCAAACATCATCGCTCCCTTCATGAATTTTCTTCAATTTATCCCAAATTTCTTTAGCAGAAATGCATCCTTTGATACGAGTTGATTCGTTTGCATCCAAGGCGTTGTATAGCACATTCATAGCTTTTGCATTTAAGGTTAAGTTTGCTTTGTCTTGTGGAGTGAGCTCATCCCTTGTCTTTTCTCTTCTTCTAATTGTATGATCTTCCATGATGGTAGCTTCAAAAGGACCTTTCATTTACAAAATACCACAAGTCAATATCAATGGATTGCAAAAATATATTCATTCTATCTTTCTAACTAATAAAGTTTACTCCATAAAACATAGGGGGTCTTGTGATAGATTGACCCTCAAAGAATACAGTATTATTGGTTGCCATAATGGATCTTTACTCAAATGCAATCTAAGCACAATAAAGAGACCAATGCTCTGATTCCAATTGTTGGCCCGAAAGCAACCTAAGAGGGGGTGAATTAGGTTTCTAAATAATTACTTTGCAAAATATACACTTATAAAATCTTTTGTGCTGACAAGTAATTTGATAGAGATAAAATCAATTAATCTTAAGAAGTAAAGAAAAAAGAAAAAAGAAAAAGAGAGATTAAACAAACATCACTTCCAAGCTACCAAGCTTGAAGTGTTTGTCCACTAAAATGCTTCTTCAAATTTGGTGAGCCAATAATCTCAATTGTACACAAAGTACGACAATCCTTGCTCACACTAATTCTTTTTAGTTGAAGCCAAGGATTTTACTCTCAACCTCACTTTTATACAAGATTATCACTCCACTCAATATTTTTGAATAGCACTATAAAGCACACACTAATACAATATTGCTCAATAGCTAATTTGCACTCAAATTGCTTTTCTTCTTGCTTGTTTTCATTGTGTAAGATACATTTAATAATATCACTAGAGTTGGAATTTATAGGAGCAATAAATTGGGTAGTAACCACCTCCCAACGGCTCAACAATAAATGTTAAAAAACTAGCCGTTATGGGTTTCAGATGTCCGATATTATTGTTGTGCGTCCGATCTCAAATAAGTGAGTAGCGGATGCCATTCAAAAAACCGAGCTTGCGTCCATTCCATCGTCTGAACTAGGTGTATGTGGAAATTTCACACTGTCGGATGGTATATCTCATCCGAGAGGTTTAGTGCTTTATCAGGGAGTTTTTCCTTTCAGACAGTCTTTTTCGTCCAATGTAAACTTCTTTCGGACGGTTGGATGCGTCTGTTGTAGAGCAGATTTAAATTCTTGATCAGATGGAGAAATACTTCTGAGGGATATTCTTTCAGACGCGCATGTGCGTCCATTGTAGGTGCTTGAAAAACTTGTTCTCTTTCTATCTGTTAGGACAGTGAATTGTGTTTGCGTCCGAAAGCTCTGTTTCCAGCAAAAAAAATAGCAGACCTGCATAGCTTGGTTTAAGAGGTAAATGTGTATGTCATCATCAAAATAAGGTTTGTGGATCATCAACGATCATCGATTAAACTCACAATCATCATTTCTAGATTTTAAACATCAATAGTAATCTATATGGCGTTAGCTTAAGGTTCTTAGCAATTATCACCAAGCTAAAAAAAAAAATCAACTAAGAACACGATAGGCATCCAACCAAGTATTCAACTATGTAAGTTCAAAGGGATAAATCTCAAATCAAATATCGACACAAATAACTTAGCATCAGCCTAAGGCCTTTAGACAATATAATCGAAAGCAAGCTATCCAAATTAAATATTTAAAAGCAGAAAATAAAATCACTTAAACTACTAAAGTACTAAGAAATAAGAATAAAAATGTATAAAAAAGTCCCAAACTTCTACCCAATAAAGTTTTTTTTTTCTTCTTGTTGTCATATCAGCTGTCATCCATGCCCTCATGATCTTTCTCATCACTACGTTGTTGACTCTCCTCAAAGTTCTCGTCTGGGCTCCAGCAGGTTCATCAGTTTGTTGTGCTTCACCTTGATGTACAAGAACCATTAGTGGTGTGTAGTACTGCCCACGAGATGGTCCATAATGCCACAATGGAGGCTGCGGTGGCTGAATCCATGTGCCAAGTAAGGTAGTCCGGAGCGCCTCTCCTATTACTGCCAAATTATTGTGCATCAACAATTGACTGTAAGTCCAGTTGCCTTTTTACTCATTTTGCTCCTTTTCTATGACTGGTTCATTTCATATATATCCTGGCGGCAAAGGAAGGAATGAAGTTCTTGGGGTCGGTGGTGGAGGCATTTGACCTTCAATAGGACGATGTTTCTCATATTCCCGAATGAAACTATCTTGTACAAGTACTGTTTATTAATTCTGCCTCTTTGATATGTCATTGGTTCATCAATAGAATAAGGACACTGTATAGTGATACACAAATGAGTAATTAGATTGGGGGCATAAAAAATAGGTCTACTGGACCTTCCGCTATCAAGAAATCCCTGTCTAGTCAAACCACCAACATCTACTGGCATTCCTATTATAATGGCATAAACCAATACCACCTAATCCCTTTGAATGTAACTCAAAGAATTAGATCCCCAAATTCAAGAACTTATGAAATAAATCCATAATTTTTCTGCAAGGGATAGATCATGGCGAGGATATTTCAATTCAACTGTTCTTGTCGTATTCATCACCCCAGAAACATCAACATCACACAACATTCTTCTGATTTCATTCATATCCTTGTTCTTGTTATGTACAAGCTTATGATACTCATAAGATGGAACAGAAAGCAGATTAAAATAAGTATTTATATCATTGGTACTAAAACAAACTAGAACTCCCCGGTTTAACTCTCACCTTGCCATCCTCTAAATCACACAAGTTGAAATGGAATTCTTTGACTAATTAGGTATAACTTGGCTCAGCTGTCCTATCAAAACTCTCCTAATGCCTTGTTCTAATTTGGGTTTCTATTTCTTTTCTTGCCTCTTCATATGCCCCCCCAACGGATAGACAAATCAAAGCCGCGCTCCTGTATGATCTCATCTTTCTCATTATTTTGAAATAAAATCTTGGTCCTCTCGCTAGTGAATTGGGTCTACAATCCTTTCACAACCGCTACTCGGGTCACCAATTATTTATTCACTACTTGTCCCCTCGCTTGCTTTTCTTTTTCTTGAACCATTACTTCTTCCCCTACCTCTTATTCTAGCTCTCCTCTCAGCACTTTCACAAACTCACCTCGTCATTTTTATCAGCCCAAAACAACCAAATAATTACCAATAGATGCTTAATTATCAACCAATTAAAGAGTCCCAAAACAATAAAATCACAAACAATTATCACAGAATTTCCTACAACACAAATTATCGCCAATTGAATCACAATCAGATTAACAAAAAATTCCCACAAAAATTTAGCACCAATTTTTTTTTCACAATTTGCTCAAGAATGGCTAATAATTCAAAATATCAATTATCTAAATAATCACAAATAATCCAACCAATTTTTCACAATTTATATCCTCACGGGCCTAAGCACATAAAACTTGGAAGTTATTACCCATGTTGTGAATCAAAATCGTTGAATTGTTGATGAAGAACTTCCAGTTGAACCTTGGTAAATATCTTGTGAATTCCACAAAAGATGAGAAATTGATGAAGAATGTATTGAAGAGATGAATTGAAGGTATTGGAGGGTGATTTGACGAAGGAATTTGAGAAATTTTGGAGTTGGGGAAAAAAGGTGTACGACAAGGGTTTAAAATTAGGAAAGAATGGAAGAAGAAAAAGCAGAAGCTGAAATGTTTTTGACTCTACTAGGAGCCAATGTTGCGACATCACTTTCGGTTTCGTGACACTGAAGTATACACTTTAAATTTGAAATTCGAATCAGTGCTTCGATGTTGCGATACAAAATGTGCCTATACCCCACACGTGCCTCACTGTCGCGACATTAAACCTCATGTCACGAAATGGAAATGGGGTTCAATTGTTTGCCTGTGCAGAAGTTTGAGGTTGATGTTGTGACATGGAGCCAAACTTCTATAAAGTTCAATTTTAACACTTAGCGAATTTTTCCAACTTCTTTCCTACTTCAAGCCACATCATCTCATCACCTAAAAACACAAATATTAGAGACAATTTCCATCTATTTTTTTAAGCTCCAATTATTGAAATTAAAAGAAAAACTAAAACCTATTTTAACCTAAACTAAATTCAATCACACTTAAATTTAAATTAAACACAAATTAACACCAAAATTAAGTGAAAACATGAAATTAAAGCTTAGATTGTATCCCAAGAAATGCTCTTTTATAGTCATCAGTTTGACTATGGCAATGATTTTTCATGTCTGAGTCATTGAAGATGTTGACTCGTCATATTTTGCCTTTAGTTTCCAAGGAAAAATTTCGACATCATTCTTCTCGACTTTTAAGTCTTGATTCTCATTATTCACTTGAAGCTTTTCCTCCATGCCTTTGCAAAAATTGGTGCTCCAATGAGCACATCCAATTGTTCTTCAAACCATTTCCTTTTCTTCTTATGACTTTTCTGCTTTTTGCCACCAATAATTTTGAACCCTTTTGCACAAATCTTTCACCATTCATCATTCTCCACCTATCGTAGGGTGGTTTTTCTTTCACTTCACTTTTTGTTTTTTCTTTTGCTCCATCCATTACTTTCAGTACTTTCCTGTCGTCCATATTGATATGTTTTTCAATTGACCTGCTACAGAGAAAACTAAGAGAACAATTAGCACTATTTTCATCAAAAATTGGGATATTATCATTATAATAAAAAACATCAATTTCAACCAAATTATTTTTAACTTTTAAAATCAACTTCCTTTTATTAACATCAATTAATGCATGAGCAATTACAAAAAGTATGGCATCCCCACAATCAATGGTACTTCACTTCCTTCACCGATATCTAACACCAATAAATCTACCAGAAAAACCAACCTATCTGCTTGAACAAGCATGTCTTCCAACAAGTCATACGGTTTCCTCTCAGACAAATCCGCTAATTGGAGAGTAATCCTAGTTCGGTTAGCATTAGAAATTCCCAATTTGTCATAAACAACTTTAGGCATAATATTAATGCTTGCCCCCAAATCACAAAGTGATCGGTGTAACGTTTTACTACCAACGTTCACCGGTATAGAAAAACCATTGGGATCTTTGAGTTTATGGGATAGTCTTCATTAGAAAATGACACTACATTTAGCATCAAGACGTCATCATTGTCCCATTTCCTTTTTCTGGCCAAAAGATCTTTCACGAAATGAGTATAGTTGGGCATCTTGATGAGGACATCAACTAAAGGAATCTTGACAATAATCTTTTTAAACATATCCAAGAATTGGTTGAATTGATTATCTATTTTCTCTAAATTTTCTTGGATCAATGAGTCTTTGAGGGAAGGAAACTTTTATCGATGAATCCAACTTCAAAGGTTCTCCCAATTGCTCTTTCTTGAAAAACCTTGATCTCATCCTGTTGTTGTCTTTATCACCAAAAATTTCCAATTCATCCCCAATTACCTTGGATTTTTGTTTCTCATCTTCTCTGTCCATTTTTTTTTCTTATCATTAGGTTCCATCGACTCTTTTCCAATTCTTAAATTTATGGCATGCTATTTTTCCTTTAGATTTGGAATGGTGTCACTTGGAAGGGACCCATAGGTCTCTCATTGTTCACTTTTGCCAATTGTTCCAATTTAATTTCCAAATTTCTTGTTGATGCTCTCAAATTTTCATAGTCTTTCTTTTGTTCTTCTCATTCCCTTTTTTCTCTTTCCAAATCTCTCTTAAAGTACTCCGTCTCTTTTTTCCAACCATTTTCATATGCATTTTCTCTTGGAGCAAATTAGTCATTATGATGTTTTCCAAACCTTATTTACGTATTGATGATGACATAAACACTTAACTATGTAAAATAAGCTTTTGCAGGAACAGATCTTTCGGACGCACAGGACCGTGTGAACCAGGACAAAACTTCTCGGACACAGTGCATCGTCCGAACAAAGTGACAGAAAGAATGGGATCCTACTGCCTTTCTTTCTGACGCTCAGGACCGTCCGAAAGCTCTGTCGGACGAAGGACCGGAAGCATGCTCGGACGTCCGAACGTAGCCTCTCAACAACACTGAAAGAAGATCAGATGCTTCCTCGGACGCATTCAATCCCTTTCGGACATCCGAAACCCCAACGGCTATTTTTTGTGCATTTATTACTTAGCCGTTAGGAAGTGGTTGAAACCACTATTTATTGCTTTTATAAATAGGGGCTTTAATAACCTGAAAAGAACAACTAATACATTGAATACAAGCCTTAGAAAAGAGTAATTTGAGTGCAAATTGACTTTAGAGCTTTGTTGTATTAGTGTGAAGTTGTGAGTGCAATTCAACATTGAGTGGAGCCTTGATAATAATCTTGTATAAAAGTGTGGTTGTAAGTGAGATTCTTGGCTCAACTATCAGAGTGTTAGTGTGAGCAAGAACTTCCCAGCTTTGTAAAGATTATTGGCTCACCAAGTGTGTGAAGCATTCAAGAAATTTGATACTTCAAGCTTGCTAGCTTGGAAGTAGTTATTGTTCAAATTTATTCTCTCTTTAATTTACTGTTCTATTGATTTTGTTATAACTGATTTTGTTATAACTGATTTTACTTTGAAAATCTCAATATTTCTTAAAGTATTTTTAAGAAACCTAATTCACCCCCCTCTTAGGTTGTATTGGGACCAACACATTATTCATAGGTTAGGAAAATTTGAAGGTTGGAATGGAGGACTTGATTGTTGTTGTCATAGTGGAGGGTTAGATGGAGGTTGAAATGAGTTGGTCCCGAAGTTTGTTTGGTGTAGGGTTTGATAATGTCCAAAAGAGGAACTTGGGGCTTGGTTTAGAAAGTTTTGAGGTTGAGGATTATCTTTATTGGTATGGATGATTTTATTGATTGTTTGGGTTGCTCCAACAGAAGTTGGGATGGTTTCTTTATGAAGGATTATGAATATTTCCATAAACCCCTTGTGAGTTCCTTGAAGATGAAGGTTGATTTGAAATATAACGGACTTGGTCATTTCCACTCATAGGAACCTCACATTGTCCCATGGAGTGTCCACCATCACAAAAGCTGCAAATCAAATTTGATTGAAATGATGAGCCAACGGCATTTATAGTGCATGGCTTTCCAAAGTTCTCTAAAACTCTTATAAAGTTGTTCATAACATTCACAAGCATGCTTTGTTGGGCGAGGAAAGCATCAATAAGATTCAAATTCATCATGCCAGCTTGTTGAGCATTGGTTTGGTTGACTTGTTGTTGCACCACTAGATAAGTCGTGGCCCCATGATAATAGTAGTTTAAAGCCATTCGGTTAAGCAACTCTTAGGTCTCTTCTGGAGTTTTGAATGAAATGGAGATGTCGACGGATATTCAGAGCATTAACTATAGACTTTATTTCTTCTGGCAATTCGTTGTAGAATGTTTGAATTTTCAACCATAGTGGGATGGCATGGTGGGAACATTTCCTTAACAACTCTTTAAAATGTTCCCAAACTTCACTTAGGTTCTCACCAACATCTTGTGTGAAAGAAGTGATCTCATTACACAACTTGGAGCTCCTTGATGGTGGGAAATGCTTTGCCAAGAACTCTTGTGCTAGTTGATTCTAAGTAGTGAAAGTGCCTTGAGCATAAGATTGAAACCACACTTTTGCTCAATCCCTTAATAAGAAGGGAAAAACTCGCATCCTCACGCAATCTGGATGTACACCATTGAATTTGAATGTATCCAATACTTCCTCAAAATTCATCAAATGAGTGTAACGATTTTCATGAGAACCCCTTCCAAACATAGCGTGTGATTGCAACATTTCAATCAATGCGGGTTTTATCTCGAAATTATTTGCTTGCATGGGCATCCTTGTAAATTTGAATTGGCCCTAGATATCATATGATACTCTCTCAATGGATGACCGTTCATGTTCATCCCATTTCCATTTCTATAGCCACCTATTCTATTCCTTGATTACCCATAACTTCTTCTTACTTATCATTAATATTATTAAAATTCCTTTGATTTTGGTTGACGTTAGCCATTTCCACTCATTCCAACTCTTTTTGAACTCTTCTTTGCTTCTGGATTTCTCTAAGTTCCTTTTCTCTTTCGTAATCCAAACAAATCAAAGGTTCTTTGTCCTTTGTTACCATACACTACAAAGAGGAAATCTAAGTAATTAGTGACAAGTGCCAAATCAATTGACAAGTCAATAACACCAACATTAACAACTACTAATGAAGGACTAAAATTAGTAATTAAAGAAATAAAAGTGCCCAATCTATACAACCCGTAAAGTGCTCAATATTGCAAATACACTAATGACAATCTTCGACAACGGCGCTAAAGACTTGTTCAGTGTGCTAGGCAGAATTAATATCAATTAGAAACTACCAAACAAGTTATAAATTTCACTTTTTCATTAATTTCTATCCACACTCCTACAAGTATACGGGAAAGGTAGTAGATAGTAGTAAGCGGGATCGTTCCCACGAGGATTGTTGGTCGGCAATTACCAAGATTTAGGATCATTGTATAACTAGGCAATTCAATAAGAGTGCAAGTACTAATTCTATTCAAAGGCATGAATTGAACAAGCAAGTAAATTAAGATTAAAAACTATTTTATCTATTAAAGCAATTAAAGGAAGTAACTAGACTCTCTAATTAAAGGATTACTCAGCCTAAATTTGAAGAAAGCAAGTAAAAGAAAGCATGTATAATTACTCTTAAATTAAATTGAATAACTTGAAACAAACTAGATTTGAAAGGCAAATAAATCTAACTTGTCTAAGGAATGCAAATAAAAAAGATGCAAAACAAGTAAACTCCATTTTTTACAATTATTGGCCTAATGAAAATAATAAATAAAACCAAGTTTAAACTAAATATTTTTTGGGTTTTTAGATTAATAAAAGAAATCCCAATGAAAATCATCTGAAATTAAAGCAAGTAATTGAAAAATTTTAGTTAAAGATCACTAAAATTGAAAGAAACCTAAAACTTGCCAAGAAAGCTTGAATTGGAAGTAAAGAGATTTTTAAGAAATTAAACTAGAAAGCATGTAAAAATTATATCTACTTGTAGCTAAAGATTAACCTACTAAAACTATCTAATCAAAATTTAAAGTTGCAAGAAATTATAGACAACATCTAATCGAAATTAACAGAGAACTAATATTAAACTAAATAGGCTTGTAGTTTTAACTAACTATACTACTAACTATGTGAAAATCTACTAACTACTCTACTCTAGCGTGTTTGCTAACACCTATGAAAAATCTATACATAGTTAGAATATTACATAAGTTAATACTTAAAATCTAGTAGCTAAATTTAAAAAAAATGCCATTAATACAATTGCTGAGTACGCCTTGATGTCGCGACATCGAACTGACGTGGAACTTACATAAGCCAAGTTCTGCCTCAATGTCATAACATCGATTTCCATATTGTGACTTTGATACTGTTTCAGCTAAGGTCTTCAATTCTTCTTTAATTTCTTTTTGGCCCTCAAACTTTGCTCATTTTGATTTCTAGCTTCTAACTATTAATCGGCATAATATTAAACTAAATATGTAACTAAATTGACTAAAGTTCAATAAAAATTCTTAATATTCATTAAAAATGAAAATGCAAACACATAATGTAAAAACTAACTAAAATATTTAAATAAATACAAAAATTCAAAATTTAAACCAACAAAATGTTATGATTTAGAAGTAAATAATTCTAATTTACTAGAGTTATCACATATATTTTAAGCGCCAATAGCCTAGTACTTTGCTTCATTTGGTCAAGAAAGCTTGTAACTAGATTTTTTTTTTTTTTTAAAAAAAAACAACCCCTCCTTCTACCAGTGCTTATAATGACTTGAACCTATAACTAATAGATTATAGAGATGCATGTTAATCATTTAAATTGTATTTCGTTGACACTTATCGCTAGATATTTACTTAAAAAAGAAAAATATAAAAAGAAGCTCCAATTTCATAAATTAACCTCAAAATTAGCCTAATCCACTTCTAAGATAGCCATTTTCAATGGAAGAGACAGAGTAAAAGAGGTGAACTTTAAAGTGAATCTACTTTTTTTTTTTTTAAAATATTGCGTAAACAGTCAACCGCCTTATATCAATGACATCTTCATTCCTATTCCCTCCAATTTTGTAAATTAAGTACATTTATCTTAATTTCATGTTTGAACTTTTCTCCCTAAATTCTTGATTCAAAAATGTTGATCCACCCATTACGTTTCAGCCTACAATAGAAAAATCACATCACTTTAATGCTAAGTTTGGGTGTTTCCCTATTGAAAAGGGAAAAAAAAGGAAAAGAGAAATAAAGTAGAATTTTCCCCTTGAGTGTTTTTTTGGCATAAGAAAAGAAAGGAAATGACATGATTTGAAAGGAGAATAAGACTCCAAGTTAATTTCATGGTATCTAAAAATTTTCTCTCCAAAATAAGAATGGCAAGGAGAGGAAATCTGTGCAAGTTTATGAGTTTTTTTAAAATTCTCACTTTTCTCTTAAAATATTGCAATACCAAATTTTGGCGATGTAGATATCCCATTTATTTCCAAAAATAAACTCCCAAACAGTATTAGATCCCTTATTTTCTTTTCTCTTCTTTTGTTCTCATAACTTAAATTTTCTCTTTTTTCCTTTTCCCTCTAAATGCTTCCAAACTAGGCTTATAGCTCCATCATCGCATGCTTAATTGCAAAGATATCAACTGATCTAGTCATAATCATATAAATTTCAAATTTTATCGAATGTCAAAAACAAAATCTCATGTATTGTTACGGTGCCTTAACTCCTCCAATACATGACTCTTGATAATACATAGTTCGCCATTCAAAAGAATCTAGCTATATGACATGATTTATTACCTTATGCGCACAATCTAGGCCTCAGTTCTAGATGTATCTGATGGGGGACTCGGTCATTTAGCCCACTTAGCCACGGGCCCAACAGTTCCAATAAATCCCCTATAAATACGATGTTCCAATATTATGCTTTTGGATATTCTCTCAAAAAACACGCCAAAGTAGTTTCTTATATATGAATTCCAAGAAACACAAGCTTCCATATTTAATACGCATTATTGTCTTAAATATCATAGTGTTTTTAGAGGGTAGCCCACCATTTGTTGCATTTGTACCTTCATCAACGGGATAGAACTTAACTAGCTTTTGTAGATACAAATCTTGAAGCTCTCCTTGACATGCCGAATTTCGTGTTGTCATAGAGTGCTTTCAGCTTAAGCACTCTTAATCTCTTCCTCGGTAATGTTAATGGTAGAATCACAACTCTTTGAGTGCTCTAAATTGAACCGAAATGAAAAAAGAATAATCTGAACAATGGCATCTTGGATTTTGGAAGAAGAACGTTAAAATTTGAGGAAAAACAACGTTGGAAAATAGATCTTATGAGAATCTCAAGAGTAGAGAAAATCGAAGAATCAGAGATTACACAAATTTTGTTGTATGAGAAATTAACCTTCATATTGTTACGGGACATCACATTAACCAATAGGATTAATGTATCCTACACTATTAATATAAAGGGAGGGAGTTGGGTGAAAATTAAAGTTTGGTGCCCACATCGAAAGTTCGGGGCCCACATCGAAAGTTCAGATATGAAACCCTTTTTTACTCTCATGGTTTATTGCAGACCACTTTTACATGATCTTTTCCTAATATAAACTTTAAGAATTCAGAGCATACTACATACTCACTATATATATTCGATTAATTTTTTTTTTCACACGTAAAATTCATATAACTGTGCTTGTGTAAGTTTTTATTTTGATGCTTCAAATTTTATTTGGTAAGGTTGCATTACAATTACCCCATATTTGGTACATTAGAATGGTTAGCGAAGGAAACATATTTCCAATATATTCATTTCATTTTCATTGAAATGAAAATTTTAAGTTGGAAAAGTATATTATCTCTAACTTAATACCGGAAAGTCTTTCCTACCTAAAATATGAGGAAAGACCTTCCTAGCTTTGACTTAGAAAGATACATAAAGTTGTCCATCATAAAACTCTTCACTTCACGTAATCTTATTGTTTATATTATCAATTATTTTAAATGTACATAGTGTTTTGATTAGTTATTCATTTAGTGAAATTATCTTATCATGACTGTTGGTTTTAATGTGCAGTTGTTTTACCATAATTAATTTTCTTATCTTAACTACTAATTAGGAGAGCAAAACCCACTTACAATATGTTTTAAAATTTCTCCTAGGTATACAATTTGTCTTTATGTAACATAAAGAAATAAAATATATTGAAATTTTATCATAAACGACTAATGGTTACTTATGTCAAATTTTAATAAGTTTCATTCTACTATGGCATCTAAAATGATTATACTAAACATAATAAAAGTAATAGATATAAGATTTGTAATAGATATAAGATTTTGACTAACTTACTAAGTAGGACAAATTGTAAAATACTAAAGGGCATTCGTCAATAGAAAGGTATTATGGGTTCGAGGGTCATTGCTTTCTATGTCTTTCAATCATTCCATGTACCAAATGTGTGGTAGCATTAATTTAGATTGTCCTTAAGGCCTAATTTGGGAGTTCTATAATTGGAAAGAAAATAAGAAAAAAGAAAGAGTGAGAAATTTTCTCCTGTTTGGGAGTTTTTGAGGCAGAGGAAAAGAAAGAAAAATGGTTTGATTTGGAGAGAAAGTGAGAGAATATTTATAAACATTTAAAATTGATCACTTACTTTCCAAATTCTAAAAGCCCAAATTTAGTGATCTATATGTAAGAAATTATACCAATTCTTACCAAAACTCCCAGAAAATACTAGAATCTTTTTCTTTTTTTTCTTTCTCTCACAAGTTAAGTTTTTCTTTTCTTTTTCTTTTTTTTTTTAAAAAAAAAATCTTCTAAACTCCCAAACTAGGCCTAAGATTTCTTTCATTTCCCTTCCATTATTCCCTATAAATAGACCATCCAAACACGAATATTGCACACATTGTAATCCTTTTTTTTTTATCTCCTTTCGACTCTCCCAATCTAAATGGTATCTTTGCGTTACAATTACCAAGACCCTTTCAACAGGGCAGCAACATGAAGTAATTAAGGTCCGGTAGCCCAACATTTCATGTTGAGGAGTGATGCAGCACTAAGCACGGCGTTGCAAGACTTTCTAATAGTGCACGCATTGGAACAAGAATAGTCTTTTAATGGACAAATAAACCTATAGATATTCTAAGGCACTCGAGCACTTAAATATAGAAGGTAAAGGCAATACATAAGTACAACCAAGCAACCAACCTTGTATTTCACCACTGAAAATACATGAGAAATTTTATCAAACACCTGGTGTGCGAAACATGCCAAGGGTCTTTTTCTTAATATTTTAGTTTCTGACTAGGATCATATATATAGAGGCATATTCCGGTTGATAGGCAGAAACACGGTAGCCAAGTGGTTGAGCAATAAAGGAGAGACACATGGATAAAGGGGATGTTAGGAATGATTCCAGGAAATTGACAAAAGTTCGAGACAAATCCGAACAAACGATAACAAAATAATAGATAGAGAAAGTAAAAGGGACACCAGATTTACGTGATTCGATCGAAAGACCTACGTCCACGGGTGAAGGCAAACAAATTTTACTATATGAGAAGAATACAAAAGCTTTAGGACAATGCTCCTAAGCCCACAAAAGCACTACTACAAAAATACAAGGAAAGCCAAAATAAAGACAAAAGGCTTAATGACCAACAAGGCCCAATAGCCCACTAAACTCTCTTATGTTAGTGCTTGGTACATAAAGCCCAAAGCCTAAGGTCTCTATTTATAAGATCAAGGCTACATAACTCTCCTTAAAATAATCAATGTGGGACAAAAGCCAAATAACAAATCTCCACCTTGGCGTGTGCCCACATCGACAAAATAGTAAAATAGCAAACTTGCTCCACCTTTCCCACAAATGCCTCAATGGGCTTAATCAACAATAATGAATGCCAACCAAGTCCAAGTATTTCTTGAACTTGTAAACTGGAAGAGGTTTCGTAAACATATCAGCGGGATTATCTTTGGTACTGATCTTTTGAACAAGAACTTTCCCCTCAGCAATAGTATCTCGAACGAAGTGAAATTTTACATCAATGTGCTTAGTCCTCTCATGATACATCTGATCTTTAGTCAAGTGAATTGCACTTTAAATATCGCAATAAACTGTAGTAACACCATGATGCAGACTCAACTCGCCAAACAAACCTCCCAACCACAAGGCTTCTTTGATTGCCTCAATCGCAGCCATATATTCTGCTTCCGTAGTAGACAATGCCACAATAGGTTGTAAAGTAGCTTTCCAACTGACTGCACTGATGTTTTCCAAACCTTATTTTGATGATGACATAAACACTTAACTCTGTAAAACAAGCTTTTGCAGGAACAGCTCTTTCGGACGCACAGGACCGTCCGAACTAGGCAATCAAAGAAGCCAGATGGCCTATTTATTCAAATGCTATTAGCGGACGATTTATTACTGTCTCCGTTATGACATCTAGTTGAAAGCTAATTTATTGCTATTATAAATAGGTGCTTTAAGAACCTGAATAGATCATCTAATACATTGAATACAAGCCTAAGACAAGAGTAATTTGAGTGCAAATTGACTATAGTGGTTTGTTGTATTAGTGTGAAGTTGTGAGTGCAATTCAACATTGAGTGGAGTGATAATCTTGTACAAGAGTGTGGTTGTAATTAAGATTCTTGGCTCAACTAAAAGAGTTTTAGTGTGAGCAAGAACTTCCCAACTTTGTAAAGATTATTGGCTCTCACCAAGTGTGTGAAGCATTCAAGAAATTTGATACTTCAAGCTTGCTAGCTTGGAAGTATTGTTTGTTCAATTTTTCTCTCTTTACTTTACTGTTTTATTAAATTTATTATCTCTGCATTTAAATTTAAAATACTCACTGCTTTGTGAAAGCATAATTTTTAGAACCCTAATTCACCCCCCCTCTTAGGTTGCTTTGGGACCAACAATTGGTATCAGAGCTTGGTCTCATCATATTGCTTAAACTGCTATTGAGAAAAGAACTATGGCAACCAACAATGCTCTGTTCTTTGAAGGCCAATCTATTACTAGGCCTCCCATGTTTAATGGGGCTAATTTTATTAGTTGGAGGGATAGAATGAAAATATTTCTGCAATCTATTGACATTGAGTTGTGGTATGTTGTTAATGAAGGTCCATTTGAAGCATCTATCATTGATGATCACACAAATAGAAGAAGAGAAAAGACAAGGAATGAGCTCACTCCACAAGACAAGGCAAACTTGGACGTTCAAATGCAAAAGCCATGCATGTGCTAGATAATCTTTTTCTTAATTTGCTTCTTCATAATCCACAACCTGTCTCAGTTATGCAAAAGAAATATGGGATAAGTTGAAGGAAATTCACGAAGGAAGCGATGATGTTCGTGAGCAAAAGAAATCTCTACTTGTTGCCAAGTATGAGTCCTTCAAGATGGAACCACATGAGAATATAGACAAAATGTACTGCAGGTTCAATGACATTATAAAGGATCTTGAAGCCTTGAGTAAGGAGTACTCTTTGGGTGAGAAAAACAGAAAAATTCTGAATGCGCTATCCAAAGAATGGGATGCCAAAACAATTGCCATAGAGGAAGCTAAGAATTTAAATTTAATGCCTATTGAATCACTAATCAATTCTCTTACATCTTATGAACTCAAGCTAAAGGCCAAGGTTGTGGATGATGAAGAAGCAAGGCCAAGAAGGGGCATTGCTCTAAAGACCTCTCAAGAGGAAGATGAAAACTGCTCCAACTGCATCAATCTAGAAGATGAAGATCTTGATGAAGGAGATCTTGCACTCATCACCAAAGGATTTCTTAAACATTACATCAACAAACGAAGAATGAGAAGAGGCGGAGCTGCAAACACAAATAATTTTAAAGGGAAGTCAAGACTTGAACTAAAGAAGCAAAATGATAAATGCTTTGAGTGCGGTCAACTCGGGCATTTTGCAAATGAGTGTCCCTCCAAGAAAAAGAAGGAAGGAAGAAAACCAAGATTCAACAACTTTCAAATCACATGGGACGATTGCAACTCCGAAGGAGAAGTTGAAGAAGAAATGGAGTCGGCACAAATGGCCTTTATGGCTATTGGAGACAATGAGGTAAATTCTTACTATGACTCCAATGATGAAAATGATGAAGATGATCTTGAAGCTTTCATTTTGAAATTGCATGATAGCTTAAAAGAATCATATGCTAGAAATAAGGAGTTAGTAAAAAAGTCAAATGCTTTATTGAATGCTAACTCTAAACTTCCATCATGAATGAAAACAATAGGCTATCACAAGAAAATTGTGATTTGAAGAAAAGAATGCATGAGAGATCAAAGGTTAAGGAAGAACAAGCCTCCTTGAAGAAAAGAATGGATGATTTAAATACTCTCTTAGCTAGAAAGAAAGAAAATGTTGTTGATATGAAAAGAAATAGAAATGTAGCAATCAATAAAAATTTTGTCATATTTAGAAGAGATGACTTATGTATTGTAAAACCAAAATCTTCTTTATATGGAAACAAAAGCATTGTTTGTAGATATTGCCAACAACATGGACATACTAAGAATATGTGTTATGTCAAGAAAATGAAAAACTTGGAATGAAAGTTGCATGGATAGTAAGCAATCTCACTAACACTCATGGACCCCAAAAGACATGGGTACCAAAAGTTATCAATTGATTTATTGTGTAGGTACTTAACATCGCCAACAATGCTAAGTGGTTCATAGATAGTGGATGTTCAAGGCACATGACGGGTGATGCCTCTCTGAACTCACTTACCTTCACAAACCTTACATCCAAAAACAGTGGAAAAGTCACTTTTGGTGACAACAACAAAGCAAAATCAATCGGCATTGGTGATGTAGGTAAAAATGGTGAAACCTTGATTAAGAATGTACTTCTTGTTGATAATTTAAACTATAATCTATTAAGTGTTAGTCAACTTTGTGACAAAAATTTATATGTTTTCTTTACCAAGCATGAATGTCTTATACTTGACAAAAATCATGTTGTTTTGTTCAAAGGCACTAGGCACAATGACGTTTATGTGATTTATCTTGATAAAATTAGCAATAGCAATGTAAAATGTCTTACCGCTTCTATAGATGATCCTTGGCTTTGGCATAGAAGACTTTGTCATTTTAATATGGATTTGATTGAAAAATTAGCCAAGAAAGATTTGGTAAGAGGCTTGCCAAAACTGAAATTTCTGAAAAATAAAATTTGTGATGCTTGTCAATTTGGTAAACAAGTCAAAGTTTCTTTTAAACCTAAGAATTATGTTGTGTCTACTCATAAACCTTTAGAATTGTTGCATTTAGACTTATTTGGACCCACTCAATATGCTAGTCTAGGTGGTTGCAAATATGCATTTGTTATCGTAGATGACTATTCGAGGTTTACTTGGGTATTATTTCTTGTTCACAAAAACGAAGCATTTGAAAAATTTGTAAAATTGTTTTCCAAAATTCAAAATTTATTGGATACAAAAATTGTTCGGTTAAGAAGTGAAAATGGTGCGAATTCAAATTTGGGGTTTTCCCGACTTTTGTGATCACAACGGTATCTTTCATGAGTTTTCGGTTGTTAGAGTTCCTCAACAAAATGGTGTTGTTGAAAGGAAAAATAGGACTCTTCAAGAAACGGCTAGAACTATGATTAGTGAGAGTGACCTACCTCAATACTTTTGGGCCGAAGCGGTTAACATGGCTTGTTATGTCATGAATCGAGTTTTATTAAGATCTTCTTTAAATAAAACTCCTTATGAACTCATTTTTTGTAGAACTCAAACCCGTTGTGAGCTATTTCAAAGTTTTTGGTTGCAAATGCTTTATTTTAAAAATCAAAGAGAACCTTGGAAAATTTGACAAAAAATGTGATAAGAGACAGGAATTTTTCTAGGATATTCTAGTGACAAGAAAGCATACCGAGTTTACAATAGAAGAACGCTTTTAATTGAAGAAGTTGTGCATGTTACATTTGATGAATCTAATGATGTTATCTCAAAGAATTTATGTGAAGATGAAGACACAGGTATGTTAAAGGAGCTCGAAAAGCTCGATATTCACAAAGATCATCAAGAGGTTACATCAAGCGTTGATATCAACAACCAACAAGTTGATGATGAAAAGAATGAGGATGCTCAAAACGATCTTCCGAAAGCTTGGAGATTCGTCTCTAATCATCCTCAAGATGTAATCATAGGTGATCTATCCAATGGGATAACTACTCGTTCTCATAAACCTTTGAACAATAATTGTGCATTACTTTCTCACATTGACCCAAACATATAGATGTATTGCCTTAAGTGATGAATCATGGGTTAATGCTATGCAAGATGAACTTAGTCAATTTGAGAAAAATAATGTATGGACTTTAGTTGAAAGACCATCTTCTCATCCCGTTATTGGTACTAAATGGGTGTTTAGAAACAAATAAAATGACAAAGGTGAGATCATAAGAAACAAAGCTAGACTTGTTGCAAAAGGTTACGCTCAAGAAGAAGGTATTGACTTTGATGAAACCTTTGCACCCGTGGCTAGATTAGAATCTATCCGCATGTTTCTTGCATTTGCATGTTTCAATAATTTAAAATTATTTCAAATGGATGTCAAAAGTCCTTTTTTAAATGGTTTTATTGACCAAGAAGTTTTTGTCGAACAACCTCCAGGATTTGAAAATAAGAACCTTCCAAATTACTCTTCAAACATCGTTAAAAGCATTTAATGCTGTCCAAACATACACATCAAGAGCTTGTATGAGAGATTAAGTGGATTCTTGTTAGCAAATGGTTTCAAAAGAGGTATTGTTGACTGTCTCTTTTACAAATCTAGATTTAAAAGGATTGTTAATTGTTCAAATTTATGTTGATGATATTATCTTTGGTGCAACTAATGAAAGTTTGTGCAAGGATTTTTCACAACTAATGCAAGAAGAGTTTGAGATGAGTATGATGGGCAAGTTGCAATTTTTCCTCGGACTACAAATTCATCAAACTCAGGAAGGAACATTTATTACACAAATCAAGTGCACAAAGGAGCTGCTCAAACGATTTGGTATGGAAGATTGCAAACAAGTTGGTACACCAATGTGTACTTCAACCAAACTTGATAAAGACGAAGAAGGTAATAGTGTTGATGAAAAACACTATAGAGGTATGATCGGAAGTCTCCTTTACTTAACGCCAAGAGACAGGATATCATGTTTGCTGTTTGTTTATGTGCTAGATTTCAATCTTGTCCTAAAGAATCACATTTGATGGCAGTCAAAAGAATTTTTAGATATGTATAAGAGACAGCTTGGTCTGACTTTGCTGTATCCAAAGTCTTCTACTTTTGATCTAATTAGCTATTCTGATGCTGATACCAATGGGTGTAAAATTGATAGAAAAAGTACCAGTTGAATGTGTTATTTTCTGGGAAATTGTCTTGTGTCTTGGTTTAGTAAAAAACAAAATTCCATTTCTCTTTCTACGGCTGAAGCCGAATACATTGCGGCCGGAAATTGTTGTGCTCAACTTCTTTGGATGAAACATACTTTGAAAGATTTTGGTGTCATTTTTGATTGTGTTCCTATATTATGTGACAACACTAGTGCAATCAATCTCACAAAAAATCCTGTTTTGCACTCTAGAACCAAACACATTGATGTTAAGCATCATTTCATTAGAGACCTCGTTTGTAAAAAGGAAATTCGTGTTGATTATGTGCCTACTTCAGACCAATTGGCTGATATTTTTACAAAACCCTTAGCTCTAGATCGTTTTGAATTGCTCAGAAAATGCTTGGGGATTTTACAGAAAAATTTGGCATATTTACCTTTTTTCACCTATTTCACTACCCAATCCAAATTCACACTTTTACTTCCAAAAAGATTGAAGAATCATCCTCTTATACACATCTAAAACCTATCTAATACACTACCCCTGTCTCTTATCCACATCTCATTTCCCCAAAATCTCACAAATCTTCAAATTTTTTTTTTTAATTTTCTTTTCTTCCATAACAATGGTGTCTAAATCACGTGGCGGTTCCTCTACAGCGATTCGGGGTAGAAAAACTAAAGGGAAAGCTCCTGTACGAGGAGAATCCTCAGCAAATCCTCAAGTTTCCACCACTTCGACTCTATCCAAATTTATCGATGCCAAGGCATCGGAGCGGTATACTTCTCTTCTTAGTAAATCCATTATCGTTCAACGCCCTGCTTCTAGTAGTCTTTTTGATGAGTATAATCTTCCAATTATAAAATCCTGTTTTGAAAAACAAAATTGGGGTCATTTAGTACACCTTGATTTACCTGTTTATCACGATATGGTGCTTCAATTCACGGCCAATCTTCGGAAAGGTCCTACTATACGCACCCTTATTTCTCGTGTAAACAACACTGATATTGAGATTTCATCGAACATAATTAACACCATTTTTGAATGTCAAATCTCAAACCCCTCTGATTTTTCTTACTTCTTTTCATTTGCATAGCAAGGGCCCATGAGGATACTCAGTTTTAATCGATGAAGTTCGCGGACTTATTTTTCTGTGTCTTCAAGGGTATTCCTCTTGACTTTGGGTATCTTTTTTGTTCCCTATGGGAACTTTTTCTAACCGATACTCGAAGAAATATTCCTTTTGGAAAATTTCTCACAAAAGTTTTTGATGTCCTCAACGTTCCCTTTACCGGAAACAAACAATATCCTCCGTATTTTAATAAATCCTACATTGAACGAAAGGGTCTCCGGTTTTTTAATGATCAATGGCTCACTAAGGCAGCCTTTGATATAGCTCAGTCCCAATCCCATGTCTCCACATCTCGATTTTGCTATACTCATCTCAAACTCCTGTCTCTTATACACATCTAGATGTGTACCATCTACTTCGCGCCATCTTCCGATGGAGGAGCTGCAAATGACGATGACGATAACGATGACGATGACAATGACGACGAGGATGAAGATATTGACGCTACATTTGACTTCATCATGCAACGTCGTACCGGGGGGGAGGATGACAGTGAAGCCACTGCAGAATACATTCCATCCATTCGATAGACAACACGAAACATTTCTTTAAACAATCTGGTGTGTATAAGCATCTTTTTGTTTGTTTAAAGAATTGTTTCAAATTCTATCAAATTACCTGCATAATCTAAGGGGGAGTCCTTTCCTTTGATTAATGTCATATTGATATGCTTTGATATGTCTTGATATGATTGGTATCTAAGGGGGAGTATTTTTTGATTGATGTCAAAAGGGGGAGTAGTTATATTGATATGCTTTGGTATGCTTTGATATGCCTTGATATGATTGATATGAGATATTGCAAATTAATTAGTCATATCCAATTGAGGTTTGTCATCATCAAAAAGGGGGAGATTGATGTTTTCCAAACCTTATTTTGATGATGACATAAACACTTAACTCTGTAAAACAAGCTTTTGCAGGAAGAGTATTCTTTCGGACGCACAGGACCGTCCGAACTAGGTCAAAAGCACCTCGGACGCATTGCAACGTCCGAACAAACTGGCAGAAAGAATGGGATTCTACTGCCTTTTCTTCAGACGCTCAGGAACGTCCGAAACCTCTGTCGGACGAAGGACCGGACGCATGCACGTGATTCGAACCCCCAACGGCTATTTTTTGTGCATTTATTACTTAGCCGTTAGGAAGTAGTTGAAAGCTCTATTTATTGCTATTATAAATAGGTGCTTTAAGAACCTGAATAGATCATCTAATACATTGAATACAAGCCTAAGAAAAGAGTAATTTGAGTGCAAATTGACTATAGTGGTTTGTTGTATTAGTGTGAAGTTGTGAGTGCAATTCAACATTGAGTGGAGTGATAATCTTGTACAAGAGTGTGGTTGTAATTAAGATTCTTGGCTCAACTAAAAGAGTTTTAGTGTGAGCAAGAACTTCCCAACTTTGTAAAGATTATTGGCTCACCAAGTGTGTGAAGCATTCAAGAAATTTGATACTTCAAGCTTGCTAGCTTGGAAGTATTGTTTGTTCAATTTTTCTCTCTTTACTTTACTGTTTTATTGTCAAATTTATTGTCTCTGCATTTAAATTTAAAAATACTCACTGCTTTGTTAAAGCATAATTTTTAGAACCCTAATTCACCCCCCCTCTTAGGTTGCTTTGGGACCAACATGCACAACCGCCAACGCAAAATACATAACCAGTAAGTGATCTTCTTTTGTCAAGATTTCCGCGTAATCAGAATCCACAAAACCAATCAAAGTGTCACTATTTTTCCCAAACTCCAAACAAGTGTGTGAAGTACCTTTCAAGTATCTAAAAATCCATTTCACGGCCTGCCAATGTTCTTTTCCAGGACAAGACATATACTTAACCACACTAACTGCTTGTGAAATGTCTAGACGTGTACAAACCATCGCATACATAATACCGCCAACTGCACTAGAATATGAAACTCGTGCCATAAAACCTTCTTCCTCACCTGATTGTGGTGACTGAGCAGCTAAAAGTCAAAAATGACTTGCAAGAGGAGTACTCACAGGTTTAGCATTTTTCATGCTAAATTTCTACCACCAAAACTTTCTCAAGGTAATGCTTTTGGGTCAAGAACAATTCATAGCTCCTCGATCTCTCTTGATTTCTATGCCAAGAATCTTCTTATCTGCTCCCAAATCTTTCATCTCAAATTCACTACTCAACTGTGCTTTCAAAGTGTGAATTTCTACAGAACTCTTGGCAGCAATGAGCATGCCATCAACATAAAGTAACAAATAAATGAAAGAATCATCATTTAATTTCCGAAAATAGACACAATTGTCATACATGCTCCTTGAATAACCATGACCCAACATAAAGGAATCAAACCTTTTATACCACTGTCTTTGAGATTGCTTCAATCCGTACAAGGATTTCTTTAGTAAGCAAACATGGTCTTCTTTTCTTTCAACGTCAAATCCTTCAGGTTGTCTCATATAAATTTGTTCTTCACGTTCACCATGTAGGAACGCTATCTTGACATCAAGTTGCTCCAATTCCAAATCATACATGGCAACTAAGGCAAGCAAAACACAAATAGAACTATATGTTTAACAACAGGTGAGAATACATCATTGAAATCAATACTGTGTACCTGACTATAGCCCTTTGCAACCAATTGTGTTTTATACCTTGTATCTTCAACCCCTGGATGACCTTCCTTCTTCTTAAAGACCCATTTGCAATCAACAATTTTCTTACTTAAAGGCGGCTTCACAAGAACCCAAGATTTATTTTTATAAAGAGATTCAATTTCTTCATTCATAGCGACCAACCACTTAGCTGAATTATGACAAGAAACTGCTTCAAAGTAGGTGGAAGGCTCACCAACTCCATCCGTTTCTTCAGCGACTGACAAAGCATATGCAACTAAATTTGCATATCGCTGCGGTGGTCGAACCTCCATCCTTGATCTATCCTTGGCAATAGAATGCTTTTCCTCCTCTGGTTCTTCTTCAATAGACTCTGATTCATCTACTGAATTTTTCTGACTGGAAGAGACTAACTGAGAAGGATCAGAACTACCAAACTCTAGCTCTACCTGCTTCTGCGTATTATACGTTGTTCATTTGTATATGAATCACAAGAACTAGAAGGCTCCTTTTTCGAAGATAACATAAAAAGTTCATCAAATGTAACATATCTGCTAATTACAAATTTTGGGGACTTGGAATCAAGACAACATAATCCATAGCCTTTCACCCCAGAAGCATAACCAAGAAAAATGCACTTTTTAGCTCTAGGCTCTAACTTTCCATCATTTACATGCATATATGCTGGACACCCAAAAACTTTCAAATCAGAGTAATTAGCAGGAGTACCTGACCAAACTTTTTCAAGAGTCTTGAAATCAATAGCTACAGAAGGAGCTCGGTTAACAATATGACAAGCTATAGAGATCGCCTCTGCCCAAAAGTCCTTTGTTAACCCTGCATTAGAGATCATGTCTCTTATCTCTCCAAAAGAGTTCTATTCATACGTTCGGCCACACCATTTTGCTGAGGCATCATACTAACTCTATGGTGCCGAACAATTCTTTCATTTTTGCAAAATTCATCAAATTCGCCTTCACAAAATTTAACAGACATGCCATTATCTGTTCTAAGCCGCTTGATCTGTTTACCTGTCTGTTTCTCAATCAAAACTTTTCATTGCTTGAAAGTTTGGTAAACATTATTTTTATGTTTCAAAAAGTAAACCCAAACTTTTATCAATGAAAGTTAACATATATCTGGCACCACCCTTAGATGGAACACGAGCTGGCCCCCAAAGATCAGAATGGATATAATCTAAAGTACCTTTTGTCCTATGGATTGCTGGTGAACTGAAACTGACTCTTTTCTGCTTTCCAAAGACACAATGTTCACAAAAATCAATCACCCCGGTACTCTGCTCACAAAGAAGTCCTTTTTTGCTAAACATAGTCAAGCCTTTCTCGCTCATGTGCCCCAAACGCATATGCAATAAATTGGTGATGTCAGAATCAGACAAAGATGATGAAAAGACTGCTGCGGAACCTGTGATAGTAGAACCCTGCAAAATATACAAAGTACCAGACCTACAAGCTTTAATAATAACAAGAGCATCCTTACAGACTTGTTGTCATAACTCCACTTTCAGCTGCATATTTGCACCCAAGAGATTCTAAGGTGCCTAAGGAGATGAGATTCTTTTTCAAATCAGGAACATGTCTAACATTAGTGAGTGTCCTCACAATACCATCATGCATTTTAATTCGGACTGTACCCTTACCAACAACATCACAAACGCCATTATTTCCCATCAAAACAATTCC
Source organism: Cinchona pubescens (assembly GCA_025175665.1). Taxonomy (NCBI): domain Eukaryota; kingdom Viridiplantae; phylum Streptophyta; class Magnoliopsida; order Gentianales; family Rubiaceae; genus Cinchona; species Cinchona pubescens. The sequence goes on from JANKKI010000179.1 coordinate 390,464, forward strand.
ACCATTACAAGATTCATAAGTGAAAAATAAATCCCTATTGGGACACATGTGATAAGAACACCCCGAATCTAAAATCCACTCATTTTTAGACCTTGTTCTGTCATCAGTGACAAAGAAAATATTTCCATCACTCTCATCAGCTGCAATGCTAGCCTCGGCAGTATCAATATTTTTCTGGTTATATTTCTTTGCATGCTTATCTTTATTTTTCAACCTGAAGCATTTGGATTTAATGTGCTCTTTTTTACGACAAGAATTGCATACCATATTTCTATGTCTAGATTTAGATCTAGATTTTGATTTACTACTGTCATAGAAGTCTCTCCTTTCAGATCTACCCCTGGCAACCAAGCATTCAGCTTGATTTCCACTAATTTCCCCAGTTATATCCCTATCAATTTGCTCTTTAGATTTTAAAGCAGATTTAATTTCACAATATGAGATTGTTTCTTTACCATAAATCATAGTATCACGAAAAAGTTTAAATGATAGAGGAAGGGAACATAACAACAAAAGGGCTTGATCCTTATCATCAATTTTCACATCTATATTCCCCAAATCCATAATAATGGAATCAAATTTATCAAGATATGAGAGTATAGATGTACTTTCAGTCATCTGAAGGGTTTGCTTTAAATAGAGTCGATTCTCAATTGTCTTCTTCATATACAAAGTTTTCAGTTTATCCCACATACCTTTGGCTATCGTCTCAGTAACGACCTCTCTCAAAACGTCATCAGAAAGATTTAGGATAATACCTGATCTAGCCTTTTTATCAAGGCCCTCAAAATCCTCCACCGATATCTTCTCTGGCTTTTTCTCCACTCCACAGATCTGAGCAATTGAAGTGTTACACCATCTTGGATCAGGATAGCCTCCATCTTGAGCTGCCACATTCCAAAATTGAGACTCCGGTCAAATTTCTCTAGATGTGTCTTTGTTATCGTCATAATGTCTCAAACTTTCTTAGAAGCTCTAATAGCAATTTTTTAGGAATGATCCCAGGAAATTGACAAAAGTTCGAGACAAATCCGAAACAAACGATAACAAAATAATAGATAGAGAAAATAAAAGGGACACCAGATTTACGTGGTTCGGTCAAAAGACCTACGTCCACGGGTGAAGGCGAACAAATTTTACTATATAAAAGAAGACAAAAGCTTTAGGAGAATGTCCTAAACCCACAAAAGCACTAGTACAAAAACACAAGGAAAACCAAAATAAAGACAAAAGGCTTAATGACCAACAAGGCCCAATAGCCCACTAAGCTCTCTTATGTTTAGTGCTTGGTACATAAAGCCCAAAGCCTGAGGTCTCTATTTATAATACCAAGGCTACATAACTGTCCTTCTACAAAATAATCAATGTAGGACAAAAGCCACAAAACAAGGGACACTTGTAACATAAAAGCTATAGATACTTATTTTTTTACCTTTTTTTTTTATAAAAATACAAATAAATATATTTATCTCTCTTATATTTATCCTACTCCTATCATCATCTCTATTACCACCTCATTCTACTCTAACATTATCTTTCACTTCTCTACCTGTATCACTATCTCGTCCATCCCCATCTTTAACGCTATCCCCATATTCTATTCTAACTCTATCTATAGTTCCCAAAACTCTATAAATACCCTCTACTTCCATTTACTTGGGGACCATTAACAACTCATTCTCAATATCATACTCATTCACACTCTCACAATCACAACTCGTACACTAGTCAAGTTCTGTTAGGAACTTTATTAAAAGAATACTCCATGATTTTCGTAAGCAGAAAAAAGGAACTGCGATAATTATCATCACCAGAGTACGGGTATTGCCATTCCCATTATATGAATTTGTCAAAGTTTGTAACGTCTTTATTTATTTTTAGTAAAATGTATATGAAGTGAGGCAAAATTATTGTTCGTTAATGTAACTTTATATGATTATTCTAGGCATGTTCTAAATTTTCTTATAAATCCATTTTGTATGTTTGCATATGAGTTACTGAATTTGTAAAAACTTAGTTTAATTTTGACTCATGTATTTTATTCCTTTATTTATTTGATTTTTATTTACTTCTTTAGAACTCATGTGAGCTCATTATTGGAACATAGGACTATGTAATTGTTTAATTTTTATTCTTTTATTTTCATTTTTTGCTTTCTTGTTTCTTTAATTGTTAAGTTCCAATCAACCCACTTATTGGCCTTAAAATTAAAAAATAAATTAAACACGCAACAAGTTTTACTGGAATGTAGGGGATACGTGAAATTAAAATCTTGATGATTCCGTTCTCAATTGAACTCTCGAATCCAAATCTCTAGTTTTTTAGAAAATCAGGAGTCATCTAGATAAGAGTTCAAGTGTATGAGAATGATGATTCAATTTTGATGACTCAGTACACCGAAAAATCCATTGTCAAATGATGACTCCTATTAAACTAAACCCATTTTAGGCTCCCTTTCCTTTTCTTTTTTTTTTCTTTTATATCTCTCACTATTTATTTTTTATTTAATTTATTTGTTTAAAAATGGGGTGTGACAGCATGGCAATTCCATTAGAGATATTAAAGAGTTCGAGCAATGTTCATTTTATTTTTTTTAATAAGAAGGACTTTTGAGTTGATTTTTTTGCTATTATTTTTGTTTTATGTTTTATTTGCATGCTTAGTTACATATTTTTCTTTATTGGTCTTGTTAATTATTAGTTAAGAATATCTAGTTTGAGTATTTTTAATTTCTCTATTTAGTGGGGGACACCTCATGACATATCATGCATTTGCATAATTCCTATTGTGAGTGTTATACCACACATCTTGTAGGATTAGGATAATATCTACCGAGACATACAACCATAATAGTCAACGTGCACGTAACGTGTCTTCTATTATTAGCAGGTCACTCGAACCACCAACCTAAGGCCTATGGAATTGACAAAAATGATACTTATTGGGTCCCTTAATCTGAAAGTTTGAGAATGAAACCAATCTAGAATAACTGCATCAGTGAGGTTCAACATTGTGGTCCATGTTGTTTATTTTTATGGACATGTTACAATGAGTGAAACCAAATGATGCATTTTTTTCTTTTTAATTTTTAATTTTTACTTATATTTTTATTTTATCCATAAAAAATAGAAAGGCTTTAAAAAAAAATCATAATGGGGTTACTTTAATTTCCGTTTTACATATTAAAAAAATTATGAATGGTTCCTTAAAAAATAAAAACAAAAAATCCATTTTTTTTGTAAGTACATTTGCCAAATTATTATTTCATGATTTGTTTTAAAACAAAGGTGTTGTACTCCTTATATTTGAGTGTTATTGTTTAGGAGTTATGACTTTCTCGAGAATCCCCATAAAAAATAATGTTCTCCATATTTTTTTAGTTGTATAAAATAGTAAACCGTCTTTAGTAGGATATATATTTGATTTTATGGATGAGTTACTAACTCGTTGTATTTTTTCTTTTCTTTGTATTTCTCATACATTGCATCACATCTTCATGATTATAATGTTCATTTCAATAAATTCTGATATCTTCTATTTTTTTTTTCAAATTAAGCCCATTTTCAAGATAACTCTTCGTAAGCAAGATTTTCAAACTATGATCCCATCCTTACTCGATCAAGAGCAAGCAAACAATGACCACTAAACAAACCACCCAAAGTTTCCTTATTGGTCAAACACTTGAAGCCTCAACCACCTAAGGGTAGTTCTAGGGCTGAGTTTACTTTGATGCAATAGAAAATGGATAACATGGCCACCAAAATGGAGAATTTCATGAACACGATGGGTCTTTACCTTTCAATAGTCTCTCAGAATGCCAATGCCATCCAAAAGCCAATCATTTTGATTGGCCAAAATTCACCTCCAAGTGCCACTCCTAGTGCCTCTACAATTGTTTTACCACTTCAAGATTTGAATTCTAATGGCCACAATTCGAACCTAGCCCTACCTTTCACATGTCTATATAACAAATGATAATGATTAGACTCATTTTGTCATCCATGCTACCCTGTTCCTCCAAATATTAGTGAGAATATAGTGGTGGGTGAGACTAATTTATCCAGTTTGAAGAGGTTAAATGGTTGAAATTAAAATTACAATTTTTGGAAGAGTTTCTTCGCTCCGTACAAGGGTTCAATTCGTATGGAAGACAAATTTTTCTGGCTTGATCTTGTTTCCAAAATTGCAATACCCTAAAAAGTTCAAAATGCTTGACTTTACAGGTTGTGATCATACAGGTAACCCCTATAGGCATTTGAGAATCTATGCTAATGACTTAGGGCTTATGCTGGAAATGAATAATTGTGAATGTAACTTTTCAGAAAAGATTGTCTAGCAGTGTTCTAGAGTGGTAAATAAAGTTGGATCCTTAAAACTTCATTCCTAGGATGATATTGCTACTATCTGTTTGTTTCATGAGTCAATACAAGCCTAACATAGATAATGCACCAGACAAGATTGAATTATTGTCCGTTTTTAGGAAACCAAGTGAATCCTTCAAATTTTATGCTTAGAGGTGGAGAGACATGGCTTCCAAGTTCATCTTTCTATGGAACAATCTAAAATGGTGAAACTCTTTATCCATGCTTTGCAACACCCATAATACAAGGAGCTTATAACTATGTAGGGACGTCCATTTGTCAAAGATATTAGCACTGATATTTTAATTGAAGAAGGAATCCAATCTGGACAAATTATTGTAGATTCTGAATGCACAAACTCTTCTGATGGAAAAAAGGAATATTTTCAAGAAGAAAGAAAGCGTGATTAATGTGGTAAATACTCAATTCGCTCCTCCGAATGCTCAAGTCACTTTTCCAAGAAGGACTCCTTATCCTCTTACATTTGATTTTCCACACAATTTGTCCTTCACATACCCCTATAATGCAGCATTTCCACCATATCATGTCAACCAGGTTGATTCAATCCTCTCCAAACTTTTCTTCTTAAACTTTCTTTCACAATAGTTTTTCCCTATTCTTCAACAATAATTTCCTAGGAAACTTTCAAGAACGTTCACTTTTCTACCTATGCCAAAGTCACAAATATATCAAGTTATGTTGACTCAAAACAAGATATCTTCTATTCCTGTACTTGAAGAAAAGGATCAAAGAAATTATAATGCCAACAAAACCTATGCTTACCATTCTGGAGGAGTTGGACATTCTACTGATAAATGCTATCAGTTGAAACACAAAATTCAAGATATGATAGATACCAACTAGCTAGTCTTTAAGGGAGCCGAACAACCTAATATTAACAAAATTTATTCCCTAATCATGTCTAGAATACCATGAGGAGAAATTAGCTGAGACATGGCCAGACAGTATTCTTTAAGCTCTTAGCCTTATAGATGAACTTGATTTCTTTGTAAAGGTTTTCAATAACTGTTTGTGATTGCTGTTTTTAATAAATGGTTATTCTTTATTTCGAGATATCTTTTTTTGTTTCAAGGAAGTGTAAAATTATAAGATTTTATCTTATAAGTGCATCAAATACAATAATGCGACAACAATTTTTATGATTTAATTGTTTCTAAGGGATGATAGAAAGATGAGTGGACATTATTTCTACTATCCAAACATTATTACTCCTTTGCTAATCCCATTGAAACTTTAAAAGGATTTTTAGTTATATAAAACCAATCTTGATAATCACACCCCACATTAAGGAAAATTTAGAACCCCACACTGGGGCAAATTTTATAGCTCATTATTTTTTTAAAAAAAAAAATTACTTGGGCAATTTTGGTTAAATGTCATGTTTAGCTTAGTACTTGATAACTCTTGGAAACTAGAGTTATATGTACCTTTTTTTTTTTTTTTTAGGCAAACACCCGAATTAGGTGAGGATTTATTAGAAAAGCTCAAGATTTGCAAAGGCGAATGCAGGGATGTCCCTTGGCATCCAAGATAACCAAACCTTTCACATGGAGACGGAATGGTATCTGGATCGTATTCAACATACATGGGCATAATAATGCCCTCATTTGCTAACCAATCTGCTACATGATTTGTTTCCCCAAATACATGTGAGAATAAAACAACGCTGCCTTCTAGGAGCTGTTTGATGAGCTGGAGTTCATTTTCAATACTCCATGGTGGCGCAGACAACCCTTTCATGATATTAACGAGAAGTAGAGAGTCCATTTCTACCTCCACAGCACATAGGTGTAAAGAGCAACATATTTTTAGGCCATCTACAAGGGCCAGAACCTCGGCCTTCAAATTGGTTTGAGAAGAATAACCACTGGAGAAGGCTTTGATGCAGTGCCCATTGGGCTTTCTAAGGATGCCCCCTCCCGCCGCCAAACCTGGGTTCCCTTTTGAAGCCCTATCCACATTCAACTTGAGAACACCATAAGAAGGACAGTTCCACTTAACATCAAGTATTCTCCTGGGTTGCAAGTAAAGAAGTTGGCTGCAAATCCCGTGTGAAAGAAGCAATTCATCTACCGCAATTACCTTTTGAAACGGATATATTGAGGAAACTGTCTTCAAATAAGCACAAATGTCAACAATGATTCTGGTGGCTGAGATGCTTGTCCCTTGGAGTGTAGCTTTATTTCTAGACTTCCAAATGAACCAGCAAACAATGCATGGAAGAATTTTATGTATTGCCCCCATTGTGGTAGAATGAGCATGCACAGCCCACCACCACGAGTTGAGCTTATCCAAAATGGCTGTGCTGGACCAAATGTCCATTCGAACCACCCTTCAAAAAATCTCCAAACTTGTGCTACCAATGTACATACCACAAAGAGATGATTGAAAGATTCTTCGTTGTTACAAAAGTGGCATTTGGATGGTAATGCGATGCCTATCTTGGAAATTAGGTTATCCGTTGGAAGCAGTTTGTTTAACAATTTCCACATAAAGATGGAGATCTTCAGTTGGAGTCTCTTATCCCAAATCATTTGTCTAGTGAATGATTGAGCCATTGGCGGGTAAATGAATGACATAGAGAAAGAGCCATTGGATGTGAGGGTCCAAATGAGCTTGTCTGAATCCGAATCCCTCTGACAGATGACCTTATCTTTAATGCAGTTTCCAATGTTGTGAAGCTCCTCAATGGAATATCTCTCGTCGAGTAAGGATAAATTCCATTCGCCAAAATTCCACACTTGCCTCACTAAAAGGTGGCTATCATCAACTTGCTCCACCATGTTAAATAGCGGCCTGTGATTAGTCCATGTGTCAAACCAGAATGAAGAGTTGGCATTCCGGATGAGGAACAACATGTTTTGCTCCACCGACTCACGAACGCGCAACATTCGTTTCCATGCGAATGAGTCTCCAGGTGCTTCTTGAGATACACAAGGATGAATGCAGTGGTTTAAGTATCGTCCATGGAGAAAGGAGCTCCAAAAGGAATGACCTTTCCGAAACTTCCACCATAATTTCATGCTGAAACCATGCATAACAGCCGCCAAAGGAGTAATGCCGAGACCATTGTTTGGAGGATTTTGGTTGACAAATGGTAGACCATGCTATCCAATGACATTTTGGAAACCCTTCCGAATCTTCCCAGAAGAAACCAACAAATTGCCTTTCCAACTCCTTAAGGAGCAAAAGTGGAGGAGTGAGGACTGCCATAAGAAAGATTGGGATGCTATTCAACACGTGTTTGATGAGAATAAGCCGTCCTCTAGGAGAGAGAAATCGTGTTTGCCAGCCATGAATACGTGCTGTCACTTTTTCTATCATTGGCTGAAAAAGAGCTTTCCATGTTTTTGCTTTATGGATGGGGCATCCCAAATATGTGAATGGTAGGGATTTTCTTGCAAACCCCGTCTTGGCTTGAATCATCCGAATACGAGGTGTGGATGTTGTCTTGGACAAATAAAAAGAGCTTTGGACCTTGTTACAAAGCTGCCCAGAGGATGTCTCAAACCTTGAAATGAAAGCCAAGAGATTTAGGATTAAATTAGCCTCTCCCCTTGTAAAAATTACCACATCATGGTTCCGCATAAGCCAAATGAGAGATGATTGGGCATAACCTCGGAAGAGCGAACTCAGAAATTTTCCCAACGCGAAATTGATCACTCAAACCACGGGAGAAAGACTCCATCATAATTATGAAAACAAGGAGGGATAGAGGGTCCCCTTGCCTAACTCTTCTTGAAGATTTAAAGAAACCTTTTGGCACACCATTAATGAGAATAGAAAACCAACAATATTCCAGACTATTCTTCACTGAAGAGATCCAATTCTCAACAAAACCAAACTTCCTCAGAATTTCATATAAAACAGACCAAGATAACCTATCAAAAGCTTTGGCGAGGTCCAGCTTGATGATCAAATTACCACCTCTTGTTTTCCTGTTTAAGAAATCCACCATCTCTTGGGCTAGAAGCATATTATTTGCAATTTCTCTACCTGGGACATAAGCACCTTGTTCAGGGGAGATAAGTTTGGGCATAATTGTAGAGAGCCTAGTAGCCAAAACCTTTGTGCAAACTTTGTTGATCTTCTAGATAGAAAGTACATAGACTAATGGGTCGAGAATCAGTGAAAAATGAGGGATTCGTAATTTTTGGGATTAACGTAATAAGGGTACTAGTGAACATATGTGGCAGTGTCGCCCCCTTCAAGAATGCTCCAACCGCATGGAAGAGATCCCGATGAATAATATCCTAGCAAAAGGAGAAAAAAAACCATTATATCCATCAATGCTCGCTGTTCCATCCGAATTGAGGGAGAAAACCGTCTCTTTTAACTCCTTAGTGGTGAGTTTAGCTAGCAAGAGTTGATTGTCCACATTGGAGACTATCGTGGATAGAGTATCTAACAAAGTGTGACCTATCACCGTCGGCTCATTACACGATAAGAGTTGTTGGAAGAACTTAATCCCCTCAGCTTCAATACATTGTGCATCTTCAGTCCAAACACCATCCACTCTTGAAGGTTTGGCTACTAGTTTCGAGCATTTTTAGTGTTTTTGTGTATTTTGTATTTATTTGTTAGAATGTGGTATTATGTTTTTATTAAGTGTTTTAGTACTTATTTAGGTCTTAATTAGCATACTTTATTAGCTTCTTGTGTATAGAGTTGTGCCGTTGTCTTTAAGTTAACCTCGTTGGGACTTAAGTTTTCATTTGTTTTCGTTTGTCCTTCATTTTTTGGCCTATTCTGTGAGAATTTTATTTATATATTTAGGTGTTATTTTAAGTGTTTATTACAGCTAAAAATGTTCTCCTATGTGTTAGGGTCGCATGAAAAAAAAATGGTGCATCAACGTCAGATGAAGATTTTCGAAGGAAAACTGTGAAATGCTGTATTTCAGAAGTTTCAGTCCAAATTGCAAATTGTATTTTCCAAACTACGATTTGGAGGCGGCTGGAGCAAAAAATGACTTTGTTCAGGGCTGATTTTTGCCGCACAATTATCCCACTACCCTAGTACTATATATACCCGTTTTAAATCTCATTTGAGGAAGAACTTAGCCAGTAGAAGTAGGCTAGATTAGAGAGTAATTTTCTTCTTTTTTCCTCCCGTATATTTGGGAGGGTTTTCTTGGATTAGAGTAGATTAGGACTTCTCTTTCTTGTAGATTTCAAATCTAAGCTAAAGATTGAAACTTTTTAGTTGTAAGTGCTTTGTTTATGTTAAAACTCCTTTAGTTAAACTTTAATTTTATGTTCCTTTAGTTAATTATTTTAATTGCTTTAACCTAATTGCTTCTTTTACTTGTTTTCTTACAGTAATTGCTTTCCTCCCCATTTTAATTGTTTTCTTACTTGTAAAGCTTTAATTGTTTTCTTACTTGTTTTCCTCCCCATTTTAGTTTATGGGCTTTTCATTTAATTGTTAGATTAATTAATAAGTTTTCCTTAATTGTGCTTTCTAAGTGTTAATTTGTAGTTTGGGTTAGTTAATTGCTTTTTAAAAATACTTTCTTTTTACATGCTTTCTTAGAATAGATTAGGCTTTCTCTAATTGTGCTTGCTTAGAGATAATGAATAGTTTAGATTAACTAATTGCTTGCTTAATATGCTTCTTACATTCCTTTCAGTTGTTCCCTTTATTTTCTTTCTAAAGATACTTCTTTTTTAATTTCTTTCTTAGTCATTAATCTTTACTTTAAATTGCTTTTTTAGTTCTATTAGTTCGAGTTTTAATTAAATCTCTTCACGTAATCAATCGCTTCAACTTGAAATCTAACCAAATAACCAGTAATTATTGACCAATCCTTGTGGAAACGATCCCTACTTCCCTTTACTACTAGTTGACAACCGTATACTTGCGAGATGCCACCTAGTTAGTAGTAGGATTTAGCTGTTTTATAAATTTATAATTAGGTGTGTAAAGCATCAAGTTTTTGGCGCCATTCCCGGGGATTGGATTTTGGTAATATCGATATAATTTGATTGGAAGACTGGATTGAGTCTTTTATTTTCTTTTATAGTTGTTTCACCCATTTGAAAAAAAACCAAAAAGATTTTTGATTTTGTAGTTGTGTTGTTCTTTTCAAAAGTCCAAAAAGATTCTCTTTGTGATGGAAGGTTTGTTAGACTAACTAGTAGTCTAAACTTTCTCAATTTTCTTATTTGTGTTGTTTTAGATTGTTTTCTTGTTTTTATTTGTGTTGTTGATTGTTCAAGAACATACAAGGACCTAATTGGAATTATTCATATTAAGGAGATTACCATTTTTATGATAATGGAGGTGTGCCCAATGGGCATGATTCTTGTTATGGTTACTCTCCTTAGCCCTTATATTATCAATTGGGATGGTCTAACCATCCATATCCTTATGAGAGCTATCAAAAAAATTCCTACTCTTTCCTTTCACCACAAGAACCTTCATATGATCAAGTGGAGTCATATTTCCTTCACCAAACAACTCAAAAAAGTGAAGACGTAAGAAGGATGGACAAGTGGATTAAAATTCAAGAATTTTGAGAAAAAATAGCCCAACTTCGAGATGAAAGGGATCAATTTTGAGAAATTATGGCCAAAGAACGAGAAAAACTTTCTCAACTTCAAAAACAAATAGATAGACTTCGTGAATGAGCAAGTCACATCCAACAATCGGTTACAAGACCAACTTGCTAAGATTCAAGGAATAGCAAATGGTGAAGAACAATGTATTCCAACACCTCCACCAATGGGTGAAGAATCGGTTCAAGAAGAATAAATTGAAAATGTCTTGCAAGAATCCGGTTCTCAAGAGCCTCATGAAGTTGAAGTTACAACAACCGAGACACTTGACGCTTATGTAGAGGAATCACCAACTTTTCCTTTGCATGAGTGTGCATTTGTCTCGGTTACAATAAAAGAGGTTCTATTGGGAGTGTTCATGGAGAAAAAGCTAGTTCTTGGAGGAGTAGAAGAAGAAGGAAACATTCTAGAGGGGGGCCAAGGAGGCACAACCTATATATGCGAAGTTCATTTCCTTGGAGACTTCAGAGGAGCTCAACAATGGTGCAAATTCACCAAGGATTACAATATCCTTGGGAAGTCTCCTTGGTGTTGAGGAAGTAGTTCTTTCATTTTTCATTATTATGCTTTCTATTACTTTACTTGCTTTAGTTTAAATACCTTGTTGGTAATAAAGGCTTATAGCCTTGTGCATAATTTAGTTGTGTTGTGTTATTGGCAAATGATTTGTTGGAATCTCTTGGACAAATATGGTTATTAATGAGAATGGTGATGACAATATATGACTTGTTGTGATTTGTGAATGATGTACATGATTTGTTGGTCGAACTTGGACTTGGTTTTATCTTTTGATTATGGACATTCTAGTTAGTGATACACTTCATGTGCTAAATAGTGAGCTTATTTTGAGAAAATCATATGAATGCTTGATTTGGATTAAGAGTAGTCTTTGTGATTGAATGTCTTTTTGAAGTCGATTATGTGTGGAACTAAGTTTGGGGGGATGAGTTGGGCATTTAGATAACTTTTTCATTGTGTTAAACCTTGTTACCCTTATAGGTGATTTTCTTTTTCTTTAAATTGTTTGAACCCCATGAAGCCCTGAGGACCCTTCTTTAGTACAACCATGATTGGTCATTCATGTTGAAGAAAAATCAATTTTTACGATTCATGTTTAATTGAAAATTGCATTTATGTGATCTACTTGAAATTTGCTCATTGCTTAGTCTTGATTTGTGTTCTCCTCAATGTTCATGAAGTCAATAACTAAATGGTAGAACTCTTATTTTTAAGTTGAATATGTGCTTAATGGGTTGTATTTACATTCACTTGGCTAGTATGTTGTTCATCTTCTATTTTAACTTTTGATTGTTCAAGTGTAATTCAAAATCATTGCCTAGTCTTTTTCTTTTAAGCTTTCTAGTAGTATTATTATGCGTTTGTTCTATTTTGGGTGAGCGACTTGAATAAAATGGCAAATTTGGGGGTGTTATTTACTTGGGTTAGAATGGTTTCTTTTTGTGAATGTAAAAACTTGTGCAGTGAATTTTGGATGGAAAATTGATTGATTACAGTACTCGATCATGGCAAATGACTTGCAATATTAAATGATTGAGTTATTTAAACTTGGCATTCCACAAATGTTTTGGTGTGTTTAGTTCTTTTGTGACAAAAGAATCTAAAGCCATGTATTACTATGTTCAAAAAGTGAGGCATTCACATTTTTATAATAGTTCATTTGAAACATTGTTTTTGACCAAATCAATAGTATTGCTTTGTTGGTCAATTCATCTTTTGGAAAAAAAATTTGGTTTACATGGAATAGAAGTGATTTAGGTCATTTTGTGTGTTTGCATAGGGAGTTTTCCTCTAACCTGTGAGTGATTGGTTTGAATATAATCTTGGATACGTTTTACTCCTCTTCCTTGGTTTAGGGCCACATAAAAAAAACAAAACAAAACAAAAAAAAAAGAAGAGAAAAAATTTTCTTTTAGGAATAAGGCAAGAACGGGATTATAACATGTACCCATGTTGTTTCTCTAAATTAGGCCATTAGAGTAGTAATAAGGTTATTACGGGATTCTGACATGTACCCATGTTGTTTCTCCGAATTAAGCTATTAGGAATTACGTTTTAGAATACCAACAAGTCGAGGAGGAAATGTTTGTAATACCCGTCATTGGTATCATTCTACTCACTCCTTGATAGAGTAATATTCCTAATTGTGACATGTGAATATTAAGTAGACTCCTAATGATTTTCTATTTCCATGTAGCCTTGTTGAGATAGTTGAAAAACGTTGTGATCCTTTTGATTTGAGCAAAACTATGTTTTAGATGAATAGAACTTGTTTTTCAAAAACCTTTTTGATGATGGTTAATGCTTGGTTATTTGAAACATTTTGTTGGCTTTTGAACTCGTTTTCTTTGGAAAAGTTGAAAAGATTTGAATGACTAGTTAAAATAGTTCAATTGTCATATGGTATTTGAAATTTCTTGAGAGATATCCTAATTATTCAAAGTACATCTATTATTCACTCTTTGTGTTGTCATCTTGGTGATGTCTAGTATGTTGTGTCTTGTCTTTTGTGTCATGTGTTTTGCGTTGTCTATTTTTTTTGTTCTTTTTCTTGTCTTTTATTTTGCTCGGGAGCCTGCTCTGAGCAAAATCTTAAGTTCGGGGGTGTGATAACTCTTGGAAACTAGAGTTATATGTATCCTAAACTTGAAGGTTTGGCTACTAGTTTCGAACATTTTTAGTGTTTTTGTGTATTTTGCATTCATTTGTTAGAATGTGGTATTATGTTTTTATTAAGTGTTTTAGTACTTATTTGGATCTTAATTAGCATACTTTATTAGGTTTTGTGATAGAGTTGTTTCGTGTTTTTGACTTAATTTCGTTGGGAGTTAAGTTTTTGTTCGTCTTTGTTTGTCCTTCATTTTTTGGCCTATTTCGTGAGAATTTTATTTATATATTTAGGTGTTATTTTAAGTGTTTATTAGAGCTAATAATGTTCTCCTATGTGTTAGGATCGCATGAAAAAAAATGGAGCATCAATCAGACGTCAGATGAAAATTTTTGAAGCAAAACTGTGAAGTGCTGTATTTCACAAGTTCAGTCCAAATAGCGATTTGGATTTTTCAAACCGCGATTTGGAGGCAAGTCCTGGAGCAAAAAATGACTTTGTTCGGGGATGATTTTTGCTGCACAATTATCCCACTACCCTATTATTATATATTCCCGTTTTAAACCTCATTAGAGGGAGAGCTTAGCTAGTAGAAGTAGGCTAGATTAGAGAGTAATTTTCTTCTTTTTTCCTTCTCATTTGGGAAGGGTTTTCTTGGATTAGAGTAGATTAGGACTTCTCTTGCTTGTAGATTTCAAATCCAAGCTAAAGATTGAAGCTTTTTAGTTGTAAGTGCTTTGTTTATGTTAAAACTCCTTTAGTTAAGCTTTAATTTCATGTTCCTTTAGTTAATTAGTTTAATTGCTATAATCTAGTTGCTTCTTTTACTTATTTTCTTAGAGTAATTGTTAAATTAGTTTATGAGTTTTCTTTAAAATGCTTTTTTTAGTGATATTTTGTAGTTTAGATTGGTTAATTACGATAAATTTGTTTATGGGATTTTTATTTAATTGCTTTCTTTACTTGCTTTCTTGGTTTAATTGTTTATGAAGATTAGTTAATGGGTTTTCCTTAATTGTGCTTTCTTAGTGTTTGTTTGTAGTTTAGGTTAGTTAATTGCTTTTTAAAAATACTTTCTTTTTACATGCTTTCTTAGAATAGATTAGGGGCTTTCTCTAGTTGTGCTTGCTTGGGGATAATAAATAGTTTAGATTAACTAATTGCTTGCTTAATATGCTTTTCCTTTTAATTGTTCCCTTTATTTGCTTTCTAAAGATACTTCCTTTTTAATTGCTTTCTTAGTGATTAATCTTTACTTTAAATTACTTTTTTAGTTCCATTAGTTCTAGTTTTAGTTAAATATCTTCACATAATCAATCGCTTCAACTTGAAACCTAACCAAATAACTGGTAATTATCAATCAATCCTTGTGAAATGATCCCTACTTCCCTTTACTACTATTTGACAACCATATACTTACGGGATGCCACCTAGTTAATAGTAGGATTTAGGTGTTTTATAAATTTATAACTTGGTGTGCAAAGTATCAGTACGATCTATATGAGGACAAAGTTCGATACTCCACACAAGGGCAAAATTTAGAAGTCACATTACTTTTAGTGTAGTAGCCCGAACTGGGAATATTATGTTGATTTATTTTGTAATTCATATTGGGGCAAATATCCCTTAATGTCAATTGAGTTAGTCTAAGTTAAGTTTGGAAGTCATTGCAAAAAAAAAAAAAAAAAAAAAAAAATTAATTTATAAATACAATAATTTTTTAGTCAAGTTGTAAGTATACCAAACATTAAAATTGGGGTTTTTTTCTTTTTTTTATGTTTTCCTTCAAATTACAAAAAAAAAAAAAAAAAAGACAGAGAAAATTAGCCAAAAAAAGAAAAAATAGAGAAAAATTGTAAAAAAAATAAAAAATTAAATAAAAAAGAAAAAGAAAATAGAAAACAAGTATATATAAAAAAAAGGACGAATTTCAAGTTTCTATGTATTTTTTTTAGTATGTGTCTTTTCGGAAAGTGATCACAAGATATTTCACCACATTCAATAAATTTGAGCCTTTTATATCATTCTTCTTTTTTTTTTTCATTTCCCTAAAATCGCTTACCCTGCTATATTCTATAGTCTAGTCTAACTGGACAAAGGAAATAATTGATTAGTAAGAATTCAAATTTTGAACAAGGATGAGTCCCAATTTTCAATCTGTATTTGTAAGATCAAATTATCCTTAACAATGAGTTTACTTTTCCTTGAAATAAAAACATGATTTTTCTTACTAAAGGCATATTGTTGGTACGACTAATTGGAATATTAACAAAAGAGCTCTTAGAGGGGCGATGATATTTGAAGTAAATGTTGCATAGTTCAAAGTTGATTTTAAAAAAAAGGGGTAAAATGCAAATTGGGGCAAGTCTGAGCCCACCAAGTTGAGAGAACAATTTTCTAAACACTCATCTCAGCCTTATTCACAAATCCAAGGCTGTCATTTTCTTCTAATTCAAATTACTTCTTGATCAAAGAGGACTAGATCACCAAAAAAAAAAAAAACATGTGCAACATGTTTTGCATGAAAGAGAAAGTAGCATGAATTTTATTTTTACTAGGTTCACGAAGAAGATTTTTGACACATTGTTCATTTTCAATCAAATTCAAATAGGTTTTGTCAACATAAGATTGACCAGTATCATTTGCTTTCCAAAAGTTTGTTGAAATAGTTGCCGATTAAGGAGCTCATTGTTAAGTTGAACCACGATTAAGCAGTTCATTGTTGAATCGAACCACGATTAAGGAGGTCATTATCGAGTCAAACTACGATTAAGGGATTTATATTCGTGCCGAACCACGATTAAGGGGTTCATTTTTTTAGTTGACCTACCGATTAAGGTGCTCGATGTGAAGTCATTTATCCATTTGAATGACCGTAACCCTTGCCCATTGGGAGAACAACATCCTAGAACGTTATTTCATTTGGGTTTATTGATTAAGGTATTCATGTTTGAATTATGTCGCAATTATGGGGTTCATTGTTGAGTTGAACTACGACTAAGGGGTTCACAATTGAGTCGAATTATCACTGCGATTAAGGGGTTCGTTGTTTAGTCAAGCCACGATTAAGGGATTTATTGTTGAATTGAACGACAACTAAGGGGTTCACTGTTGAGTCGAACTGTGATTAAAGGGTTAATTGTTGAATCAAACCGGCATTAAGGGTCATGTTTGAGTTGAACTATGATTAAAGGGTTCATTTATTTAGTCGAGATGCCAGTTAAGGTGCTCAATATGGAGTCACTTGTCCATGGGAAAACAATATCCCTGATCCACTGAGAGGATAGCATCTCAAATCATCTTTTTATTTGGAGTTTCTAATTAAGGGGTTCATTGTTGAGTCAAATCACAATTAAGGGTTCATTTTGGAGTCAAATTGCCGATTAAGGGGTACATTGTTTAATTAAAGCTACTAAGTTGGCCATCTTATCTATGGTTTGATGTCTTCAATCTTAATACATGTCTTTTGTTTTCTACGTTCTAGTTAATTATTCATTTAGTCGTACTAATATGTTTTTGTTGCAAGAAACATTGAGCAAAATTTATACTATCTTTTTTAGGAAGCAAGGAATATGTTAAATAATTTCATCTTTAGAGTAAACTAAATGTTGGAGCCAACAGTATTGTCAACATCTTCGGATTTACAATGAAAGTGTCGATGAGTCAAGCAAAGGTCTAAAGAATAAGTTTCTCCTAAAGTCAAAGCATAAATCCTGATGTCTAAAGAAATCAATAATAAGGATTGTTTTAGTATTGGTCAAGGGTCAAGCAAAAGAGTTCATGATATTTCAAGCAAAGTTTATGTTAATAAAGCTCTGCAGCTGAGAAGCATAGCATAGATTGCTTTGTAATTTTTCTTTATCTTGATGTAATAGATAGGATAAGTAAGAGGCAATGGCGATGGTAGTGGCAGTGGTAGTGATAAGATCCTACACATGGTGATATTTTATTCTCTTTCCAACACTTTCCTAGCTCCCAATGTTCTTGTCGGTGTCTAGTTCTTTGTCAAGAACCGCTTCATGCTCCCGATAACGAGGTATAGGCAAACTGAAGACACTAATTTTTTAACTTTTTATAAAAATACAAATAAATATATTTATTTTTCTTGTATTTATCCTACGTCTATCATCATCTGTATAACTACCTCCATCGACTTTATCATTATTTTTCTCATCTCTATCTCTATCACTTTCATGTCCATCTCCATCCTCACCTCCATCCCTATTTTCTATTCTAACTCTATCTATAGTTTCCAAAATCCCTAAAAATATCCCTCTACTCTTCTTTAACTGGGGCCATTTACAGGTTCATTTTCAATATCATACTCACTCATTCTCTTATAATCACACAACTCATACACTAGTCAAGTTCTATTAGAAACTCTATTAAAAAACACTCCACGATTTTTGTAAGGAGAAAATGAGCTGCCATAATTATCATCACCAGAGTCTGGATCTTGCCATTCCTGTTATCTAAATTAGTCAAAAGTTTGTAAGTCTTTATTTATTTTTAGTAAAATGTGTATGAAATGAGGCGAAATCATTTCATAATGTTAATGGGACTTTGTATGATTCTAGGCATGTTCTAAATTTTCTTATAAATCTGTTCTTGTATGTTTGCATATGAGTTTGTGAATTTATAAAAATTGAATTTTATTTTGACTAATGTTTTTTATTCCTTTATTTATTTGGTTTTTATTTACTTCTTTTGAACTCATGGAAGCCCATTATTGGGATATAGGACTATGCAATTATTTTAATTTTAATCTGACTTTTTCATTTTTTACTTTCTTGTTGCTTTAGATTTTAAGCACCAATAAACTCACTTTTTATCTTAAAATTAAAAGAATAAATTAAACACACAACCAGTTTCACTGTGATGTGGAATACTTGAAATTAAAATCTATACAATTCATCTCTCAATTGAACTCAAATCCAAATCTCTAGTTTTTTTGGAGACCAGCAGTGGTAAGAGTTTAAGTATATGAGAATGATCCAATTTTAGTGATTTGGCACACCAAAAATTCAATATTGAATGGCAACTCCTATTTTTTTTTAAAATTATAAAATCGTTTTTCCTAGATTATTAATTGGGCCTTCGATCTCATTTTTTCTAAACCCATTTTAAGCCTCCTTTCCCTTTATCATTATATTTCTCTTACCATTTATTTATTTTATTTGTTTAAAAATGGGGCGCGACAAAAGCAGAACAAGAAATTAACTCTGGTAACTACCTAATAATCGCCAGTTTTAAGGCTTCCAAGTATTCCAGCCACCAGCAATCTTAGCAAAATCATGCATGCTGAGCCAGCAAAACTTGAATAAAGCCAACAATCTTTGTTTAACCTCAAAACGCCACCATCCAGCCAATTCCCGCACATGCATTCCTGCACATCCATCCACTCGAAGGCTCACGTAGGCAACCCGTAGCCAACACTTAGCCATCGATCAATCGAATGCCCATGACTGTGCTTGCACCTCCAAGGCATTTGCTTGACTTCCTAGCAACCCCCAAACATTGCCCAACAACATCTAACCTAGTCCCATTAGCTCACAATCAATGATGTGTGAGCTCCTAGATCTCCCCTTATATAAAGTCTGAATAAAACAGTGATAGGAGTAGACAGTACTTTTTCTAACAAAAGTCAACACCATTTAGGCGCCATTGGGGCACCCAACCAGCCAACTACGATTTATTTTTATCTTTTAGTTAAATTAAATTTGAAGAAATAAACATATTATTAAAATATGTAAAATCATTTGATAAACATATTTTCTAAAGAAAAATGCAATTTTAAACCTCAAAGTATGCATTGTAGTCCATCTTGGTCCCCAAAGTTTCATACAAAACACATTTAGTTCTCAAACTTTTCAATTTCTACCAATTTAAGATAAATTTAAAACCGTCAACTATAAACGGAAAAAGTCACATGTTTCAGGTGATTGTTAAATTTTAAGTTTTAAATATGAAAAAAAATACAATTTTATCCATCAAAGTTTCGATCATGGTCTATTTTAGTCCCCAAAATTCCAAACACAATGTATTTAATCTTCAAACTTTTCAATTTTTACCAATTTAAGAGTTAAATTTAAAAATTTTGTCAATTATAGACTGAAATAGTCACGTGCAATGCATATGATTGCTAAATCAAACATGGGTTATAACACCTCCCAACCGATTTCAACGCATTTAAAATATTTAAAAATAAAATAAATATTAAAATATCATTAAATCTAACACGTTTTAAATTTTAAATATTTAAAAAATATTATTCCATCTCTAATTTAAAAATGTTCTAAAATAAAAATTAAAATACTATTAGATTCCAAACCTGCCAACAACTACCAAATCAGAATACTATCAAATTCTAAACTTACCAATAGCAACTAAATATACTGAATATGCATTTAATACATATACAACAACCACAAATCAACAACAGTAATAAGAAATTTGCTATGAAACTAAATCCCAACAATAAAAGTAAAAGTAACAAAATATAAGTAAATATATACAAAGTTTATCAACTAGTATCCAATGAAATAATCTATAAAAGTCACTGACTATCACTCTCTTCCTCATCATCAATCATCTTCACCACCATCACTATCTTCCTCTTCCTTTTCCTCTTCGTCCCTACTAAAGATTTAGTTGTTCAACGAGTAATCTCTGGTGCGGAAAAAAAGAAAGAAAGAATGAAGATATCATGGGTCAAATTTTTAATTGTCTGACGAGTAACCTAGCTATTATAAATTTGTTAAAAATAATCAATGATAGACACAAATTGAATTAGAACCTCAAGAGATAACATAAATTCAAAAACTCCTAAACTGCTGTAATGATAATGTGAAAAAGAGGTTGCTTATGAGCATATAAAGTACATCTGTGAACTAATATATATATATATATATATATATATATATATATATTATAAAAACCCACTTCTCTTTTCTATCTTTTAATGAGTCGAACCCATAACC
Organism: Cinchona pubescens; assembly: GCA_025175665.1. Classification (NCBI taxonomy): domain Eukaryota; kingdom Viridiplantae; phylum Streptophyta; class Magnoliopsida; order Gentianales; family Rubiaceae; genus Cinchona; species Cinchona pubescens. Next base: position 411,012 of record JANKKI010000179.1, read on the forward strand.
AATAGATTCTAGAAGAAGTATCTTACTACCTATTGCATTTCGCTATCAACCTTTAAACCAATATATTAATCATTTAATCTTGTTCAACATTTGCAAGTAAATATTGAGTTTTCATATATTTAATACACCAAATTCAACAAATATTCCAAAAATTGAACTTAATAAATGAGTCTCATTATATTGTAAATAATGAATTATTATTATTTTATTATACTTCAAAGATTGACCTTGAATTAAATTATTGTTTTAATTTATTAGTGAATTATTATTATGTTTTTATTAGAGGTGTCAATAGGCCGTGTTGTCAGATTATCGTGTCGTGTTAGGTGTGACTCATTTATTATCGTGTCATGTCATGGGGGGTCGGTTTCTTATTGTGTCAGGTTCGTGTCTTACCCGTTTATTATTGAAAGAAAGTATCTGCTTATTTGACAAATTAAATATCTTGAGATCCATTTGAGATAAAATATTAAATTTTAAATATTTAATAACTTAAACAATTATTAATACTAACCTTGTTGTCATAGTAATTTAAAACACAACTAAAAATATTAAATTTTTTTGGATAATATTTAAAATAATTATTATGTTTGGTTTAATAATCTTATATTATCTATTATCATTGCAGATCACAATCTTAAAGTATGCTATATTTAATTATAATAAACAAAAAATTTCACCAAAATCTGTCAATACAGTAACTTAACGGGTTATTGTGTCAACCCATAAATTGACCCAACCCAACTCGTTTAATTTCATGTCATAAACAGGTTGATCCAATAGTGACCCAATAAATTTGCAGTCGTGTCATAAGTTGTTAATTTCGTGTTGTGTTCGGGTCGTATGAGAAATTGCCAGCCCTAGTTATTATCCTTTCTTTGTATATAACTTTTTCAATACCAGATTAAATGGTTAAATCGGTTGGAAGATGTTATAGTCCAAGTTAGATTTAACAGTCATGTATATGGGAAGTGTTAAAATATAGACAAGAACGGTAAATGTTTAGGCGTTGATAATCAGAGGAAAAAAAATGAAAATATGGTTAAATGGGTTGAAATCAGTTGAAAAGTATTATATCCTAAGATATATTTAACAATCATATGCAATATACATGGCCTTTTTTGTTTGTAATTGACAAATTATTTTAAAATTTGTCCTAACTTGGTAGAAATTGAAAAGTTTGAGGATTAAATGCGTTTGTTAAAATTGTATTTTTTCTATTTTTGGAACTTGAGATTTAATAGTCACGTGCTTTGCACTTGATTTTTTCTATTTATAATTGACGAAATTTTCAAATTTGTCTTAAATTAGTTGAAATTGAAAATTTTAAGGACTAAATGTGTTTTGCCTTAAATATTGGAGAACAAAATGGAACATGACCCAAACTATGTCGGCTAAAATTGCATTTTTCCCTATTTTCTAATATGCACGTGTATGGTGTGTCAAGATTTTTGGTTTTGATAAAGAATGAGGCCCAACCAAGTGATCCCAAATCAGGTTAAATGAGTGAAGAAGAGTTTTGAGAAAGGGGAATTCCTGATTCTGGTTTATTATTCTGCTTCAACAAATTCTAGAGTTTTGAAGAGGAACATTAATGCCTTTAGACTGTGAAAGTTACCTTAAAAATATGTACTACTGAGTTCGTAGTTATTGAAATACGCTCGTAGTAGAGCTTACATTGTAGCATTTTATTTTACTGCTTAATCCTAACACACGTAATATGTAGAAATGACTGCATTAATGACCAACCAGGGCTTAACTTCTCCCAAGTTGGAACGCTTTATTTAAACGGGCGTTTCCTAGCAATGAGTCGTTTGAAGGCGTCTAATATGATCTAAATCAACAAGGTTACAAATAAACTCTTAGGAGTTTCTCTCAAGAAAATTAATGCCCACAAGACTATACTTTTCTTTTCCACTTATTGTCATATTTTACTTTGTCAAATGACAGTTACAAGTTATGAAATCTTCGTGCCGCGTGATATGTGACTTACAAGGGTGATATATTACGAGTTAGATGAATATGTCATCAGCCTGATATTGGATTATCACCAAACTTTGCACTTCGTTACTCTATTTGGCTATATAAAATATTATGTCACGGGAAAAATCTTGAAAGTGGCCTTTGTGATTTTTTGGCTCCATGTTTCGGCCACTTCTTTTTATTGCTTTCTCGAGGAAAAAGTCCATGACGATACTTGAATAACCATCAACAAAGTTTGAAGAAATACCTAATTCTCAATATCAATGGTCCTATTATTTCTTCAAATCCAATAGTTCACACTTACTAATTTCACTTTGCATCTTAATATTTGTACTGAGCGATACTCACACTGTACTCTTATATAGTATCTTCTATTATAATCATTTTGGACCTCAAGTTACCAAAATACCTCAAAACACCCTAACTACTCATATTGTTAATCAAAGTAGGCGAAGCATAATGGAGCATGTACGTTTAGATTGTTAACGATGGGAGTGAATTAAGACAAGCTGGTAGCTTTGATAAACTTAATTATGAGAAGGTATTAACAAGCATCATGTGTTATTAATATCTTAAAATTAATGAGTTTTAACTATGTAATATAGCAAGTTTAAAGATTAGACAAATTAATAAAATCTCTTTAATTTGGAGATATCAATGCATATATCACAAGATAATCAATAAGACTATACATGATTAAGTTTCTCTGTTACTTTTGGAATAAAATGTTGAAAGTTAAAAGTTTAAACTACAAATTAAGTATTGATGAAAACAAGAAGGGTGCAAAATGGAAGTTAGTCCTTGAATTTATATTAGGATGTCAACTTGTCAAGCATTTCTAATGTTACAATTACCAAGGTCATGTTTGTCGGCCCCGAGAAAAAGTCAGACCCGAAGCAGCTTCCATTTGGATTAATAATCAAGGAAACAAAAACCCAATGTTTTAATTTAAGTATTAAAATCATTGGCCTCGTATGGATTGCTTTTTGGCCCTATTTTTTTTTTACTATTTATTGTTTTTTTTTGCTATAATTGTTGAAATATTTATTTGGCCAGCACAAATATTTTTTAGCCAAATTTTTTACTTTTTTTTCCAAACACTATTTATTATTTTCATAATTCAAAATTTTCTTTCACTATTCATTACTTGCACTATTCAAGCAATTATTTACACTATTCACTTATACAGTAAAATACGTATTTTACTATTCACATATATTAGTATTAATTTTTTGTACTATTCATTACTATTTATTGGTTTAAATTTTTTTTGGACAAAGAAAAAAAAATGAGAATGTAGGTTCGGATTTCCGAACTTGGGTTGGTGAGTCTGAACCATGGACGGAAAAGTAGAGTTCAAAACGGTAGATAAGGTTTGGATTTTCAAACTTAGGTTGGAGAGTCTGAACTATAGGCGGGAAAGCAGTGTTTAAATCAGTTTATAAGGTTCGGACTTTTGAACTTATGTTGGAGAGTTCGAACTATGGGCAGAAAAGCGTAAATTTTAAATTATATTTTTTATTTTGTATTAAATAAATAGATGTTTAGTATATGCATATGAACATATCTTATTTTTCAAGATTCGTATTTCAAACGACGAAAAAACGAATATGTTTGTGCGTGATTTTTAGTATTTGGTTTGATAGTGTAAAAAAGAAAATAAACGAGACTATTTATTTTGATATTAGTAAGTACATATTTTTTCATTCTTTTAGTTCAAAAAATAATAGAGTAAATTTTAAATTGTATTTTTATTTTGTATTAAATAAATACATATTTAGAATACGCATACAAGCATATCTTGTTTTTTAAGATTCAAATTTCAAATGATAAGAAGGCAACTGCCTTTGTATGTGATTTTGAGTACTTGATTTGATGGTACAAAAAAGAAAATGAACAGAATTATATATTTGATATTAGTAATTTCGTTCGACTTTTGAATATGTTTTTAGTCTTTTCCTATAAAAAAAATACTATCCAAATATTTATTTACAAAAATTATTTACATTATTAACAATCCATACACTTATTTAAATTTTTTATTATTTATCAAATAAATCAAATAATATTTTGAACAATGCACTAACATAATATTTTAAATAATACAATCTATACGAGGCAATATTTCCATGAGATCTCTTCTAATATTAGCCAACTTAACAACCCCATATTTTCCCATGAACATCTTCTTGTCTTTTTTCTTTATGGAAGGAAAGTATGAAAAGAAAAGAAGAAAAAGGGAGGAAAAGTTAAAAAAATTTCGTTGTTTGAGAATTTTAAATGGAGGAAAAAGAAGAGAAAGAGAGAGGGACGTGAGGGGACAAAAATTTTAAAAACTTTTCTCCCATAAATAAAAAGAAATGAAAGAAAAAGTTAAATTCTATTATAATTAATTATTAAATATCATATTTGTCTTATAAATATAATAAAAAAATATTAAAAAGTGAAATATTTTAATAAAAAATTAACATTAATAAAATTTCTTCTAAAAGTCCCAAGCAAATTATAAAAAAAAAAACTTTTCTACCCTCCTTTTCACCTCTCATTGAAAACTTTCTTTCTTTTCTCTTCTTTCGTGAACTCCCAGCACAACGTTAAAATGCCTTTGTATTGTCTTTCAATCTCACTTTTGCCGTTACGGCAGACTGCCACCTTAACGAATACCCGCCACCTTCGGACTTTTGTAATAAAAACCACAAAGAAAGAAACCTTTTTAACTAGTAGTGGTTATGAGACAAATCTATAACTAAGATGTCACTCTCTCCCACACACACGAAAAGAAAAGAGTTTTGGAGCTGGATAAATTCTTGGTGCTCTTTTGTCCAAAATTTCCTGATTTTCCAAAGATAATTCGTTCCTACAAAACCGAGAAACCATCTGAGATATCAACATGTTACGGTCCAAATCATCAAGGTACTAACCAAAAATTAAAAAACACAATCCTTTATGTATTTTTCCTTTTTTTGCTCTTATTTGGGTTGTTTTTTATTTTTTTTATTTTATTTTTGACTCCATTTCTAACTCTCTATCGCTTTCTTTCTTATTCAAGGTATCTTCTAAATTTTGGATGGTTTCATGCTTTAGTTTAATATATATGTGTGTGTTAATTCCATTGGTTTTTTTTATATGTTGTGAAGATATTGATTGATTGATTGATTGTATGCTAATTAAAGATTGTGATCTTGATGAGTTTGGGTTTAATTTGTGTATTCTATGCTGTTTTTAGATCTGGAAATGTTCACAGATGTAGGACAGAATAATCATCCATCATCAGTTCTTTCTAGGACCTTCTCTGCATCCAAATTTTGTAGAGGTGATGCTTTAGTTTCTCAAATTAATTCAAACGCCCTTAAATCTGTGGAAAGAAAATCTGTTGACAGATACCCCTCCAAGGCTTCCAATTTATCCGAGGTATTGATTCACTTTCTTTTCATTTTTTTAAAAATTTTCTGTGACATTTATTTTCAGGAAAATTCACGGTACTTTTAGGGAATTATCTGATTGTGCTATAAAGACTTGTACATGACGACATCACATGTTTTATAAGTTTGTATTGTACAAGTATTTAAAGTATTTTGGGAATATAAAATTTCCCTTATTTTTAATGTAATATTTTAACAGGGCTTGTTCAATTTTCTTGATGTAGAATCCAACTAACAAAGTTTTGACAATGCAAGAACAGATGGGAAAGGGAGAGGATGAGCTGAAGAGGACAAAAGAACAATTAAATGTTGCCGAGGAAGAAAGGTACTAAATCGAGCACTCAGTGAACTTAGGGAGGCAAAACGTGTAGCTTATGAGGTCAATATGAAGGTTAGTAACGATGCATTTTCCCCTAGAAAGACAGGGGAACTAATGACAGAAATTAAGAATTTGAAGGAATTGCTATGTAATTCAAAACAAGAATTGAAGATGAATGATGAGAAAATTGAGTCTTTGAAGCTAGAGCTCCAACAGGCGAAACGATTTGAGGTTAAATTGGCTGAGAAAGATGCATCACTGATTAGATGGAAAGAGGAATTTGATAAGGTGAATGCATCCGAGGCTTATGCATTGGATTTATTATCTGGAAGTAAGAAAAGGATTGAGGAACTAGAAGATGAAGTACAACGAGGAAATGTATCGGAAGCCAAAATGCTTGATTCATTAGCATCCCAGACAAAACAGCTTGAGCAGATTAAGATTGAACTTGAAGAATCAAAACTGGAAATTGCTGCTATGAAGGATAGAATTATGTCATTTGAGGCTTCCTCAAATGCTACCACAAGCAAAGCAATAGTGTAAATATTCGACCTGATGAAAAGGAGGAAAAGGAGATTATAATAGGAGAAACGGAGAGTATTAGGTCTGATAAAAAATTGGCAAAGGAGGATTTGGATGAAAACGTTGCCTTATCGAAGTCTAAGAGTTCACTCGATGAGATAGGGCTATTGAAAACTGAACTGAAATTGGCAATTGAAGCAGAAGAAAAGAGCAAGAAAGCCATGGATGATTTAGCATTGGCACTGAAAGAAGTCGCAACAGAATCCAATCAGGCTAAAGAGAAACATACGGCTACACAGTTGGAACTAGAACAAGTAAGGGGAGAGGCAGAACAATTGAAGATGATGGTCAGGAGCACTGAGGAAAGATACGAAAAGATTCACGAGGAGTCCAAGAAAGAAATAGAGCTGCACAAAAATACCGCAGATAGATTAAGAGTAGAAGCTGAAGAAACACTTTTGGCATGGAATGGAAAAGAAATGGGCTTTGTTACATGCATAAAAAGAGCTGAAGAGGAAAGGGCTGTTGCTCAACATGAGACTTCCAGACTTGCTGAATCCCTTAAAGCAGCTGAGCACAAGGCAAGAACAGCGAGGGATGAGAGCTCCAAATTGAGAGACATACTTAAGCAGGCAATCAATGAATCTAATGCAGCAAAAGCTGCTGCTGGCCTTGCAAGAGATGAAAATTCCCACCTCAAGGATTGCCTAGCCGAAAAGGATGAAGCGTTGTATTTTCTCACTCAGGAAAACGAACGACTGAGAATCAATGAAGTTGCAGCTCACGAAAATATTAAGGAGTTAAAGAGACTACTTTCTATTGCGTCAACAGAACACAAAGCTGAAAATAATAAGAACGAGGATTGGATTTTGAGGTCCCAAAGTTTAAATGTGGAGGAGCATGAAGAGAAGAAGAATAAATTAGTGAGAAAGAATTTCAGCTTCAACCTCAAGGAACTGAAGTTTTCAAATGACGGTGAAGAATCGGATGAGGCTCTCAGTCAGAAGATGATCCCAAAAAGGCAGAGGCTCTTAAGGGCTCCATTTTTGATCCTTCAACTGAAACACCAAGATCAGATCCTCAAACTCCAAAATCAGTGCCTCATCATTGGAGAGAGTCTTCTGCATTCACAGATGATGGTAAGACACCCACATCAGAAGATTTCGATCATCTAGATAATGGTAGTTTTGATGATTCAGATAGCGATAGAAACTACCGGAGACGGAAAACAATGTTTCGAAGGGTTGGAGATCTCATTATGAGAAAAAGTTTTCACAAAAGAGAAGCATCAACTGAATAGGAGGCTCCATTTGGTTACCTCAGGTTTAGTGGTAAAACTAGTTTGTTACCAAATGTATCATGCAAAAGCAAAGACTTATAGAGCTGGTAATTTGTTATTTCATACTTAATTTACATTTGTGTAAGGTGATGGCATCATGTTACATTTTTTGTTAGTACTTTTACCTTAACTGTTCCATCATAATTTTTGTTATCAAACGTTTATGACCTACACATCTGAGGCTATTAAATTTATCTACATTGTTGTTCTTTTTATTCAAGTCTTAAATTCATGTCTGCCGGAGTCTTAACTTTTATCTTTCTTGTTAATTGGGCTCTGACTAGGCTTGGCTAAGTTTGAGATGAGTCAGAAAATCACAGTGACCCCTATGCAGAAGATAAAAGTGTGGAGAAATATCACACTTCGGCCCAAATTTGGCCAACTCACATTCACAAGAGTGAAGCCTGATCCATGCAGTATTGTAGGCTACTGGAGGGTTTGGACCAATCCAAAACAGAGAAGCCTAGAATTCCATTTAAAAATTGTACATGATTATTGATTATCCTCCAACTTGGAGTAGTTCTTTGTCATGTTGAGTGACTGTCACAGCTGTCTGATTATCTATAAAGTAGGAGTATTTATTTAAAAAGTAAGAGATTCCCATACTTTGTGGATGATTTGATAGTTATTGTTAGTTACTCTGCAATGACTCACAAAGAATTTTCCCCAATTTTGTTTCATGTACCCTAGACCAAATGATCAGAGATAGGGTTGCCTTGCAATTGTGAAGAATAAAGATGTTCGGAGGAAAGATTTACTTCCTTATAGCCTGAGTTAGATACAATAAGGCTTCAACTTTTACTCTGTTTTTCACTTATTCTTTAATGTTATTTTTTTTTCATAATAAGGGCCTACTTAATAATGCTGAAATTTGAATTCTAAAGTCTGAAATAAGTTTTGAAAGTATTAATTATTGAATTGATAAAGTTATATCTGTTTGGAAATTAATTGAATTCAAACTCTAAATTAAATATCTCATTCTATACATATGTTAATTTATTCTAAATAATTATCATGTGTATGGTATAAATGTGGGCCAGAGAAAATGTGTGTGAAATCCAAATTTTGTTGTCCACTAACGATAATTAAGCCCGTGAGGTTTTGTTTTAATTAACTTTTGGCAAGAAAGTTGGATTAAGCTTAAATTATTAAGGAGTTGTTTAGCATAATTAAACGAATCAATGGTTTATTTTATTTTGAAGAAGTAGGATTTGAAGGAAGAACTAAGGAATAAAAGCAAATCATAGTAAGAGAGGTGATTATGGCCAAACGACAAAGAATTTCGGAGGTAAGCGGGCATTCTCCTTCATCTAGTATTTATTTACAAGTTTTTCGAGAGAGATAAACAAGCTTAACTCGTGATCCACATTTGTCCATGTTATGTCAGTAATTAATAATGTGTCTGTGGTGTTTTTTGTGTTTCATGATCATGGTTATATTCATATAACCGGTAAACATGGCACGTTGATTTTGCTTGATTAATTTAAGGATTTCAATACTTATTGTATTATTGTGTCACTATTTGATGCAACTAGTTAAAAGTTTGATTACTTATTGAATTGTGAGCTCACCTCATTATTGTTACATCTTTTAGATATTTAAGGATTGAATAAAAGCTAAGAGTTTGGGATGTGGATATCGGTGGGGTTCCCTAGTTTGGATTTTTCTTTTGTATGAAGTAATAAAATACATTTTGGATCTGTTATTTGGATGTAAGGTTATATATTTGGAAGATTATATTATCATGGATTTATAGTTACTTGAGGTGTTATTGTAAGGTAGTTTTGTTTTAAATTAATATAGTACTTTACTCCCGAATGTTCAAAGGCTAGAAATTCGAGACGTGACAAAATAGTATTAGAGTTTATATTGAGATCTCCCATTATATGGTAGACAAATGTTTGGGATGTTAGACTTGTGGGATTCATTTATTGTTGGTAGATATGGTCTAAAGTATTACTGTTAGGTGTTAATTTATGGGCTCTAGTTAAAGTGAAAATTTCTTGAATTAAGTACTGGATAAATTAGAATAATTTTAATTTTTACACGAGGATTTGTAATTCATCTTTAATTCGTGATGCATCGATTAGAGGGAAATTTAACAGAGTGGAATGATGGATAGGTTTTAGCTTGTCTAATTATTGGTAGTGCTTGAGATTGTAGAAGGAAATGTTCAACTATATAGTGTTTGTTAACACAACGTTACTATGAGATCAAATAACTTATTCGGAGCTATAGAAATTTTGGACATGATAGTCAACTACTTAGATTATCTTTACATGTTAATACTGTAAGTGTATGTATACTTGACCTGAAGATATATGGGTACTCTTCTAATTTAGCAGTTACTAGCATAGAGTTACTACTGATAAACTAGAGTTATCCTTTTTAGTTAATCCTATATTATGGATTATGTATAAGGGTGTTCAAAAGTCAGTTAAATTAAGTCAAAAAAAAAGATTAACTTGATTTGTTCGATTTTTGACTTGACTTTAAGTCGAAATCAAATAAATTAATTGACTTTTCGACTCGACTTTGATTTCAACTTTCAAGTCAAATTACTAGTCAAATAAGTCTAACAAATATATATATATATATATATATATATTTATTTATTTATTGATCTATAATTATAATAACATATTAATGTATTGGTGTACATAATATTTTAGCATAATAATATTAATTCTTAATAATTAAGTGTGATATGTTAGTAGTTAATAATATTATTTTTCTTAATACTTAAATATCTTTTCTTTGTATAATTGTTGGTGTTATATACAATTTACGTATTTATACACTATTATAAGTGTACAACTTATTAATGTAACACTTTAGTTTCAATAACTAGTTAAATGAGTTATTACTAATATCTTTTTAATACATATAGATATTACTAGTTAATAACATATATATATATATATATATATATATATAATATATATATCTATACATACATGTTCTTATGTTCATGTACTAAAATTTGTATAACTTATAATTGCAATAAAAATATGTTTTACATAATGTCTAATTTATATACTAATACAGTTATACTACACAACTTATTCGTATAACATTTTTACTATCAATAAGTATATTAAATGCATTACTAATTTACTATTAGTATAGATAAAATTTGGTAATCATATATATATATATATATATATATATATATATTTACATATTATAGGATATAACTTGACAGGGGTCTCAATTATAGTGATTCAATAAGATTTTTCTGTAGGAATTGATTTTGATAAGTGGTTTTGAATTTGTGATTTTGTAAATCAATTTTAATATATATATATATATATATATATATATATAGACACACACTAATACACTTTCATATATTAAGATTTGTGAAGATTTTACTAATCATCACTCATGAAACTTGGTTTTGTTGAATGGTGTTATTATAATTTCATTATGTATTTTTTTATTATCTACAAACTTATATTTTGAATTTATAGAACTTGTATTATTTTGTATTTCTATTATGTGATATTTTGAATATGTGGAATGATATGGTATTTGTGAGATAATTTACTAAATTTTGGTATTAAAATATAGAATGGAAGAAGATTAAATGCTCGACTTATTCGACTTGTTTGACTTACCGGTCGAACAAGTCGAATTTAAACGACTCGATTTTAATCGACTTTGGATTTATATGACTTGATTTTGATTTTGAAATTTTCAAGTTGAAAATCAAACAAGACTCTTAAGTCAAACAAGTAAAAAAGTTAGACACCACTCGAATGAACACATCTAGATGCATGAGTTGTTATATGGCTTGCAGATGATCATGATGTTAAGCTAGTTCCGCAGTTAGTACAATGAATTTGTCAAGTTCACTAGTTTTAGAGTGATAGTGTTTATGATAGGAAAATTACATTGATAGTGTTATGTAAATGACATCTTGTATGTACTTAGATGATTGTGGGAATAAATCTTAGCCACTTAAGAAATGATCAATATTTTAATTAATGATTGGAGTATTCTAGTTAATATAATTTGGCTACTATAAAATAATGAAAAAGGGAAGGAAATTAGATGAACAAAATGGACCATGTTGGATTTTGAATTTGGATCATTTTGATATCAAATGTAAAGCGTAACAAATTTTCTTATATTGGTTGCAGAAAGCTAAATGAAAGTATACAATTGATTGGTACATGACTCCTAAAGTAAGATCACCACCCCCGCTCCTTTTTTTTTTAAAAAGTTGTCAAAAAATCTACTCCTCTCACTTACCTTCTAGAAAAAACGTCTTATCATCTAATTTGTATATCGTTGTCAACATTTTAATATACAAGTGGAAAGGAAAAATGGGGAAGAATTACTCCTGGTTTTCCGTTTGTTGACAATCTTAGGGTTCAATAATCTTACAGTTGGGCTTTTGAAATATTTAAGAGTTGTAGCACATTTCATTGTTAGTAGTAGAGGAATGAATTAATACTGACTAAACCCATGGAGGTGAATATTATGTAAGTTGAGATGTGTGATATGATGATATCTATAAAGATTAATCTATTGGTATTTATGTCATTACCTTCGTTATCGCCTACCTTTATAATGTTGGCTTACTGTCTAGGTTCGTTAGCAGCAGTAGGCTAAACAAAACTATGCTCAAATCACTGTTAGAATTTCCCATTAGTTGCTAGTAAATTGAACTTCTGAGTCTTCGAGTTGCCTGTAGTGGGGGAGGATAGACCTGATTGATTCCTAGTACTATGAGAACATAACCAAAGGTATATAACCTTATACATTATTGGTGCTGCCTCGTCCTCCAAATCCATGGAATGATAGATCATATAGATGTGCTTTCTCGAGTTGGTGCAGAATATGGATGTTAAATTGTAACTGATTCTTTTCATATCTCATGCTAGACAAAGATTAAGATTGAGATTCATTCTTAATTCCATTTATTAAAAAATTAGAGTAACAAAAATGTGAATTTAGGGAATTATTTAGAATATATAGTTATAGAGTTTTCTTCCAATAAATTTTATATGTGAAAATAAACACATGATGGTTTAATAAAAAATAAAAAAAAAGACCTGATTATTGTGATGCTATCCCCATTATTGGGAGTTCTGACACCGACCGAACTCGGTGACTCCCAAACATTACATATTTAGTTGCACCCGTTTGGAAGAACAAGTCATGTGAAATTTGGAGGAATAAGTTCCTTTAGAAAAAAATGGTGGGGGATGTAATACCTGACAAAAAAAAAGGCGTACCTGAACAATGAACGTTGTTATTGGGGTTTTAGGTCTCATAAGTTGAACTAGAGTATCTTACTATATATATATATAGGAAAAGTTCCAATTGGTATGATAGTCTCTTTCAATTTCTAATTAGTTAATTTAAATTATAAAAAACAACCACCATCAAATTAAAAAAAAAGAAAAAAGAAATAATACCATCAAATAACCAAAAAACAAAAAGAAAAAAAGAGGTTTAAAACTATCAAATTTTTTAATTACTTACAAAAAGTTGTCTCTTAAATTTATTTAAAAAAATCTTTCTAATTTAACAATACTGAATTATTTAATTAAAGTTGTATTTATGATTTTTTTTTAAATGGCACACACATAGAGTGTGTTAAAAACACTAGTGTACTATAATAAAGGCTAGTTATATTGACACACTCTATGTGTGTGTATAATTGAAAAAAAGTATAAAAAAAAATTTAAATTAATAATAGTTTATAAGAAGTTATTGAATTAGAAAAAAGTTAGGCATGAGTTAAATTTAAAAAAAAAAAAAAAAGAAATTACACCGAAAATCTCTTACATTATGTAAAGTAGAAATAAAAACGTATATAATGCCATATAAGTTTTGAGTATGAAACATCTTATAAGAAGGTAGAATATAAACCCGAACTTTTTAGTCCATTAATGATAATTAAGCCCAAATATTCATACAAGTCCATAAAATTTTGTTTAGGGTTAATTAACTTTTGGCAAGAAAGTTGGATTAAGCTTAAATTATTAAGGTGTAGTTAGCAAAATTAAAGGGAATCAAGTGTAGGTGACGGTTATTATATTTTAAAGAACAAGAGTTTGAAGGAAGAACTAAGGAATAAGTGCAAATCATCTTATAGCGATAAGAGAGCTGATTATGGCCAAACGACAAGAATTTCGAGGTAAGCGGGCATTCTCCTTCCTTTAGTATTTATTTACAAATTTTTTCGGGAGAAATGAACAAGCTATAGAGAATTGTAATTACAGTTCTAAACTTTGGTTTAAATATATAAATATACATATATACCTTTAGCATTTATTTACAAATTTTTCGGGAGAAATGAACAAGCTATAGAGAATTGTAATTACAGTTCTAAACTTTGGTTTAAATATACATATATATATATATATATATATATATATATATATATATATATATATATACACACACACACGGACTGGTCACGAGGCTTAAAACCATGCGAACAGCCTTGGGATTTTCAAAGTTGGACCGCCAAAAAAGGGGTACTGATGACTCGATGATTTGTTTATGTAGTTCGTTAGTAGCATATATCCGGATTATGATGTTTTGTGGCTTGTTTTTTAATTGGAGAACTGAATTTGATGATATAAAGGTCGGATATTATAAGAATAAGTCTTAGATTAGATTATTAACCGGGGAAAATCGCTGAAATAGTCCTTAAACTTTTTTACTTTAGTCAAAATAGTGTTTTAATTTTTTTTGTAGTCAGAATAGTTCTCCAATTTTTATTTTTTAGCCAGAATGGTCCTCCAACTTTTATTTTTTAGGATTATCCAAAATAGTCCTTTCATGTGAAATTTATAAAAAATAAAAATAAAAATTTTATGGTGACTACACCATAAAAGGACTTTTTTGGCTAAAAAATAAAAGTTAAAGGACTATTCTGGCTAATCAAAAAGTTGAAGGACTATTTTGACTAAAAAGAAGGTTGAGGGACTATTCTGGCTAAAGTGCAAAAGTTGAGGGACTATTTTGGCAATTTTCCCTTATTAACCGTGAATTACTTGGTTTGTATAATGGAAGAAGAAAATAGGAAATAACCGGTTAATGATGGATGTTGGTTGCGAACAAAAGTACCATAAACGACTTAGAGCAAAAGAAATTTTTTTATATAGAATAAGGTGTATTTTGTGATTTATATTTATTTATATTTTTAATTTTTTAAAAAATATTAAAAATTAAAATATTTTATTTATAAATTAATAAATATAGATACAGACAAGAATTTTCCGATAAGAAGAGTTGACTAAACGTTTTTGGCCGAAATTATTCTTGCCTTCGAGGGCACTAATGACCTGCCAGCATCGGTTTCCTGCCCTGCTTACGTTGCTCGGCTCAGCTTCCTTTTTATTTTGGGTGTATTTTAACGTGTCTTTAGAATATTTTGAGATAGGGAAAAAAACTTTGGTTCATATTTGGGAATCGGAATCGGAATGGAAATTATAAATCCCACTATTGGTATGAGTTTATATCATTCCCCCTTACTTGTTTGGTTTAACATAGGAATGAGTTTCATTATGTTAATAAATTACTCAACTTGAAACCCATGTCACAAGTGGGGAATGAAAGTAGGTATTTTCTAACACTTTCATTCTCATAGAATGATTCCCATAGTGTTCAACCAAACATCATCTATAGGTATCATTAACTTTGATTCACATTCCCCCCTCTCATACCCATAAACCAAATACCTCCTAATTTAATTTTTTATTTTTATTATTAACTTGGTTCTTTATCTATCAAAAAGATAAATCTAGTATCTCATTTTATAAAATTAACTAATTAAATACTTGACTTGTGATTGAAATTATAGACAAACTAACGGAATCCTTAACAACACGTCTATGGCATGTTAAAAGGCACACGATTATCATATTCTTGATCCATTAATTTGTCCATGATAGGTCTAGATTAGTTAATTTTTTTTTAAAGTAAGGGATCAAATTGGTCTGTTGTGATCAATAAGGGACCAAATTGATTGATACACTAAAAATTAGGGAGTAAATTAGTTTTTTTGTTTTTTTCCTTTTGAGATATAATTAAACATATTTTGATATATAATTAGGTACGGTCAAAATGATAGTTCGGGGAATCTTTGCAAAGGACAATGTGAGTGCAAGTTTTTTTGGGCTATCAAACAATATTTGCACGTAAATGTGGTAAGTGGCTTTATTCCTGCCTATTGTTTTACATAAAAATACATATTTATTTTGTTGTATTATGATACAAAATTTCTTTACGAAAATAACGTGTTTTTGTTTGTTTAAACTTTATATTCCACGGTATTGAATGAAACGGTACTATGTGATTGTAATTATATCAAACTGTGTTATTTAAAAGTAGTTTGGATTGGTTTATAGTTTATTTACGACTGTTGATTAAGAAGGTTGGATATTTTGGGTTTTGTATGTAATTTATGTGTCGTAATTATGGGTCATTTTAGAGTAATTGGCCATGGCGACCACACTACATTGGAGTTAAATGTGTAGCCGTGACATAGGTTAGAGTGGTGAAATCCAACTTGTGACCCAAGTCATGGGGGTGATGTTTGACTCGTGACCCAAGTTACTCATGTTGTCTCGATAGTTAATAACTTGTGTTTGATATTTTTGTGTTTCATGGTCATGGTCATGCATAACTAGTAAATATGGCATGTTGGTTTTGCTTGATTAATTTGAGAATTTCAATACTTATTGTATTATTGTGCCACTACTTGATCTATTTGGTTAGAAATTTAGTTACTTATGAAGCTGTGAGTTCACCTCATTATTGTTACCTCTTTTCAGATATTTAAGGATTAAAAGGATCTTATAGAATAAAGCCATGTGGATGTGAATCTCAGTGGAGTTCCCTAGTTTGGATTTTTGTTTTGTGTGATGTAATGATATATTTGAATCTATCATTTGGATGTAAGATTATATGTTTGGAAGGTTGTTTTGTTATGGATTTATAGTCATTTAAGGTGTTATTATAAAGTAGCTTTGGTTCTAAATAGATATAATACTTCAATTTCGAATGTTCAGAAGTTAAAAACTTGGGACGTGATAATATGTGTGTATGTGATAGAGAGTGTGTGTCAATGTGCACATGAGATATAGTGAGTGTATGTGTATCAAAGAGAACGTGCATGTGAGATAGAAAACGTGTGTGTGAAAGAAAGACAAAAAGTGTGTGAATGTGTGGATGAAAGTTTTTTTTTATTATTATTATACATATGTGAGAGAGAGTGTGTGCGTATGTTGAGATAGTGTGTGAATATGAAAGATTGTGCGTGAATGTGTAAGGGAGAGCAGGTCTCAGTAAGAATGTGTAAGAGTAACATTGCTTTTGTGATTGATTATGTTTGAGAGAATGTGTGTGTGTGTGTAAAAAAGTGGGTGTCTGGTTGTGTTGGAGAGTGTGTGAAATTGTATGAGAGAGAAATAGTGAGTATGAAGGAATGTGAGAGAGAATGTGTATGTTATAGAGTGCATTTAGGAAAGTGTGTGTGAGAGAGTGTCGGAATGTGTGTATAAAAGAGTGGGAGAGTTTGGGAGTGCTTGGTTGGAGGGAATGAGTACAAAGAATCAAAGTAAATGTCATACTACTTGCTTGGTTAATGGGTATGGGCATATTTGAAATTTTGAAGTCATACCTAAAAATTCAACAACTCCCCCATACCCAAGTGAATTGGAGGTGAGGGAGGGTTTGTGGTTGATTCAAAGATTTGAAAAGAAAATCATAAAAATTATTTCTTACTCAACCATTTTCCTATACTCTTCTCTCATATTCTTGTCATCATCATCGCGCCAGCCACCTCTTCCCTGGAATCCCCTACCCCAACACTTCTTCATATTTTGTATTTTCAAACCTGTCACCACCATCATGCCACCCACCTCCTCTCTAGCACCCCCACCTCAACCGTCTTCATCCTCTATATTCTTTATATTCCATCACCACTATCATGCCACCCACTTCCTCTATGCCTCGCCTCACCCAACTCTATTCCTCTTCTCTCCTCTCACATCCCTCATCCATCCTGCTACTCACATCGCTCTCCCCCTCACCCTGGTTTTGTTTAGCTCTCCAATCGGAGTTAATGGATGAAGATCTATCAAGTTTCATGGTAGATCTTGAGGTATAAGGTTTTTTTGATTTCATTTCTTTAGACTTTTATTAGATGATAGAGACATGGAAGTTCCAATGGTAATCTTCGATAGTCTATAATAATAGTAGTTGCAAATTTAGAGAAATATAAATATTAATAATTTAATATGACAGTCATTCCTAACCAAGTCTTACCAAGCACTAGTTGTTTCAATGAATCCATTGAATAAAATCCATACTAATTCTGAATTTTAGGTATAATTTAGATTGCGATTCTAATTTCAAAGCACAAACCATGCACCCCTGAGTGTGTATGTCTGTGAAAGACAATGCATATATGTGAGAGTGTGTGTTTTTATGTGTGAGAGAGTATGTGTAAAGTGAGAGAAAATGTATATGAATAAGTGTGAGGAAGAGAATGTGTGTATAAACTGTGTACCGTGTATTTCTACATTTATTTAAAGAGAGAATATACACAAAGTGACAAAGGAACTAACGTGTCATTAGATCCAAAAAAGAAGGAATGAAATCCGACGGAATATCTAAAATCAAGGGATTGGTGATTCAATAATATATTGTCACATGAAATGGTTTTGATAAGTGGTCATGAATTTGTGATAAATCATTTTCCTTAAAATTTAGCAGATTAAGTGAAAAAAATTTCACTTAAAAATTTGAATGTAAATTAAATAATGTTTAATGTATTAAATGAAAAGAGAATTTTTCTATCAACATGTTAAATTTAAAAAATTCATTGTAACCAATTAATTTAAACATTAACTAGAAATATCAAACAGAGCCTAAGTACCCTTCTATCAGTCCACGTCACTAGGCAGACTATCGCGCCCAATCTATGAAAACAATTGGACGAAAATACCATCCCCACTAACACTTTTGCCGCAAACTCAAAAATGTTTTAGTGGTCGTGGACTCTGGAGCATTTCCATCTCCAAATGCTATTTTCCATGCTAGTCCTCTCACCATTCAAGATTTTCAAGCCGACAAAGTGGCTATTGTTGGGAAGTGGAAAAGCAAGGTCAAAACATTTGCTATTGAGTGATGAGGAATGGAGATAAAAGCCTAGGGGCATATTTGGATTTAGACTTTGAAATTGAGGGTGGATTTGTCATTCAACAGAGATCAAGGATAGTTTAGAGACAAGAACAGCTTGAAAGGGTTAAATGAAAGCACCCTAAACCCCAAGGGTGTTATTGTATTTAACTCTTTTTAAACATTCTAAAACATTGTGTTGTTATAATTAGTGTTTCTATCTCAAAGAATCCTGTGCTTTATATTGGAAATTGCCTAAGGCTAGTCGAAACTTAAGAGTTAAGACTGATGGATCTACAACGGAAAATCGAGGCTTAGCAGGATGCAAAAGTGTCTTCGTTTTTGACCAAGGATAGTGGGATTAGAAATGGCATCGTATCCATTTATTATTAGGTCATGCCCGTATTTAACCTATTTATTTTTATCAAAGATGTATTAACCTATTTGACAAGTTAACAAGACTCGTAACTCATTTAAATTAAAATCTCAAGTTTTACTTCTTTAATAAATTTAACACAGCAAAGATAAACCACGTTCTCACAGCAACTTTGAATATATTCTTTGGTGATGTAAAGTGGAGGGGCCAAAGATTCGACATTGGTTGATAGCTAAGAAAGAGTCTAACTTATAAGGCAGGGGGCCACCCCTCCCGTGTGAGGTGCTTTTTCAAGTGCAAAACCTGAGGTTCCGGCCAAAGCGGACAATACCTCACATGAGCGTCACCTTTCTCTATCACGACAAATTCTAGCATCAATATAATGGCACCGTCTACAGGACCCTCAGACTGTACACAAGACTCATCCTTAGCTGGGGGCTTGTGGTTATGTAAAGTGGATGGGCCAAAGGTCCCACATTGGTTGATAACTAAGAAAGAGTCTAGTTTATAAGGTTGGAGGCTATCACTCCCATGTGAGATGCCTTTTCAAGGGAAAAATCGTGAGATTCCGGCCATAGCGTGTCACGCCCCAAAAACGGGACCGTAACACGCCGCGCTAATGGTACACCGGACCAAAGCGCAAGGCACAAACGAACAGAGCAACAAACTTAACCGCAATGTAATAGAACCATCAAGCCATTTCTTAACTATAAAACCAAATATTTCATTTTACACAAGAATACGAATTACAAAATTTCTTCTTAGTATAAAAGATGCTACAACAAAAATAAAGTTCATCAATCCAAAACCTATCTAATACACTACCCCTCTCCAAACAAAAGAGAAGCTTGGAAGATTATCCGCAGAGTCCTACCAGTAATATGGAGTCTGGAGAAAATCTACAAGCTGCTAACGTGGTGGGGAATCCAAAACGAGCACCTAATCTGAAAAATTATAGCGCGGCGTGTTAGCGGTCCCGTTTTTGGGGCGTGACACGCTTATGGCCGGAAGCATTACGAAAAAAGAAAACAAAAGGCATCTCACATTTATGAAGCCTCCAGATGTGTATAAAAGACAGATTTCTTAAAATGTCTCATGCCATTTAAATGTCAATAAACCATAATCATAAGTAGTTTCTAAAATGTCTCATGCCAATTAAACGTCAGGCATGTCCAAAACATAGCCAAAAAGATCCAATCATTTCAAAACATAGTAAGTATAGTTTCAATCCGGAATTTAATAAAGCATAGCGAACAAATCCAAGTACAGTTTCAAAAATAGCATGAGTATCTTTTAGGCTCCAAAGTATGACCTACGTACTAGCCGATCTAGTAATCTACCACACCTACTAGTCCGACCGGAGGTCAAGTTATCCCATCACAAGACCCCGTATCGAGAGTTCATAACATTCACGAAGTCACCACGGCGTCCCATGGATGACTATAGAACCGTGCACCCCAAATCAAACATTTCCAAACACATCCAAAATTATATACCACGGTCATCTATGAGCCAAAACAGTCATAAAATGCTTTCATATCAAAAGAGTTTGCAAACATATCATTAGATTAACATAAGATAGCTTGGTCCCGATTTCATATATAATAATTCCAAAACTTGGTAAAAGTGCAGTTCCAACATCATACACATTTTAAAATCCATCCAAACATATTTCAAAAATCGTTAAACAAAATACAAGTAGAAGAGAATCTATGTTACCCACCTATTAAAGCAAAAATTGCACAAAGATCACATTCTTTGTAGCTAGTGGTTTTCTAAGAGTCTGTCCGGAAACCTATATCTGTTTTAGGTCTCCACTGTCTCTTACACAGTCTCTAGATCTTTATACTAAACTACATTTGGATTTCTGGACCATAATTGTGTATAAGAGACAGGCATTAAGGTGTCCCAGTTAGAAAAACTGAAAAACTTCGCCTCTCCCTAGGCTATAAGTAGGTTATCCTCCCTGCCAACAAAATCCAATTCCAAGGTATTCAAGGGACCTTGGTTACAACCCAACTCAAAACAAAATATTCAACCAACCAACAAAATCCAATTCCAAGGTATTCAAGGGACCTTGGTTACAACCTAACTCAAAACAACATATTCAACCAACCAACAAAATCCATAAATAGAAAGATTCACCGGAGCAATAGCCGGGACTATATCAATAGCATTCCACAACAAAGGAAAACACCTAAAACCATCAAAATATCATCAAAGATCCTTCAAACATAACCAATTAACCCAAATTATCCTAGTTGCGCTCCCAGTCCACTTGGTTTCAAGTCTCAATTCCTGTTGAAAGTACACCTCCGGCCTGTCTCTTAGAACATCAGAAGAAAAGCATAAACATAAGCATTATAGTTAGACATTTGAGGCTCATATGGTATAAAAACCCTAACTCATAATCTTAAAATTTGTAATCTATCCATGGAAAGTAATGTTAAAAATCAACCCCAATAACTTCCCAACCTCCAGAACACTAAAAACAATTATAACATACATAAATCACAACTTATAAGGCTGCAAAGAGGTTTTCTCAGCCATAAATAATCCTACAAAACTTGAAATTAAAGCTTAAATTGTCAGGATGATGAGTTTAAAATCTCACTACAATATGCCCCGTGCCCTGTTTAAATCGCGTAAATCGAAAAATTTGCCGAATTGAAAAACGAATAAGTTGAAGTACTTTATGACTAAAAATAATATGAAAAAACATTTTAAACCAGTTAAAATCAAAGATCAAAGCTATTAAAATACTGGGTTTCACATTCTACCCCCCTTAAACAAAGTTTCGTCCTCGAAACTTACGGAATCACGAAGCAAACAAAGCTGGATACTTCGATCTCATGAGGCTCTCAAGCTCCCAGGTAGCTTCTCGCTCAGAATGATTAGACCACAAAACCTTCACGTAGGGAATAACTTTATTCCTCAATGTCTTATCTTGTCATCTTTAATGAGAATAAACACCATTTCCTAGATGTCTGGCCAAGATAACCTAGATGGTTAGAGGATCCTCCTCAACTGAGAGACATGGAAGGTATTATGAATTCTAGACAACTCCGGAGGCAAAGCCAATTGGTATGCCAAATCACCAACCTTGTTCAACACCTCATAGGGGCCTATATAGCGTGGACTCAACTTTCCACCTTTCCCAAACCTAGCTACCCCTTTAGTCGGCGATACTTTCACAAACACTTTATCCCCAATCGCAAACTCCATTGGCTTTCTCTTGCGATCCGCCCTGCTCTTCTGACGATCTTGAGCCGCTTTCATTTTCTGGCGAATTTAGCAATTTTATCAATCAGGTGTCGTCAAAGAATGGTTAATGATGGCCCCTTTGAAGAGTTTTTATACATATGTAGCTGTGTATCTTATACACTTTGTACGGTGTATAAGAGACAGACTAGGAGGACTCTGTGATCATCTAGATGTGTATCTTATACAGGTGTTATCGGTGTACTAAGCTTGAAGTCTATGGCACAAGCTCTCAACATATCCTCTAATGTCCGAATAGTACGCTCGGATTGGCCATCTGTCGAGGATGATAAGCGATACTAAGACTCAAAGTTGTGCCACAAGCTCTCGGTAGGTTGTCCGAACACGGACAGGTCCATCAGAGCTCAGAAGATGGACGAGTTTTAGGCACACCGAGCAGCGAGATCAATCTCCGATCAGTGAAGTTCACTAATGACTGTCTCTTAGTACACATCTTTAGCAGCTTTTAGATTTTCTGGGCGGACTTCGTTAGGCGGTCAACAATCACCCATATCTTGTCTCTTATACACATCTATCTCAGTCGGTGACAGTTCAGCAGCCGTCGCCGCCATGCCGGTCTTGTGGTATCTCCAATGATCGTAGTAAACCATTGGGCCTTTGGTGTTCACCTTAACTCTTGACACACCAAACATCTCGCCACAAAGTTTCCTTGGTAGTGGGTTGGATAGGAAGCATGTTTGAATCATGCGTGTGGCTAATCGGTAAAAATTTCAGTTTGATAGTAAAGAGGAATTCCAACCATAGGTTGTTGCTCTAATGTTGTAATAGCTGTGCCTTATACACATTTCTGATCGCGATCCCAGGTTTGTATCCAGGTTCTGGACAACCTACCAGCTGTCTCTTATACACATCTAGATGTGTATAAGAGACAGGCATCAGGCCGATCAGACCGATTCAGTAGTTGCAGGTGAAAAGATACTTGAGACTTTGATGATCGGTGAACACTTCACACCGCTCTCCATACAGTAATGCCTCCAAATCTTGAGAGCAAACACTATCGCAGCTAACTCCGGATCATGAGTAGGATAATTGCTCGGCTTAAGTTGCCTCGATGCATAAGCTATCACCTTATCTGGTTGCATCAAAACACAGGTGGAAACCTGTCTCTTATACACATCTAGATGTGTATAAGAGAAATCCTCCGAACCGAAGGTAATGTCAACACTGGAGTGTCACCAACCTATGCTTAAGCTCTTGAAAGCTTGCCTCACACCGATCGACCATACAAACTTGGTTCTCTTCCGGGTAAGCCGCGTCAAAGGGAAGCAATTCGTGAGAAATCCTCCACAAATTTCCTATAATAACCAGCTAAGCCAGAAAACTCCGCACCTCGGTGAGACACATCTAGGTAGGATCAACGGATGGCCTCTAGAGGCTCGGCATNATTCCGCTCGGAGAATAAACCAAGATATCATCGATGAAGACCACTACACATACATCAAGATAGTCCTTGAACACCCTATTCATCAACTCCATAAAGGCTGCAGGGGCGTTAGTTAAACCAAAAGGCATAACCAAAAACTCGTAGTGGCCATAGCGAGTCCGAGCGGTCTTAGGTACATCCTCTTCCTACATTTTCTAGATGTGTATAAGAGACAGGCTTTAATGACCTATGGTCAGAAGTACTTGGGTAAGATTGATTTGCGGTCCGGCCGCACATAAGCCAAATAGCTCTCACAACCCCACATTACTGGTAGGACTCTGCGGATAATCTAGCTTCTCTTTTGTTTGGACAGGTGTAGTGTGGTAGATAGGTTGTTGTATTGATGAATTTTGCATCTGAAACATCACATACCTCTCTTTACAATTAATCGTCGCACCATTAGCCGCCAACCAATCCATACCCAAAATCATCTCAAAGTCTTATATCGGTAACTGAATAAGGGCTCAGGGGCCCTGTCTCTTATACACATCTAGATGTGTATAAGAGACAGGTTAGATGGATAAGGATCCTCTAACCATCTAGGTTTATCGGACAGACATCTAAGAAAAGATCTAGCTACAAATGAATGTGATGCACCGAGAATCAAATAAAGCATAAGCGGTATGGAATTCACTAAGATCGTGCCGCAACTCGAATCGGTCCGATCGGCTCGATGCTTTGACTCAACGCATGCACCTCGCCCGAGTCCTCCGCCTCTTGTCCTCGGGCGGACCACCCCGCACTCCACTAGTCCGCCTCGATTTGGTGCGACCTTAGGACAATCTCGATCAAATGGCCGTGCTCGCCACATTTAAAGCAAGCTCCATCCTCCGATAACACTCCCCAGAGTGTAGTTGACCACAATACCGGCATGGCGGCGACGGCCGAATCACACCGATGAGATGTGTATAAGAGACAGATTCCGGGGACAGTTTCTAGCTCATTATTTTCCCCCGTCCATCAGAGCTCAGAACCTGGATGACCAGGACAGTTGGCCCGGACAGGGACTCTTATACACATCTAGCTGTGTATAGGAGACAGCCACCACCGCGTCCGACGGCATCCAGCCGATAAAACTCATCCATCTTCTGAGCTCTGATGGACGGGGGAAAATAATGAGCTAGAAACTGTCCCCGGAATATCTCCCAAGTCACAGCTGTCTCGATGTGGGCATCTAGATGTCATACGGTCTGCCACCACTTGGCCGCCTCAGCAACCAAGATTTTAGCAGACCTGTCTCTTATACACATCTAGATGTGTATAAGAGCCATATGGCTGTCCTAGGACGCGTCCTGGTCGTAGGAGGAGGCGCTGACGGCCCTGCCTCGTCCCTAGAGGAGACTGCAGGCCTAGTAACACTCTCTGAAGCTGACTCGGCTACAGGGATCTCCTGCAGCGGATCCCCACCAGCCGAACGCTCCCCAGGCTGGGGGTCCTGCTGTGCCGAGCCTCTACCGCGACCTCTAGAACCAGAACGCGTCCTAGGCGGCATACTAGCTGATAAGAATCAAAGACGAAATCATGAGCAAAGAATAACTCACTACCAAAAGCTTGAGCACAAACGAACAGAGCAACAAACTTAACCGCAATGTAATAGAACCATCAAGCCATTTCTTAACTATAAAACCAAATATTTCATTTTACACAAGAATACGAATTACAAAATTTCTTCTTAGTATAAAAGATGCTACAACAAAAATAAAGTTCATCAATCCAAAACCTATCTAATACACATCTAGATGTGTATAAGAGACAGAGAAGCTACTTTACACATCTAGTTGTCTATAATTCACAGTTACCTTCCATGACTCTCAGTTGAGGAGGTTTTAAGAAAACATAAAGATAATAACATTTATGAAAAGCCATAGTCATAAAGAAATTTTTAAAATGTCTCATGCCATTTAAATGTCAATAAACCATAATCATAAGTAGTTTCTAAAATGTCTCATGCCAATTAAACGTCAGGCATGTCCAAAACATAGCCAAAAAGATCCAATCATTTCAAAACATAGTAAGTATAGTTTCAATCCGGAATTTAATAAAGCATAGCGAACAAATCCAAGTACAGTCAGTCAGTCTGACCGGGAGGTCAAGTTATCCCATCACAAGACCCCGTATCAGAGAGTTCATAACATTCACAGAAGTCACCACGGCGTCCCATGGATGACTATAGAACCGGTGCACCCCAAATCAAACATTTCCAAACACATCCAAAATTATATACCACGGTCATCTATGAGCCAAAACAGTCATAAAATGCTTTCATATCAAAAGAGTTTGCAAACATATCATTAGATTAACATAAGATAGCTTGGTCCCGATTTCATATATAATAATTCCAAAACTTGGTAAAAGTGCAGTTCCAACATCATACACATTTTAAAATCCATCCAAACATATTTCAAAAATCGTTAAACAAAATACAAGTAGAAGAGAATCTATGTTTCTTACCTATTGAAGCTGGGGGTACTAAGATGTATTTCTGAACGCGATCGCCTGCGGTAGGTGGAGTGGTACCTAAAACAGATATAAGAGACTCTTAGAAAAGATGTAGAAGTTAAAGAATGACTAGGGAAGCGAAGAACGACGCGAAACGATAGAAAACGACACCAACAACTCTTTGGTCAAAAATGACCTATTCACAAAAACCACCCAACTTCGACAAGCTAAAACCTCAGTCAAAACACTTAGTTAACCCCTCAAATTTGTATTACAGCTAGATTAGGAGATAATAAGCTCAGTTTTCGAAAAACTGAAAACTTCGCCTCTCCCTAGGCTATAAGTAGGTTATCCTCCCTGCCAACAAAATCCAATTCCAAGGTATTCAAGGGACCTTGGTTACAACCCAACTCAAAACAAAATATTCAACCAACCAACAAAATCCAATTCCAAGGTATTCAAGGGACCTTGGTTACAACCTAACTCAAAACAACATATTCAACCAACCAACAAAATCCATAAATAGAAAGATTCACCGGAGCAATAGAATACCTTGGAAGATGGCCTTCTCACATACAAAGGAAAACACCTAAAACCATCAAAATATCATCAAAGATCCTTCAAACATAACCAATTAACCCAAATTAATCCTAGTTGCGCCAAACTTCCGCTTACTTACAAAATGAAGGGAAATCTATTCCACTTGGTTTCAAGTCTCAATTCCTATCCAAACTAACCTTAAAACACTCTTAAAACATCATTAAAAGCATAAACATAAGCATTCATAGCATAACATTCTAGGCTCATATGGAAGACAAAACCCTAACTCATAATCTTAAAATTTGTAATCTAACCATGGAAAGTTGTTAAAAATCAACCCCAATCACTTCCCAACCTCCAAAACACTAAAAACAACCCATAACATACATAAATCACAACTTATAAGGCTGCAAAGAGGGTTTTCTCAGCCATAAATAATCCTACAAAACTTGAAATTAAAGCTTAAATCATAAAGCCCATAAGCCATAAATGCTAAAATACATAAAATTTTACCTTCCAAGTGATTCCTACTTGAAATCCAAGAAAATTTTGGGAGAAAATGGAGGAGAAGTTCCTCATTTTTCTTCCAGCTGCTCTCTTATAGATGTCTAGATGTGTATAATCTGTCTCTTATACACATCTAGATGTGTATAAGAGTCAACTTTGGAATTTCTACACATCTAGATGTGTATAAGAGACAGGAGCCAGGGGTTTCTTAATTTGCTCCTAAATCATTATGGCATTTCTAGATCTGTATAACACTCAGGATCATGTCAATGCACTAATTTCAGGTATAAATCCAAATGAATGACCCGTTTACCCGCCGGTACCGAAATCGCGTAAATCGAAAAATTTGCCGAATGGTTCTAACGAATAAGTAGAAGTACTTTATGACTAAAAATAATATGAAAAAACATTTTAAACCAGTTAAAATCAAAGATCAAAGCTATTAAAATACTGGGTTTCACATAGCGGACAACACCTGACATGAGCTACGAAAAATTTAAGCTGGGATTAGCTCGTGTGTAGTATCGTCCAAAGTAAAATTGAGCACCACACGTAGTACCCACGTCTGGATTACTTGAAAATAAAAAGGGCGGGGCTATGTCCCCCGGGGTAGGCTCCGATATTCATTAGATGACATAGTCAGTACTTCGACCAGAGAGTAAAATTGAATAAGAATTTAGAACTTGAATAATTAGGAAAGTAATTAATTGAATCTGACCATTCACTTTGATATTTATACCTGAAACCGGTGGATCATATTGATCCGTGGGTTGAATATATAATATTTGACCTATTCGGGCCTATTAGAACCACATGAGTAAAATTACTAAAATACCTTTAGTAGACTTGGGCTCGGAGCCATGTGTAATATTGTCATTAGGTGTATTATTTTGGCATCATCATTTGCCTCCCAGTCTCAAGTCGAAATTTTTCGGGTTGAGAGTGCCAAGTATTTGATGCTTTGTTTGCACCTCGGCCAGAGCTGTAGTATTGACTGGATCCAATTTCATGATTTAGAAAATTATTTTCTAGAGAAAAATATTTTTCATATTTATTTGAGAATTGTTTAAAATTTTTTTATCTACCAGAGTAGAAAAATAAAAGATTTAATTACACTGGAGTGTACCTGAGTCAAGGCTTAAATTGTTATATTAATAGCAAACTTTTCTTGGAGTAAAATATCTTTGGAATTTCTCTGTCACTGGTACCAATACTGCTGCAGACTTCCCTATTGCTGCGGAGTAGTGTTACGGAGTAGTGCTGTAGAGTAATGCTGCAGGATTCCCTATTACTGTGGACTTCCTTACTACTATAAAGTAGTGTTGTGAAACTCTTTATTGTTGTGGAACTACATATTGCTTTGGAACTTCTTACTTGAATATCCCATAATTTTAGAATTTTGAATTGTTTTAGTACTATTACAATTCCACGTCTAGGAAACACCATTATTACTATTATTAGTCCACGGCAACTTATCAATACTAGCGCAAGGCCACGTGTCAATACTTCCAGTAAGTACTATCAACTTTAAAGCCTTGTTTTATGCTTTGATTTTTTTTGATTTTTTTTTTTTTACGTACACTTAAGAAATTAGAAATCAAAACACCATAGGACTTTGTAAAAGCTGTCTTCATGCAATGAATATCCGGCTTGTGCAATTAATACCTACTGCCACGGATTTATCTAACTAAATCCACGTGTTCCTTTGATAATTTCATATATTCGATTTTGGACCTAACAAATTCCAATAATTAATTCCTAGGTTTAAAGTTTTCCACGGAAAAGAACAATATCATGAAAAATTCTACAATAACCAATCCCAACTCCATAACATCCAAAGTAAACCACAGATTTCCTCGTGACAATGATGCACCCTTCTTCTTGACCGACCATAGTTCTTCCTTAGATATGGGTATCTCTGCTTTCCTAGTCAACCTTGGTTTCGATAATGACGTCAGGGATGACTATACGAAAATTGATGACGACCAAGACTTTGATGATGACCAGAATATTAACAATAGTCTTGCACTCGGAACTATTGATACCTTAGATTTTTTTTTAACTATGATGACGGAACCGGTTGGGATAGTGAAAAAGGCATAGTTGATGCAGGAGTGTCCCTGAGTCTGACGAGGCTCAACAACCTATGCCAGGGGTGTCCGAGCTCTTACATCCATCATATAAACACAAGGGACATGGTTTTCCACCGTATACACCCAAGGAGTGTGGTTTTCCACTGCGTAGACCTAGAGTGAACTTGTCTATTACCACTACCTCCTATGCAGGTATGCCACCATTGCCCTCATATGTTGGCCATGGCAGGGAACAGCCACACCGTAATTCTAACGTAGTAGTTGAGATGAAAGTAGAGCGTGGTGAATTAAGTGGGGGTGATGCTTTTCCTCTTTCCCAAGGAAAAATTAAAGGGATTCTGAATGAAGACAAGAACATTTATTCTCAACTACTCGTGGCCGATGTCGATTTGAATTTGATTGAGAAATGGCTTGAACAATATCATATTCTTGATGACATGAAGGTCAAGGCACCAGGACCAAAGCGTAGACTTTGTTTGAATTACAAGGATTACGTATCTGTATATTTGGTTCAATAGGAGGCAGGGTTGAGGTTTTCATTACACCCATTGATTTTGGAAATCTTGAATCATTATCAAATCGGATTCTTTGAGTCTGTCTCTTGGATAGATTTTTGCTAAGTTTTTTGGATGTATTAATGCATTTATTCTCGCCTGCTGAAATCGGGGAGTGATTCTTTCCTTACCCTTATTTAATCACTATTTTTGAATTTCGTCTATTGTACTCAATATCACTTTTAGTTTCAGATCCAAAATGAGTTTACTTGAGGGTTCACAGCCCCAGAAGAAGACATGGAGGAAAAAATATTTCTTATTAGAGACAAGAAATTAATGCACGAAACTAGCAAGCCACAATTAAAAGGTTCCATTTTTATAATTAATTTACCACATCATCTGAGGCCAACCAATTGGCAGAAAGCCTGTAAAGGAGCAGTTAAAAATAAGGTGAACTGACTTCCAGAATGCATTATGTCACAGTCAGTCGGGTTTTTAAATGATGGCCTCAGGGGAGAAAGGAATAAAGCAGCTGTTTCTCCTCTTTCTGTTCATGCAGAACCTGAGAGCAAATGGTATATCAGTAATTTGGAAGGGGGAAGACAGGTTCAAGTAGTCTTTGATGTACGTCACCCTTCAAATCTCAAACTAGCATTCAAATAAAAAATAAACAACTCCAGAACTAGCAGTCAAAGAAAACATAAAGCAGTAGAAAATATTTGCATGACAATTTTAAGAATGTCTTCAGTAGATAACAAGCCCTTCAAAAGAAATATGAAAATCAGCACAACAGAAATCATGTGCCTGAGATGCCAGAGAGCAGCTTAGGCTCAATTTGGCTCAAAGCTCAGATCAGCCCAATTTTAGTCGGGTGCTCAAGTTGTCCAATCTAGTTGAGGTCGACTTTGCAGGTACTTGGCTCAAAAGCAAGCTTAATTGAGCTATACATAACTATATATGTGTGTGTATTTATTTATATAATTTGAATATTTGTATTAATATAAGCTATGATGACAAAAAGAACGTTTTGGACAAAACATATAAACTATTTGAGTCGAGTCGAGTCAAGCTCAAGTAACATAATTTATCACAAATTTGAGCTCCAGCTGGGATTTAGTTACTTAATTGAGGGTGACTTTAGGTACTTTTAGCTGAGATAGAGCTTGAAAACCTAGATGTTCAATTATATGGCACAATAAAGGGGAGGGAAAGGAAGGAAATATGATGGTTTGTGAACAAGAGAAAAGATAAATGAATAAGAAAGAAATCAAAAACAACTTTCTCTCAAGTATATACTGGAATGCTATACACTTGAAGCCTCCTAAAATCAGAGTTAGGAAGTATGTTTGGGGCTTGGGGGAGAAATGATTAATAAGGACCTCAAAGATTAACAATGCTGAAAGATTAAAGGCAACAGTGGAAGTGAAGATCTAAATCAAAAGCTAACATCTGACATATCCCACAATCCTCCAGCAAGGTCACTTACACAAACTAAAACATCTGAACCAGATACAGCAGGTCAAGAATAAGTCAGGTGAGTTGAACAAGTAACAGAGTTTTGACAAACATGCCTTGAATGCATGGCTATTGTCACTGTCTACAATCAAGAAAATGGGCCTTCTTGTAAAATGGATAGGAATTATATCACCAGGATACAAGTTATTTGAACCTGAAATAAATTAAGCATTAGTAAAAGTGAATGGAGACTGATTCGGCTAAGGAGGTTGGGCAACAGCATCTCAGGGGACGGCATACTATTCAACTAATGGTAATAACTGCATCTAATTCTACAATTTCTTGATAGTAAGCAAATAGGATTTACCATATATACCCACCTCTATCTCTGCTAGGATCTAACCACAAACAACTCTCAAAATAGTGACTCGAGTCTCCCTTGTCATTGACAAGGTTTTCTTGCAGATAGCTACTCTTTTCATGGTAACTGTGGTTAGACTTCGAAGATTTTCTTGAGCTTCCTGAGCTTTCACTCGTTGAAACACTTCCATGATCTGCATTCCCTGAAATGATCACAGATACCATACTTCACAATTATAGTGCATGTTTTGCTCATGTTGGTTAAAAAAAGTGCAACTAAAGTTTACCTGTAGCTGACAGGTATAATAGCATGACACTATCTAGGTGCTAGCTCTTCACAAATAGTAGCAATGACCTGGGATTTACAAATTACAAAGTAGACACCTGTAACTAGAGGCTTAATCGTTTTCCTCACAAAAAAAATAAAAAATCAATAAATAGAAAACTAGAAGATTAACTGTCAAATCTAGAAAATGACATGTACTTGAGCGCAACAATATGCAATGCTTGACATGTTTTTAGTTATATCAGGGCCTAAGTGGAACAACTTTTGGTCCTTATTAGGCATTAGCAGACTCAAAGATCTTGGACCTACAGTTTTTATCACACCAGCAGTCATTATAAAGTGCACATTGCAAAGATTCTGCTGGGAAGGCTACGGAACAAGTGAATATGCCATGCAGAGTAGTAAACTGGTACGAGCCAGTAAGCAAGAGTGTTAAGAGGGTCTAGACCACCTAAGACATTTTCTGCACCCCAGAGGGCCCAGATTACCCCCATGTTAGGCTTAGAACCAGCACCTGGCTGTTGCCCTTGCCTGGCAAGCCCTAGGCTAGGGTCAATTGTATGAGCGAATGCACTAAGAATCTCAGATACCTACAAATCTAAGATAGACACCCTTAAAATAGTCGAGGGAAGAACACTATAATACATATGGCTAAGGGCCTTGAACAGCTTAGAATATAAAAAGCAAGACTTTTTTTTTTTCTGTGGTAACTAGAAAAGGAGCCTACTTAGATATGCAGATATTATTATACAAATCTAATAACTTTCCCCAAGTCTCTTATTCAAAGGACCCATTGAAAGGTTCCAACACACAATGTAAAAACATTAATAAACTCATTGAATAGTTTT
Source organism: Cinchona pubescens (assembly GCA_025175665.1). Taxonomy (NCBI): domain Eukaryota; kingdom Viridiplantae; phylum Streptophyta; class Magnoliopsida; order Gentianales; family Rubiaceae; genus Cinchona; species Cinchona pubescens. The sequence continues at coordinate 443,851 of JANKKI010000179.1, forward strand.
CAGAACTTGCTGCTATCAATTGCGTGACAGAAGGGTGGATTATAGATTTACGTGATGGATCTGTCATATCAGTTGCCAAGTTTATACTGATGAGTCCTGAAGCTGCAGACAGATCGACCAAAGCACCATTCTCTTGTGATTCTACTTGATGGTTTTGATAGAAAGATCCACTAGGTTTCCATTCCAAACATTGCAGCATTCTATATAAAGAATCCAGATTTATTTCTGCAAATTTGACCTATAATGACAAATGCAGAGAGTTAATAATTTGATTGATAAATTAGATACAACCTAGAATATAAAGAAGAAATTACCTCATTTTTGCCATAGCTTATTAGTAGAGCTTCTCCAAATTTTAAAACCATCTTAGCATGGAAGCGGGCCACATATGGAAGAGAGGATGGATATGAATCAAATAAGGCACAGAATCGTAAAGGTCGAACATTTAAGAAGGATGCATCTGCTTTGGTAAATCGAAGAATCTCTTGCAAAACCAGTCTCCATTCTTTGAAGTTCGTAGTATCCTGTGATAAACATGGTTCAAAGTCGCGGTCGCGGTAACGGTAGCGGAACGTATCGTTCCACATCGGTCTCGGTGTATCGGTCGCGTATCGGGCAATATACATATTTCATTATACATGAAGTTTAAAAAATTCTAAAGAGAAAATTAAAAACTATACAAAACCACATGAATCTACCGCCTCTGTCTTTCCAAGAATTTCCATTTGGCCCTGTTCCCCAAGAACCTCTTCTTGGAGCAGAAAATTTAGATTGATGATTTTCTGCTCATTTTTCTCTTGCAACAACTGCTTTCAACTGCTTCAATGCATATCTGGAACAAATTCATGTTCAATTCCTCAAATCTTGGCCGAGTAATCATCAACTGAAAATCAATACCCTCAAACAAGGCGTCAATCTCTACTAGATGCTGGTTCTCTGGAATCAGAACACTTGGTTGAGAATGGCGTAAGATTTTCTTGTATGAAACCAACTCCAGATCTGTAATTAACAGAAAATTATTAAAGCTGATATAAAGGCTAAGGTAGCAAGCGTATCACCTTTACTTAAGAAAGATAAGACTGCAAAAGCTCAGATGGACAAGAGATGAATAGTAGTAGGAATTTTTGGTAGGAAGAAGAGCAAATGTAGTACTGCAATGATCCTGTTGATGTTTGTTTCCATCACAAGGATAGCTTGAAGAAGTGATGGGAGATGTTACCTCGCATCTCTCAGCCGAGCAAGGATTCCCAGTGCAGCAGACAATTGCCGAGTCGACTCGGTTCCGACTCGGAGCGGTAGCCTCCGTTCCGGTTCCGACTCGGCCGAGTCTTTGAACCATGGTGATAAAAGGAAAATAGATTGCTCGTGCACATAATTGCAAAGAAGTTGATCCATGCTTTTATGAGCCTACTACTAGGCAGATATTTTTCAGAATCATATGCTTGTGCACTCTGACAAGAAAGAACCAAATGATTTTAACATCAGCCCAATGTCCACAGACATCAAATGGAGCACTGATTTCCCGTCAATTCTGAGACTTCCTGATTAGACAATTAGTTAAAAAATAGGATTCATATTTGAAGTCTCATTGCGTGCATTATTTTATTGTGAAAATAAATGCCCATGAATGAGCATTTGATGAAAAAATGCACCACAAAATAGAGGACATAAGTAATGTCGTTCACACCCATTAAATCTTGCTAGAACAGGATATTTCTCTTCTCATAATTTTGGAAACGCAACACAAGAAATAGTACAAATGCACATGCAAGGAACCCTCCCACCCCTCCCCCAACAAAAGCTTATTACATAAGGTGCCGTTTGGGGTTGTGATGCTTTTGTTAAAAAAATATTTTTAAAGGGTAAAAACACTTTTTTTAGTGTTTGGTAAGTATTATCCCTAAATTTAGAGTTTTTCATATCAAAAGTACTTTTAACACAAGCTAGATATTGATACTTTTAGATTAACTTTTATTTTTAAATTAATTAAAGATAAGGTTTGGATCATTTCACCATAAATTTAGAATTGAATAAACATAAAATACTTTAAAATCAAAATTATACATTACCAAATATAAAAAAATGTACTCATACAAGTTTATACCCAAACAACAAAGATTAAACACTTATTATGTACTTTCTTTAAAATTTTACTAAATAAAGTATTTTGTGATAAGTCACCATAATTCTAAACTGGGCGTCTAAGTTGTGTTGTCGCTTAGCCAAATGGTAGACTATCGATCCAAGTCGGATATTTAAACTAATAAGAGGGCTATCAAGTGACTGGATTACCGGACCAGGGGAACCTTTCTACCTAAAAGAAAGGGCTTCAAGGAGTCAAAGCTAAGACAACTTTTTCCTCTCTACTTTCTATCACCTCTCCTATTAACCCTTTTCTTCGAACTTACTCCCTGAAAAATTAAATTCAGCTTTAAGTTTTAGTAAAGAAGTTCTATTGTTATACTGAACAAACTAACCATGGACTTGTGCTATAATTAAAGTGTCACACCCCGGACCCGAAGGTGAACACAAAACCATACCTTTTTAAGATTGTTTTACGTCTTAGACCCAAATAATGATTTTTCAAATCTGCAAAAATGTCAAATAATCGCGGTATGAGCTAAACATCGCTCAATAAGTAATCCAAGTACTCTTTAACGACTTGGGCATATTTATATAGACAATACATTTCGAAAACAGTTATCAAAGTATGCAGACACACATTCATGCAAATCATTCCATCAATCATGGATTCCAAGCATACATGCTCAATAAGCAGACTCACACACACGTAGTCATTCAGATCCGTACAAGTCCATGACATATTCCCTCCTATTGAGGACCGAATATCTTGTCTTGGTTGTTAGTCTTGCCAGGTAGACCAAACATATTTCCTAACTACCGACCATTAGGATAGTCAACAAACGTTCATATGTGGTAGAACTAGTTTCGTCAATCCTTAACTAATAATCATGAGTTTGCATTTATAATCACACATACATGCACAACTCAGACATTCACACTTCCACACGTTACATTCATGTCACAAGCAATCGTATGCATCACTATATATATCACATTCATCATTTAGGTCAAGCATAAATTATACATATATCCATATAGTAGTTATATTCAAAGTAAGTCTTTCAAAATAGGATAAGAGTTCATAAATCCATTTAGAAAACATAAAGAGTACAAAGGCCACTTACCTCAATCGGATTCCTACCACCGTTGCTTAATTTAAGCAATTCCATATCAATTCATGGCTATGTAACTGAACCTATAATTCACCAATACATGCTTCAATACTGTATTTCGAATATCCATAAGAATAGTCTACTACAATTATCAATAAATCCCAAATAACCTTTAACCAAGATTAATCCAATTCTATGTGTTACATACCCAAATCACAATATAATACTAACCCATTGCATAATTTTACAATCCCTCACATTTAGTGAACTCCAAAATCACATGCAAACTAGATAATCTAGGATTAGACAATAATCTCATAAATATTGTAAACATGTAATCTAATTACTCTAAGATTCTTAATCTCATACATGCAAGACCAATTTCCTTCCCTATCAATAGTTAGCCCATAAATCCAAGTAATAAATATAGTGACTACCTTGATCTTGATTGCAATGATAATCCCAAGCTCTTCTTAGCCTATTTCCTTTCTTTCTTCATGTCCCTCTTATCCACATGTTAGTCTTGTTCATTGTTCAAGAATTCCATTCTACTTCTTGTTAGTGTGAACCGTGTCATACAAGAATGAAGTGAAGGAGAGGCCAAGAATGAAGGCGTTTCATGTAGTGATGGTAGAGTATTGATTTTGAGAGAATTGGATTTGGAGAGAATTAACTTAAATATGAAAACTTTGGTTTATTTCTTCTTGTTTGTCGATGATAACAAGAAGGAATGAAACAATTATAGGCTTTTAAACTTTTAATTTGCATGGCAGTCCCTCAAGTTTGGTGAATTCCACATAGGCCCCTAAAAATTGTGGGTTTCACATAGAGTAGATTAAACTTCGTTGTAAATTGGTTATCAATTATCATCATTGCTATTGCAGAAAGTTCCACCTGAAGTGCATTAACATTATACTAAAAGAAAACTACCGAGATCGGGATTCTCAACCATCACAAGTTTTAAGATAAATTGATCCCTTATAAATAAAGTCAATTGTATAATATAATATTATGGTGCGTGATGAGACTATGAATTTTGCAACATATAAACCCAGTAGAATACACCAATAGTAAATATTTTGCTTGTTAGATATTAGCTTGATATTTCATACAGAATAATCTTTTCCTATACCAAAATTATTTTTGTTATTTTAGCAAAAATTTAGCATGCTAAGTACTTATATTTTGTACATGAGACATGTATAAATTATTTTCTACACTGAGCGTAAGCAAGAACAATCCATGTTGGAAATATATACTATAAACTCCACATAAAATTCACTCCAAAACAAAAAAAACATAGCATACCATTCCATTATCTGAAGCTTAAAAAAAACATTTAAATTAATAAAAACATAAAACATAGAAATTCATGCCAGAAATGTGGATTTATTATCAAGCTTTAAACTGATCAACAAGAAATTTAACCATCTCCAACTGGTTCAAAATCAATGAAACCATCAAAAACCTCGCGTAAAACCTCAACTCCTTAAACCTAACTCCCTTATCCTTCTTTGAACCTTCATCGAAATATTTCTGTTGCAAAATTGCGTCGTAGAACACATACACCTCGATCAAATACCTAACCTCGCTCAAGTCTTCATGTATTGATTGAAGTACAATTGCCCGATCAAAGATGCAATCTCACTGATTTCCCATCTCTGGAGCCCTGAACCGATTAGCTTCGCCCGATTCTCCTGCTAATACTTCCACAATCTCATGTACGACTTGAACACACTTTGAAAGTAATAGCTATATAGTCCTCCAAGCGCGTACGACCATGTGTCCCAAACACAAGCGAATTTCTTCTCCGCACTATCCACCAATGCTCTGAACGTCCTCGCTACACTATTGATGATACAAAAATTGATTTGGATCAATGAGATGAACTTTGGACAGGGAAAAGAAATAGAAATTAAGACAAATTTGAGAGAAGTTAAAAAATGAGGGGAAGACCATATATTTTATTACTTGTAAGTTGTTGTGTAGTAGACAGTTTTTGTTATCTCCTATCCTTTACAAATGTGAATAAATGACTTATTTAAAAAAACTTGGGGATAATAGGACCCATAATAATAATTTATGTAATATTGTTACATATACCCGACTTACTGACCTACCGATCTACCGAACTACTAAACTACTTATGCCGAACTTCTTGCATCAATTCGTAAGTCGAATTGCTTGATAGCCGTGCCGAGTTAATTTTGGGCGAGTCAACCTGTTTAGTAATCAGTTAGATCTGAATAGATGTTTTTATGTCAAGGAGGTAGGTAGATGTTGCCACATGTCCCTTGTTCGAGTTGATCAAATTTGGGTATCGTCATAAGCCCCCTTGATAGAGTTTGAATCGTAAATCAGACTGCATCAATTGATATTCTATTTGTATATTTATTTGCCACATCTTTGGAGAATTCCCTATTAAATTCTGGTGGCTTCACTTTTTTCAAACGTCATTTCATCTCACGTTTTTGCATATTTAAATTACAAAATGTCTTGTTAACAACCACTTAAACTTTTCAAAAAAAAAAAAAAAACTTTTCCTTGCTACAAAACTCTTTAATTTCCTCGCACTTACCTAGAAGAAGATCGATGGATTCTAAATCAAGATGAAGGATCGACCGAAAATGTTCCTAATGAAGACAAATTCGATTTAGGTGCTGTAATGCTGGGTGGACAAGCATCCAAGAAAATAACCAGAAGAGTTCAGAAACAAGCAATCCCAGCAGATTCGCCGTCTTTGGAAGGATTAATTTCTGGGAATTCTGAATCTAGAATCCCAAATCTACAAATTGCAATAGAATATAAGCCTCCTCTTCAAGATATAGAGGTAGTATCTTCTAGGAAGCAAAAAGCTTCGCAATCTCCTAAAACAGATATTTTTAGGGCTCCTACTATCGAAGCCCCCACAGCTATGAAGCGACCCATATTGCTGATAAACTCCGTCCCTTTTAGAAGCCAGTCGGTAATGGTTCATGATTCTAGGAGTGGAAAGGAACCACCGCAATCTTCTTCCTCTGAAACTCAGCGTTTCATTCCCGATTGGCCAATTTGTGAGGGTAACCAAATTAGGGAATCAGCCAAGACAGTAGATTACCTTTTTGCTGCATTTCGGAAGGGATTAATGAAGACAAAGTGGAAGCCGAAGCTTGTTCGGACAAATTGAAAGCAATCTGTTTGGTTTCAAGTTGGTATTCAACAGGATGCTATGTGCGTATCATTTTGTTGTCTTGGCTTGCTGATAGGGATAGGATCTCTGAGATGGAGAAGTCTTTGGAGAAAAGTAGCAATGACAAGGCTGCTGAGATAGAAGAAATGAAGAAGTCCAAGCAAGAAAAATATCTCAAAGGGCAAGCTGACCTAGAAGCGAGGAGCAATAGAAAATGCCAAGAACTGTAGTCCCTGCATTCGACCGAGATGTCGAGAATGAAGAAAGAGTTCAAAAAGGTTTTTCAGAGCCTCTATTCTAAATCCCTTAACTTGATTGCTGCCCAATCTGGGGTTCAAAAGCTTTAATTTGAAATTTCTGAGCATCTGACCTTAATTGAGAGCTTGAAAGAAAAACTCCCTTTTCAAGGTATAAATTCTTTTCTGATGTCTGATGCCTTGGGGAAAGATTTGGAAAAATTTTGTACAATGAGCCGTGCTAAAACATGTTTTAATAAAGCTTTAGATGACCTCAAAGTTCAGTTTCCCAAATTAACTATTGATAAGAATAGTTTAGATTTTTTTGACCCAACAACCACTTTTAGTAAAATGACTGAAGAGGCAGAAAAGCAGTAGTTGAAGAAAAAGAAGAGGCAGAAATAGAAATACCCGAGTAAGAGGTAATCATTTCAAGTCTACTAACTTGTATGAACATTAGGCCTTGTTTGTCTTTTGATGTAAAACTTTTTGATGTAGAACAGGATCCTCTAACCATTTTTTATTTTGACAATCAGGATGCAACAAGAATTCCTACCTCAATTCAAATCCCTTCAGTAGAGCAGGTTGAAGGAGATCAACAGAAGTAGAATAGGATCTTATAACTTCTTTTGTTGATGATATAATAAAATTTCTTCATTTGCATTCTCCTTTGTAACCTTTTGTTCATGTTATAACTTTGATTGTTTTCCTTGAGATTCCTGTATCTGTTGGTTGGTCAGTCCTTATTCGGGATCAGATCAAAATTTTTAAGATTTGTACAAGTTATTCTTTTATAAAGAATAATTTTTTCTTTGTATTATACTTTGTGATCGAGCATGTTCGTCTAATAAATGGCTACTTGTGCACGTCAGCAAGCCTGACATTTAATTGATGTCATCAGATTAGGGACTTAGAACCATTTAAAGCACTTCAACAAGCTAGCCTTATTTGGTCGAACCATTTGATGCACTTCGGCAGGTCAAACTTTACTCTTTTGATCACAAAGAATTAAAGTTGTTCCGAATTAGGACAAAACTGCCATTAATACTTAGTAAGTTATGATCCTTTCCATATTTATTAAAAGATGTGTCCTAATTTTTAGGCACGTTTATTACTGGTGTTATTATTGCCAGCCCACTATCGTTTCAATTTCCAAGAATTCAAATTTCTTTATAAATACTTCAACTTTCGTTTTTTTTCTTCTCACATTTCTTTCAAAATATCACTTGCATATTTTTAGCAATTTACTTGCTTTTCTTCAAATAATCTTCTTTCAAACTCTCAAATCTTGAATGGCTTCTTCTTCAAACACTGTTATTGTTCGTGCCCAACCCATAAGTTCAGTTCCTATGTTTGAGGAATCTGTTCAAACTTCTCCTTCATCTACTCCTCCTAAATAGGGCCCTGCTATAGTAAATATCAAATCCACTTTGCAAGTTTGGGATATTCCTCACCTCAAAGTTGCCTATCAGATTCCTGACACAATAGCTATTCAGATTTCAGATGAATGAGATAGGGCGCACAATCCTCCTCAGGGTTTTATGACTATTTTTGAAGACCAACTTCGGGCAAGTCTTCGATTTCCCATTTGTGAAATTCTTATGTCTTTGTGCTCCTTCTTTGGCATATGTTTCTCTGAATTGATGCCAAATTTGTAAATATTCAAAAATTAGGGCTTATGCACATGGCTTCAGGTGTTTCTACAAAGTGGTGCAGGGCAAAAATTTGGATTCTTTTATTTTGCCGGTTGATCAAAGAGGGCCAGCGTAGCTTCAGACTCCAGATGTTGGGCCCCATAAAGAATTGGAAGTCCAATTTACTTTTTGCTGCTCAGGCTGACGTGGGAAAGATTAAAACAAGATGGTCATTTTTTGATCGAGACCCCATCTTGAATTCTGACCTCTTGGGAGAACTAGACCCAGAATCCTACCTCGGGGTGACAAGAATTGATTAGTCGAGTTCTGCCATTCTTTTTGGAGATAAGAACTCGATAATAGATCATAACTTGTTGATCTGGGCAGACATGATTCAAGGGACATCTCTCCCTCAGAATTTTAATGGGTGTAAGTATAATTACTTGAGCTCTTCGCATGTTCCTGATCTTATTTCTGTTCATGCTGACTTACTTTTCTACTACACCCTAATCAGGGGCTATGGTGAAATCGATGCTATCTATTTCGACAGAAGAAGATTCTCGCTCAACCATACCCAAACTAGTTGAGATAGACTACCCTAGGAACGGGAAGTAATGGCAGTTTGGCAACAACTGCCTAGAAGGGTAAAGCTCCTACTACTAGGATTGCTTCGAAGAGGAAGAGGTCTAAATTGACTTCAGTGGAGGAGGTTGAAGAGGAAGAAACTATGGTTCCTCCCCTAATTGCTCGACAACATAAAAGAAGAGACTTTCTAGTTCTTTCTTTTGTCCATTCTTCAACTCCTTTGAATTGAACTCTGTCTTCTATTCTGCCAGTTCCAAGTGAGTCATTTTGTCCTTATTCATACAAATCTAGAGCGTTTTGTGTTCCAGGGAATAATGAAATGATTGCCTAGTATGCAGCTCTAGGGGCTAGAGACTGGACTCCGGAGGAATAGTGGGTCTCTAGCGGTTCTCAGAGCCTATCTTGGACAACAAGGATAGTTCAGTCGATTAGGAATCTGGATGGCGAGCTAGAAATTGCTCCTTTTAGTCCTTTATGGTCTCTGACTATAAATGATCGTGGACAGCATGCTCGGGTTGCTAATAATTGGCTCGACCATGCTTTTCCAGAACGAGATCAATCATACGCAGCCAACCTCCCCACAACTCAATTACAATCCGAAGCTGGTCAATCTTTTTATGCAGTAAGATCTTCTTTTTAACCTAATCTGATATTCTGCAACTTAATAATGCTATAAGTGAGGGACATCATCATTTCTTAAGGCTCGAGAAGCAAGTTGAACAATTGAAAGATCTGCTTCAAAAATCAACAACTAACGAAGAAACCTTGAAGCAGCAATTGCTATGGTGTCACAAGCCTGAGTGATATTCTTTCTCCAGTAGAAGAACTTGAAAGTAATCATGAAGAAGAACTAAAAGATCTGAGAGATCAAGTAGATGATCTGATAGATCAACTGAAAATAAAGCAAGAAGAGGCTAATAAGTATAAATTAGAGGTTGAACAGCTGAAGTCTAGTCAGGCTTCTTCTTCTTCTTCTTCTTCTTCTTCTCAGTTGGTTGACCATGTCAATCAATATCTAGGTTCAAAGGCGTTAAAGGGCGATTTAATGATATTTTGTCAACATGCCTATAAAGAGGCCTTAAAAGAAGTTAAGAAGAGGCTTTCCCGATCTGCCCCTAGATTTTTCTTCTTTCCAAGATTATAGCAAGAATGCTGATCGAGCCCTTATCATCGAATTGGGTGAAATTTTTGTAGAACCTCGAACAAAGATAATGTATTTAAAAATATATTAATTAAAGATGAATAAAATTTTTCCAAGAACTATCTCATTTACATTCCTCTGTAATATTTCTTTAAATGAGTAATGTTCCATGTACGAGGAATAATTCGACCAAATTGATCAGAAAATTTATAATATCCAGATGGATGAGCCTCAATTATCTGATATGGACCTTCCAAGTTCTCATCAAATTTATGACTCCATTTTTTTTCTGTTGAACTCATTTTTTCAAAGAACTAGGTCTTCGGGTTTGAAGTATCTTAACCGAATAGCAGAATCATAATATGTTTTGAGATGCTACTTGTAAGTAGCTACTCGGACAGCTGCAATTAGTCTTCATTCTTCTAGGAGATCCAAATCTTTCATTCTGACTTCATTGTTATCAATTAACATGAGACGAATTTTCAGTCCTTGCAGATCATACTCTGATTTCTGGGAGAATAACTGCTTTAGTACCATATACTAAACCAAACGGTGTTTCTCCATGTGAGGCTTGGGGAGTAGTTCGGTGAGACCGCAAGACACTTGGCAGTTCTTCTATCCCTGCTCCTTTAGCTCGATCTAATTGAGTTTTGAGTTCGATCAACAAAATTTGATTAGAAAGCCCGCCTTGACCATTGGCTTGAGGGTGAGCTATCGAAGTTGTATGCATTTGTATTCCCAATTCTTTGCAGAAGGGTTTGAATGGTCTTCCGACAAATTGAATTCCATTGTCTGTAACGATGTCTCGAGGTATTCCATATCTGTAGACAATGTTTTTCCAAAAGATTTTTTTAACATTTCCTCCTAAAATTGATTGGAACGGTTCGGCTTCAATCCATTTGGAGAAATAGTCAATTGCTAAGATCAAAAACTTAAAATTTCCAATTCTTTTTGGGAAAGTTCCAAAATATCTAGCCACCCATTATTGGAAAGTCCAAGATCTGAGAATAAATGTCATTTCAGCAACGGACTTTCGAATGATAGGAGCATGTACGTGACACTTATGGCAATATTTGACAATTTGATTGGCATCATAATTCATTGTTGTTGGCCCCAAAAGCAACCTAAGAGGGGGTGAATTAGATTGTTTCAAAAAACAAACCTTTTTAATGTGCTTAATGGAAATGCAACAATTAAACACTTAAGCACAAATGAATATAATAAATATTCAACAATTAAACCTTAAAGAACGAATATAAAGATAGAGATAGACAGTATCAAACCAAACTCCCAAGTTTCTCAAACTTGGAGTATTTCCACTAGTAGTGCCTCTTTAGAAGGTGACGTAATAACCTTCTTGTACATAAAGTAGACTCACATTTGCACCAACTAAGTCCCTCTAGTTGAGCCAAAGGATTTTACAATATAATCTCACTTTTGTACACTGTTATCCCTCCACTCTTACACTTGAAGATTACTCACTCACAGAGTCTATTCTTGCTCACACTAATTCCCTCTAGTTGAGCCAAGACAACTACACTACCCAAACTAATACAACCCACTCTATTTTAGTCTATTTCTACCCTAATAGCTCTTACAAGTGATTGTATTGAATGCAGTAGTTCAACTCTCTATATTATAGATTTACAGACTTGAGAGTATTTATAGAAGCCCAAAAATTGCTTCCAACAGCTCTCTAACAGCTATTTTCTGTTTCCTGAAAAACTAGCTGTTTGGTCTTTCAGACGGCCGATGCTGTGAGTGTGCGTTAGAACGAATTAGCCGTTGGACCTTTTGGATGTCCGATGCAAAGCCTCTGCGTCCGATGACTTTATGAACAATGCTTCGAACGGTTGTATGCGTCCTACAGTTTTGACAGAAACTTCTTCAATTTGAGCTATTCTCTTCGGACGGTCATCTGCGTCCGTTTTCCTGGTCGTGTTTCGGACGCTCTCCTGCGTCCGAAAACCTTTCTTTTCAGAGGCTCTCCTGCATCTGTATTCTCTACTTCATATTCTTTTTTGTTGGACGTTCTCTTGCGTTCGAACTTCCTTCTTTCGGACGCTCCCTTGCGTCCGAACGAACCTGCTTTTCTGCACACTTGATTGCAAACCATTAGTATGATTTGGTCATCATCAAAACATGATTATCGTAACTAGGATTCAACAATTGTCAGCCAGTAACATCCCATAAGTATTGCTTTTCGGAACAAACTTCGAGCATCTATGTGACTTTCATAGATACCTTCGCGAATTTTCCAAAGTATATAAGTTGTTTCGTCTGGTGATAAACATCTGAGCAAAGGGTTCATATACGAGCGATGATACAATATCCCCTGATGCATTTCATATTTCATCGCTCGGATGCACAGTTTTCTTGCCTGAACTCGATCTTCTGGGAGTTTCTCCTGAGTTAAATATTTAATGATGGAAGTCATCCAATTCGGTTCTTCATCAATCTAGGTTATTTGTTGCTCGTCTACAGCTCGCTGAGGCTTTACTTCGACCAACACTTCTTTAGTCATATGGGTATATAAAGCCATAGCAAGATTTGACAAGGCATCGGCATAAATATTTTTTGCTCGAGGAATTTTGACAAACTCTATTTCTCAGAAGAATTGTTTGAGTTGTCGTACTTTTTCAAGGTACATTTGAAGTATGGTTCTTTGAGCTTCGTAGTTGCCGAGAATCTGATTAACCACTAGTGAAGAGTCGCTATTTATCCGAAGATCTTGAGCTCCCAATTCTCGGGCAAGTTTTATTCTAATAATCAATGCCTCGTATTCGCTTCATTGTTAGTTGCTTGAAACCCAAATCGAATGGCATATGTTAGCTGATTTCCTTCAGGGGTTTTGATAACAATCCCTGCTCCGGAACCAGTTTCATTGGATGCTCCATCAACAAGTACCTCCTAGATCGGACACTCTTCTACTTTCTTGTTGACATTTAAAATCGAATTATCGGGCAGGGAACTTTGAACGACAAAGTTGGCAAAAGCCTGTGCTTTGATTACTGTTTTGCCAAGGGCCTAAACTTGAGATCATACTCGAGAAGCTCGACACACCATTTATGCATGCGCCCTGAAACATCAGGTTCGGTCAAAATTGTTTTGAGCGGGAAATTTGTATTGACCAAGATAGTGTGGTTCTGAAAATATGGTTTTAATTTTTGAGCAGTAACTACGAAGGGAAAAGCTACTTTTTCAATATTCGTGTAATTTTGCTCGAGTTCTTGTAAAATTTTACTGACAAAGTAAATCGGGCATTGTACTTTGTCTCGTTCCTATATGAGGACAGCATTGACAGCAAAATAAGATGCTGACAAATATAAGACCAGAACTTTATCCTTGATCAGAGCTGATAAGCAAGTTATCTTGGCCAAACATTATTTTAATTCTTTGGAAGCCTTTTAACATTGTTCGTTCCACTTAAAATTTTTGGCTTTTGTGATGGCTTGGAAGAAAGGGAATCCTTGCTCGGCCGATTTAGATAGAAGCCGGTTAAGCGCGGCCATTCGTCCAGTCAAATTTGCTCCTCTTTTATCGTCCAAGGAGGTTTCATGTCAATAATAGCTTACACTTTCTTTGAATTTGCTTCATTCCTCTTTCAGAAACAATGAAGCCAAGGATTTTTCTAGATGGAACTCCGAAAGTACATTTTAGGGGGTTTAGCCAAAGATTGATTGATCTCATTATGGAGAAAACTTCTCGGAGATCCGAGAGAGTGTCTTCATGTGTTCAACTTTTGACAACCATATCATCGACATAAATCTTCATATTTTGTCATCTGATTTTTGAACAATTTGTTAACCAGCCTTTGATAGGTTGCTCCGGTATTTTTGAGCCCGAAGGGCATGGTTTGATAATAATAAGTGCCCTTATCAGTGATGAAGGCTATTTTTCTTCATTCTCTTTGTTGAGGAATATCTGGTGATATCCTTTGTATGCATCTAAGAAATATTCTATTTTATTTCCGACTAGGGAATCTACCACTTTATCGATCCGAGGCAAAGGATAACTGTCTTTAGGACAGACTTGTTATTCAGATCTGTATAATCGATACACATTTGCTAGTTAGTATCTGGCTTTAGCACTAATACAGGATTCGATAGCGAGTTTGGGTAAAATACTTCCCTAATTATCCGAACTACAAGCAATTTGTCGACCTCGTTCTTAATAACCTGACTACGTTCAGGCCCAAAAAGCCTTTTCTTTTACTTTACAGGTCTTTGAGATAGGTCGATGCCAAGCTTGTGTTCTATAATTTCTTGAGGAATTCCTGGCATATCCTCGGGGGACCAAGCAAAAATTTCTTTGAATTCATATAAAAGTTTCATCAATGCCTCTTTGAGGGGGAAATGGTAGATTTGCATACACCCTCAGTTTTCTGTCCTGGAATTCTTCATCAAAAGCTATTTCTTCAATTGACAATTTTGCTTTTTCTTCTTCAGGAGATTCAGCAACTCTTTAGGAGGACTCTTCTGACACTTCTGAACTTGATTGGGAACCTAGGTCAGATGGCTTGTCCAGAGCGTTCTTTTGGAGAGACATCATGACTATATAGCATTCCCTAGCCTCTCGCTGGTCTCCTCATACTTGTCCTGTTGTACCATCTCGAAAAGAAAATTTGATGCCCTGATGGTACACAGAGGGTAGAATAATAAAGGTGTATAGGGATGGTCCGCCTAATATCATGTTATAGGCCGAACTCTTTTTGACCAACGTGAAATTTATCATCTCCGTGCGAGAGTGTGGTTCCTCTCCTATGGTTAGTGGTACCATAATAGATCCCTTTGCATTAATCGAGTCTCCTATAAACCCAACTAATAGAGTCTTGATTGGTCGAATCAGTTCGGGATCCATTTCTATCTTCTCTTAGGCATGCCAATAGATCACATCAACTGAACTCCCACTGTCAATGAATACTTTGTGCACTCGGTAGTTCCCAACTTTAACATGGATAACCATTGGATCAGCATGAGGATACCGATTAGGAATCGGGTCATTCTCAGTGAAATTAATGTTTAGACCAAAGCATGGTTTCTGCGGAGCTCTCTCTTCCTTCATGAACCAAGTTAAGACTCTGGCATATCTTTTTCTGGCATTTGAAGAGTCTTCACCTGCGCTTCTTCCAATGATGGTTGGTTTAACTCCAGCTACATCATCATTATTTTGAGGTGGTCCTTTCTGTTTGTTAGGTTGGGCACCTTGAGATCGAAAATTTTGTCGAGAAGGTCCTTCAATTAAAAAGGGTCTCTTATCATTTCTCCGAAATTGACCCGCAACTCGGAGAATGTATTCTTGTAAATGCCCACCTTTTATGGCCCTCTCGATCTCAATCTTAAGGTTATTACACTCTTCGGTGTCATGTCCACGATCACCATGATATGCTCAATATTTTGTCTGATCTCTAAGATGAAATTGAGATTTTATAGGAGTTGGAGGTGAAATGATCCCAGTGTAACGAACTTGGTACAAAATTTCTTTTCTCGAGGTATTGAGAGGAGTGAAATCCTCATCAGGCAAGACTGTAGTTTGTTGGAATGGAGGATTTTTTGTTATTCGAGTTATTGAGGCTAGATGACGACCAACTTGGAATTTGGGTGGTTCAACATGGGTACTAGACTTTGCATGCTTTGTCTTATTGGGTTCGGAAGATATTTCTTGATTTTTACGAGTTTTTTCTCAGGTTCTTGTAATTTCCTCTTTGCCCGGTTTGATTCCTCTCCTTTGATGTAGTCATCAGCTCTCCGCAGTAATTCTCCGAACATTTTTGGTACAGAGGAAGCAAGATTTGTATTGAACATTCCCGATATAATTCCACTCATAAAGGCGGCAATGAACACAATCTCGTCGGCATTGCGGATATGTATGACTTCATCATTAAAATGACCGATATACTGCTTTAAAGTTTTATCCTGCCTTTGCCGAACACTTAATAAGTGCGATGCCTCTCTCTATATAGTTTTCCTACTCATAAAATGGCATAAGAAATTTTTTGCAAGATCAGTAAAAGAGTCTACTGATCTTGGGGGCAATTTTTTGAATCATTTCTAAGCCGACTCTCTGAGAGTGGTTGCAAAAAATAGCATGCAAGTGATGGCATCGGAATATCCAAAGAGTCTTGATACAGAGGAGACATGTGCAATATGATCGGTGGGATCTGTAGTGCCTTTGTAAGTGTCTAAATCGGGCTGTTTGAAATGTGGTAGAATTTGTTCATTTTGTATGGTTGGATCAAAGGGATCTTTGTCAACAGTGAGTAACTTTAGGGTCAGAATAGGCTTTTTCCCCAAGAGTTCCTGTACTCGCTGATCCACTTTAGCCATCAGATCGCTGTCTTGTTGGTTTTCACCATCAACTTCAATAGCTAAGCCCCCTATCCTCTTAGGATTAGGATTTATTCGATCAAAAATAGATCTTGCTTGTCTAGGGACAGCGGACAAAGCCGTTTGAAGGTAATGAGAACTATTGGTTGTATCTTTTCCAGTTGTTCGATGTTTTTGCTAGTTTTCAACAAAAATTTTGATGGCTTGAAAGTTATTTGCAAGGAACTCAAACATTTTCACTCTTTGAGGGGTAGTCGTTTGATAGAGAAATTGGTAGCTTCCAGGATAAATGGGGTGGAAGATGCAGTTCTTGTTTCTTGAGTAAAATTTCTATTTCGATTTTTCCTGGAACATTTTACCATGACTTTTGTTTAAATAAAAATTGGCTTTTTGTACCAGGATTTCTACAAACAGTGCCAATGGATGATACAAAAATTGATGTGGATCGATGAGATGAACTTTGGACAAGGAAAAGAAATCGAAATTAAGACAAATTTGAGAGAAGTTAAAAAGTGGGAGGAAGATGATATATTTTATTACTTGTAAGTTGTTGTGTAGTAGACAGTTTGTGTTGTCTCCTATCTTTTACAAATGTGAATAAATGACTTATTTATAAAAAATTTGGGGACAATGGGACCCATAATAATAATTTATGTAATATTGTTACATATCCGACCTATTGAGTTACCGATCTACTGAACTACTTATGTTGAACTTCTCGCATCAATTCGTAAGTCGAATTGCTTGATAGCTGTGTCGAGCTACTTTACACAAAGGCGAGCCAAGCTGCTTGGTAATTAGTCAGATCTTAATAGATGTTTTTGTGTCAAGGAAATCAGTAGATGTTGCCACGTGTCCCTTGTCTGAACTGAACAACTTTGGATATCGTTAACTATAATCATTATTATCACCTGATGATGTCTCCTCGATCATTCTTTTCTACATAAATGACTTACTACCCCAAAAGCATTTCTTTCGTCTTACCCAGTAATCCAACTGGAATTTATTATGTACAGGAAGATATTGCTAGAAAGAAACGCAGCGTCGAAACCAAAATTATGCAATTGATAGAAAAGGGGTAGTGCATTGTTTATGAAGAAAGCTGAAGCTGTCGGATTATAAAACAAAATAGGGATATCAAAAAAAATATATATTTTTTCATTTTCTTGGGTGGTAGGGAGAGTGATTGGTTAGTACAACAGTAAAATATTTGTTGCACTTTTTTTGGGTCAGAGCTTTTACAGTGGCGGCATGTGTGGATTGCGTAAGGGAATAGGTTCGGAGATTTCTTCTGGGTTTGTGGGTTAAGGTGGGCGGGAAAAGAAGGGCTTGAATTTTGGTGGGAAATTAGAATTTTTATAGTGTGTTTGTGTGTGTTTTTTTCCCTTTTGTGAAGAAGGGGTTTGTTCGGTGGTCTGTAACTGAGGGTGTGTGTGTGGGATGCGTGTAAGTTGGGGTTTGCAATTTTTATTTATTTTTGGTTTAAAGTGGGAAATCTTGCTTCAATCCAATCCATGCAACAGAGTATGGATCTCTTAATTCTAAAGAAGTCAGATCACGCACATAAGTGATCTTCATTGTTAGAACTAAGGTGTCTAAGACACTGTAAAAGATATGATTTAAGTAAAAGTTTTCCAATAAAGTGAGTTTGAGAGGAGACTATGGTGTTGTTTGGACAGCCATTATTCTTGAAATTTTTTTTGTAAAAATATTGTAACAACTTTTTTGTTGTGATATATGTAAGATAAAAAGGTGGTTGAAAAACGTGTAGAAAATAATGACAAAATATTATTTGACCATAATGAGAAAACTGAAAATTATTTGGTATCCAAACAGCACCATAACTCTATAAGAATCCAAGTTTTTTTATGGGCTCATTCTTTCATAGACTAAGGTCCAAATACATTTAGACACAAAAAAATATGGATCACACATGAAGTTCATAATTGTGAACTCAACCCAGTAAATTAAAAATTTACATATAAAACTTTTAACCAATTCGAACTCAATTCAAATTAGACTCAATAAAAAGTCATTTAAATTCGACTTGAGAAATAAATAAACTAAAATCGAACAGAATTTCAAATTCGTTAAAACAATTAAATAAATTGAATACTAGATTATCAGATTTGTTTATATTTATTCACACCCTAATTGAAAAATGGGATAGGTAATTGGGGTTTATCTAATTATCGATTGGGGGATCCACTTTTATCTTAGGTGGATGGTTTGATGGATAGTTCAACTGCATGTTAATTGGTGGCCCACTAGCCCCGGTGGCCCGTGTATTAGGAATTTGGATGCATTCTACAACTTTTCTGGTGTTCTTTTCCTCTTGTATTTTATATTCAGGCCAAAATTATACGGAAATGTATTGATAATGAAAATGAGATATCTCTCATACCCTTTTGATAAATGAGACCTTTTACTAGTCTAAAATTTTAAATTACATATTCATTGTGTTTGGAAGAAGGGATTTGGATAGATTTTATTTGAAATCCTAATATGAAAACCCCTCTCCCACGGCCCAACCCACATTGGCCACAAAGCATCTCTATCTCTTCTTCGTTGACTTCTGCAGCACCAATGCGCTAACATCTCTCTTCATGACTCATCAGCCGCACTCCCTCTTCTTCTTCGCAAAATTTCTTTTGGCAACTTACATAGTAGATTCTTTTGCCTGTAAATTTTGCAGCTATCATCAACTCACTAATTAACTCAGCAATTAAAGTTCTATGTTTAAGAAAAATTTTCAATTTTACAATGGAGCCCAAGGTAGAGAATAAGCCCCGCAGAAGAATCCAGTAGGAGAGAAAGCCGACAGAGGAGAAATAGACCATCATTGTGAAGAAAAACTCTGGCCGAGAAGAAGGCGGTGAAACATCGAGGCCTCTAGCCAAAAGCCATGGGAATAATGAATATTTGAAGTTTGAAAATGCTTTAAACGGAGTGGTTTTGAAGGATGAGATATTTTCAAGAAATTGGCATTGGAGACTTCCACACTTGAGAGTAAGAGTTGGGCGAAAATTGTGGGGGTAAGGTACGCTGGGCATGTGTGGTCAAAGTGGTGGGAGATGGAGAGAACCAAGGCTTCATTACGAATTTGAGGGTATTTTTGTCATATAAGAAAATTGTACTGTGGCAATAAGATATTTTTTTGGCAATATGCTTGCTAGAATTCTAGAGTTTCGTTAAGAGAATTATTTTATTAGTTTTAAAAGTGTGTATAATATAAATTTTAAAACATGTAATATTGTAATTTACAAATTCTTTAACATAAAACGTGATGATTCCATTACAGAATTATAGAATTTTTCTAAAATTCTTGTTAGTTTTTAAAAATCTAAAATTCTTGCGAAGAGAATATACTAGGAACAATATCATGTGATTAGGAAAAATTCTTATATGGGCCCGATCTATAATAGGTAGGGGTGTTCATTCGACCGGTATTCGATTTTCAATTTGTTTGACTTGTAACTTTAAAATTTCAAAGTCAAAATCAAGTCATATAAATCCAAAGTCGATTAAAATAGAGTTGTTTAAATTCGACTTAGTCGACCGATAAGTTGAACAAGTCAAATAAATTGAACATTTAATTTTCTTCCATACCATTTTCTAATTCTAAAATTTAGTACATTATCCCACAAATTTCATATCAGTGTACTAAATTTATAAGTGTACAATTTATTAATGTAACACTTTTATTTTAATTATTTCAATTTTCACATTATCATTTATATTATGATATTTTATGTAACGTGCGTACAAAAATATATTTTACGTTCAAATTTATACACACATATCTTTGTATATTATGTATATATAGATTGACACACACATATATATACACACACGCATAAGTTATAAGTTTTAATATATGAATGTGTATTAGTGTATATATTATACATAGATATTAAAATTGATTTACAAAGTTACAAATTCACCACTTACCAAAATTAATTCATATAGAAAAACTTATTGAATCATCAACCCTTGTTAATTTATATCCTATAAGTATACAAGAATATATATGATTACCTAATTCTATCTATACTAATAGTAAGCTAGTAATGCACTTAATATACTTGTTGACAGTTAAAATGTTATACTAATAAGTTATGAGTAAGTCTTATATACATCGTATATGTAAAAAAAAATTTACATTGTCGGGTCTATATATATAACACATATGTATTATTTAAATTTCAAAAGTTATTTTTGTACATGTGTCATGTATCTAGACCCGATGATGTAAAAAATTTTGTACATTGACTGTGCATGAAAGTTTACTCTTAGTCTTATATATTTTTAGCTTGATAATTTGTTTGCTTTATATACTCTTTGATTTTGCTTATTTGGAGGAGATGTTAGTTGGAGTTACTAGAGATAAAAATTTTGGGACGCTATTATATGTTTTTTGTTTTGGTTAATTTCATCTGAAATATTTTTGTAGCTAGCTTGTTTTCTTGTCCATTTTCGAAACAATCAATTATAACAATCTATAATTTTTTTGTAGGATTTTTGATTCGATATTGATTTACACTGAGTCCTGCCTCAGAAAAAATCTCAAGTTCTTTGCCAATTCCATCGTTCAAACTCACTCTTAATACATCTAGATGTGTATAAGCACACCATTATTTGCAAGTGCTAATTAACATTTTGAGTAATTTACTTTACAAATTTTATAGTTGTATTGGACGGTATTTATTCTCATCTTGCGAGTACTTTATTTGATTATGTTTGAATTAATGTGCTTTTTTTCATAGGCACATGTGTTCCTTTGTGTGTGAAATTTAATATTTTTGTATTAATAAAAGAATTATAAATATTTAATTTTTTTCCTACTTAGATAAAATAGTGGGTATTAACCGTGCATTGTATGGCCAGATTCTTCTAATAGTGAATATGTGGAAGTAAAAAGATACAAAAAAAACTACAGTTGTCAGATCGATATTCAATTTCGTAAGAGGATAACGTCACCATTAGCATTCGCTTTTCCTTTACAAACTCTATTTCAATATCAAAAGTTTGAGAAGCCTTGTGTGTTTCAATAGTCTTAAAAATTTGCATCCATGCACACATACATACATATTGGTGAGAGATGAAGATAGTGAAACGAAAGTTCATAAGTATTAAACTCAAAATTTTATGTTTTTTGAAATCATAATTTAGGAATTAGGAGTCATGAAAACATAATATTATGCCAAATTAGTAGTAAGATGCATGTAAATCTAAACCCACAAGGATGATACGACACATTTCATTCAATAATACGAGCAGAATTCTAACTTTTGTTAAAAATCCTACTGATTGTAGATGTCTGTATGAGAAATGATATGTCTGGTAGACGTCACCTACATTATTTGATAAGTTGTCTATGTGTAGATGCATCTTACATTATTATCTTGTCTTGTAACTCATATGTTCATTTAGAATCCTAAATCAATTATTTTTAATGAATAAACCTGATCGCTACTTCGAACATGGAATTCAATGGGATCAAATAGGAAAGGATACTTTGAATCATATAACTATAATGTAATATATGATTAACCTGTAAGAAAGTAAATCATGCAAGACGCAGCGTAATTTAAAATTTTTACTTCTTTACACGAATTGCCTTGATTAATTCATACGTAGTCAAAGAGGAGTATAGAGATTATACCTCAAAACTGCGGTAAAATCTCCAATTTGTTAGAGATGTCGATCCACAAGCCGCACAGACCTCTAATGGTATCTACACACAGATAATTATTTTGGGATCTTTACAAGTTTGATTGACCCAAACCACGGAGTGCTAACTCTTCAATACTTATTTTTTTTTTCTCATGTTTTTATTTTAACATTCTAAACGTGACTCTTTGGTTGCTTGGGGAAATCGCATGCATATATACTACGCACAAAATATATAGATATATATAAACAAAAACCCTAGAAACTTTTATGATATTACATATTAGCCTATAAAATTATGGCTTATTATAATTGAGTGCCAAAAGTTAATTTATCTCATAAATTAATCCATAAGTATCTCATACTTATCAAATAATCAATTTATCTCATACTTATTATAATTGAGTGCCAAAAGTTAATTTATCTCATAAATTAATCCATAAGTATCTCATACTTATCAAATAATCAATTTAATCTCAAATTAATCATCTTAAAGTGTGTGATCCTTAAAGTTCTTAATTACGTTAGCAATAAGTATAAATTATAAATCTAAATTAATTAGTATTAGATGAATTATTATACTAAATTAATTAAGATTAGATAAATTAAACAACTTTACTTTTCCATTAATTCATTAAGTAATTAATTTGCACCTATAGATTATGATGGGCATCTAGCAAATCATCAAACTTGATTACTCAAGTGTTGAGATAAATCAAGTGGTTCGACTTCACCTATCAATGATTTAGTTACCGTATAATTATTATCATTTCACCACACTATATCCCGATAAGTTCAAGAGTATAGATATAATGCCAACTCTTATTGAGCTAATCAATTTACTTCTTTTCAAAATACACCTCATTTGAAATAGAATTTAAGACACTCTTAATCTTATTTTCACTTTGCGGAAAGATTTCTAAATCGTATTTCAAGAAGTGGCCATACTAAATATACCCCCCCACTATAAGAAGTGGTGAATCCTATATTGGTCATATTTTATCTTTTCGTGATTCACTATATACCCTATCTCCACAGTATATACGACTCCTTAAGTGTAACAACTAATAGAATCAAAGTATAGTAATTCATAATCAAGATAAACTCATGACCTCAAGTCCAAGGATCATTGCACTACTATCACAAAGAGATTAATCCACTGGCATATGAATAATAATCCGTGTGAAATATTCAATACCTTTAGTGGGTCAATCCGATTCACTTATTGTTAATAAGTATCCACATACAATTATATGCTAATAAATTCATGTAAAATCCTAAGATTATGGATGTTTATGAATAAACTATAATTACGTAGAGAATCATATCATCATAACTATTTATGATTTTTTCTCATATATTTTATTCAAAAAACTTCATCATATCAAATAGATAAAGAATGCCATATTACAAAATATGCATAAATATAAAAGTGTAATTTGCTTCTAAAACATATTAACTTTAGGGCATGGACTAATAAATTCGCACTTGCACTAAAGCCAATCATTCATGTGCTTAAGACCGAATGAGTTAACATGACTTTCATCTTTCTTCTAGGATAATTCTTTAGTGAATCTTTATTAGGGACTTTTTCTATCTTTACTTGATTTCTATCAATGATTTCTCGAATCAAATGATAGCGTAGTAATGCATGTTTGGATTGTTAATGAGACCTGGATTCTTTTGCTTGTGCAATGTCTACCATTCTTATCACAATACAAGAGTATAGGATCATTAATGGAGGGAACCACTCCAAGTTCAGCTACAAATTTCTTGATCCAAACTGCATGTTTTGCTTCTTCTGAAGCTGTAATATATTCGGATTTTATTGTAGAATTAGCTGTGGTATCTTTTTTGGAAATATTTCAACTGACTACACTATCATTACAAGTAAATATGTATTTAGATTATGATTTTCTATCATCCTTGCAAGATTGAAAGCTAGCATCTGTATATCCACTAATTATCAACTCTTGCCCTGCATAAATCAAGAATAAATCTTTAATCTTTCTTAAATACTTAAGAATATTCTTGACTACTATCCAATGACCATTCCGTGGGTTAGATTGAAACCTGCTCATAATACTTAGAGCATAGGAGACATCGAGTCTAATACATAACATAGCATACGTTATAGAGCCTATAGCCGAAACATATGGGATCTTTTCATACTATCTCTTTCGACATCTGTCTTAGAACACGTCTTTATTAGAAAGGTACATACCATGAAATATTAGTAAGTAAACCTTCTTTAGTTGATACATGCTAAACCTCTTTAACATCTTGTCTATGTACGTTGATTAAGTAAGACCAAACAATCTCTTAGATCTATCTCTATAGATCCTCATTCCCAAAATGTAGGTCGCCTCTCCTAAATCTTTCATGAAAAAATTCCTAGACAATCATACTTTTACACTTTGAAGTATAGGTTTGTCGTTTCCCATCAACAATATGTCATCTACATAAAGTATCAAGAAAACAAAGGTGCTCCCACTAACCTTCTTGTATACACAAGGTTCATCCTCATTTTTGATAAAATCAAACTCTTTGATTGTCTTATCAAAACGGATGTTCCAACTCTTAGAAGTTGCTTTAGTCCATAAATGAACCTTTGTAGCTTGCAGAATTTGTTAGGATCTGTGGATATATATCCTTTCGGTTGTGTCATATACACATCTCCATGCAAATTTTCATTAAGGAATATAGTTTTTATAAATGCGTCTATTTGCCAAATTTCATAGTCATAATTTGCAGATATAGCAAGTAAAATCTAAATGAATTTTAGCATTATAATTGGCAAGAAAGTTTTGTCAAATTCAACTCATTTTCTTTATGTGTAACCCTTTGCCACCAATCACGCCTTATAGGTAATCACATTACCATCCATGTCAGTTTTTCTCTTAAAGACCCACTTGCACCTTATGGGTTTAATTGCTTTTAGGTGGATCGACTAAGGTCCAAACCCTATTGTCACACATAAATCCATCTCAGACCTCATGGCTTATAGCCACTTTGAAAGTCTTTATCAGATAGTGCTTCTTCATAAGATATACGTTCATCATTCATAATGGTTAATACATCATTGTACTCACTTAGATGAAACTCATATCCCTTTGGAGTACGACGTATCCTAGTAGTCCTACGAAGATCTTCTGTAACATTAACTTCATTTTTTATCACATCACCATGTGATTGAAACTCTTGTTCCACTTGTTGATAAATGCCAAATTGTGTTTCTTGAACTTGTTCAAGATCGATTTTGCTTCCACTTGCCTTTTCAAGAATAAACTCCTTTTCTTGAAAGATGGCATGTTTTGAGACAAACACCTTTTGCTCAATAAGATTATAGAAATAGTATCCATATATTTCCTTTAGATACCCTGTAAATAGGCATTTATCTGACTTAATCTCGATTTTACAATATTCTACCCATTTCACATAAGTAGGGCAATCCCAATCTTTTAGGTATGAAAGTTTAGATTTCTTTCCAGATCATATTTCATACGGAGTGAAGTCAACAATTTTTTATAGAATACGGTTTAGTAAATAGGAGGTAGTATTAAGAGCATAGCCCCAAAATAATTTGTGGAGGTCTGCAAGACTCATAATCAATCGAAGCATATCTAATAGAGTTCGATTACATATCTCAGAGATACCATTTTGTTGTGGTGTATAAGGAGGAGTCCATTGAGAAAGAATCTCATTCTCCTTAAGATAATCTTAAAACTCTTACTTTATTTATTCCCCACCTCAATCAGATTGAAGTATTTTAATACTTTTACCAAGTTATTTTTCAACTTCATTCTTAAATTCTTTGAACTTTTCAAAGGTTTTGGACTTATACTTCACAAGTACACATAACTATATCTGGAATGGTCATCTGTAAAGGTAATGAAGTATGAAAACCCTCCTCTAACATAGATAGACATAGGACTGCAAACACCAATATGTATTTGCCCTTGAAATTCATTTGATCTATTACTCTTTCCTATAAAAGGTGATGGTCATTTTTCCAAGAAAACAAGACTCGCATTTGTCATATGATGCATAAACAAATGATCCCAAATAACTATTATTGTGTAATTTGGTAATGCATTTCTCATATGACCAAATCTACAATGCCAAAGAAAAGATTGTTTCGTATTATCAATTTTAGGCCTTTTACGATTTATGGTGAGAATTGGATTTTTCATATCTAAAATACAAAGAGAATTAATCATAGCTAGCAATTCCATACAAAATGCCATCATGTGTAAAACAACAACATTTATTCTTTTGCAAAATGACAAAACTATTAGTGTCTAAACATGAAATAGAAAAAATGTTTCCAATAAGAGATGGAACATAATAACAGTTTTTAAGTTCTGAAACAAGATTACTAGGCAAAAAAAGATAATAAGTCCTTTCGGTTAAAACAACAACACTTGCTCCATTTCTCTCGCACAGGTCCACTTTTTCCTTAGCCAACATTTTACTTCTCTTTAGTCCTTGCAAATTTGTACAAATATGAGATGCAGATCCGGTATCTACTATCTAAAAATATGATTTGGAAGTAGAAATAATGATCTCAATCATAAACATACCTGAAGTAGAAGCTTTACCAAGGTTCTTCTGCTTCAATGTATCAAGGTAATCCTTCCAGTTTCTCTTCCAATAGCCATCTTTTCCACAATAGAAGCAAGTGTCCTTAGGCATATCCTTTTTGATCACAAGTATTGGTTTCACTCCAATAACTTGACTTTCTTAAAGCCAACCTTGGATTTCTTTCTCTTCCTATTGGAAGAATCAATAACCAACACTTGTTTCTTTTCTTTTTTGATGGTTGTCTCAACAGTCATAAGCATATTCAACATTCAAAAAGAGTTGTTTTCAACTTATTCATGTCATAATTCATCATAAATTGTGAAAAGATTTTAGGCAGAGCTTGCAAGATCAAATCAACATATAACTCGTGGTTTTGCATAAATCCCAATCGTTCTAATATTTTGGTCAGCCCAATCATATTCAGTACATGAATAGCTACTGAAATATCATCTGCTATTTTACAACGAAAGAGCTCCTTAGAGGTCTATTACCTCTCATTCCTTGAATCTTCATCAAATAACTCCTTGAGATGAAAAGTAATAGAAGGAGTATGCATATTTTCATGCTATTTCTACAATTCAGAATTCATAGCGGCTAACATGATATAAGTGGCAGTATCGTTGTTCTCCATGTGCTTACGATAAGTATTTTAGATTCACCTAGAACAGCTTGATCAGGATCATCTGTAGGTGCATCAGAAATAGGCTAATCAAGGACATTACCAATTTTCTCATACTTGAGAACAATTCTCAAGTTGTGTTGCTAGTTTGGAAAACTTGGCTCAGTGAATTTGTTATCATTCAAAATGGGATGTAGATTTACATTGCTACTCATATTCTACAACATGTAAAACACATCTTATGTGACTCCTAACCTTTATCTCAAATACATATAATCTTGAGCGTGTCCAACAAATTCCATGCCTCCATTAAGTCTATTATTCAGATATCTAATCACATAACTTAAACATGTTCAATGTAGAGTACCTTGAATTAGCTCAACAAGTTATATCTAAGAAGAACTTTCGATTTTTACTATAATAATGGAAGCCAACTTATTTATTGACGTAGTATTGATTTGAAGGATTTTTCTTTCAATTATTTATTAAGTCTCATCAAATTGCATGCAATATTATCATATCAATATATAACAAATAAAACATGCAGGTGACAAAACCATGGATGATTATGGACTTTTAGGGTGTGTTAGTTTGCACTAAAAATATTTTCAAAATATTTTCTAGAAATTTTTTTGGTGCCAAACACCGAAAAATATTTTTCAGTGTAAAATATTTTTCAATTTTCCTTTCTCTGGCTGAAAATAACTTACGAAATTTTTCAGCTTAAGTTATTTTCCGAAAAATTCAAGAATGACATTAAACCTCAAATACTTACTTTTAGAATTTCGTTTGCTAAATTTATTTTCGTTTTCAATTTTTTTCATTCATTTTTCTCTCAATCATGGGTCCCACACTAATATAACTATCATTATGCATATTTTACTACTATATTGTACTATCATTTAATTTTGAACAAAATCAATCTTTTATTACTCACAATTACTTGTAAGGAATTTAATTACCATTGTTATAAGTTTTTTTAGTTTGTATTCATAAAATTAAAGATAAAACCGTTAAAATTTTTTATTTCAAAATATTTTCATTTTGTCAACCGAACAGAACCGGAAAATTATATGAAAAATGGACTTTTTCATGTAAAATATTTTTCAAGGAAGAAAATATTTTCAATCCAAACGAACACACCCTTACTAAACTATTTTCCTTGAGTCACAAAAGAAACTAGGTGGTCAATTCCTAAGGGTAATCTTCAACTCTAAAAAATTTCCTTCGTGGTTGTACCTTTGCGCCGTCTCCATCATTTTGTACATTACAAATGTAACTTTATCTAAACATTTTAGATATTCAATCTTATCCCTAACCTGCCTCTATGTACATTACATGATTGATCAAAAAATTTCGAGTTATATTCGAGAAGATTGAAATGAGAAAAGACTTACATCTAGAATAATAAAGTAAGGCAGGACACGTAGGTTGTATTTAAAATTTACAACTGTTGAATTTGAACAAAGTAAACTATACATAATCCAATTGGCTTTAAATCCATAATCATCCATCATGCTATTATATAATTCAATAATTAAATAAAAGCTTAAAAACTGCATTTAGCCTTATCTAATTATGAATCACTATAGATCATAATTCCAATTTCATTGAAATTATCATTGTTGAATTATTATGAAAATATTTTATGGAGAAATATTATTTTCCAGTCTCATAGAAAATAAAAACTTTAAATAATAGAATTTTAAAAATTATATTAGAAACAATATTAAAAAATTTTGGACATTTATTAAATTCCAATCTCATTGAAAAATAATAAATTTATAAAATTTAAATAAATTGTCTAATTCTAATCTCACTATAATTAAATAAATATTTTTCAAAGGTTTTATAATTTAAGTCAAATTAAAATAAAGAAGGTTTCTAAATATTAACAATTAATTTTAAATAATATTTGTCAAAAATTAATTGGTGGTTTCAAAAGCCAAATTCAGAAAAACCTTTTAAATAAAATATAAAATTAATTGTCACAAAAAATTATTTAACTAATTAAACACTTGTAGTGACAAATAAAAATTGTCACTAAAAGTGATAGTCAACATTTGGAGATGTGATTAATGACGTCATCCGATGACGTCATCAACATCATGATGACGTGAATCAAATTTAGATGGTATAATCACAATCGAATTTCTTTTCGTTCTCCTATATTTTGAAAAATAATATAAAACATTTATATAATTTGAACAAATTCAATATTTATGACAACTAAACACATCTACATCATAAATTAATTAAGGATGGCTCTGATACAACTGTGAGAAAGTAAATCATGCAACATGCAGCGAAATTTGAAATTTTTACTTCTTCTACGGATCATCTTGATTAGTTCATACGTAATAAAAGAGGAGTATAGAGATTATACATCAAAATTGCTGTAAAATCTCCAATATTTAGGGATGTCGATCCACAAGCTGCATAGACTTTCGGCCTCTAATGGTATCCACACAGATAATTATTTCAGAATGTTCACAAGATTGATCCATGTCACGAAGTGCTAGTTCTTCAATATTTATTTATTTTTCTCTCACGTCTTTATTTTAATATTGTAAAAGTGATTTAGGTTGTATGCACTTGGGGAAATCGCATTCATATATACTTATATATATATATATATATATATACACACACACACACACACAAAAACCGTAGAAATTTTTATGATATTACATATTAGTCCTTAAGATTTATGTCTTATTATAATTGAGTCCAAAAATTAATTCATCTCATAAATTAACCCATAAGCATCTCATACTTATCAAATAATCAATTAATCCCGAATTAATCGTCTTAAAGTATGTGACCCTATAGGTTCTCAGTCACGTTGAAAATAAGTATAAATTATAATCTTAATTTAATTAGAATTAGGTAAATTATAATTCTAAATTAATTAGATTAGATAAATTAAATAACTTTAATTTAGCATTAATTCACTAATTAATTAATTTACATTTATAGATCAAGTATGGCTTCTAGCAAAGTGTCATGACTACTCAAGTGTTGAAATATGTCAAATGATTCAACTTTATTTATCAGTGATTTAGTTATCGTTTAATTATTATTCTTTCACATCACACTATATCCTGATTAGTTCAAGAGTACAGATATAATACCAACTCTTATTGAACTAATCAATTTACTTCTTTCCAAAATACAAGTCACTAGAAATAGAATTTAAAATACTCTTAATTCTATTTTCACATTCCGCAAGGATTTCTAAGGCGTATTTCAAGAAATGGACATACTAGAATATACTCTCTCCCACTATAGGGAGCGGTGAATCCTATATTGGTCATATATTATTTTTTCATTATTCATACTATACTCGATCTCCACAGTATATGCTACTCTTTAGAAGTAACAACTAATAGAGTCAAAGTATAGTAATCCACAATCAAGATAAACTCATGATCTCAAGTCCAAGGATCATTAGACTACTATCACAAAGAGATTAATCCACTGGCATATGAATAATAATCCGTGTGGAATACTCTTAGCGGGTCAATTCGATGCACCTTTTCTCAATAAGCATCTACATACAATTATGTGCTAATCTGTCCGCGTAAAACACTAATGAATTAGGGATATTTATGAATAAAATATAACTACGTAGAGAATCACATCATCATAAGTATTTATGATTTTTTTTCATATATTTTATTCAAAAAACTTTATCATATCAAATAGATAAAGAATGTCATATTACAAAATATGTATAAATATAAAAGTGTAATTTGTCTCTAAAACAGATTGATTTTAGGACATACACTAAAACAACCAACATTTATCGAATTTGATTAAGAGTCCGAAAAAGTGGTTCAATCTTTCAAATTTTATTTCTCGAACCGAGAGATCCATGAATTGAGATCCTAATGCATATCGATACAAAGGGTCCAAAAAATTTTAGGAATATTTGGAATAATAGACTGAATATCTTGTCTCCTGTATCTCTTTTTTGTTAACTTTCTCTAACTTAATATATTTTGTTTAAGTTTTCTAACATGTTATGTTGGACCTCTCAGAGTCTCTATTGCGACGAGGAGTGCATCTTTGGCTTAACAAAGGACAACCATATATTTATCGGAACTTCTTAATTTGGTGAGGCATCTCATGGAAGTTATGGAAAGCAAATATCAAAAGTTTTGGCAATCCCACAGTAGTAGTTTGTCAAGTGATACAAGGTTCTAGAACCAATATGGTAAAATTTCTATTCCAAAGTTATTCTATTCTAATTCAAGTAGGGTAGTCAAGTATTGAGCTGATCCGTTAGTGACTCCATGTGATGCAAACCCATATAACTTTAGTAATCTTGCTGAAGATGAAGATAATCCCAACCAATCAAATTTGATTGAAAAGTAATATGAGAAGGGACCAATTGACACTTCCCTTAAGCAGGTAAGAAAAACAAATCATTTAGGCATATCAGTGATCAATTTGGGACGCTTGACTAAGACGATGCTCTTGAGACAATGCGTTTGTTGCAAATTAAGAAAGGAGAGCAATTTGGGGCAGTCATCCACATACAATTCCAGGGATGGAGATAGGGTAGGGAAGTGGGGGCAAATTAGAATAACAAAAGTACACATTCAATAAATTTTAAGAAAATTGAACTTTGTCCCCACTAATTTGAACAAAGTACAACATGCATGCGATTTTTTATTAATTTAAGTTCAAATATTACCTCATAATTACGTAGTGTAATTAATTTTTAATGTTTATTATAAAGTTTTAGCCGATTTCTATCTTTGATTGTAAAACCGAGGTATTCATTATTCTAATTTTAATTTATTTGTAAGTTATGAATGAAAAAAATGAAATGAGCACTCATTTTATTCTTTTAGTCAGTACAGTTTTCAAGTAATAAAATGAAATTGCTAAACTATTTTCATTTTTATTTTTTGTTTTAATTAATTTGCATGTGCTAAGAGAATAGATTCTTAATTGAAATATAACATATGAATTACAATGTTGTCTATTTTATGTTTTGATTAGTTAATTTAAATTTCAATTCAATTTACTTATTTTGATTTATTTAGGCAATTTTTCCTTCATATATTCTAAGTTTTTCAACTAATTTGTATACAATTTTAAAAAAGGTATAATCATTTGTTTCGTAGAAATACTTATTGTGGAAAATTATAATAAAAAATTATAAATAAAAAGTCATTTAATACTTAAGATGTCGAGTATCAAAGAATAAGTTTTATAGTACTATTTTGTGAACTTTATTATCTATAAATACGTACATATATTACTATTTTAGACACATTAATCTAAAATTTTTACCCTATGATAGACAAAATTAACATTCAAAATATATGATATTTGCCCTCACTAAAGAATACTCTTGGCTACACCACTGCACAATTACATACATGACTCTAGCATTTCAACGGGGATACTAGTCAATCCATCACAATCAGAACTTCTCCAATGCCCAAGAGACGTGAGGAGTCTTTTGGATCCTTCATGAATTACTAGACTAATTCTTGGGCATCCTTCTATTTGCAGATTATGCAAAGCCTGGCATTCTTCTATGGGCAACTCCCTCAAATTCTCACAATCTAAGAGTTTCAAACTCTTAAGAGAAGCACCACAATAACAACTTGTCCATAAACTTGTTAAATTAGGGCACCAACTCAATTCTAGATGTTGAAAACTTAGAATATTTATATAATAATGAAGCTTAAACATTTTATTGGGTAGATTACCAATGCCTCTGAGACTTAAAGATCTATTTAGAGACAAGTGTTGACGTTGCAACCATCTTATGAATTACTGTTGGGAATTTAGATGCGGAAGCAACACAATTATTTGAGAAATCAAGAACACAATTTAATGAAAATAGTAAAACACGAAATAAGAGTGACACACACAATTTAACGTGGTTCGGCTTAATTACCAAGCCTACGTCCACGGAGAGAAAAATTGCTCTTTATTATGAGAGAAAAACAAATACAAGAATACAACTCATATGCCAAGTCTAACCCCTTGTATTCACTCTCTCACTACCAAGAACTCTCTCACCCCTTTGTGTGAATTCTCTTGCTCTCTTGTATCTATAATAGAATGCCAACCCATCTATTTATAGGGGACATTACGTTAGTCATCAATCAATAAATAACTTGCCTTAGACACCAAACCCTACAAATTAGGAAGTTACTTGGCCACTATTCGAAGCAATTAGAATATTAGTAAATTACTTTTTCCTCACGCAAAGAAACCTACCTAAAAGAAAAGATTGCCAAAATTCCTAACAAATCTCCACCTTGGCGAATTTTCTTTTAGAAAAAGAATACAGCAAACCAACAAAAATTAAACCCATTTGCCTTTTTTACCACCAATTACCATTGTACATAGCTACACACAAATTAATACGGTCCTATCTCTAATTGATTTAATCGGCAAATAGACGTGCGCAGCTAATCGAGTCCAACTTCTAGTTGACTCGTGAGAGGGGCCTCAATTCACCCTCTCCCTTTGCAGGACTTTTCTTCTCACAACCAATTATAACTTGGGAGCAATCTTGGGTCCCCTTTCCTGAGCTCTGCTCCCAATTCATTGAAGTTACCAAATGGTACAAATTTTCATACTTCATTCCTTTCAATTGGAGATAGGACCGTTTCGCCATGTGTGATTTTCAAAACTCCACCTCCAGCTGAATATTCATAGCCATCGGAGTCTAATTGCCTCAGTGAAATTAGATTCCGTATCTTTGGGACATATGCCACACCACCCAAAGAACGAACTTCTCCATCTAACATTTTGATTTTCACCACTACAATACCTTTGACTTTGCAAGTGGATCCATCTCCCAAAGAGAGAAAATCGGCCTTCTTTATTTCGACCGAATCAAAATAATATAACCTGGAGCAAACATGTGACACGCAAGCAGAATCTAAAATCCAACCATCACGGGATGAAATATCCATACTTTTGGAGATTGTGAGAACATCTCCATCAGATACATATCCAACAATATTGTCATGATCATCCTTTTTCTTTCGGTAAGGACAATTTCTTTTGACATGCCCATACTCATGACATTTATTGCATTGGACTCCACCCTTTCCCTTGACCTTTGAACCACCTGCCTTAGATCCACAGTCAAGTATTACTACTTCTCCCATTCTGATTCTTCCCTCGAGCAATCAACGCAGATTCTTGTGTTTCATATTGGTTTGTCTTCTTTTGTTTTTCATGAGACAACAATATGACTATACATTTTTGAGCTCCAAAGTGTCTTTCCTGTATAGCAGAATTATCACTACACTTTCAAAAGAATCAGGGACCGAGGTAAGAAGTAAAAATGCCTTATCTTCTTCCTCAATTTTCACGCCAACTTTCTGGAGTTGATCCAGAATTCCGTTGAACATATTCATATGATCCATGAGATTTCCACCCTCTTCCATCTTTATCCTATAAAGTTTCCGCTTCAGATTTCCATTTTTTGCTAGAGGTCAGCTGTTGAATCTTTCTCATCCATCACATTATTTATTGTATTGTCTGCAATGCAGAGTTGAATCGTACTAGCACATCTTGATTCCAACTCTTCCCACTCATCATCTTTCATATTCGCTGGCTTCGCATCCTTTCCCTTCAACGCTTTTGCCAAGCCTTGTTGAATTAGGATGATCTTTCACTCTTGTTTGCCAAAGAGTGAAACTTGTATTCCCATTAAATTATTGAATTGGAAATTGAATATCCCCAATCGCCATGATAAGCAACCAACTACTTGATCTCAAATAGTTGATCAGAACCCAACGTAGCTCTGATACCACTTGTTGGGAATATAGACGGTTTGAGAAATCAATAACAGAATTTAATGAAATAAGCAAACCATGAAATATGAGTGACACACAATTTAACGTGGTTCGGCTTAATTATCAAGCCTACATCCATGGAGAGAAAAATCGCTCTTTATTATGAGAGAAAAACAAATACAAGAATACAACTCATATCCCAAGTCTAACCCCTTGTATTCACTGTCTCACTACCAAGAACTCTCTCACCCCTTTGTGTGAATTCTCTTGCTCTCTTGTATCTATAATAAAATGCCAACACACCTATTTATAGGGGACATTACTTGGTCATCAATCAAGAAATAACTTGCCTTAGACACCAAACTCTACAATTAGTTGGAAGTTACTTGGCCACTACTCCAAACAATTATAATATTAGTAAATTACTTTTTCCTCACACAAAAAAACCTACCTAAAAGAAAAACTTGCTAAAATTCCTAACAATTACGATGCCTTTTTGCCAAACATTGAGATTTTATGTGTTGATGTGTATTGCGAAGACCCGCCATATCGCCATCTAGTGTGAGGGATAAGAGAGTAGTTATATTTCTTAGAATCTTTTTTAGCAATGAAATGTGGCAATTACTTGGGAAGTGGCTTGGAGCTCTGATAAGCTGGGGTCAATTCTCAACTGTCAATTCCTCTAGTATCGGAAACAAATCAACTTTGTTTGCATCCTTCAATCCAACCAAAGTCCCATAATATTTAGGGAGAGAAATTTACGGGATAACTGCAACTGGTGCTCCTTGATCCTCCTTTGCACCCTAATCCTCCTCATCAATAATACCATAGGATAATTACCTAATGCTTCTTATGACTTTTTGCATCTTTTGCAATTTTGATGTGTAAATCCAACTTCACTAATGTTGCCAAAATATTAAACCCATAAGGAAATTAACCACCCATAAAATTATGAATTCCTAATCCTTGCAGATTTGGGTAAGGTTGGAGGCCATCTACCTAGTATCATCTGCCCAGTTATCAGCTTCTTGATCCTTACTGCTCCATCTAAATTCCAACCAAGATAGATTTGGCTTTTCAATTAATTTTGCAAGTTTAGTTTGTTTACCATTTATTTGATCAATATTTCTTATCTCTAATCCTTTAAGATCTTTCAAGGTTCCAAAATTTTCAATATGACAACCCTTCTCTTGACCAACAGTAAAGAACTTTAACATTGGAAGACAAGTCAATCATCCCATCTCCGATGGCATTTTGAATTCTGCATGAGTATCATAATAGTGAAGATGTTTCAAGCTAATTAAATTACTCATCCATTTCGGAAGACCATCTTGAAATTTGCCATCCTTGATCCTCAATATTTGCAAATTGTAAAGCTTACAAGGTTTCCTTTAGTGATTCTTGCAAAGTTTTGATTCCAAAATTACAGAAGTCGAGAAACCTTAAATGTATTAATTCACAAATGGAGGTTGGCAATATCTTGACATCTCTTCTAGATAATTTTAGAACATGCAAGTACTTGAACTTTGATAACACATCACCAGATATTCCACTCCTTGAAAATAATGTGCAAAGATATATTGATTTTCTCTTTACGATATTTTATTCCATTCTTTCGTAGGAGTTCAACTCAAGGTAGTAATCTGATTATTACTTTTAGGATTTCCAGCCAATATGGCAAAATCATGCACAAGATTATGTATTTTATAATATGTTTACTATCATTCTTTTACTCCTTTCAATAGGGAATTCTGCAACAAAATTCTCAAATACTCACTCCTATCTCCTCCATCATTCTTTCAATTTCTTGATCTACTTGAATAGAAACTTTCATCATCCAAAGCTTCAATTGCTATATCTTTTTTTAATTCGGTATCATGGGGAAAATTGAGTACGGATATGCAAAACATTTCTAGCCTGATGCATGTGACAAACGATCGAAGCTCAACTTCCATATTTGTTCGATCTCATTTTTGACTCCATTCTAAAGACTCTCCTCCACAATTAAACAGCATTCCTCTTTCCCTTGTTAAGTAACAAATCTCTAATTAAACTTGTAGCCAACTAACGACCATCATATCTTCTCAAAATTTGCTTCTTTATAGTTTTTAATTCTTTCAACACTTCTTTCTTTGTTTTTAATTTCCTTTTCTTTCATGATAGACTAACATTCATCATCAAATAGCTTTGCTAAAAGATATGGACCAACATTCAATTTCAAATGTTTAGACATAGTATTTGCCACTTGTTCCATATGAGTAGTGACAAGACACCAGCTTCCTCTGGTAGGATTGAGTCCCTCCAAACTGGTGAATAAGTCATTCGACAATCCTTATTCATGATTCCACGCATCATCAAGCATAAGTAAATATAATTTTTTCCCCAAGTTCTTCTCGAATAACAAGTTTTTGGTTGATAGCATCTCTACGATCTACTTCAACCTTTAATGTTGTCAATAATTCAAAAACGAATTGAAAAGCTCTATTATTTCATGTTTTTTAGCTACACAAAGAAAATTTTTCCCAAAGTGGCTATCAACATTTTGATTGTTGTAGACCGATTTAGTCAAAGTTGTTTTCCCCAATCCTTCAATGTCGATTAAGGAATAACAAAAACAACCTTTTTAGATGAGCACATTAACATTTTAAATACATTTAATTTATCATTGGCTCTTTAAACAACATGTGGAAGTTGGAACAACAATTGAGTCAGCAGTCAACTTATTATTGTGGTTCTAGCAGTATCAGGGAGTACAACTTCAATTTGTAAAGTTAAAATCCAGTCCAATCTCATTGGCTTCTTAATGATCCTTTCTGAATTTGTGTTTATTATCCATGATAGTTGAAATCAATCTCAATTCAAAAACCAATTACACTAAAGAACGAGAAAAGAAACATACCTTCAGCGTATCTCCAAGTTGATTTCGGTACTTCACCTCCCGTCAAAGATTTTCATTGTTGAGCTCGTCCAACACAACATCATCTTTAAGACCTCTCCCTGAAACTTCTTGAGACAATCTTGCAACCCCTGGCTATGCATTTTCAAGTCTTCATCAGCCAAGAAATTTTAGATCTTGGTAGCAAATTAGCTGTCTTTCCAACTCCTCTTTGAACCCATACACCAAACCAACACGTTCAATGGAAAGGGAAATATCTGTCTCCAACACAACCTTAATAGTAACACTAAGAGCAAGGCCAACAATGTTTTCTTGCGATGAGAGAGGGAAGGAATGGTTTAGTTTCAGCTGCTAAGTGTAAAAATCTGGTGAGAAGAAAAGACTTTGCAGTTTTGCTGATTTCGTCAATGGATGATGCCTTTAGATGTGGAAATAATTAAAATGTATCTATTATTACGCAACCAACTATCCTTATTAAGACAGATAAACAGGGAAACATATGATGAGTGAATAAAAAAACATTATGTATATAACAGATCAACAAATAAACAAAATATGTAGAATAAGGTATATCAGTAAACAAATATAGAATGGGCATGATATCAATAAAGTGATAAACTCCACTCTTATATTATCTTTGAGTGCTTGAGCTGTCTGCAGCTACAATCTTTATGTTAGCTTTGATTAATTATTTCATTGAGGGCTTCAGAATTGGCTATTGGAGATTAAATGCTTAGGCTTAGCGAAAGGAAGTGAAAGTTTGAAGTAGTAGCACTTGTTTTAAAATTGTAGGAGGCAATTTTATAATATTATTCAAGACCCATTACTTGAGATATTTTTCTATAATAATTTTTTCATTCAAATGATTGTGCAAAATTTTGAACTTTCACCATTAAAAAAGTTCCCCATTCATTTTTTCAATTAACAAAAAACCTGACATAGCTTGGCGGACATAGTATTTTATCTCCTTTCTTGAATTTCTTGGCCATCTTGTGCTTATGCTTTGAACAAACACTTCAATAGTAGAGTTCAACTTCACAACAGATGACTTAACTAGACTACTTTTATACGATCACTGCCCAATCGATCACTACCCAACACGAACACAACAATTTTCTACAAAATCACTCTTTTGAATTTTTATCCAAATAGGGCCAATTCTTTTGCCCAAAATTGTTAGCAGCCGATTGAAAATTTAAGTCCAACCTTGTGGTCAAATTTATCCAAAATTTGAGTATTCTACCAAAAATCTCTCTCTAATTTCAATAAGAGGCCCCAGGATCAATTTCTTGACCTTAGGACTTTGATACCAATTATAGTAGGCAATTTTACAATGCCACTCAAACTCTTTGGCTTAATAGACTTGTAAAAATAATTCTCCAAATTCCACTAATATATTTATAATTACTACCATGCTAAGTAACCCAAAGATGACATGTATTCACCAATAACAAATAATAGCACTTGGACACATAAGCAAGGATTTATCCATGGAGATTTGACTTTGATTATTATCTTCTACATTCCTTCCCATAATGAAAGTCTCCAATGTCTTAATTGAATATTCAATACCATCATGAGTATCAAATTCCACTGAAAATTCTGACGCCGTTTGCATGATGTGCAACACCTTGTAGTTAACTTTTATCTTCATGTGGTAGTGGACCTTTGTAAGCAATTTTTCTGATAGCTTGTCTTGATCAAAATACTCATTCATACATACCCATTCATGTTCACAATTTCGAAATTTTGTTTAATGAAGATCACAAATATATTTTTTAAGCAAAATGCATGAATGGTCACCACACTACAAGAAAATAAGGCTATAGTGACGAAAAGTTCAGTGACGACACAAAATCCCGTCTCTAAAGGATTTTATTAGTGACGGCTTTGGACTTGGTCACTGCAGAAAGGAAGAATTTGCCTTTGTAGTGACGAAATCCAAAAAGTCGTCAGTAAATCGTCACTACATCGTCACTAAATATTAAAATTGGAAAAATATCTAGGATTTAGTGACGATGTTTTGTCGTCATTGATATTTTTAATGTTAATGACAATGTTTTGTCGTCACTATATATTTTCAGTATTAGTTACGAATGTGTTTTAGGATTTAGTGATGATGTCTCGTCCTCACTAATATTTTCAGTGTTAGTGATGAAAGTATTCTAGGATTTAGTGACGATTATTCTTCGTCACTGATACTTTTAGTATTAGTTATCAGTTTTGATCGTCAATGTTGACTTTACATATAGAAGGTAAATGTTTAAAGATTTTTCTATGTGGGTTTAAAGCTGGATTCTGTTGAAAAAGTTAGCTAGTTTGTGTAATTATTTTTTAGATATTAATATTGGATTACATGAATGAAAGAATTTCGATATCTTATTTTAAATGAAAATAATAAAATAAATAGTGAATTAAAGGAAAATAAAAATTTATATTGTTTATCATATATTATTTAAGTTACATAGTTGTGAAGATTTAAAACATTATTAATATAAATTCTAATCCAACATTTGAAACTAAAGAGAAAAAAATTGCTTTTCCCCTAATATGATGGCCCCATTAAATAAATTAAAGATTAAATTAATTAATTAATATTTTGTAATAATCAGTATGATAGTCCAAATGATGTGGAAAAGGTTAATTGAGCTACCTTATTGGATGCTTATCTAACAAGGAAATTAATTCTAAGTCGAAAGCCCAACTATATATAAAAAAAAAGGCTCAAATAATTTGTTGCTAGATAACAGTTCAATGTAGCAACCCATGCATGTATGAGAGAAATAGCCTATTTAGATGACTTATGTTTGCACGTTGTAGCCAAAGTGGATAGATGCAGGGAAATTTTGTAGATTCGAAATGATGTAGTGTAATTTGGTAAATTTAAAAATTATAATGAGAGAAATTTGAGTGTTATCATCAAATTAACAAAATTTAATTTTATGATCTTTTCCTAAAAATGACTTGGGATTAATTTTCTTTAAGATGTAGAGATGTGTATAAGAGACAGTTAACTAAATTATGGAAAATTTTTTAATTTCTCAAAAATTAAATTGCTTGTAAGTAAATTATGATTATATCATCTATGGTTAACTGATATAAAATCATTGATCTAATATACTTTAGATTTGTTCAAGAAACTTAATTTCGAATTCAAGTAACCAAAATTCGTATAAATATATCAATATATTAAATTAGTATAGTATTATCTATATTGTATATTTCTGTAGATTATACACTCTTTGTCTAGTGAAGAGACAAATCTAAAATGAAAAAATTGCATTCCTCCAAAAAAACAATTGGGCCAATATATGTTCTCTCTTTAGTAATTTTTCTTAATTTTGCTATCATATATTGACCTATTAGATAACAAATTAGGATATATAATATAATTAATTGAGCTTAGTCTATAGATATTATTATGAATTGTAGGGGATACGAGTTTTTATGAATGAGAGTTTCTGGATTCTGGACCGGGTTATTTTCTAGTACATGGATCGATGATTCTCTTATTGCGCACATCAATCGCTACTTCAACCTACAATACAAAGTCCCCTCCAAAATCACAAATATTGACAGCAACACGCGCTTCTCTCACTTTCTCTCTCCGTCACTCGATATGGATACTAATCTCCACCTCTATTGCTCATCAAATTCAATGGCTTCCCCAAAACCAAAGCTTAAGCGCCCTTGTACCTCCCTCAACCCTAGCCCTACCAATTTCCCCAATCATCCTCCTATTCCTAGGGTTTCCAATTCCAATTCCTCTTCTATGGATTCGCTTTTGGAATCTCTTTTAGCTCTCTCGGATTCCTCCGCTTTTTCTCTGGATCTTTCCTTCGACCGTCTCCTCGATTCCCAAGCCTCCGATTCTGATAAAGTCCGATTTGATCGATCGCGCTCTCAATTTAGGATCCGTCCTTCTCGAAGCTGCGAAGTGTTCTGCCAGAAAGCGCGCTTCCATGCATAACGCTCTCGTTTGGCCTCTAGCTACTGATCTCACTATCAAGGTATCTTCTTCTTCCTTCATTTTCTAACTTCTTCATTTTTTTTTTTTGAAAGTCTTTGATTACTCCATTGCTGCTTTTGTTTTTCCGTTTTTATTTTTTCTTTAATGTGTTAGTTTTGATTGGAACTTGAAATGCTTATGTTTTGATTAAGTTAGTTATGCCTTTTGAGTTGGGTTGAAATGCCTTGTGTAGGGAAAATTTAGAACGAAATTCAGAAAATATTTCTTCTCCATATTGTGTAGGGAAATATGGGGTTAGTGTTTACAAATGGAGACCTAAAAGAAGTCAGAGATAAGGTCTACAGGTACAAGTTATGCCCCTGTGCCTACTGCGCATCTAAGCTATTTGCTATGATAATTATATTTGGGCTTTTCCCAATTTTTTGTTCCGCAAACTCAAATTAGTACCACTGTTGGTTCTGTTTTGTTTTCAATTGTGATATGGATTTTTCATGACTGAATTATCCTTCAATTTACAGGGGCATTATTTTGTACCCTGTCTCTTATACACATCTAGATGTGTATAAGAGACAGAAATATAAGGTTGTGATTCTAAAGTCTGTCTCTTATACACAAAATCTCTATGAACATTAGCATTTTCTATCTCATCGTATCTTTTTAATTAAGTAGTAATTTGAAGTTGTAGCATTTGATGGAGATATCAATATTTGTTATCAATTCTTTTATAGGCTTCAAGATGATTAGCAGGTGGAGAATTTGTTGGTTTTCTTAAATTTTGTTTTTCCTTTTGTTTTTATGTAGAAAACTTTAATGTCAAAATCTCACTATTCTTATAATTGACTTACATGCATAAAGGATTAGGCCAAATAAAAAAGCATTTCAATTTACAAACGTCAAAAGAACTTTTGAGTAATCTGCTTATAGACATTGGGTACTTCCATTTACATGTCAATTTTAAATATATTAAGAAGATTATGAATTTTAAAGAATCGTTAAGTTTGTATTTTCAAAGTTAGTGCATTCATGTTGTTTAGTTGTATTGAGATGCTCTCTTGTTCTTGATACACATATGATTGTGTCCATAAATTCTTTAACATGTAGAGCTCTTCAGTTGGAAATAGTGCAGAATGTAAGTATGAAGTTATAGAGTCAATCTTACATGTTTGCTTAAAGATATGTAACCATTTGATACTATATAGTATATAGATCATAAAAGGATTAATCAATGATTTTGATACTAATTTTTACTAGATGGTTATATTACTGTTATTTTCTTATGAAATGTATAAGAGATATTTGTTAGAATTCACACATAATCATACACTTACAAACTCTCTCACACACAAAACACTTGGATCTGGTCTGATCTAAAATGAAAGGCAGCGAAGGTCCTCCTGCTGCTACGGTAGCGGAAAGAACCGAAGAGAAAGAGGAGAAGGTGAGAATAAGTGGAACCTCGATGATACTCTAGCATGCTCGGTCACCAAAACAACATCAGTACTACATTTCTATTGAATCATACATGTTTCTAGCTCTGTGATTTTTTCTTTTTCTTTTAATGTTTTTTTCCTGCTATGTTTCTAATATTTTTTCTTTCTTATTTGACTCAGAGGTCTCTAGTTTGATGATGATAGGATTATTCAATTGAAATAATAGAAGAAACATTTATAACTGCATGAGGTACTTTTTTGAATTGAAATGTTACTGGATTTATGGTTGTCTGTGTGTGTGTGTTTTTTTTTTGTTTGTTTGGATTTGGGTTTCTTATTTGTGTATGGTGAAAAAATATTCTTATTTGTGAGATTTTGGGACTATCTTGAATCGATGATGATGTAATTGAGATTTTTTTTTGAAATGTAATTAGGTATTTCTGAATATACTTGTGATTGGTCTATTCTTAAAAGGGTTTCTGAATTTACATTTATTTATGTGAGAAATATAGTTTGATGATTAAGTGGAGTAGTAATTGGTGCTTTGTTCAAGAAAGATTAGTTGGTTTTTTGTCTCATAGGAGAGAAGGTTGACTTGAGATTTTAGTTTGAGGAGTGTATTTGTTTGAAAAATTTATTTTGAAATTCATTGCTGGAGTGGATTCATTTATTCTTCTGAAGTTCAACTATCAAATGGTGAGAGACAAGCTTGAAGAATTAACCTTGTGTTGCACCTTTGGGACAAAATGGGCTTTCATAAGTGTGGTCTTTCCGTGGCCTAGTTGTCAAAACTACTGCTTTGGTAGTAGTTAAAATTTTTGGTTTGATAATATATCAGCTAAACTTCATTTTATTCTCATTTTCTTGACTTTTTTTTTTTTTTTTTTGTGGCTTGAATAAGGTGTGTAAAGTAGCTAGGTTAATGGAATTAGATTGTGTGAATCCTGTTTTTCTAAATATCTTTTAGGCTGCTCTTTTCTGTTCTTAGTTTTTGAATTCAAGGGTGGCAATGTCATGTGCTTGTGTTGTTGGGGGGCTCTTCTTGGTGCTATAGAAGTGGGTTATTGGAGCAAAGATGGGGGAAAAAATTCACAATCATACCGATGGAGCAGGGGGCAGGTTAAAGGTCCTTCTGCCCCCTGCTATATATGTTTACCATAAACATACTCCAATTCTTATACTCTATAAATGTTGGTATTTTGAAGTTCTAACTAACTTTATCTAATTTAAAAGATGTGTATTTCAATATTTGAATTATAGATTTAATAAGCG
This sequence comes from Cinchona pubescens, assembly GCA_025175665.1. Lineage (NCBI taxonomy): Eukaryota > Viridiplantae > Streptophyta > Magnoliopsida > Gentianales > Rubiaceae > Cinchona > Cinchona pubescens. Next base: position 488,367 of record JANKKI010000179.1, read on the forward strand.
CATGCACATTGAAGTATGACTCATAGGACAAGATTGCTGCGTTTTAGTTATCATACTAACAAATGGAGACAACGTTTCAACTTGCATGTAGATTGCTGCTAAATGGAATTACTTAATCGGATGATGTTCTGTTTAATAAAATTAATCAGTTGAATTCCAGAATCATAGAATTATTGTTCTTATACACATTTAAATTACTAAGCTTAACTGTAATTAAATGACAGATGTTACTATACCTTAAAGAACTTCCCTTTAATACATTTGATGCAATATAGATACAGAAGTTGCTGCTAGCGATAAGTTTCTTGTTCTAAGTGGTTATTATCATAGCAAATAGCTTAGACTGCGCAGCTGTCTCTTATACACATCTAGCTTGTCTTATAAGGTTGAAATTCATATATAATTGTAAGGCTGTTTTTGGTTCTTTATTGGAATTGGATAGGGATAGGAATAAAGAACTAGCATTGTACCTAAAGAAATTCGACTTCTTAACTCATAACTGAACTATGCTTTCAAGCATTTCTATTTTTATGTACTCACATTTATTTAATCATTTTTACAGCAACGTATTCATTCGCTCCAACAAGAAATTTTGAATATTCACATTAGTTCAACAATGAATATTGGGGTTGGTTGACCGAAGCTGACCAAAGCACAATATGTCGTTAAGGAAAGTGATATTTCAAATTGTTGTGCATATTTTAGATTGTCTCTTGCCGGGTCACGATTAATTATTTTGGTTAGTTTGTTGCAATGTTGAGCCAATCTATGCTATACATGTTAATTAATATTATTGGATGATTTAGTATATTATAAATTTGATTTTCAAGAAGTTAATATTATCATCTATTTAGCTTCAACATTTTTTGAATTGTGGATGCGTTGCGGTCATCAATTATGTATGATCTTCTACCAAAATTAGAAATTATAATTGCTACACATAATTGAGCATATTCTAAGAATATTATTGTGGACTCGACTATCATTGATTGATGGAAAATTAAAGGAGATAAGCTGGTGTGATGGCTGTCTATATTACTAACATATTGAACAACTGTTTATTGAATTTGGTATTTGTTTAATAAGTCTAGTTATCATATTTTAATCGACTTAATAAATTTGCTAATTAACATGTTTTCCTTTTCCCTTGTGATTCATCTTGCAGTGACTTGCATTGAGACTCGCCTGAAAAAAAAGTTGGATAAATTGAATGAATGAGCCATAATTCTACCAGATATTAAGTATGCAATTTATATGTCCTGTTTCATTTTTCTTAGCAGGCCTTTCCGGTTGCCAGCCATTTTGGTAGGGGATGGAAGACTAGGTGGTATTTCTGGAACAATTTCAGCTTATGAAAGTTTGAAACTTCGTGGTTATGATTGAAGAACCCCAGTTATGTTAATCATGTTTTGATGATGACCAAATCATGCTAATGGTTTAAAGACAAGTGTATAGAAAAACAGGGAGGTTCGGACGCAAATGACAAGGAAATGTAGTACTGCTAGTTTTCCAGTAGACAGAAAATAGCCGTTGGGAAGTTGTTGAAAGCAGATATTTGGCAACTATAAATACCCCAAGGTCTGAATTAAGTAAAATAAGGACTACATTCAATACAAATACTTGTAAGAGCTATTTGAGGAGAAATAGGCTAAAATATTGTGGGTTGTATTGGTTTGAGAAGTCTAGCTTTTCTTGGCTCAACTAGTGGGAATTAGTGTGAGCAAGAATAGACTAGTGAGTGATCTTCAAGTGTAAGAGTGGAGGGATAATAAGTGTACAAAAGTGAGGTTGTAGTGTAAAACCCTTTGGCTCAACTAGAGGAACTTAGTTGGTGCAAGGGTGAGCCTACTTTGTGTACAAGAAGGTTATTGCCTCACATTCTTTGAAGAGGCACTACTAGTGCATGTACTCCAAGCTTGAGAAGCTTGGGAGTTTGGTTTGATATTCTTTATCTCATTCTTATTTGTTCTTTAAGCTTAAACTGTTGAATATCTATTATATTCATTTGTGCTTAAGTATTCATTTGTTGCATAAAGTTTGAATTTCTATTAAGCACTTAAAAAAGGTTTGTCTTTAGAGATAACCTAATTCACCCCCCCTCTTAGGTTGCATTTGGGGCCAACAATTGGTATCAGAGCATTGGTCTCTTTATTCTTGCTTAAACTGCATTAGAGTAAAGATCATGGCAACCTGAGTATTAAAATAATACTCTATTTTTAGAGGGGCGTTCTATCACTAGACCTCCCATGTTTAATGGCATTAATTTTGCTTTTTGGAGGGATAGAATGAAAATTTTTGTTCAATCGATTAATATTGAATTATGGTATATTATTTATGAAGGTCCTATTGAGGCAAATATTTTTGATGAAAATACTCATAGATTAAGGCCTAAAACTAGATTTGAGTTAGATGCACAAGATAAAATAAACTTATCTTTAAATGCTAAAGCTATTAATATTTTGTATAATGCTTTGGATGCAGATGAGTTTTCTAAAGTAAAAGGTTGCATATCGGCCAAGGAGATATGGGACAAATTGAAAGAAATCCATGAAGGAAGTGAAGATATTAGAGAACAAAAGAAGTCACTTCTTGTGGCTAAATATGAATCCTTCAAAATGGAACCTCATGAGAACATTGACAAGATGTATTGTAGGTTCCATGATATGGTAAAGGACTTGGAAGATTTGGGTAAAGAATATTCCGGATGCTTGGGTGAAAAGAATAGAAAAATTTTGAATGCTTTACCTAAGGAATGGGAACCTAAATCCATTGCCATAGAAGAGTCTAAAAATTTAAATTCTATGCCTATTGATTCTTTGATCAATTCTCTAACCTCATTTGAATTGAAGTTGAAAAACAAGCTACAAGATGAGGAGGCAAAGGGAAAAAGAAGCATAGCATTTAAAGCTTCATCAAAAGGGAGAAAAGACTCAAGGAAGCCTCACTTCAACAACTTCCAAATCACTTGGGATGATTGCAATTCGGATGGAGAAGTTGAAGAAGAATATGAGGAGGCTCAAATGGCCTTTATGGCACTTGGCGATAATGAGGTAACCTCTAGTTGTGATTCTTGTGATGATTCATGCAATAATGATGATGAAGATGTTGAATCATTTATTTTTAAAATGCATGAATGTTTGAAAGAATCATATGCTAAGAACAAAGAGTTAAAAATTAAAGTTAATACTTTATTGAGTGCCAACTCAAAAAAACTTGTGCATAAAAATAATTCTTTGACAAAAGAAAATGATGTTTTGAAAGAAAAATTCGTTGGAAAAACCAAGATCATGGAAGAACAAGCTTCATTGAAGAAGAGATTAGATGATCTTGATGTTACTTTGAAAACAAAGAAAGAAAATGTTTTTGAAAAGAAAAAAACTAGAAATATATTTTTGAACAAAAATTTTATCACCTTTAGAAAAAATGATTTATGCTTTGTTAAATCTAAATCTTCTTTTTATGGCAATAAGAACATTACTTGTAATCATTGTCATCAACACGGCCATATAAAGAAAAATTGTTATGTTAAAAGAAATGAAAAATTAGGAATAAATTCTATTTGGATGATTAAGCATGATACTAATCCAATTGGACCCAAGAAAGTTTGGGTACCAAAAGTTGTTGCTTAACTTTGTATGTAGGTATGCTTGGAGTGCACCAAGGAATTCAAGATAAATTATCTATGAAGGGTGCTCAAGGCATATGAGCTAAGATCATATTGAAATGGGTAACATCTAAAGTTTTGTGTGCTTTCATTTATCAAGTTGAACTATGTTCTCTTGAATATTCTAGATCTATATGGTCAAAAATGCTTAGAATGCTAGGATACTTGTATCCCCAAATTTTGACTATAATAAGTCACTACTTGCAAAATAAAGGGGGAGCATTCATGTTTTATGGATGTGTTCCTACAAAAATATCATCACACATGCTTCACTGTTCAAGGGAGAGAATAAACTTAGGGGGAGCTTTAACTGCATTATTCTTTTTTATGTTTTGATAATGCCAAAGGGGGAGAAATAATGGACTAATGGACAAATTCTCTTGTGTAGTTTTTGAATTGTCCAATTGATTTGTCATCATCAAAAGGGAGATTGAAGAACCCCAGTTATGTTAATCATGTTTTGATGATGACCAAATCATGCTAATGGTTTAAAGACAAGTGTGTAGAAAAACAGGGAGGTTCGGACGCAAATGATCGTCCGAACAAAACAACCACACAGAGCTTCGGACGATGGTAATCGTCCGACACAAAGAATTTGAAGCAAGCCTCGGACGAAGAACAGCGTCCGATAAATTTCCAGAAGACTCCTCGGACGAAGAACAGCGTCCGATAAATTTCCAGAAGACTTCGCTTCTATCGGACGCATGTTCGGACGCATCCTCGGACGTCCGAACGAACACCCTCAGAGAACGGACGCAGTGTCGTACACTTATTATCCCCTTCAACAACTGTCCTCATGTACACAAAAAACAAAACTGGTTTTAAGCATAATGCAGTCCGTAGGTCCACATAAGTTTTTCCAGTAGACAGAAAATAGCCGTTGGGAAGTTGTTGAAAGCAGATATTTGGCAACTATAAATACCCCAAGGTCTGAATTAAGTAAAATAAGGACTACATTCAATACAAACACTTGTAAGAGCTATTTGAGGAGAAATAGGCTAAAATATTGTGGGTTGTATTGGTTTGAGAAGTCTAGCTTTCTTGGCTCAACTAGTGGTGGAATTAGTGTGAGCAAGAATAGACTAGTGAGTGATCTTCAAGTGTAAGAGTGGAGGGATAATAAGTGTACAAAAGTGAGGTTGTAGTGTAAAACCCTTTGGCTCAACTAGAGGAACTTAGTTGGTGCAAGGGTGAGCCTACTTTGTGTACAAGAAGGTTATTGCCTCACCTTCTTTGAAGAGGCACTACTAGTGCATGTACTCCAAGCTTGAGAAGCTTGGGAGTTTGGTTTGATATTCTTTATCTCATTCTTATTTGTTCTTTAAGCTTAAACTGTTGAATATCTATTATATTCATTTGTGCTTAAGTATTCATTTGTTGCATAAAGTTTGAATTTCTATTAAGCACTTAAAAAAGGTTTGTCTTTAGAGATAACCTAATTCACCCCCCCTCTTAGGTTGCATTTGGGGCCAACAATGATGTTGTTGCTGTAGTGTTTTGAAGATCATGGTCTTGTAAATGAGGTGCCATTGTCATGTTATTTGCAAAATGGGTAATTAAAGTCAAAGCTACTTTTATCCTTGTTTCATGGATTTGATCCTTCTTATTCATTTTCTAGAAGTATCAAGACCCAACCTAAGAGCTGTCAGTCATAACTCTAGAAGTGTATAAGAGACTTATGTAACCTTGTTTCTATGTGTGGCTCTTAGGTTACATTTAATTGTAAATTTCACCTGCAGTACAGTTTGCTGTTATCATATAGATTTCACCATTGCCATCTCTGGCTATTAATTTTCCTTTTTATTTTCTTGGTTATGAAATGGATCTACCTTATCTCAGGATTCTAGTGTTTCTGCTTCCACCTGTTCCACAAGATATGTCATGACCTGACTGAATGGTTCGAGAAGTCTCAAACTGTCTTCAGTTCTCTCAAGGAAATAATGCTTGTTGCATTTCATGGAAGAATGCAGAAATTACATGACATCAAAAAAGAGCTCGTGATAAATTAATAGCCCTTTACTCAGCAATTGATGAAACCCAGTATTTTAATCTGTCTCTTATACACATCTAGATGTGTATAAGAGACAGCCTTAATGGTACCAACATTACAGTACGATCTAGTATAAGTTAGGTACACCTTCAAAATAAACAATATACATTTTAAATGCTAAGTTTGATATTCTTTAGCCTCAAAATCTCCAAGTCCTGTACTGCAACTTCAATTCCATGAGGTTATAAATATTTCTTTGTCTTATATGAATTTTATTAAAATTGCCACTTGCTGTAACATTTGCTTGCAATCACACATTGAGCTTATTTTGTTATAATATTTGAAATTGCAATCGCACTGGCACATTGAGCTTATTTTGTTATCTTATTATGGTATAAACACAAGCTATGATCTCATTACTCAACACATTGATGCTCTATGCAAGCTGGTAGACACATGGGACTTGATATTAATTTACAGGTCAATCCATGGCATCTATATGTTTCTAAAAAGTTGCATTGTTAACTTCTGATGATATTTGCTATTTTTGTCTTTGCTTTGACTAAATATGGCATAGAGTGAAATTTATATACGTTAGCTCATAAAGTTTGTGTAATTTTTGGAGCAATGCTAAATGCTGTACCTTGGATGATGATGGTTATAATGCAAGGATTAAAGAATTGCCCTTTGACGCACATAAGAAAATTGTATGAGTTACAATATTGACATATCGATCCGACATCTCCAGCATCTCCATCTCTGTTTCTATTTACTATTTTTTCTTTTTTAGAGTTACTAGTTTATTATCCATTATTTTACACATTTGATTATTGCTATTTTTTTTTATTTTTTTTTGCCGAATGTCTAATTTTTCAGGATTTTTTTCATTTTTTTAATCAAATTTGAAATTAATTGAGTCTAGTTGAGAATAAAATTTAATAATTAAGAAAAAATTTGCTCAGGAAAAAAATGCAATAAGATTGGCTGTAGATGCTGATGATTGTTTCAAAGTTTCATCTCATGTTTGATGCAACTAAATTCGCTTGTATTGTGTTTGCAATCTGAATGTCGTTTGTATGACTGGGGACTTTTGGATATACATGCCCCAAATTCTCACTGGACTGAATTTTTAGCAGAGATCTGTTTTCTTGCTTTATGAGAATTAGAAGGGGTTCATTTGAATCCCTGTGATAGATTATCTAAAATGGGTAAATTGTGTTCGTTGATTCTTAGCATGAAGGTTAATTGGGGCTTGACTGGCTTTTCAAGGAATTAAGGATTCCCCTTGTTGTGTTGCCTTCCTGTTTTGATCTGGGTTTTTGATTTATGGACGATTTTCGTACTTGTCTTCATTGTTATTTCAAATCATTTGAGTTGCTACTGGTATGCTATGATTACTGTAATATAGTTAATTCTTTGGTTTCAAGTCTTGCAGATAAAATGCAGTTGATGTTTGTATTGTTTTTCATGTTACAGCTTTGTTTAAATGCTAGATGATGTTATGGTCGTGGTTTGGTTTTGACAAGGCATCCTAGACTTTACTAGTATCTAGTTGTTGCAGTATCATGGTTTAAAGTCTGTTAATGCTGTGACATATTATAGTTTGAAAACAAAGTGGTCAACTTTTTGCTATAATATCCATCTGTATTGCATAACTCTTGTAATCTTTTTTGATCTTCAGTTGGTTTGGGGAAAGGAAAAAAAAAAAAAAAAAAAATCTTGGTTTGGGTCTGAATCTTGTGCGGGTGGCACTTAGTTCTGTTTCTTTGAGCTTTGGGTCTGAATCTTGTGGTTTTTGGGGTTTTTTTGTGCTTTTTGTTGTCAGAAATCTTGCTTAATTTAGTGGCTAGGATATGCTTTATTTATGCTCTCAACTCCTGTGTATATGTGTGTGTATATACATTAGCTTTACTAGAATTCTTGCTTGTTATTTGGTTTTTGTTTCATCCCTTCCTTCGTCTTTTCTTCCATAGCTAGATAAAGCAACTGTAATTCAGCATATTTTTGCAGCATTATGCGCTTGTCATTATGCTTGTGTATACTAGACAATTGAAGAAAAATTAGGCTTATTTTTGTCCGTCTCATAAAAAGAAGTTCCTTATCTGTCTTGGTTGCCTATCGTTTTTGTTTTCCTTATGTTTAAGCCTGTCATATTCAACAAATATTTATTGAATTTGGTATTTGTTTAATAAGTCCAGTTGTCATACGTTAATCGACCTAATAAATTTGTTAATTAACGTATTTTCTTTTTTCCTTGTGATTCATCTTGCAGTGAAGCTCACCGACAAGCAAGCTTATTTGGGAAGAAGTGTAACTTTTTTCTTGCCCATGCTTTTGATGTTGCAGTCCTTGTTTGGCTCTTTTGTACTGCTGAATTTATATTACTTATATTTGAAGACATGGATATTGTAATCTAGTAGGTGTTGGAACTTATAAATACTTGACTATTATAGTTATTTGGCACTCTTTTATATTGTTATAAGTCATTATGTTGTTGGACTGTAATTATGACAATGAAATCCTATTTTGCAAGTGATAAGTTTAGTTTTATAATTGGATTTTAGTAAAATGTCAATGTGTTTTTGTGGTTTTGGCATTGTTAGTAATTAAATTTCCAAGGAAAATTGCTTACAGGTCTGAAAAACTTGTGTGTCTACCATGAAACTTCACTTCACTTGTCACAAAAAAGTTTAGAAAGTCGTCACTAAATGTGTTGATCAAACATATATGTAGTGACTACTTTTAGTCGTCACTAAATGTATTGACCGAACACATATTTAGTCACTCCTCTCCTGTCATCACAAATGTCGTAACTAATTATATTAATCGAATGCTTATTTAGTGACGACCGTCGTCACAAGTTATCACAAAATATTGTCATTAAATGCGTTGACCGAGTACATACTTAGTGACGTCATTTGGTCATCACAAAATGTCGTCACAAAATATAGCATTTAGTGACGACGTGCCATATTTAGTTACCATTTTTTAATGCCTTTTGTGTCTACGTATACTCGTCACTATTTTGTGACGAATGTTTGTCGTCGTTAAAAACACTCATTCAGTGACGACTTTGAATTGTCGTCACTATAAGGCTTTAGCATCGAGCCTTTAGCCACGCACAGTGACGAGCTGAATCGTCGTCTCTAAAGTATTTTAGTGACGACTATCTTAACTTTTTCTGACGACTTGACATGGTGACTAAAACTCTATTTTCTTGTAGTGCCAAATTATTAAATTGTTGTATATAAAATTACTAAACTATTTATTTTACAAATTTGGTTACTGAACTATCTTAAATGTGTGTTTGGAGTCACTCCGTTGCAAATTTAGTCATTGAACTACATTAAATGTGTGTATGCAGTCACCATGGGAATATAAAATAGAAGAAACACACACTTAAGGTAGTTAGTGACCAAATTTGGAAAATAAATAGTTCAGTGACTCTAGACTCAAAAGATTTTTCTGCTCCAAAAAGAATGCAATTTTTCACTCTGCTATCCATTTTGGAAAACAAGCAATGTCCATTACCAGGAGAAGGAATTAGATGTATGTCTACTTCTTGAATAAGGGATACTAATAGTTCATGATCACTTGGTGGAATATTCAAATGCATCTCTTTCAGATTTTGAATTGGTTTTGTATTGGTCTCATACTCTATTTTTCTTGAATTTTAACACTAATTTTTTTCTGTTCTTATTGATATTTTTTTGCAGGGAAGGATATAAAATTTGTGATGATTGGTAGACAAAAGTCCAAACTAACTTTTGTCTCTGTGTAGTTTAAGAATGGAAATTGAGGAGAGTGATTCTCTTGCTTTGAGACAAATTCCTTGTAGTTACATTGAGGGTGTTGGTAAACTTGTAAAAGCACATATTAGGAGAAGTACTACCACTTCTAATGAGAAGTGTATATTATACATTAAAAATACTACATATTATGTGAATCATAGAGATATGGAAGGATTTATCCCTGCATGCATGGGACATTATATTGAGGAAGGACAAGTTATAGTTGGGACATTAAAACTCTTCAATCTAATCACCCATTCTTCTTCTCTAATCTGAAAGAATACCACATAAGTGAATATCCACTTACTCATCATGCAAACAAATTTGGCCTAAATGCTGCTATAGCAATCAGGCTAAAGAGCACCTATACTGGTGATGATGATTAACACATATTAAAGTTCTTTTTTCCTGTCATTATGAGAGGAAGTGAAGAACAACAACTTTTTTAAATAACCTATGCAATACCATGCAACAAATTTGTAAGAGTTCGCGAATGGTGTTAGATGTAGAATTGAGCGGGAAAGATGATTCTAAAGTTGAGTTGCCTAATGATTCACTCCCTGACTTACCTACAGTTGCATTACCAGGCAAGTTGTCTTAACAATTAATTTTAAATAGCAATTCAGGTTCTTCTGATCGTTTGCCCTCAAATACATATGAGTCGAAGAGTGCTCAAATGGGAGATACTACAACTTGTGTACAGTTGCATGATCTTATTCTGGAAATTGTGAAGCTTGGTTATCCATGCTTACAACTCACGAATTTGGTGCTTCTAAACATTTTCTTTTCTTGATCATTTTGCATGGTAAACTAGTGGCAAATTAGTAAACATTTCTTTGGAGGAAGTTGATGTTATTGACTAATATAAGATTGAATTTTTGCAACTTTCTTACATGATGATTCATCTGTAAGAAAGTAAATAACCAGTAATACAGCGGAATTTAAAAGTTTTATTTTCCTATCACGGATCACCTTGATTAATTTATGCATAGTATAAGAAAAATATAGAGATTATACCTTCAAATTACAGTAAAATCTCCAATATATTAGGGATGTCAATCCACAAATCGCACAAATGCCCAGCCTCTAATGATATCCACACAGATAATTAAATCAGGAATTTTTACAATATTGATTGATCCAAACTACGGGGTGCTAGCTTCTAAATTATTTTCTTTTATTAAAAACGTGACAATCACGTTTTTTCAAAAAGATTTGCCGTGAGTACTAGTACATCTAATAGTACTACTACTTCTTTTATATATATATATATATCTTATAATATACATAATATTTTAAAATTCCAATCAAATTGGGTTTAGAGAATTACAAATCCTAATCAGTTTGGGTCAAGGGCATATGAATAAGTATAAAACCAATAGAACTTTTAATATGTGTTGCATGGTATTAACTCCTAAGATTTATATCTTATTACAATGAAGGCCAAAAGTTAATTTGTCTCATAAATTAACCCATAAGTATCTCATACTTATCAAATCATTTTAATTCCGAATTAATTATCCTTAAGTGTGTGACCCTTTGGGTTCCCAATCACATTGGTAATAAGTATAAATTATAATCCTAAATTAATTAGGATTAGATAAATTAAACACTTTTAATTTATCATTAATTCTCCAATTAATTAATTTACACTTATAGATCAAGATTGGCTTCTAGCAAAGTATCATGACCACCCAAGTGTTGAGATATGCCAAGTGGTTCAACATCAACCATCTGTGACTAGTTCCCCTGTAATTATTATCCTTTCACCAACGTATATCCCGATTAATTCAAGAGTACAGATATAATGCCAACTCTTATCGAATTAATCAAATTTACTTATTTCCAAAATACAACTCACTTGAAATAGAATTTAAGACACTCTTAATTCTATTTTTACTTTGCTCAATAGATTTCCGAATCGTATTTCAAGAAGTGGCCATACTGGAATATACTCTCCAATTATAAGGAGCGGTGAATTCTCTATTGGTCATATCTTAACTTATCATGATTCATATTATACCCGAACTCTACAGTATGTGCAACTCATTAAGAGTAACGACCTATACAGCCAAAATATAATAATTCACAGTCAAGATAAACTCATGACCTCAAGTCAAAGGATCATTGCACTACTATTACAAAGACATTTATCCACTGACATTTAAATAATAATCCGTGTGGAATACTCTTAACGGGTCAATCCGATGCACTTATTCATAATAAGCATCCACATACACTTATGTGCTAATCTACTAGTGTCGTACACTACGATTAGGGATATATATGAATAAAATATAATTACATCATAACTCTTTATGATTTTACATATATATATTTTATTCAAAAAATGTCATATTACAAAATATACATAAATATAAAAGTATAATTTATCCATAAAATAAATTGGTTGTATTTAGGGCATACACCAACATCATCTGCCTATACCATTCTTTCTTAGGATTTTTGGAGCAAAGTTGAGAAGTTTAAAGTGAGGAAGGATCAAGTTGGCTGTAGGTGGAAGATTAATATTTTCAATGATAGCCACCCGCAACCTTTGAGCAAAGAATAGATGCTTTAACAAATGCTACAACATAGCAATGCATATCGAGATGTCTAACTAGCAAAAACAAAAGCATACTATTTCCTTGAGATAGTTTAGGTTCAGTATTTTTAGTAGCTGGTAGAATTTAACATTTAGGGCTTCTTTGTTTATTCTAGGTAATGTGGACACATTAATCAAATTCTTCAACTAACTTAGGTTTAGTTCTAGTTGCTTGATTTTGAAGTATTGGCATGTGTCTTATTGGCCAGCCATGTTGGCATTTGTTATTTGATTGGCTTTTTTTTTTTTTTTTTCACTAATTTGTTTAGCCACCTTAGTCATTAGTTTTTGCCAAGGTTTTAATTTGTTGGTTTTAGGTAGCTTTGTTTCTCTTTAGCTGACTTAGGTTTCCTATAAATAGATTGCTAATATCATGTTTGATGGTAAGTGATATCTCATACATGTATTAGAGGAATTGTGGAAATTGAGAGAATTATTTGTAAAAGGCTATTAAATTAGAGATTGAGTGATATCATAAAATTGCCTCCTACATTTTTTGCCTCCTCTAATTTGTTTCTCCTATATTTATTGGCCTATTTTATATGAATGATGTTATTGCCAAAGCACACTGTATCCTGTTAGAGCAAATTTTCTTGACTAGACACAAATGCCCCTCACTTCTATTCTCAATCAAATTTTACTGAGTTTGTCACTCTGTGTTCCCCTATCTTATTTTGTTTTTTTCTTAAGCCATTCATCCTTTTCTTTCTGCCCTAGCTTTTTTGATAGCCACATGGAAGTCATTGCAAAAATTTTTACGTAATCACGTCCATACAAAAGTTATATTCTTGGGCTTAATTTTTGTCGTAGATCCTGAATCCCAACCTCGAATTTGTCCAAAAGTAGACAGAAAATTGCCTGTGGACTGGGATAACCATGGTGGCTTTTACCCTATTCCCTCTCCAATCACAACAAAATTCAACAAAATTGTGCCAAAATGATTGTTACAAGATGTAGATCATTAATTCAGTGTGAATCGGACATTGTCAACACATCAAATGTATAAATCAAAACCAAAATAGTGACTGGAATATGTCCTTAAAACTACATCACATCAACTTTAAATTTTAAGTATATTGGTAGAGATACATTGGTCTAACAAAGGCAGTGACGGTTCTTGGCTCTGGCGGCAATAGTTCTCTTTTTGTAATTTTTTTATATGGCATGTGTGTCGTGTAAGGGGAGCCAAAAGAAATTGAGGGTTGAGGGATTTGGGGGGTTTGGTTGGTGAGGTGTTGTGTTGACTAGACTCTGGTCACGGTATTTATCTAGGGATAGAGCTTAAGAGGTCAGGATTGAGAGAGAATTTAATTAAAGGGAGAAAGAAAAAGAGGGATAAAAGTCGGGGTAGGGAGATGACAGACAGATAGCACTTGGACGCAGTTGGCTTAATGACGAAATGGAGGTATTTTCGTCTAGCCAACCAAAGTTGCTGTGGCTTGATATAATAATGCTCTGGAAATAACAGCACCCATTTTATTTGAGGTAATTATCCTTCTACAATTTGTATATTTGAAAATAGATATCTTACCTTAGATAAATACCATTAAGTATTGCCTTTGTTCTCGTTTTTTTTTTTAATTAATGTATAGGTGCTTATTTTCGTTCGCTTTCATGAATACCTTGATGGATAAATATTTTTGTCTCCCTTCTTGAATTTCTTGGCCTCGTTGCCCTTATGCTTTGATCAAACACTTCAATGGCAGAAACTCTACAACCAATGATTTGACAAAACCCCTTTTATCTAATCACTGCCCATTACAAACACACTAATCTTAGCAAAATCCCTTTTTACAAATCTTTATCCAAATAGGACTAATTCTTTTTGACCTAACTGTCTCTAATTGTTAACATCCAAAGTCCAAGACCAACCTTGTGGTCTAATTTATCCGAAATTTGAGTATTCTACTAGAAATCTTTCTTTCTAATTTGTTTCCCCTATTTTTATTGGCCTATTTTATTTGTGAGCTAATTTATTTTGTACAATTGGTATTAGATTCCAAGGTTCAAGAAATTGATTCTAGAGTATTCTGTTAAAATTTGAGAGAATTATTTATAAAAGGCTATTAAGACGGATAATATGAGTGATATTGGGAAGTTGCCTCCTACATTTTGCATCTCCTATAATTTTGTTAAGGATGTTAGTAAAGATTATGAATTTTTTTATTCTTTTGATTTGCATTTATTATTTGGGGTAGTTGAAGATGAAGAATTTGTCACCGAGGAAAAGCAAATTATTGAACTTGAATGATGAGGATGAATGTAATGAAAACCATGGTTCCCTTCTTTAAAATTTATCAAACACTTAAAATTTTTTCTGAATTAACCCCTTGTGGAAGTTACTGATTGAAATATTCTGGTATATGTATGGTTAAGATTTGTTATATACATTTGAATATAAATAACTGTACTCGTATGGATGAATTGTACATTCATAGTCTGAAAATGAACGTTTGTGATGCAAAAAAGTACATGGTTAAACGAACAATTATTCCGAGATTACATTGATGATATTACTATTGAGGACAGTAATACAAATTTGGTGAATCCTAAAATTGAAGATGTTGGATGAAAGACACAAGATTCTCCCAGTAAAGAAATTAGTGCTTGGATGAATTACGTGAATTTTATTGGTGTAAAAAAGAGTGTTTTGAAGAAGTGAACAATTGTGATATAAAAGATTTCATTTTTTGTGAACGAATTTTGAAGAAAAATTATATTTCTTATCTAAGTATAACAATATAAGAAATTCTCTTAAATAGACTACCCTATGAAACAAATAAAGAATATCTTACTAATCAAAAAATATATTTAAGAAATAGAATATACACTTAACAAATATATACACTTCTACTAAATATATTCCTAACATATATATTAAAAGGTAAATATGTTAAATATGTTAACATCCCCCGGCAAACTCAAGGCAGTTGAACGCAAACCAACTGGAGTTTGGAACAAAGAGCATGAAAACGGCCAGGTGGATGAGCCTTAGTGAAGATATCAGCAGTCTGATCAGGGGAAGAGACAGATTGTAACTGAAGAGTATCATGAACTAGATGCTGGCGAACAAAATATCAGTCATTTTTTATGTGTTTAGTACGCTCATAAAAAATATCATTGTGAGCAATTTGAATAGCATTCTGAATATCACAACGAAGAATAGTAGCAGAAGAATGAGTAACACCCATATATTCGAGTAGCCAGCGAAGCCAAACAAGTTTTTGAGTAGCATCAGCCATAGCCCAATATTCAGGTTCAGTACTAGAACGAGAAGTGACAGTCTGCTTCTTGCTCCTCCAAGAGATGAGAGAAGTACCAAGGAAGAAGCAGAAACCAGAATAGATTGTCTATCTGTTGGATCGCCAGATTTTTAGAGTTTCTAATCAGCATCAGAGTAGGCATGTAGATCAAGCGGAAAGCGGGAAGAAAAATGAAGACCATGAAAGGGGGTACCCTTGATATATCACAAAATACGTAGAACAGCAGCATAATGAGTTGTCCGTGGAGTTGCCATAAACTGACTGACGATATGAACAGCATAAGCAATGTCAGGGCGAGTGACAGTAAGATAGACTAAATTACCCATGAGCTGAGGATATAAAGTAGGATCAGAGAGAAGAGATCCATCAGTAGGAGTAAAACGAGCATTGGCTTCAATAGGAGTTGAGGCAATGATATGATCTGTGAGGCCGGCACGAGCAAGAAGATCAGAAGCATACTTAGCTTGAGTGAGGAAGAAACCATCAGAGTTGGACGAAACCTAAAGGCCAAGAAATAACTCAAGAGACCCAAATCCTTCATCTCAAAATGCTGATAAAGATGATTTTTGAGATCAGTGATGCCAGCAATATCGTTGCCGGTTATAATCATGTCATCCACATACAATATATATAAAAGAATAGTACCATGATCAGATACTTGACGAAATAGAGCTGAATCATAAGGATTGAAAGTAAACCCAAGCTGACAAATGGTAGAACTAAACTTGGAGAACCAAGCTCGAGGAGCTTGTTTAAAACCATAGAGAGCTCGACGAAGTTTGCAGACTTTGTTTGGCTGATGAGAATAACCAAGAGGTGGTTTTATGTAGACATCTTCAGTAAGATCACCATTAAGAAAAGCATTGTTGACATCCAACTGGAAAAGGGACTGTCTGCGAGTAGCAGCAACAGCAAAGTAAACTACGAACGGAAGTAAGACGTGCAACAGGAGAAAAGGTTTCTTCATAATCGATGCTGTGTTCCTAAGCAAATCTTTTTGCAACTAAATGAGCTTTGTATCGCTCAATAGTTCCATCCGAATGAGTCTTAATTTTATAAACCCATTTACAACCAACAGCAGACTTTCCAGGTGGTAGGTCGACTAGATCCCAAGTGTGCATTTTATCAAGTGCCTGCAACTCATCTAATATAGCTTGTTGCCAAATGGGATTAGAACTAGTTCCTCGGTAAGAAATGGGTTCATGTAAAGATAAGATAGTAGAAAAATAGTGAAAGTCACGAAGTCGAGAAGGAATATCTCTTACACGATTAGATCGACGAAGAGTAGGTGGAGGTGGAGATGAATGAGACCTTTTTGGAGACATAGCCGGGGTAGGATCACCGTCAGGAGCACGATATTGAGAGCCATGAAAGTCATCAAGAGGAGATTCAGAGAAGGAGTCAACTGGAGAATCTACAGCATGCTCATCAGGAAAAAGATCAAACGAGGGATTAGTAAAGAAGGGTTGAGAGGAAATAAGGGGAAGATGAAACTTGGACATGGAAGAGAACATTTGATGCTCTCAAAAGACGACATGACGAGATATACAAAGCCTGCGAGACTGAGGATCCCAACACCGATAGCCTTTATGTTCAATTCCATATCCTAAGAAACAACAGAGGCGAGCACGAGATTCTAACTTGTGATCTGTGCTCATAGGGTTGAAGAGAACAAAACAAGCACAACCAAAAACTTTGAGTGATATATAATCAGGAGGGAATTTAAAGAGACGTTCATAGGAAGTCTGATTGTTAATGGCAGATGAAGGAACCCTATTAATTGTGTAGATAGCAGTAAGTGCCGCTTCACCCAAAAACCTCTCAGGACAAGAAGAGGAAATTAGTAGAGCAATTGTAGTGTCGAGGATGTGCCTATGTTTACATTCAGCGTGACCATTTTGTTGAGAGGTACCTGGACAAGATCTATGAATAACAGTACCATTTTGATGAAGAAAGTCTAAAAAGGACTTTTCTTTATCTTCCATGGCATTGTCTATACCAAGAACGTTGATGATACTAGAGAATTGAGTCTGAATCATAGTGGCAAAATTACGATAAATTTTAGATAAGTCAGATTTATGATTTATAAGATAAATCCAAGTGTATCGTGAATAGTCATCAACAAAAATAACAAAATATTTGGAATCACCCAAGAATGTAGTAGGTGTAGGGAAAAGTCCCCAAATATCAGAGTGGATAAGATCAAATGGTGCAGAAGCAACATAATCACTTTTATTAAAAGGGTAAAGCATGATATTTTGCAAGTTGACAAGAAACACATTCAAAATGTTCATTCTTAACAAAAACTAGATGGCCTTGAGAAACTAAAGTTTTTAAACGACCAATGGAAACATGACCAAGGCGAGAGTGCCATAAATCAAGTGATGATATTGAAATAGCAGAACAGGAGATAGAAAAAAAATTGTTGGTCCCAAAGCAACCTAAGAGGGGGAGTGAATTAGGTTTCTAAAAATTATGTTTTTAGAAAATAGTAAGCTTTTTAAATTCAAATGCAGATATAATAAATTTACTAGAACAGTAAAGTAAAGAGAGAAAAATTGAACAAACAATACTTCCAAGCTAGCAAGCTTGAAGTATCAATTTTCTTGAATGCTCCACACACTTGGTGAGCCAATAATCTTTACAAAGTTGGGAAGTTCTTGCTCGGACACTAAAACTCTTTTAGTTGAGCCAAGATTCTTACTTAGAACCACACTTTGATACAAGATTATCACTCCACTCAAAGTTGAATTTGCACTCACAACTTCACACTAATACAACAAAACCACTATAGTCAATTTGCACTCAAATTACTCTTTTCTTAGGCTTGTATTCAATGTATTAGATGATTTTTTAAGGTTATTAAAGCCCCTATTTATACGAGCAGTAAATAGTGGTTTCAACTACTTCCTAACGGCTAAGTAATAAATGCACAAAAAATAGCCGTTGGGGTTTCGGACGTCCGAGAGGGATTGAATGCGTCCGAGGAAGCGTCCGATCCTCTTTCAGTGTTGTTGAGAGGCTTCGTTAGGACGTCCGAGCATGCGTCCGGTCCTTCGTCCGACAGAGGCTTCGGACGGTCCTAAGCGTCCGAAAGAAAGGCAATAGGATCCCATTCTTTTTGCCAGTTTGTTCGGACGATGCAATGCGTCCGAGGAGTTTTGTCCTAGTTCGAGGACGGTCCTGTGCGTCCGAAAGATCTGTTCCTGCAAAAGCTTGTTTTACAGAGTTAAGTGTTTATGTCATCATCAAAATAAGGTTTGGGAAACATCAAAAATGAGGTGGAAGTCGAAGATGACTCAACTCAAATAGACGACCAACTTTACGGCCTATCCCAAGAATCTGCCCCGTCTGGGGATCCTGCACAGAACATCCAAACGGTGTAAAGAATAAATGCAAACCCAAATCACATAATTGAATTTGATGTAGAGATATGGCCTGTGACTAACATGCATAGTAGAACCATTAGCTGTATGGATAGGTAGTAAAGAAGAATTTGTTGATTGTGAAGAAAAAATATGAGAATCGGAGGTCATATGATTACTGCAAGTAGAATCGAAGTACCAAGAAGAAGTACCTAGAGTGACAGAAAGGGCAGTAGATGGAGCAGATTTAAGCAAAACTTATTTAAGCATTGATTCTACATCAGTGAGGGTAATAGCTGGAGAGAAAGATTCAGCAGGCATATTCTCACCAACATCAGTGGTAGCAGCAGCACGATATGGACCAAATTTAGGTTGGAATTCTTGGGACAGTTGGATGGAAAATGATGAGATCCTTTCTTGCGACAAATGTGACAAATGCGAATAGGACAATTTAAAAGCCAATGACCAGGATCATGACAATAACGACATTCCCTTGGTTGAGATGAACCAGAAGGAGAGGATGTGGCCAAAGCAGTTTCAGTGAAGTGATGTCTAGGATTAGAACTGACAGCCTTGAGAGTGCGAAGACGAGTTTCCTCAAAAATAACTTCCGAAAGGGCAGTCTCAAGATTAGGTATTGGAGACCGATGTAATAACGATGCACGAAAAGGCTCAAAGTCATCATGAAGACCCATGAAAAATAGCATCAAGCGTTGATTATCTCGAAGAGTGGAGTACTTTGAAGCATCTCCAGGAGTATCCCATTTTGGATTTGAAAGCGCCAGTTGATCCCAAAAACTACTAAGAGTAGCGATAAAGGAATGAACAGATCATGATGAGGCTCCTATTTCATATGATATAAGGCAGTCAAAAGTTGATATTTACTTGCAAGACCTTTGATAGTGTATCGATGGGCAAGAAAATCCCATAATTCCTTGGCAGTATTAAAATGCCCAAATTGTTGACGTATGGAAGGACTAGTGGTGTTGCGAATCCAGGTAATAATTTGATGATTCTTACTGTCCCAGTCTTCAAAGCGATCATTGAATTTGGTAATCGATTCGCCTTCTAGTTGTGTTGGAACAACTGTACATCCATCAACAATACGTCACAATTTTTGACCTTTGAGGAAACTTTTCAAATCTTGAGCCCATGAAACATAATTAGGTCCATCCAATGTAGTTGAAATAGGATGGGACACATCTGATTGATCCATGGTAGGAAAAAAATAATTGAAAGCCAAAAAATAAAAAATAAAGTAAGTAACTGTATAAAGAAAGACTACTTTCTGAGAAGAATCACAGAAATCAAGCACATGGTTGAACTCAGAAGACCGAAAAAATGTAAGAAGCCGGACTAAATTGGGAGAAAATCGGTTAAAAATAGCCTGAATCGGACAAAAAAATTGGTGACTAGTGAACCGAACCAAATCAACCCAAGGCTGAACCAGGGATTGTAAACTGATGAAGTGGCAATGACGTGGCAGATGACGGGAAAAAATGGATGATGTGGCAGATGATGTGACAGGTGACGTGGCACTGTAGGCTGACGTGGCAGTGACCCGTCAATGTAGAGATGACGTGGCAGTGACATGGCACTGTGGGTTGACTTTGTAGGTGACGTGGCAGATGACTTGTCTGGACACGTGGCTGATGACTGGTTGTCTCTTATTCCACATCAGATTTGTGACGTGTCGACACGTTGGCACTGACGTGACTGGTCACTTGGCAAAAGACTTCCCAGCAAGAAGAAAGCCTGTTTCACGAACACGCTTTAAGAGAAACTGAAGAAGGCGTGTTCGTGAAACACACTTTTACCTTCACGAACATGCTTTTACCTTCTTCTTCCTTCGCTGGACTGTTTTCCAGTACAGTCCAGTGACAGTGAGGGAGCGCGTGAAATAGATTCCGGCGGCCAAAAAATTACTGGAACAAGGCCTAGGACTGGGGAGCTCCTTTTGGATGATGGGTATTGATAAAACAACAAAAAATCGGGGCAACAGACTGAGAAAAAATTCCAAAAGAACGAGAAAAGAGAAAAAAAACTTTGATGATAATAATCCGAAAATGAACTAATCAGACCCCAAGATGTGGCTCTAATACCATGAACGAATTTTGAAGAAGAATTATATTTCTTGTCTAAGTATAACAATAAAAGAAATTCTCTTAAATAGACTACCCTATGAAACAAATAAGGAATGTCTTGCTAATCAAGATCTATAATTAAGGAATACAATATACACTTAACAAATATATATAACTAAATATATTCTTAACATATATATTAAAAGATAAATATGTTAAATATGTTAACACTTGGGGTGGAAAAATCTTTCGATAGTTGGGTCAGTGGTCTTATTGGAAACTGTGTACATTGGCAGTGAACATTTTATTAGCCAAGAAAATTATATTGGTGATTTTCATGAAAGAAATTATGGAAATTATGAGCATAAATAGATATGTATGGATGAATTTTTTGATCAAGACAAGCTACCAAAAAAATTATTTGTTAAGTACAAAGTTCGTTTACTGTCACGTGTAAAGAAAAAAAACAACTATAAAATGCTGCATATCATGCAAATAACCTGAGAATTTTGAATAGAAATTTATGCTCATAATGGTATTGGATATTCAATGAAGACCATGAAGACTTTGATTAAGGAAGAGAATGTAGAAGATAATAATCAAGTCAAACCTCCATGGATAAACCTTGCTTATGCGTCCAAGTGCTAATAGTTATTATTGGTGAATGCATGTCATTTTTAGGCTACTTAGCTTGGCAGTAATTGTTCTAGCTTATGGCAGTTGTGTTAGTTATAATTCCTTAACCATGCACTGTAATTGGTTGGTTTTATTGTTTTGGCTTGCTTAGTCGTAAGCCGTCTTTAGGCAATTGTAGCTTAGTTGGCTTGAATTCTTCTTTAATTTTGCCTCCTTATTACCTTATAAATCGGCCGCCTTATTACCTTATAAATAGACAATGCATGCTTCATTTTTGTGTAAGCCACAGTTTATAGATTTATTAGTAGAATTGGAGAATTATTTTATAAAAGGCTGTTAAGCTAAAGAGTTTGGGTGATATTGTAAAATTGTCTCCTACAAAATTTGCACGGTCAAGAAACCAAATAAAAGAGTGATTAATTTGTTTGTGTTTTTAATCTCTCAAATTTAATCTAATCATCTTCGGCCACATCGTATTGGCGTTATTGGACAATTGGACACCGGGTGACTACTTCCTCAAAAATATATCTTCTTTATTTGTTCTTTTAATGTCATTTGTAATCTCAGCATAATTTGGCTCGTCAACAAAAAACTATTCCAAATTGTTGTTATTGAGTTTATTTTGTTGAAATTGAGCTTGGCTTGTTACATAGAGAAAGAAGTGAGTGAATTTAATAAGAGATCATTTGGACATTTTTTGAAAGAAACATGGATCTGTATTGATGATGATTTGAGAAAAGAGAAAAAAAGTGATTCTTCAAAAATTGAAAGATTGTCAGAAAAAATATGAAAGTATTTTTTCCCTTTACTAATGTACACGCCTCTCACATTTGGGAGATCATTTGAATTAAAACCTACAATGGACGGAAAAACGTTTTATTTGACAATTTAGGAGTTAAGTGACTAATTTGGCTATATGAAAATTTAGAACGCCAAGTCTGCATCTTGTGAAAGTTATGAGATATATATATTATTATAAAATGTCTATTTATCCCTTATTTAAAATTTATTAACTTTATTATTTGAACTCGATTAAGCTTACCTGTTTAAGTTTGAACTCAAAATCAATTACTGTTAGGAAGTGTCCCAAGAAATTGACAAATGTTCGAGACCAATCCGAAACAAACGATAACAAAATAATAGATAGAGAAAAAATAAACACCAGATTTATTGCGTGGTTCGGTCGAAAGACCTACGTCCACGGGCGAAGGCGAGCAAAATTTTACTATATGAGAAGAATACAAAAGCTTTAGATGAGTGCTCCTAAGCCCACAAAAGCACTAGTACAAAAACACAAAAAAAAAAAAATAAAGACAAAAGGCTTAATGACCAATAAGGCCCAATAGTCCACTAAGCTTTCTTATGTTTAGTGCTTGGTACATAAAGCCCAAAGCCTAAGGTCTCTATTTATAAGACCAAGACTACATAACTCTCCTTAAAATTAATCAATGTGGGACAAAAGCCACATAACAAATCTTCACCTTGGCGTGTGCCCACATCTACAAAATAGTAAAATAGCAAACTTGCTCCACCTTCTCCACAAAAGCCTCAATGGGTTTAATCGACAACAACGAATGCCAACCAAATCCAAGCATTGCTTGAACTTGTAAACTGTAAGAGGTTTCGTAAACATGTCCACAGGATTATCTTTGGTACTGATCTTTTGAACAAGAACTTTGTCCCTCAGCAATAGTATCCTGAATGAAGTGAAATTTCACATCAATCTGCTCAGTCCTCTCATGATACATCTGATCTTTAGTCAAGTGAATTGCACTTTGACTATAGCAATAAACTGTAGTAACACCATGATGCAGACTCAACTCGTCAAACAAACCTCTAAACCACAAGACTTCTTTGATTGCCTCGGTCACAGTCATATATTCTGCTTCTGTAGTAGACAATGCCACAATAGGTTGTAAAGTAGCTTTCCAACTGACTGCACAATCGCCAATGCAAAATACATAACCAATAAGTGATCTTCTTTTGTCAAGATCCCCGGTGTAATCAGAATCCACAAAACCCATCAAAGTGTCACTATTCTTCGCAAACTCCAAACAAGTGTTTGAAGTACCTTTCCAGTATCTAAAAATCTATTTCACAGCCTGCCAATGTTCTTTTCCAAGACAAGACATATACTTACTAACCACACTAATTACTTGTGAAATGTCTGGACGTGTACAAACCATCGTATCCTGTTAATACATGATATTGCCGACTGCACTAGAATATGAAACTCGTGCCATAAAACCTTCTTTCTCACCTGATTGTGGTGACTGAGCAGTTGAAAGTCGAAAATGACTTGCAAGAGGAGTACTCACAGGTTTAGCATTTTTCATGCTAAATTTTTCCAAAACTTTCTCAAGGTAATGCTGTTGGGTCAGGAACAATTTCATACCTCCTCGATCTCTCTTGATTTCCATGCCAAGAATCTTCTTTGCTGCTCCCAAATCTTTCATCTCAAATTCACTACTCAACTGTGCTTTCATGGTGTGAATTTCTACAGAACTCTTGGCAGCAATGAGCATGTCATCAACGTAAAGTAAAAAAAAATGAAAGAATCATCATTTAATTTTCGAAAATAGACACAATTGTCGTACCTGCTCCTTGAATAACCATGACCCAACATAAAGGAATCAAACTTCTTATACCACTGTCTTGGAGACTGCTTCAATCCGTACAAGGATTTCTTTAGCAAGCAAACATGGTCTAGTCTTTTCTTTCAACTTCAAATCCCTGAGGTTGTCTCATATAAATTTGTTCTTCAAGTTCACCATGTAGGAAAGCTATCTTGACATCAAGTTGCTCCAATTCCAAATCATACATGGCAACTAAGGCAAGCAAAATACGAATAGAACTATGTTTAACAACAGGTGAAAACATATCATTGAAATCAATACCGTGTACCTGACTGTAGCCCTTTGCAACCAATCGTGCTTTATACCTTGTATCTTCAATCCCTGGATGACCTTCCTTCTTCTTAAAGACTTATTTGCAATCAACAATTTTCTTACCTAAAGGCGACTTCACAAGAACCCAAGTTTTATTTTTATAGAGAGACTCAATTTCTTCATTCATAGAGACCAACCACTTAGCTGAATTATCACAAGAAACTGCTTCAAAGTAGGTGGAAGGCTCACCAACTCCATCCGTTTCTTCAGCGACTGACAAAGCATATGCAACTAAATTTGCATATCGCTGAAGTGGTCGAATCTCCCTCTCCTTGATCTATCCTTGGCAATAGAATGCTTCTCCTCCTCTGGTTCTTCTTCAATAGACTCTGATTCATCTATTGAATTTTTCTGACTGGAAGAGACTAACTGAGAAGGATCAGAACTACCAAACTCTAGCTCCACCTGCTTCTGCATATTATCATCTGTATATGAATCACAAGAACTAGAAGACTCATTTTTCGAAGATAACATAGAAAGTTCATCAAATGTAACATCTCTACTAATTACAAATTTTGGGGACTTGGGATCAAGACACCATAATCTGTAGCCTTTCACCCCAGAAGCATTACCAAGATAAATACACTTTTTAGCTCTAGACTCTAATTTTCCATAATTTACGCGCATATTTGCTGGACACCCAAAAACTTTCAAATTAGAGTAATTAGCAGGAGTACCTGACCAAACTTCCTCAACAGTCTTGAAATCAATAGCTGCAGAAGGAGCACGGTTGACAATATGACAAGCTATAGAGATCGCCTCTGCCCAAAAGTCCTTTGTCGTAACCCTGTATTAGAGATCATACAACAGGCTCTCTCCAAAAGAGTTCTGTTCATACGTTCGGCCACACAATTTTGCTGAGGCGTCATCCTAACTGTATGGTGCCGAACAATTCCTTCATTTTTGCAAAATTCATCGAATTCGCCTTCACAAATTCCATGCCATTATCTGTTCTAAGTTGCTTGATCTATTTACCTGTCTGTTTCTCAATCAAAACTTTCCATTGCTTGAAAGTTAGGTAAACATCTTTTTTATATTTCAAAAAATAAACCCAAACTTTTCTTAAATAATCATCAATGAAAGTCAACATATATCTGGCACCACCCTTAGATGGAACACGAGCTGGCCCCCAAAGATCAGAATGGATATAATCTAAAGTACCTTTTGTCCTGTGGATTGCTGTTGAACTGAAGCTAACTCTCTTCTGCTTCCTAAAAATACAATGTTCACAAAAATCCATCGCCCCGGTACTCTGCCCACAAAGAAATCCTCTTTTGCTCAACATAGTCAATCAATAAGCCTTTCTCGCTCATGTGCCCCAAATGCATATGCCATAATTTGGTGATATTAGAATCAGACAAAGATGATGAAGAGACTGCGGAACCTGTGACAGTAGAACTTTGCAAAATATACAAAGTACCAGACCTACAAGCTTTCATAATAACAAAAGCACCCTTACAGACTTTCATAACTCCACCTTCAGCTGGATATTTGCACCCAAGAGATTCTAAGGTGCCTAAAGAGATAAGATTCTTTTTCAAATCAGGAACATGTCTAACATTAGTGAGTGTCCTCACAATACCATCATGCATTTTAATTCGGACTGTACCCTTACCAAAAGCATTACAAACGGCATTATTGCCCATCAAAATAATTCCACTATTACAAGATTTATAAGTGGAAAATAAATCCCTATTAGGACACCTGTGATAAGAGCACCCCGAATCTAAAATCACTCATTTTTAGACCTTGTTCTATCATCAGTGACAAAGAAAATATTTCCATCACTCTCATCAGCTGCAAGCGCTAGCCTCAGCAGTATCAATATTTTTCTGGTTAGATTTCTCCGTATGCTTATCTTTATTTTTCAACCTGAAGCATTCGGATTTAATGTGCCCCTTTTTACGACAATAATTACATACCATATTTTTATGACTAGAATTAGATCTAGATTTTGATTTACTACTGTCAAAGTCTCTCCTTTCAGATCTAACCCTGGCAACCAAACCTTCAGCTTGATTTCCACAAATTTTTCCAGTTATTTCCCTATCAATTTGCTCCTTAGCTTTTAAGGCAGATTTAATTTCACGATACGAGATTGTTTTTTTACCATAAATCATAGTATCACAAAAATGTTTAAATGATAAGGGAAGGGAACATAACAACAAAAGGGCTTGATCCTCATCATCAATTTTCACATCTATGTTCCCCAAATCCATAACAATGGAATCAAATTTATCAAGATGTGAGAGTATAGATGTACCTTCAGTCATCCGAAGCATGTAAAGGGTTTGCTTTAAATAGAGCTGATTCGAATCAATTGTCTTCTTCATATACAAAGTTTTCAATTTATCTCACATACCTTTGGCTGTCGTCTCAGTAGCGACCTCCCTTAAAACCTCATCAGAGAGATTTAGGATAATACCTAATCTAGCCTTTTTATCAAGGTCCACAAAATCCTCCACCGACATCTTCTCTGGCTTTTTCTCCACTCCATGAAGCGCTATGTCCACACCATCTTGGATCAGGATAGCCTCCATCTTTAGCTGCCACATCCCGAAGATGACACTCCGATCAAATTTCTCTACATGGGTCTTTGTTATCGTCATAATGTCTCAAAACTTTCCTAAAAGCTTTGATACCAATTTGTTAGGAAGTGTCCCAAGAAATTGACAAATGTTCGACACCAATCCGAAACAAACGATAACAAAATAATAGATAGAGAAATTAAAAGAGACATCAGATTTATGTGGTTCGGTTGAAAGACCTACATCCACGAGCGAAGGCGAGCAAAATTTACTATATGAGAAGAATACAAAAGCTTAAGTAGGAGAGTGGTCCTAAGCCCACAAAAGGACTAGTACAAAAACACAAGAAAAGCCAAAAAAAAGACAAAAGGCTTAATGACCAATAAGGCCCTATAGCCCACTAAGCTTTCTTATATTCAGTACTTGGTACATAAAGCCCAAAGCCTAAGGTTTCTATTTATAAGACCAATACTACATAACTCTCCTTAAAATTAATCAATGTGGGACAAAAGCCAGATAACAATTACTGCTCACCAAACATGTTCATGTCGAGTTTGAATAGGATAAAGA
The DNA here is from genome assembly GCA_025175665.1 of Cinchona pubescens. Taxonomy (NCBI): domain Eukaryota; kingdom Viridiplantae; phylum Streptophyta; class Magnoliopsida; order Gentianales; family Rubiaceae; genus Cinchona; species Cinchona pubescens. Next base: position 515,811 of record JANKKI010000179.1, read on the forward strand.
TTGTTGAGATCGAGCTTAAGCAGGAGCTTTACTCTTAATATTTTGATGAGTTTGAGCTAGAATATTTTAGTCTATTCACACTCAAGCATAGGTACTTGAACTTGCTCAACTCATTTGCAAATCTATTGCTCATGCATTTATCTTGCCTCATTATTAATTATAGTCATACTAGTTCATTTGTTTATGAGATTGATAGTATACTCTCTATCCATATTATATATAAAGAGAGGTGTGAGTCCAGAGATTGGTAAACATCAACTTTTTATTTACCAATTATACCTTCATGTATCTGGAGTCTGGCAGCCATGTCAGAGTATGTCGTCTTCCCTTTTGATGCGTTCATTTTCTTCGGTTTCTCTTGCAGGTCACTTTATCAGGATAACTCTGAGTAGATGTCTGAATACAGAAGGTGACTTTGATAGTGATGAATTTGGATATTGAACTGCTCTAACTAGTTCAGTTTTATATGCTTTATCAGTGAAACTTGTATGCACTCCAACTTTACATCTAATTATAATAATAAAAATGTTCAGGATAGGAATACTGTTGAAATGAAGGTAACGTCTGATTTGATTGAGGAGGATCTGAAGGGAAGTTCATCACGTCCCCAAAAAGATGAGACCCGTAAGTATGCAGGGAATAAAGAAGCCATTAGCAGTAAATAATCTGTCATTAGGGAACAGAAGAAACAATTGCCTAACTACAAGCTAGCAGAGAATATGGCATCTCCGAAGGTCTCTTTGCTTGCTCTCTTCATGTTGGAAGCTCTCAGTCTGGTAGCTCAAGTGGTGTTCAGTCTGGTTTGGCCTCAAGGTGGGCATCGATGAAGGCAGGTTTTCAGAATTTTAAAGCAAATATGGGGTCAAAAATGTTTATTCCTTTACGTCAAGTTCGGGAGACCCAAGTTTTATCTCGCACATTCTCATCAGAATCTCTTGATGAGGTATTCCAAAGACTAAAATGACTGTCTGCTGAACATGGAAATTACAGTAATAAAGATGAAGATTGAATTGCTATCAAGGTTCAGGATCCTACAAGATAAAGTTGTCGGTTGTACCCCTGATCCGAATACATATTATACTCTTCAATGCTGTAAAAATGAAGACACTAACAAAACCAACATGATGTACAGGTTGGAAAAGGTTTGTCCAAGTTTTATTTTTCCATTGTTCAAACTCATAGTATCCAACAGAAGCGTTGGTGCTGAAGGAAAGTTTAGAAGGGTGGTGGTTTTAAGCAACACAAATGTGCAACAGCTGATCACAAAAATTGTAGATCTGCGTTCGCAATAGCTAATTTTTGCCACTTGGTAGAGAAAAAAGGATACAGAAATCTGGCCATTTTGTTGTACTGATATTGACCATCTAGCATTTCTTTAGTGGTGTATATTGGAGGCATAATGCAGGTGCTTTCTGTGAAATGCTGCTTCCAACACAGGGTGAATCTCATACATTGCTTGATTTTTAAATTGCAACTTCCCACATTGGCACTTAGGTTTAGCCAAAGTAGTTTAATCGAACAAGCGGTTATGAAACAGAAAGGCACACACACTTGTCAAGACTTGTGAGAAAAGGCATCAAGCGAATCTCTGATTTATTTTAAAAGGCAAAATGCAAAAAACACCCATGTAGTTTGTCAAATAGGTACTTTATCCCCTATAATTATCAAATGTGCATTTGAATCCCTTGTGTTTTAAATTTTTCGCAAAATAGATGGAATCCATTAAAATTAACACTGGCATGCAAAATGTCATATATATGCCTTACCAATTAACAAGTATCGAGAAATTTTAGAATCAAATTAAAAATAAAAAAATTTTGAGCTCAAATTAAAAATTAAAAAGGGCAATTTAAAAATTAGAAACCCATCCCTTTCCCCTACCTTTCCATTCTTCCACCATAGAAGCCCCTACCCCTAACCCTCACTCCAGTCTTGCCACCCCTTACCTTTGCCCACCAGGGCTACCCCATTCCACAGTCACCGTTTCCCTTCCTTTTGCCTTTCCCCATCATCTATTCCACCCCATCTCCTACCAGGGACCACTCTTCTCCTTCTCTCTTTCAAGTCACGACTTCCCTACCTACCATTCCCAGAGATCTATTGCTGCTACTATTGTTGCTATTGGAGCGTCTTACCCCCAAAATTGATATGGCAATAAAACCCAGCTTGTTGTCTCGTTGTCCAAATTGCTGTTGTTGCCTTTGGTCCAGCCTCGACATCGACGGGAAAAGAGGGGTAGATGGTGGCTAGAGTTTGGGAAAAGGAGGAGGTTGGGATAAAGTGGGAACTATTGGTAGAACGAGGGAAGGGGTGGGGTTAGATGGTGGTTGAGGGACTGAGAGGGTAGGGTGGATGGTAGTTGGTGGTTGAGGAAGGAAGGAAGTAAGGGTCAATGCGACTGGTGGTTGCCAGAAGAAAGAGGTGTGGTTAAACGGTGGTCGAGGGAGTGAGGGAGAGAGGAAGGGATGATAGCTAGTGGTTGGGGGATGGAGGGGTAGAGGTAGATGGTGGGCTGGGGGTTAGAGGAAAGATGGGGTTATGGAGGAAACGAGATGTACGGTTGGGGTAGGGAGAGAATGAGGTGGCTTGGTTACTGTGGAGCTGGTGGTGACTGGGATAGAGGAAAAGAGGAGGTGGCGGTGTTCTGTGGTGGTAGTAGTAGTGGTTGCTGCTGGGGTGGGGCTATGGAGAAGAATAGGAGGTGGTAGCTGTGGGATAATGGATTGGGGAATGTCAGGTTTTCTAGGGATAAAAAAGTTAATTCATCTATTAAATTTTTTTTGAAACATTCCACACAACGCGGTATTAGCACGTGAGAGTCAAACTCTGTCTGTTTTGACAGATTCTGTTAATTTTGAGAAAAAAAAATTGAACCACAATGGGTTTAAATGTACATTTAATAACCACAGGGAGTAAATTGCATATTTGACAAACCACATGAGGGATTTTTTGGCATTTCACCCATTTTAAATTTATAAGCATACTGTCGTCGCCTGTTGCTTGCCGCTAATGTTAAAGAAAGGCAATACTACCTTATTGTGCTCCGGACCTTGATTTCAATTCTTCTGATCGGGTAGGGATGTTCAAATTCAACTTAACCTAAAAATCCAACTCAAGTTAAATGAATTTAGGGTTAATTGGGATGGGTTATCGGGTTTTGAGTTACTTGGGTTGGGTTAGATTGGATTTTATTTTTTAAAGCCCAACCCAACCCGATAACCTAATAAAGTTTAATTATATTTTTTTATTTTCATTTTTGTTCTAATTGTTTCATCTAATTTATATTTTTTTCCTTTTCATTCTTCGAAATAAAATCTAATTTATTATATTGTATATTTTTCCTTTTAATTATTGTTTTATTTTAAACTAAACATATATATTTTTTATGGAAAATATTATATTTTTAATTTTTTTTTATTAATTTGAATTTTTAACCCAAATAATTCGAAAACCCGAGTAACCTGCTCGACTAATATTTGGGTTAGGTTTACTTGAATTGTTATATTAGTTGAGTTAGATTGGGTTTTATTTCTTAAACCTAGAAACCTAAGAACCCACCAACCCAACCCATGAACACCCATACTACTGAGTCCAACTTCATACACGCAACACACGAAAGGAATAGATAAATTGGATGGTTTATTTTTATTATTCTCCCAATAATAGTTTGCAATTATTATTTTGACACATTTTTTAACTATTTTTTTTATCTCACATATATTGCATCTCTAAAAGTAGTTACAATATTATACTAAATAATATTCACAATATTATTTTAAGTATTGACTGTCCAGATGGAGTCGAAACTCTTGGTCATTGCATTTTATTGCAAAAGTTTATATTCTTCTTCTTTCTTTTTTGTCCCCTAGTTTTTTTTTTTTTTTTTTTGGAAATACGACCATGGATAGGACAAATCACTTAAATAGTTTTACTTTTTCATTAAAATTGAAATTGTTCCTCAACTTATATTTTAGTCGATTTAGTCAATCAACTAAATATTGATGCCAATTTAGTTATGCTATTCAAAACACAAATTTTCTTGATTATGTTTTACATAATCACACCAGTAACTACCCAAAAACTATACAAAATTTATATTTTGGATTGTACAGCCAAATAAGGACTAAATTGGTTATAAATGTTTAGCTGAGTGACTATTGATCTCCTTGATCATATAAGTGGGAGGGAACATGTCACATTAGAGGTGAATGATCAGAGGTTTCCTCTAATTGCCCTTGGCGCGAAGTGTGGTAGGCCTGCACTGGAGAAGCATAGCATAATGAAAAAAGTAAGCTCAGATAGTGGAAGAGCTAGGGAAGCTGGGTACTCGTACTTAAGCTTACATTTCATACTTATTTAAGTAATAGGAATGAAATTTCCTAATACCATACTAAGAATAGTTATGATTTTCAAAAGAAGATGCTATTCGTTTGATGCGAAATAAAAGGAGATATCAAAATTCGAATAGCTGAAGATGAAGTAGCTATTTTCGAAGTATCAAAAAGAAAAACAATGATTCCTTGACTTAGCCACCTTCATTCCCAAATGGAAAAAAGAGGGTTCTCAGGTTTCAGAAGTCTGCTAAAATTGAAGTTAATTGAAGGACTATTTCGGATGGATGAAAAAATTGGAGAACTGTTTAAGTAATTTACCCTTTGAGAAGTCTTTAAAATGGTGCAAGTGAAACCTTGTCAAGTGTAGTTGTTTTGATCATTCAAATAGGGATAATTTTAGAAACCTCCACTGAGATTTTTGTTATGATCGCCTAGTATCCCTCTCCCAAACCTCACTTAACTTTTTATTTCTTGTGATATTGAAGTTCATTAAAAAAGAATAATTATTAAAAAAATCATTGTATGATTCTAATTTGACCTCTTTATTGACTCACTAGTTAAAATATAGTAGCAAAATTTAATCAAGTAGAATGATTGAAAAAATTAGTCCATATTATCGATTATAGATGCATAAGTATGTTCAAGATGGGCTATTATGTAGTCTTTTATTAGATAATATAATATAAGAAAATTCTATAGTTTCTTTAGGAACTAATCACTGTCCTTTGAAAATTTATATTGTACAATATTATATATTTTTAAATTTTTTATTATATAAACTTTTAAAGTTGAAAGAATAGTTTCTCAATTGAACGGTAGAAATTCCCCGTAACATAGATGTTCCAATAGTTAAGACGAGTCTTTATCTCTCATGTTTAGAAGATTAGCTTCTCTTTTTCATCCTACACATCTCCTTTCGTGATTCTTCCGTCCTTCCTGCCCTCCCCTTCTAATAATTAAAAAGAAAAAAACAAAAAAATAGGTTTCTCTGTTACCAGAAATAAGCAAGGAGAATAAAGGAGTCTGTAGAGGGCATTGGGTTTTTGTTAAACTTTTTCTTGTACACTTCTATTACACTTTTCCTGTAGAGTACTTTCATGTCGACTTATATTACCAAAAAAAAAAAAAACGTACACACACATACAAAGGAGCCTGTTTCTAGTATGTGGAATATTGACAATTAAGGTACGCCTAACAGAGGCTAAAACTGAAAGCAACATCCACAACTTCCAGATTGAGTATTAAGATTTTTATTAAAAAAATTGAGTATTAACATTAATAAAACATGCCCATTGGAGTACTCTAAGAGCAACCACACAAGTATAATTTATAATCGCCTGTGACTTCTTATTTTGTTTCGATCACTAGTCAAAATCAAATAGCTAACTTGCTTTGACTGAACTACGGAATATTAAAAGAAAATTGTTGTATTTGCAACAACTTATGTTGAGGTCTTGAAGTGTGTGTTATTTATTTATTTATTTATTTAAAAAGGAAAATATTATGCCAGATGCTTATGTTATCTAGATGAAATTTTTTCCCCTTTTTTTTCTTTCTTTCTTTCCATGGTCATCATCCTTTTCTCGTGCAGAGAATTGTACTGCAGTTACAACCTTGGTTATCTTTATAACTTTATTGAGTGCGATTCGTTATTTAATTTTACTAATTTAAACTTAGGAATATTTCTACGGTCTCAACACAGGTCATATTTTTTTAAGTACAATATATTAAAGTTTTAAAAATTTATATTATATAAATTTTATATCACAATCAAATAATTTCCTAATGAAACTATAGAACTTCTCCTTATCTTAGTATAATATATTCCAACTTGCAATTTCATTACTAGTTTTATCAGCCAATTTATTTGATTACTAGACTTGTTAGCCGATGTCTAGTGATGATGTTTGCTCGGATTTATAGCAACGAGGTATGCACGCAAGATTCAATGGATGAAGCCCTTCTGTCCCATAAGCTTCAAATTCAACACTTTGTTAAATGAACTAAATTTGAACATTCAATGAAAAGATTATAATACGACAGAAGAATATAGTATTTAAATGATGAATTAAGAGGAAAAGAAGCACAGAAATGAATATAACTTGGCTTAAACAATGGTTTGGAAACGGATAAAAGGCAATGATTTTCCACAATTATCATCTTATTTCAGATGCCACAGATACAATCTACACTAGAATAAGTATGTTCATTCATTTGTCCAGCATTGACTTGTGATTCTTGAAACTAACGAAAGGGTCAAGCTCATTTGATAACACTTCCTTAGCGTGTATAAAACTCGTATTAAATCCCTACCATTTGCTTCCTTAACGTGTACAAAAATTAGAAGAATTTTACATTCCTGTTACGGAACTAATTCAGTGCACTTTGAAAAATTTTATTACACAAACATGATGTACTATATAAACTTACAAAGTACAATGATATAATTTCATTACGAGACTTAAAATTTTTCCAAAAATATATTACCATATATGGTCGAATCATACTTTCCCAGTGTTGGAACCCACCAAAACCCCTTTATACTCTGGTCTTCACACTGGTGTATCGAATCAACTTAGACCAAAACCCTTCTTTCTTCTTCCCATCCAAACCACTTGGAGCTCGTCTTCTCCCAACATAAGTTATTGATTTGCTCTTTCTCATCAACCCATGTTTGCCATGAATTACGAAAGGATTGAATCCGGACGAAGTGGTTCGATGATGATGATGATTAGCATGATGAGTAGGAGACGTACATATAGATGAAGATGCCGACGAATTGAAGGCAGGTGATGATGAAAGTGATGCAGAAGATCGTGAAGGAACCATAGAAAATGTAAAACTTGGTAGCTTTGAAAATCTTTCAGTTAAACAAGATAAGCAAAATCCTGGTTGTTGTCTTTGATTTGGATGCTTCTTGCACATAACCTCTGGTTCAGGCCAAGCCATTTTCTTTTTTTGAGGAAAGCTCACAAAAACTTTAGAGAACTGTCTTGTAGAAATGCAATTATTAATGCATGCAACAAAAAAAAAGGATGAACTAGAATCCTGTACAATATATATACAAGGGAATTCCTTATGCAGGCTTTTTGTATGAATTAATATGTAAATTTTGTGATTATATAAGAAGTCTCTGTGATATTAGATGATATTATTATACTTCATTTCATTAAAAATATCATCCGGCATCTCATGTCTTATATGATCCTTCTAGCGGTCACAAAGATATATGAATAAACTCGTAAATCAATATTACCTAATTATTCACTATATAAATAGGTACACGGCAGTTACCAAACTACAAAAAAAAGTGTTTCCACGATTGTTCATTGGCTATTGTGAATTTGAGAAAATTAAAATGTGGAAGTTGGGGCCACGTGTGGTGGCCGGCACCTTGTCCAAATCCAAGAACTAGACAACTCCAAGTCCAAGCCCAAACAACATTGCGTATACAAGAATTGAATTTTCAATAGATGGGTGTCAAATGGGATATTTTAACAGTCATGATTTTGTGACACCAACCAAAAGCCTTAAATACGGTTCGGGAGGTGAGGACATTAAATCAATTAGTTGACAGTAACGGTTTAGCAACAAAATAGAAATCAAAGAAACAAAACTAGTCAGATTCCGCACGAATGATGCCATTTAATTAGCCAACATCAGAAACAACGCCGTCTTATTGGTAATGGAAAATAGACCGGAATAATGACAGCAAAATTAAAGAGGAAGTAGAGAGAAAATGGAGAGAAAATGAGTTTATATTAATAAAAATTAAATGAATACATCGAAGGGTTGAACTTCTATATACAGGTATCGGTCACTTAAGTGTCCTGAATCCTTGACTGACCTACCTTGGCTGATTAGGCCTTACATGTTGGTTGAACGGCACTATGTTCGACATAAACTGCACATGATCTTTATTTATGATTTGTAAATACAAATAAAATATTATCAAGGAAAATGTACCTTGAACTATCATGCTACAAAAAACGTTTTAAGCAAGATGATGCACCGTACTCCTTTAGTCTTCTCTCCCTTCCTTTAGTCTTCTCTCCCCTACACTATTTGTTTAAAGTGTGTATTTAGTGATGGCTGGAACTACACATTATGTTACAGTAGGGAAAGGGACCAAGAAATATTTATAGAGGAATTATAGAACTCCTCCCATGGTAGATTCCAACAAATGGGGAAGACTGTTTAACTGATTAAACTCTTCAGTGATAGAGCTAATTGTAAGATTTATTTATTCCAATGACATATTAGATGAAACTTTTATTTCCTTCTAGATTAATATATCATATATTTATATTTATCCAATTATTTACTTGGTAATTTTGTCCTACAATTAAATGTGAGAAAATAAAAAAATAATAGTATTAGAATATCAAGCGGTCAAGAAATCCACTAAAGTTAATATTCTAACATTATCCTACTTGGACAAATGATCACATAAATATTAATATGGATTCAATAAAGTGGCCACAAATAATAATCTATGTCTATCCTACGCAATTGTTGAAATGAATCATGGCAGTTGTATATCATATAATGTATATATTTCCTAGATCTTCATATATCACAAATTCAACAACTAGACGTAGATAAACTAAATGAGGAAGAAAATAGACAATCAAATCCGTAATGTCTATCAATGGTCCAAAATGTTACATCTTGAATGATTTTTTATAAATCAATAATGTGTACAAATCAAGAAATAATATTTTATCAAATATGGGTCCAAACAATAAATAAGCATATATTCAAAATTTATCAAGACCTATGGAACTAACATGTTCCAAAAATTTCTTTGGCGCCAATACTTTTGTTAGTAGGTCTGCACGCATCTTGTCAATTTTTATTTGCTCCATGCATACCTTTTGTTGCTGAATTCTTTCTCGAACAATATGATATTTCAATTCAATGTGCTTAGATTTACTAGAGCACTTACTATTTTTGAAGAAGAAAACAGCTGCAGAATTATCACAATATAGCTTTATGGGTCTAGATATAGAATCCACAATTTTGAGTCCTTCAATGAAATTTCGCAACCAAATAGCTTGAGAAGTAGCTCTCATGACATGCTATAAATTCTACTTCCATTGTGAAAGAAGCAGTTATAAATTGTTGATACTTTTCCATGATACAGCACCACCAGCGAGCATACAAATACATCCAGAAGTAGATTTCATACTATCTACACAACCCATAAAATATGAGTCAGTGTATCCAATCATTTCAAGATGATCACTGTACTTATAGGTGAGCGTTAAATCTTGGTACCTTGAAGATAATGCATCATCTTTTTAGCAGATATCTAATGATCATCTCCTGGATTACTCTGAACTTTCCCGAGCATTCTAACTACAAAGCTAATATCAGGTCGCATGCAAGTTTGAGCATACATTAAGGTTCCTACAACTGAGGCATATGGTACATTTTCCATTTGGCGTCGCTCAATTTCATTTTGAGGACATTGACTTTGACTAAATTTATCACTTTTGACAATTGGTGATGGAGTTGTTGAACAATTTTGCATTTGAAATCTTTCAAGAACTTTTTTCATATAAGACCTTTGAGAAATAAGTCAAGAATTCTCTTAGGTATATCTCTGTGGATCTCAATACCAAGTATGAAAGATGCATCATTTATATCTTTCATTTCAAAACTCTTAGAAAGAAAATCTTTGGTTTTATGCAACATACCTAAATCATTAGCTGCAAGCAATATATTATTAACATATAATATCAAAAATATGAACTTGCTTCCGCTAACTGTCAGATATATACAGTCATCAAGTTTGTTTTCTTAAAATCCAAAAGTTTTTATGGTATCATGAAACTTAAAATACCATTGGCGGGAAACGTGTTTAAATCCATAAATTGACCACTTAAGCTTGCACTAAGTTTCCCTTTCTTTCCTCCTCAAAACTTTTAGATTGTTTCATATAAAATTTTTCATCTAGATTTCCATTCAGGAATGTTGTTTTTACATATATTTGATATAGCTCTAGATCAAAATGAGCTACCACAGTCATAATGATTTGGAAGGAGTCTTTCTTAGATACAGGAGAAAAAGTCACATTGTAGTCCTCAACACCTTCTCTTTGAGTAAGTCCTTTACCTACTAGTCGGGCTTTATAATGGTAAATATTACCTTTAGAGTTTCATTTAGTTTTAAATACCTAATTGCATTGAATAGGTACAAGCCCCTTAACTAATTCAACCAAGTCCGAAACTTGCATGGGTGCCATTTCATCTTTCATAGCATCCATCCAGTCATTGCATTCTCTATTATTTATGGCTTGTAAAAATGTTAATGGATCATCATCAATGCTGGTATCGCTATGTTCTTAAATATAACAGATAAACATCCAAAATTGCATTGGTCTTAACTCTTTTTTACCTTCACAAATTATTTGGATGATCACTAATATGTGTATCAACGGGTGTAATAGATCATGCCCTTTATCAAGAAGTGAAATATTAGAATGTTTTCTACCCGTGTAGATGCAGTAATAGGTGAGTTGTTCCTTTCAATTGATTCCTTTATATTTGGAATCAACACCACTTCTCTTTTATCATGACTCCCACTTTCTATGGGAGTCATAAAGAAATCCCATTTTCAAGAAATTTAGTATTATTTGATTCCATTATTCGATTATGATGATTAGGACAGTAAAATCGATATCATTTGGAACTTTCTAGATAACCAATAAAATAACAACTAATGGTCCCAGAATCCAATTTTCTATCATGTGGATTGTAAAATTTTACTTCAGCAAGACAACCCTAAGCATGTATATGATTTAAACATGGTTTCTTACCAACCCATAATTCATAAGGGGTTTTAGTTACTGCTTTAGTAGGAACTCTATTTAAAAGATACATGGCTGTCTTAATAGCTGCAGGAGAAAAAATTCAGGTAGAATACTGTCACTAATCATACTTCGAACCATAGTCAATAGGGTTCGATTACGCTGTTCAGCTACAACATTTTGTTGAGGTGTTCCTGGCATTGTATATTGAGCTATAATTTTATTATCTTGAAGAAATCTAGAAAATGGCCTTAAATTACGAGCAGTCTCATCATATTTTATATAATAATCACAACATCTATGTGATTGGATCTCACAATTTTAATTTTTCTATCTAATTGATTTTCAACATCTACCTTGAAAATTTGAAATTTATTCAAAGTATTAGATTTTTTCTTATTAGATAGATATTTCCATAACGTGAGAAGTCAACATTAAAGGAGATAACATATTTTTTACCAGTTATACAAGGAAGAAATGATTCACAAATATCTGTATGTATCACTTCAAGTAGTTTTGAGCTTTTAATGGCATTTTCTTGGTACTTTTAGTTTTCTTGCCTTTAATGTAATATATACAAGTACTAAAATTTGTAAAATTAAAAGTTGGTAAAACTCCAACTTTTACAAGTCACTCAAGTCTTTCTTTGGAAATATGACCTAAGCCCTTCTGCCATAACAGTAATGAAGTTTCATTATTATGACTACGTTTGGTGCAAACAGTAACATTCATATGCAGGGAAATGAGAGATCGTGAAAAATTAAAATCAAGATCCACTTTATATAACCCATCAATTAAAATACCACTACTAACGTAAAAATATTATTTTTAGTCATAGTAAAAGATTGGTTTCCAAAATGAAATTTGTAATCATCTAAATCAAGACGAGACATGGAAATTAAATTTCTAGAAAAGGAAGGGACATAACAGGTATTGGGAAGATCTAATGAAATGCCAAATTTAAGAACTGGTCTATATGTCCCAATGGGTTCAACTTTTGCTCTCATTTTGTTCCCCATTAATATTGTTCTTTCCTTTATCAGTGGTTGGCAGGTTGTAAGGTATCCTTGCATATTATTAGAAATGTGAATAGTTACACCACAGTCAAACCACCAAGTATTAGAAGGAATATCAATTAAATTGATTTCATAACATACAAATGAAAGGAAATTAACTTTCTTTTAAAATCATGCCTTGCGTTTCAGGCAATCTTTTAGCATGTATCCATTTTTCTTACAAAAGTGGCATTTTCCACCCAAACCATTATGGTTAGATGCCCTTTATTTGTGTCCTTGTACCCTTCTTTTTAGTCTTTTCTATACGTCTATTTGCATTATGACCTTGTGATACCAGATGAACAGTTTCCAATCCTTCCCTTTTCAACCTTTCTTCCTCTTGAACACACATAGAGATAAGTTGATTGATTTTTCACTTATCCTTTTGAGTGTTATAGTTAATTTAAAATGGGCTAAATTGTTGAGGAAGAGAGTTGAGAATGAATTGCACCAAAAATTGTTCAGAAATAGACATATCCATAGATTTAACTTGTTCAGTAATATTGTTCAATTTCATGGTGTGTTCACGAACACCACTTACTCTATCATATTTCTTAATAGTCAAAATACCCATAAGAGTACCTGCCAAAGCTGTATCAGCTACTTGAAATTGCTGCTCAACTAAGGCCAAAAATTCACGTGCCTTTCAAATTCAGGAATTGATTTTCTTGTGTGTTTTGTAATTTTACTTTGGATGATCATCAAACTCAAGTGGTTGAAACGCTCCTAGTTTCATAGAGAGTCCACTCAGATTGTGTGCTTTTAGGTCTATAAGTAGAAAGTGTAGGTTTGTTAATTCGGAGACATAGGTTTAAATTCAAACATCCCAGTGTGATCGGCACTTGTTCACGCCAATCAGAGAATTAGACCCATTACTCTGAAATGTTGGATACAATTCCTAAAAGAGTTGCTGGAGTAATAGATGAAAATACATAATTAAGTCATGAGATTATATAAAGGAGTAATCAAGTGCATCATTATATTCTTCCTTTGGGTAAGAATAACGATATGCTTACGATTCACCCTATAAGTGAAGAAACAATTATTTCACATATGTATTTACAACTTTTAATAGAGATGTTATATTCCTTTGAGTAATATAATAACTCTTACATGAATATAGAAATAAAATATCTTTGGGCAAATTTTAAAAAATCTATAATCATGATTTAGCATAAGCATAAGTAACCATCATACAAACTTTATCTTTGATTAGGCCACTTCGGTGATAACTAATTAATCATTCTTTAATGTTTTATAGATTATTTATCTTTAATTATTGCCCAAAATACAATTATGCTCAATGGGCAATAATTTGAGTAGCTAATAAGTCCATTATAATTTTCAGTATTACAATTATCTCAAATACATATATCATTAACTGATCTACCACCAACATATAATGGCAAAAAACATGACATATCAAATATTTGAAAGAAATATGACAGATATTTTAACAAAACGTCAAATTGGAGATTTTCTTTGATTTTGGACCATATTCATAAGATACATAATAATCCAAAATAAATTACAGGCCTCGTAATTCATAAATAGAGCATACTGGTTACTATAGCAATATGCATACACAAGCTCCAAAACATTAATAGATGCCTTAAATAAATTTCCAAGTCAAAATGTCAAATTGTATAGCTTTATGTTAACAATTAATGGCTTGTTTTAACAATATATGAAGTGCAACATGTGAACTAAGCACAAAGATGGTTAATCACCTAATCACCTCGTTAATATAATATCCAAAACTTTATGGATATTAAGAATAGATAATATACAGAATGAAGGTAACAAAAATTGATTCATGTGAACACAACAATACTAATGGTTGACTAAGCATTGAATTAACAATCTTGATCAAGCCTATTTCATATCAATATAATTATGGCCATATGATATCATGATTCCTATAATAAGGTACATTAACGGAGAGATTGGAATCGGGCCTAGTAAGTCTAAAAGATTCAACGAAGTAGTATTGGCCGAATCCAATGATCTCAACGTGATTTAGCATTGACCTTTTTTTTTTATTTAACAGTTTGGCAAGCAGTAGTATTGCCCGAATCCAATGATCTCAACGTGATTTAGCATCTCTTATACACATTTTTTTTATTTAATAGTTTGGCAAGCAAAATATATAAGGGCTTATGTTTTAATTATACTGCTACTATAATGAAAACAACAATCATTATTTAATATTATAGATAATATTATACTAACCAGAACATAATAGCCAATCTTGCAGCTAATGGTAATATTGAAAATAGTATACATAAAGGTTGTGTTAATCTAGTATACATCAAGGTTTGGTTTTTCAATCATGATACTAGACTGAAAATAACATCTGACAAAACTTTTAACTACGTTTTTTAAATTAATCCGTAAATCCTAACATACGGCATCTTTGTTTAGTTATTCATTTAACCAAATTTTCTTTAATAATTTGAATACAAAACAAATCAAGAAAAAAATAACGTTAAGGATTCACAAATCATAAACAATAACCGTCTGATACAAGTAAAGTATTATCATGTTGGACATAAATTTCACATGATCTTTTTTTATGATTTGTAAATACAAGTAAAGTATTATCAAGGAAAATGTACCTTGAGCCATCTTGATATAAAAAATGTCTTAAACATGATGAAGTATCATACTTCTTTAGTCCTCTCTCCCCTTACTATCTGTTTATACTGTGTATTTGGTGATGCATGGAAGTACACATTATGTTACAGTAGCGAAAGGAACCAAGTGCTATTTATAGAGGAATTATAGTACAAATCTCATCATAGAGATAGTTCAACAAATAGGAAGGACTGTTTAACTGATTAAACTTTTCAGTGATAGAGTTAATCACAAGACTTATTTATCCCAGTAATATTTCAGATGAAACTCTTATTTCTTTCTAGTTTAATATATTATATATTTATATTTATCCAATTATTTACATAGCAATTTTGCCCTACAATTAAATGTGAGAAATTAAAAAAAATAACAATATTAAAATATCGAGTGGTCAAGAAATCCACTAAAGTTAATATTCTAACACATCAATGCCGAATAGACCCTATCTTAACATTGAAAGGCAGATTACAATAATGCTCTTAAGGAGCTATTAATTATATGTCACATGAGTGTACTCTATTGGAGATCATATTGTGTATCATCACCAGTTTTTATTTCCACTTGTAAATTATAAGGTGTGAATTAAATTTTAAAAAATAAATGATATCAGTTGATATATAAAAATTTAATAAGAATTAATTCGGAACACAAGGTTTATAGGTGTTTTAAGAAAACGAGTTAAATTAAATATTTTCAATTGTGATAGCATCATGTTGTGAGGATGTTCGAAGGGGATCGGTAGTTGGAAAGAAAGATTTAAAGACACAGTGATCTCACTACTTAAAAATTTCATCAATCATTTCGAGGGGAACTGATGATTCTTAGTCGTGAGAAAAAAAATAGCCTAAAATAGTGTACTATTCACATTATATATATATATATATATACACACGTATGTATGTATGCAAGTATATATATACACACACATACATATATATAAATACATATGTATACATATGTATGTATATATATGTATATATGTATGTATATATATGTATATATATATACATATATACATATATATATAAATTACCCTAAAATAGTGAACTATTTACCTAATTTATATACATACATACATGTATGTGTATATATATGTATGTGCGTGTATGTCTATGTATGTATATATATACAAACATATAACATATATATATTATATGTTTATATATATACATACAAAGTACATACATACATAAATATATATATATATATATAATATGTTTGTATATGTATACATACATAGACATACACACATACATACATACATACATATATATATATATATATGTAAGTATGTAGGTTTGGGTATGTATAAGAGGTTAGGCCGCATATCCTAAGGGTAGAGTTAGAGCTCGGTAAATGAGAAACCAAGGACCACCGCAGAGTGCGTTACCCATGTTGCAATCCGCCGCTGAAGCACTCAAGGGATTCGTGGCAAGAAGAACCGTAGCATCGAAGGGACAGCTCGGTGTTCTTTCCCCCATATATATGTATATACACACACATACACACATAAATATATATATATATATGTATATATATACATACATACTTCATATATATATATATATATGTAAACATGCATACACATAAATATATACATATATGTGTGTGTATCTATATAAATACACACAGAGACACACACATATATGTATATATATTTATATATATACACACAGATACATACTCGAGAAGTATTGAGATGGGTGACGTCTTCATCAGGCAAAACATGGATTCTTTTGAAGCATGGGCTCTCAGAAGAAACTCGGCCAGTTCGAATATAAGGTCAAACATTTTGAGAACTAGGTTCTTCAAGACATCTTTTTCAATTTTGCTCGGCAGGACGATTAGAAGGATGTCGACAAGAGGATCAGAAGGATGTCTATTCCTGTGTCAAGGATTATTTAGTTCCCTTTTTGCATGATTTGATTCTTCTTCCTATACGTAATCATCTACTCGTTGAAGAAGCTCACCGAAAGTCTTTGGTACTACTGAAGTGAGATCAGCAGTGAATACTTTAGGTTATATTCCACTCATGAAGGCGGCAATGAGAAGTGTCTCATTAGCATTTCTAATATGTTCAACTTCGTTATAAAAATGGCCGATGTACTATTTGAGCATCTCATCTTGCCATTATCAGATATTCAATAGATGTGATGCTTCCTTTTGAATAGTTTTTCGACCCAGAAAATGGAATAAGTAAGAACTTCTTTTCCAAGTTAGTGAATGAGTCCATTGAGCAAGGAGGAAGTTTTTTGAACCATTTCTGAGCTTCCTCTCTCAATGTGGCTGCCAATAGTTTACAAGTGATGGCATTAGAATATCATAGAGTCTAGTAACAGATGAGACATGGGCAATATGATCCGTGAGATCAGTAGAACCTTTATAAGTGTCTAGGTTAGGCTGCTTGAAATGAGGGGGTATTTGGTCAACTTGAATAGCTGGCACAAATAGATCTCTGTTTGCAGTAAGCAATTCAATAATATTGGTGGTATTCTTTCCTAAGAGTTCATGCACTCTTTGTCAACCTTAGCCATCAGGACATCTTTTTTTTTTAAACTTATGATAGGTTGCAGAAATTTTCAAGTTTTTTTCTTTGGATGAGGACCTATTCGATAAAAAATAGATCCTTCACGTTAGGGAACTTGAGACAAAACAGGGCATGATGATTGGAACTACTTGCTATATCTTCACCTATAAACCTTCGACTATGCTGATTTGTTTCACTATTATGCTGTTGATTTTCAAGAAAGTCTTTGAAGGCTTGAAAATTTCTAGTGAAGAATTTAAGCATCTCTTTTCTAGGTAGTGTTGAGTTTTCTTGATGATCCTCAATTTTAGGATTGAAAGTATCAAATGGAATTTATTCCAACTCGTGATCCGGATTTTACCAAGATTTTGCTTTTCATGAGAACGATTTTTCATGATTATGCTCAATGGTAAGAAGATAATGAGTGTTGAATATCAATGCTCAATGGTATTGATCAGAGATAAAGGGTAACTATTTTTAAAACCAGCTTTATTTATATCAGTATAATCCATACACATACGCCAGCTCACATCTGGCTTATGTATAAGCACACGATTTGAAAGCCAAGTCGGGTACAAAAATTCTCAAATAATCCAGGCTAAAGGTAGTTTATTGACATCAACCTCTATGACTTGACTATGCTTAGACCCAAAGAGTTACTTTTTTTGTTTGTTGGGGTTCTTGTGAGATGGGTCGATTCCTAAGCGGTGTTCAATGATATCTCGTGGTATTCGTAGCATATTGCGGGAAACCAAGAAAAAATGTTTCGAAACTCATAAAGAAGTTGCAGCAAATCAGTTTTGAGAATAGTTATCAAGAAAAAGTAATTCAAAGGTTCCTATCAAGATTCTCAGGATCAAAAAGATTTTTTCTATATGTAGTTCAGTTTCTACTTTGGCTGCAACAGCTGTTTCTCGAGATTTTGGTTTATCTTATTCATCAGGGTTTTCGTTCGAACATCCTTTGTCCAAATAAGGAACCCATGCAAGTTGGTCAATCAATGTTTCCTTTCTGAGCGACATCATGTAACATTCCTGAGCTTTATGTTGATCTCCCCAAACTCGACTTTCAGTTCCATCTCAGAGGGCAAATGTTTTCCCCTGATGACAAACAGATGGGAGAATAGCAAACATATATTGTGAAGGTTGACCAAAGATCACGCTGTATGCAGAGTTCTTTAGTCAAACATGAAATGCTGTACTACTTTATCATTTCAGTCTGGGAATAAGGGGATTCTCCAAGAGTTAAGGGCAGTGTTACTGATCCTTCAGCATTGATAGAATCTCCAGTGATCCAGCCAAAGAAGTCTTAATAGATCGGATATGCTCTTCATTGATTCCCATATTTTCCAAGGCATGCCAATAGATTATATCTACTGAACTGCCATTGTTAATAAAAACCTTATGTACTAGAAAATCCTCTACTTTAGCATGAATAACAATTGGATTTGCATGGAGGTATCGGTCTAGAATAGGATACTGGTCAGTGAAACAGGTATTTAGGTATGATTGGGGGTTTTTGGACATGATTTCTCCTGGACGAATTCATCGGGCATATCATTTTCTTGCATTGGGAGAGTCTCCACTGGTATTCTCTTCGGCTATGGTTTCGATCACCGCAGCTAGGTCATTATTCTCTCAGGGTGGGTCTTGCTGGTTATTCAGCCGTATATTCTGCATTCTGTAGTTTGGCTGAGTAGGTATCTAATCATCCCGAGAAAGAAAGGATGCTTTTCTTTACGACGAAACTGTTTGGCTACACGAAGAATGTATTCTTCTAAGTGCCAATTGTTTATGGCTCTTTCTATCTCAATTTTGAGATCATTACGTTCATCAATTTCATGTCATGATCTCCATGATAGGCAAAATATTTTGGATCGGTCTCTTCGATGATACTCTAAGCAGATGGGAAATGGTAGTTGAAGAATTCCAGTAAGTCAGATCTGGTATAGAATCCCCTCGTGAGAAGTATTGAGAGGGGTGACGTCTTCATCATGCGAAACATGGATTCTTTTGAAGCATGGGCTCTCAGAAGAAACTCGGCCAGTTTGAATATAAGGTAAGACATTTTGAGAACAAGGTTCTTCAAGACGTCTTCTTCATTTTTGCTCGGCAGGATGATCAGAAGGATGTCGATAGGAGGATCAGAAGAATGTTTGTTCCTGTGTCGAGGATGATTTAGTTCCCTTTTTGCATGATTTGATTCTTCTTCCTATATGTAATCATCTACTCCAGTTGAACAAGCTCACCGAAAGTCTTTGGTACTACTGAAGTAAGATCAGCAGTGAATACTTCTGGTTTGATTCCACTCATGAAGGAGGCAATGAGAAGTGTCTCATTAGCATTTCTGATATGTTCAACTTCGTTATTAAAATGGCCGATGTACTATTTGAGCATCTCATCTTGCCATTGTCAGATATTCAATAGATGTGATGCTTCCCTTTGAATATTTTTTTGACCCACAAAATGGCGTAAGAAATTCTTTGCCAAGTCAGTGAATGAATCCATTGAGCAAGGAGGAAGTTTTTTGAACCATTTCTGAGCTACCTCTCTCAATGTGGCTGCCAACAATTTACAAGTGATGGCATTAGAATATCATAGAGTCTAGTAACAGATGAGACATGGGCAATATGATCCGTGAGATTAGTAGAACCTTTATAAGTGTCTAGGTTAGGCTGCTTGAAATGAGGGGGGATTTGGTCAACTTGAATAGCTGGCACAAATAGATCTCTATTTGCAGTATCAGCTCATATATCCGCAATTCAGTAATATTGGTGGTATTCTTTCCTAAGAGTTCATGCACTCTTTGTCAACCTTAGCCATCAGGACATCATTTTTTTTTATTTAAACTGATGATAGGTTGCATGATGGGCTTAGTTTTTTTCTTTGGATGAGAACCTATTCGATAAAAAATAGATCCTTCACGTTAGGGAACTTGAGACAAAACAGGGCATGATGATTGGAACTACTTGCTATATCTTCACCTATAAACCTTCGACTATGCTGATTTGTTTTAATATTATGCTGTTGATTTTCAACAAAGTCTTTAAAGTCTTGAAAATTTCTAGTGAAGAATTTAAGCATCTTTTCTCTAGGTAGCATTGAGTTTTCTTGATGATCCTCAATTTTAGGATTGAAAGTATCAAATGGAATTTATTCCATCCCGTGATCCTGATTTTACCATGATTTTGCTTTTTATGAGAACAGTTTTTCATGATTCTGCTCAATGGGGTAAGAGGATAATGAGTGTTGAATATCAGTTTCCAATGCATCCCATATTCGGCACCAATTAATGAAATAAAAATAAATCCAATAAATAAATCTAGAGAGAGGGAATAATTTTAGAGAGAGAAAGCATGTAGTATTTTATTTCAGGCCAAAATGGCTTGTTGGAGTTGTTGTTGTTGTACAAATGAAGGGTAAGACCTCTATTTATAGAGATTAACCTATATACTTGTTGAGCTATAGGTCAATTAATTTAATTAAATTGCTCAATCATTTGAGCAATCTGAATGCTTTATTAACATAGTTAGTTGATCTATTTGACTTATTTATCATTTTAGCTACATGCCCATTTATAATCATACATAATCGGATAACCTTAAGTTGATCGTTGTTACATGTTCGCTCCACGTATATGGTTAGTTTTGGTATCATCACCATCTATACTGAAGGCCAACAGTTGGACTGTTGGTTCAGATTTGTTTGTTATTTAGTCGGTGTCAATCGTTGAAAAGCCACACAGCAGCATAATTTGGTACACGCTCCATTAGCGATCGACAGGCCAGTAATTTCAGATTTGGCTGACTTGTCCCACGGATGTATGAATATCAACCTAATTGTGAAGTCGCCCTGGATCCACATCCAAGACGTAATGCAATCGAAACAAAAGAATTAGTAACTAATATATCGGTATACTATAAAACTTTAAGACAATAAAAAATTAAGAATTAAGAACTTCGGAGTTCACGATTCCAATTTTGACGGTTGCTAAATGTATCTTTTTGTCTTAAATAAGAAGAACTATAATCCACCCAAGAACTCATACATGCATGTGACACGGTCCGCCCATTTTGAAACGAAGAGGTTTGGCCCAAAATAAAAGTAAGTCCAAATGATTGGCCCAGGCCCAGAAGAAGGAACATTCTAGACTTCTCTAGAATGATGTAGACTTGGAATATCTTTGGAATATCCTTTAGAAGGAATATTCCTTGTATAGAATTCTCTAGAATCTTGTAGATTTGTATTTACTTTGGTAGGTTCTAGAATTCTCTCTTACAAGTATAAATTGGAAAGGGCCAACCCCCTCATTTGTAACACACCTCAGAAGTTGAGCAATTGAATATACAGAGTTATATTTTCTCTCAATTCTCTCTCTTCTTTTGTTGACAGTGTGAGAAAAGCTGACTTAGGGTGAAAACCTAAGTGCCGCAAGGGTTGGGAGCACTAAAAAGAGTGAGCCCGTGACAAGTGGTATCAGAGCGAGTTTTGTAGCAAGTACTTGGCAAGAAGACACTATGGCTGGAACTTCATCCGACGTGACCCACTAGGAGTTTCTCCAGATGTGAGCAATGGCGACACCTGTCTCTTCGTCCTCTAGCTGTGTCTTAGACACATCCATGTGCTCTGTGGACAGATCTCGAGTTGGCCATGGCAGAAACCCGCGACGCTGTTCCATGCAGTCGACGCATTCAACGGGGTCGAATCCAAGGACGAAGACCTTAGGTGAGAAATGCAGGGTGCCTTGAATGCTGTGGCAGATGGTTTGGCCCAGAGGTCTGAAAGTCTGGAGGCAGAATTGGTGTCCATATAATCATATAAATGTGGTCCATGGAGCAGTATTTCCGAAATGCAGGAATTCGGATCGATGAGCAAAAGGTAAATCTTGCCTCATCATACTTGACAGATTATGCTTTACTATGGTGGCGGCGCAGGAGTGACAATCGTAGTGGCACTGCCATTACTACTTGGGATCAGTTTGTGGACGAGTTTCGCAGCTACTTCTACCCTCAATATGCAGAGAGGGACGCTCGTGCAAAACTTCGCCGACTGGAGATGAAGGGTGAAGTCAGGGAGTACGTGAAAGAATTCTCTCAATTGATGCTGCAAATTCAAAGTATGAGCGACCACTAGGAAGATGCCTTCTTCCAGTTTATGGATGGACTTAAGCCGTGGACACGGTTGGAGCTGGAGAGAAGAAATGTGGATAATCTATCCAAAGCTATGTTGGTGGCGAGTCTCTCGTGGAGTTTAAGCCACGCGAAAAGCCAACCACACCAAAGGAAAAGCCTAATTTCTCCAAACCAAAAGGTAAGAAGATTGCGAAGGAGAGCTACAAAGAATTTGGTGGGGGAGCAAGGGAGAAGTCCCCTTCCAAGAACGAGGGGAAGTCATTCATAACAAGGGATAAGGGCAACCGACCAATGAAATGTTTTTTCTGCGATGGTCCACACATGGCGCGAGAATGTCCTGCAAAAGCAAAATTAGCAGCGATGGCCATGGAAGAAGAGACAGCAGAGGAAAAGCAATTGGGTTCGCTACGGATCCTAAATACCATCAAAGTGAAGAAGTCGCAAAAGAAGAAGGGCTTGATGTTCGCCGATGTGGAAATAGCGGGCCACAAGCTAAGCGCTCTAGCATTTAATGGACACTGGTGCTACCGACTTCTTCATCTCGATCGAGGCTGCCAAGAAACTCAACCTTCAGGTGGGGAAAGGCATGGGCACCTTGAAGACCGTCAACACCAAGGAGGTCCCTGTCCATGGGTTGGCAAGCAACGTGGATGTAGCCATGGGGCAATGGAAGGGAAAGACTTCACTTGAGGTAATCCCCTTAGATGATTATGATGTTATGATAGGACTAGACTTCCTTGATCGTATTAGTGCCATGCCTGCATCTTCATACTGTATATGCATTCTGGATTCTCAATACCAATGCGTGGTACCTCTAAAGAGGGAGTCTGGAAGGGATCACAAGACCCTATCTGCCATCCAAATATGCAGCGGGTTGAAACGAGGAGAGCCAACCTTCCTCGCGACCCTGAAGGTAGATGAGGAAGATAACAAAAGGGAGGTGCCCGAAGTGGTTGCGATAGTACTGGAGGAGTTCAAGAGTGTGATGCCTGCAGAGCTGCCGAAGGAATTGCCTCGCTAAGAGAGAAGTAGACCACGAGATCGAGTTGATCCCCAGCACCAAGCCACCTGCGATGGTCCCCTATCGCATGGCCCCTCCGGAGCTCGCAGAACTAAGAAAACAGTTGAAGGATTTACTGGATGTGGGGTATATCAGACCCTCGAAGTCTACATTTGGTGCCCCGATACTGTTCCAGAAGAAACACGACGGGTCCCTGAGGATGTGCGTAGACTACAGGGCCTTGAACAAACTAACGATGAAGAACAAATACCCCATACTATTGATTGCCGACTTGTTCGACCAGCTTGGAGGTGCACGATGGTTTTCCAAGTTGGACCTAAGGTCGAGGTACTGGCAGGTACGCATTGCAGATCTAGACGAACACAAAACAGCTTGTGTGACGCGGTACGGTGCCTATCAGTTCCTCGTCATGCCTTTTGGCTTGACCAATGCCCAGCAACCTTCTGCACGCTGATGAACAAGGTACTTCGAGAGTTTCTCGATAAATTTGTGGTAGTATACCTTGATGTATACATATTGTGATTTATAGTCGTACCTTGGAAGAGCACATCCAACACTTGAGAAAGGTGTTTAGTGTGCATTAAGGAGAACCAACTCTTCGTGAAAAAGGAAAAATACGCGTTCGCAAGCAAGAGGTGCCGTTCCTTGGACACATTGTGGGGGAAGGGCAGATTCGGATGGATGTGTCAAAAATCCAAGCTATTGTGGAGTGGAAACCCCCTACCAAGGTGACAGAACTGCGATCACTTCCTTGGATTGACGCTTGTCCGTGTCACCTTATACACATCTAGATGTGTATAAGAGACAGCTTGAAAGAGGCAATACAAAGCTACAGTCAATAAAGTTTTATCCGTATTACCGATATATTAGTTACAAGGAGCTTTTGAAAAACTAAAAGAAGCCATGACCCAAGAACCGGTACTTGCCTTGCCTGATTTCTCAAAGGCCTTCGAGGTAGAAACAGACGCTCGGACTTTGCACATCTGGCGGGGTATTAGATGCAAGAAGGACATCCAGTGGCCTACGAGTCGAAAGCTTTCTCAAGGCAATCAATTCTGCCGGGACCCCTCAACTCTGCTGCTGACGCCTTGAGCTAGAAAGACGATGCTTGCGGCCACTAGCCAACTTGAGAGTCTGTTGCCCGACAGGATCAAAGAAGGATTGAAACACGATGCAGCTTCTAGGAGCCTGCTCGAATATGCCAAGGAGGGGAAAACTCGAAGGTTTTGGGTTGAGGAGGAGTTGCTCTACACGAAAGGGCGACGCCTCTACGTGCCGCACTAGATGGGAACTTAAGACGACAGTTAATGGAAGAGTGCCACGACTCAAAGTGGGCGGGCCACCCGGGGATGCACCGCAAGATATCAAGGAGGTCTCTTCCTGAGGATAGAGGACATTTAAGCTCTGTTCATAAGCCATCAATAGAGAGACCATGGGAAAGCGTCTCAATGGATTTTATAGTTGGCTTCCCAAAATCTGAGGGATGCCAAACTATCATGGTAGTAGTCGACAGGTTCTCGAAGTATGGAACTTTTATAGCCGCTTCCAAGGACTGTCCAGCAGAGGAAGCAGCTCGACTATTCATGAAGCATATCATAAAGTATTGGGGAGTGCCCCGAACAATTGTGAGTGATCGGGATCCCCGATTCACTGGTAAATTCTGGACAGAGTTGTTTGAACTACTGGGTTCGGAGCTCAACATGTCAACTAGCTCACATCCTCAAACGGATGGGCAGATAGAACGGGTGAATGCGCTATTGGAGCTATACCTGAGGCATTATGTGATTTTGCCCGTAGTTCAACCCAACAAAATTGGGCAAAACTGCTTGATGTTGCCCAATTCTCGTTTAACTTGCAGGTGAACGAGTCTACAGGGAAAAGTCCTTTTGAAATAGTGATGGGACAACAACCACTCACTCCTAGCACCGTCGTGACGGGACAAAAAGGTGGTAACCCTGCAGCATACGAATTGGCCAAGACATGGCAAGAGGAGGCAGATTTGGCCAGGCATCCCTACAAAGAGCTGCTAAGAAGATGAAAAAATGGGCTGATGAGATTAGTGATTCCTTGAGTTTGAGGAAGGCGACCTTGTGTTAGTCAAGATGCACTCCATACTTAGATATCTAGAAGGTGCATAAGAGACTTCGTACAAGGTACATCGATCCTTCTTAAGTACTAATATGTTCCATGTACGAGCAACCTGGGCCATCCTCTGCAGGCTCACACTTCATCAAAACTTACCTGTAGAGCTCGTTGAAGCCATACCACGGGGACGAGGAAGACCCCAATCGCGGACTGTCACAGTTCTATCTTACGGGCACCTATGGGAGCAAAGACCTCGTATGACCATGAGGTGGATTGCATACTTAAGGTACGAGAGGTACACAAACGGTATTGCAAACCCAGGATCGAATACAAGGTACGATGGAAAGGTTGGTCCAAAAGCAAGGATAGTTGGGAGCCGGCCGAAGCCCTTTGGCAGTTCAAGAAGCAGATTGACGCATTCAATACCGCCAAAGCCAACGAGGACGTTGCCAGAATAGGTGGGGGAGAATGACACGGTCCACCCATTTTGAAACTAAGAGATTTGGCCCAAAATAAAAGTAAGTCCAAATGATTGGCCCAGGCCCAGAAGAAGGAACATTCTAGACTTCTCTAGAATGATGTAGACTTGGAATATCTTTGGAATATCCTTTAGAAGGAATATTCCTTGTATAGAATTCTCTAGAATCTTGTAGATTTGTATTTACTTTGGTAGGTTCTAGAATTCTCTCTTACAAGTATAAAAAGGGGCCAACCCCCTCATTTGTAACACACCTCGATGAAGTTGAGCAATTGAATATACAGAGTTATATTTTCTCTCAATTCTCTCTCTTCTTTTGTTGACAGTGTGAGAAAGGCTGACTTAGGGTGAAAACCTAAGTGCCGCACGGGTTGGGAGCACTAAAAAGAGTGAGCCCGTGACACATGCATGTGAGAAGAATTATTATTACCAATGATAAAAGACATACTGTATGTGAGAGCAATAAGAATAAGAAAAATCTATCCTTTAACTATTTTTAAAAATTAACTTTCCATTACTTGGCAATAATAAAGATAATTTTTGTTATACAACTTAAAGAAATCATATAAAATTGGGAGAGAAAAGAGAGACAAGAAATATAAACTGTAATTTTATTCTTCATGTAATATATATATTTATAAAAGTACAATAACTCATGAGTTATATTATGTAAATAACATAAGATGTTTCTGTACTTATCAGACTCTTAGAAAGTGTTGTGTGATAAATTTGTAAACCACTAATTCCTATATAGTACTAACACGATGACCTCAAATATACTGCTAGTGTAGTAAGTGGGACGAAATACGGATGGTTCTATTGGGATCTAGATTAATTTGGCAACTATTGACTAGCCAAAGATATAAAGCACTAGCTAAAGATATAAAGCTATCTAGACAATAAAAATATGATTTTTGGATTTTTTTTTTTAGTAAATATGTAATATCATTAATTTAAAGGACACTAAATTAAAGAGCGCCTAATTAAACAAATTACAAAATTACAACTAGTACACAATTGGACTAATTAAAGAAATCACTAAATTACCACTAGTTTAAGGACAAAACAAAGCAACCTGGTTGAGTGACGAGACACCTAATTCTCAAATTTCATTCAAAATGAACCATTCATGGGAGAGAATGTGACATAATAAGGGGAAGAGTTCATCAAACTACCCAATCACCAATCCCTTGGCTAATTAGGTTTGCTCATCTAACTTAAATTGATTAAGGAGCCATCCTCTAATCTATTCTAGAATGGTGCATATAACCATTAAATGAACAAAAGAGATTGATTTCTAATTGGGAAAATCTAACACTAGTCAAGAGCTTAATTACCCAACCCAATCCTAATACTAGTGGGAAGTTTTAATGGCTAAATCTACCCCAACTCCCAACCCAAGTAAAATAGACAATTGGTCAAATTACCTATTTTTTCTAATTAAGTGCACTAGGAGTTGCCCTTAGAATCCCAAATTCCCATTCAACTATTCATTTCAATTGTTGCGCATAGTTGAATGCTCATCGTCCGTGTGACACCTTTGGTACCCTTGTTGTAGGCGAGGGTCTTTTTCCTGTAGGTGACTTTTGTGGCAGCATTGACTCTCTTGATTTTCTTGCTCCCAATCCCAAAATGGACAATTCTGCCCTCGACATTGTAAAGAAATTACCAAAATATCCATCACTAAATTTTGTTGTTATCTAATACATAAAAAGTGCAATTAACATTAATTTAACCACTTTGACTTACTAAGATTAAATTGCTAAATAATGCATAAACTAAGACAATTTTTTTGGGACAAAACCTAGAAGATTAAGCACAAAATGAGGAATAAATTACCCTAATTATTAGGGTTATCAACCCCCAAACTAGTCTTTTGATCGTCCCGAGCAAAAGTAAAACACCAAATGGAAAACCCGGCAACACAACAAGGCAAGAAACTAAAATCAAAACACAAGCAATAGATTGAAGCAATCGAAAATGGTATGCCATTCATTCCAAGGGTTAATCTCAAATAACAAATTTTTGCCAACCAACGCATCCATAACACCAATTTTTCTTCTTACATTGAAAACTCAAGGCTTCATTACCAATGGACATTTCAAATAACAAGGTTTTCCTAAGGAAAAATAAATTTTCCAAAAAATCGGTCAATTCAAAACAACTTTGAACTCCACAACTCATACAAGTTTTACCAACCCCAAACTTTTGACAAAAGATGAGAATAAAGAAGGATTATTAGGACTTAAAATGAAAAGTTATGCAAATGACAGAGTCTAGTTAGGGGTATTTAGTTCGACACAATGATGAGTAGCACACAATGCCAAACTCCTTAATTTGTTGGTATACTACAACTGAAGAAGCTCAATTCAAAGACTTTGCTTCTACTTGCCTCAATTTAAAAACAATCCTAATGGCCATTTTGAAGCAACAACATTTGTGATGCTGAATCACGTACTAGGCTTATTTTCTACCCTAATGGCATATTTCAGACAAATAACATTTGTGATGCAGGATCCCATACTCACCTTATTCTTAAAAGTAAAATATTTTTGTTTTTGACAATCCTAAACCAAGGAAAAGGAATAAAACGCACTCGAAATCATATCTAAAACTAAATACTTGTAAAATATATGAAAAATCTTTGGCATGCAATTCATATAAGTATGGTAGAAAAATTGAATGCCTAATTCCTTTCCCACCAATTCTCATAACCAACGGGTGCACAAAAGTTTAGGTTGAGCAAACTTAAGAATAAGGTATGAAATACCAAATTATCTTGAACATATCACCATTTTAAAATCAATTTCTTCATTTGTTTTAGCTATTGGAAATCATGCAATTGAAAAGTTCACTCTGCAAATCAATTTTTCCTTTTGGTTTGAAATTTTTGAAAATGAAAATTGTGAATGTAAGTACCATCACGGTGCTTTTTGGCTAATTTTATCATAGACTCCCACAAGGATCAATATATCCATTATTTTTTTAACCATTCAAAATCCAAATGACACAGACCTACCAAACACAACAAGGGATCAAAATCTTGCCAAATCGGCCCAAAGATTTCACCTCAACACAATTGGCAAGTCACACAACTATGTCTATTTATTTAAAATACTCTGAATGACATCCTGCCAAATTGGTCCAAAGATGTCATTCCACAAGCTAGAACTCAAACAATTAATGAAAACAAAGTCTAAACACATACTGGTGCATAAAGAAAGTAAATGCATCCTAGTGATATACTCAAGAACTAACAGTCCAAAATATTAAACTAAATATTACTAGTCATTTGAAAAACAAATAAACAAACTAAGCAAACTAGGGCTACTAGTCTAATGAAACAGCATGCATAATTAAAGGATTGCAGAAAGAAAAAGGGAAAAAGGAATTCTTCCAAGTCAAGCTTTACCGAAAGTGCCGGCTCCATCATTATCTCCACCAAAAGTGCCTGCTCCACCTGTAGTTCTTGGTGGTCCAGCCTTATTGTCATCTTTTTCTTCATTAGTTTCCTTGGTGCCATTAGTGTAGTGGTAGCTTGGGGGCTTGGGGGTTATTGGCCCACTTATCCATAGTAAATGGGTGGAGGTCATTCATCCTCATAGTCAAGATGTTCAAGTACTAACTGAACCTATTCAAAAACCTGCTGTGGTAAAAGAGAATGGCCCAGACTTCTCGATCAGTTTTGGGAGTGTAGAAGGAATAGTTTGATCGTATGTTCGCTGGCGGCTCCGAAAGTCCTTGTGCGAATTGACCCTCACCTGGCACATGTAGTGCCACCCAATCTTGAACTACCCTAACAGTGTCCCACTTAAACGTGGATTTCAACCATCCAGTATCCAAGGCCGGTGCTAGAGTAATTCGTGTACCAGTCCTTAGGGAAATACCTACATTGTAACAAGGATGCATAATAAGGTCAGTGATAATATAACCAACTTTCTCCTCCTGATGGCCATTTCTTAAAATTTTTTGTTGGAACTCAAGACCGACATCAATTGTGAATCCCTTCATAATAGAATAAATCAATAGAGCTCTTTCCTTTGTGACTTCACTGACATCAGTGATTCGGTAAAAATGTGCACAAATAAAATACGGCCAAGCAGTAGTCTCATTAGATTAAAAGACCCGTAGAAATTGTTTGTAATTTCCCAAATGCAGTCGCCACGGGTATTGCATAAATGCACAGATAATTCAGGACTTCATCATAGTCGATATCAATTTTGAGGAACTTTACATACTAACTCTCCCCTACAATGTCTGGCAAACCATAATGAGCATTGATAATGTCCTTCCTGAAAAGGAGAAGCGTATTGGTCTTTGCCTAACATGGGATACATGACCATTAATGTTGTAGGTATCAGCAATGAATTCTTTAATTGGGTCTAAACACCGACAACGGGAGATTCCCTAACAAAGTTTTCCCAACCCCTACGCTTAACTTCCCACACAAATTTACCCTAGATGAACTCAGTATCACTCCTATACACTCATTGTTCAACTAAGACAAACCTCTTCCCATGGCATAGATTTTTGGCCAATTTGTAAAAGCAACATTGAGCTTGAATACGTACAAATCTGTTTTGCTCCCATTTTTTGGGGGATTCGGGGGTAGTTTTTCTCTTTTTAGGCATGTTGTCATACAAGGATGCACAAAATCTTCAAACAATTTAACCAACTTAAAAATGCCCAATTAAACAACAATTTCACTCAATTTAGGCAAAAGAATTCCACAATTTCAATGAATTCAACTAAGCATTAACCCAAGACTTTAAAATCAACATATATCTCAAATTAATCAACAAAAAACTAAAGATGGTATGGCCGAAAAGATCTTACTTTCGTTCGAGAAAATGAAAAATTACGACTTGTTACTGGTGCTTCTTGGATGGCGAGCAAGATTCCCCACTCCGAACTTGACCTAAATCCTCTTCTTGTTAGTTAAAAGGTGATGTTTGGTGGCAAAAAATGAGAAATTATGGGGTAAAGTGGAGTTCTTGTGGATTTGGAAGCTATTTTGGAGATTTTTGTAGAAGAAGATGGAGGATTTGAAGGGTTTCTTGGATGGTTATGGAGCATTGTTGTGGTTTTGAGGGGTGGAAGATAAAGAGAAAGGGTGTTTAGAGGCTGAAATTTGTGTTTTGGGGCTAGGGTTTGCAATCTAGCCCCTTAAATATGTTCTGAAAGGTGAACCTCGCCATAGGTGAGACCTATTTTGTGAGACCTCGTCATCAAGAGGGTTTTACTAGGCAAGGGTCCTTATTCGAATTCCAATTTTCCTTTTAGATTTTAAAAATTGAATTTTTAATTTCAATTTTTTATCTTTTCCTTTTTTTAACCCAACGGCAAGGTAGTTTCTTCTTCATGACTCGCTATCAGTGAACCCTTCTCTGTGAAGGCTTGCCATCTTTAAGGTTTTCTTCTTGGGGACCCTTGTCGTGGAGGAGGGCCCTTTTACAGCCTCCAATTTTTTCAAACTTTTGAGCATCCACCCCCTGCGAAAACCACCAAAAAACCCCCAATTAATGCATGACAGTTTCAATGATATAACGAGCATTAATTACTTCATTATCTACCTAATTATAACCTATATCTATTCAAACTAATCCTACCTTAGAATTAAACCATATGCACAAGAAAAAAAAGTAAAAGATAAGTAAACTTGGGTTGCCTCCCAAGAAGCGTTTGTTTATAGTCCTAAACTCGACTATGGTGTGATGATCACTCTTGGATGAATCGAACGGTCTCTCGTTTATCCACAGTAGCTCTCCCAAAGTAAAGCTTTAGCCGATGACCATTGACCTTAAAATTTGCTTCCTTTCCTCTTAGCTCTAGCAACACCATAGGGAAACACTTGCACTACATCTAACTATTTATTCCATCTTGATTTGAGCTTCGCCAAGAATAACTTAAACCTCGAATTATATAGCAATACTAGATCCCCAACCTTAAACTATTTTCTCAAGATGTGTTTATCATGCCAAGCTTTGGTCCTCTCTTTATAAAGTCTTGAGCTCTCATAGACTTCCTTCCAAAATTCATTAAGTTCATTGACATCAAGAAGTCTTTTCTCACTCGCATCCCTCAAATCAAGGTTTAGGCTCTTGACTACCCAATAGGTTTTGTGTTCAATTTTCACCGGGAGGTGACACGGTTTGCCGTAAATCATCCTATAAGGGGACATCCCTTTAGGAGTCTTTAAGGCAGTCTGATATGCCCCCAAGGCATCATCAAACTTCTTAGACCAATCCTTCCTTGATAAGTTAACGGTCTTCTCCAATATCCTCTTCAGCTCCCAATTAGAGACCTCAACTTGCCTTGTTATTTAAGGGTGGTATTTTGTGAGCGAGATTTAGTATGTGACACCAAACTTGGAAATGACATATTTGAATACAGAGTTCTCGAAATGTGTACCTCATAACTTATAACAGCATTTTTCACCCCAAACCGCGAAAAAAAATTTTCCCTCATGAAATTGACAACAATACGAGCATTATTGGCTAGTAACGTTGCGGCCTCTATCAATTTGAAACATTATCCATCGTTACTAAGATAAAATTGTTGTTGTGTGAGTTTGGGAAGGGTCCCATGAAGTCTATCCTGCACACGTCCAAAATTTCATAAACCGAGATGTTGTTCAATGCCATCTCATCTCTCCTAGTCAAGTTCTCTACCTTTTGACATCCATTGTATTGTATGACGAAGTCTCTTGTGTCCTTGAATAAACTTGGCCAAAAGAAACCACTTTGCAGGACCATGACTACCGGTAAGGAGTGGCAATGGTGAAGAATGCTCACCACCTCTTCTTCTGGGACACATCTCTGGATTACTTGATCTTTACACTGGGGCAGTACAAGAAAAGATCTTCCCATATGAAATACTTCACCTCTGAGATGAACTTCTTCTTTTGGTTGGAATCCAAGGTGGAAGATGTCACCTTGGCCACAAGATAGTTCACAATGTCCGTGTACCAAGGTGTAAAGCCGCTAATAATGAACAATTCTCTTCTAGAAAACTCTTTTTGGTTGGCACATCCTTCTTGACTTTTCCAACGGGTCCCTCTAGTCTTGAAAGGTAATCGGCCACTGTGTTCTCACTACCCTTTTTGTCCATTACCTCCTAATCGAACTCCTGCAATAACAAAATCCAACGGATTAGTGTAGGCTTGGCGTCATGTTTTGAAAGAACATATTTGAGTGCCAAGTGATCAGTGTAAACGATCCCTTTTTTCCCAACAAGATAAGATCTAAATTTCTCAAATGCAAACACAATTGCAAGGAGTTCTTTTCTAGTGGTAGAGTGGCTGATTTGTGCTTTTATTCAATGTACGACTAGATAGTAGACTACAATGCAACATCTTACTAATCTTTTGGCACAAAACTGCTTCAAAGACGAAGTTGTTCTCATCACACATCAACTCAAAGGCCAAAGCCCAATTGGGTGCAACTATCACTGGGGCTATCACCAATGCATTTTTCAACAAATTAAAGTCATGAAAGCAATCCAAATCAAATGGCACAATTTTTTGTAATAACACAGAAAGAGGTCTAAAATATAGAGAGAAATTCTTAATAATATGCCATTAGAAACCAGCATGGCCTAGAAAGCCTAGAAAGCTCATAATCCCCTTCATATTAGT
Organism: Cinchona pubescens; assembly: GCA_025175665.1. Taxonomy (NCBI): domain Eukaryota; kingdom Viridiplantae; phylum Streptophyta; class Magnoliopsida; order Gentianales; family Rubiaceae; genus Cinchona; species Cinchona pubescens. The sequence goes on from JANKKI010000179.1 coordinate 549,529, forward strand.
TTGAGAGGGCAATTTCTTAATAATCTCAACCCTAACCTTATCTATTTCAATAGCCTTAGTAGATATTCAATGCCCTAAGACAATCCCCTCTCTGACCATAAAGTAGAATTTTTCCCAATTCAAGGCCATGTTAGTCTTTTCACACCTTTTAAGCACACAAGTCAAATTTTGCAATCAAGAATCGACTGAGTCACCAAAAACACAACAATCATCCATGTAATTAATATTTCAATGAACTTTTTAATCGCTTCATGAAAAATTACAAACATGCATCATTAGAACGTGCTAAGAGTGTTGCACAAACCGAAAGGCATATGCCTATATGTGAATGTGCCATAAGGACAAGTGAAAATGGTTTCTCTTGGTCTTCCGAGGCTATCACTATTTGGGAGTAACCCAAATAACCATTTAGAAAGAAATAAAAGGCATATCCAGAGAGGCGCTCAAGCATTTGATCAGTGAATGGAAGGGGGGCTTCATTAAGCTTCCTAAAGTTAATTCATATTCGTCACACGGTCACTATCCTAGAAGGTATTAACTCATTCTTTCTCATTCACTATAATCGTTAGCCTCCTTTCTCTGGCACCACTTGAGTTGGGCTCACTTACTCATTATCATCTATGGGATATAAATCCCGACATACAAAAGTGTAAGAACCTCTTTTCTAACTACCTCATTCAAGGTGGGAATCAACCTCCGTTGGGGTTGCCTACACAATTTAAAGTTTTCACTAAGGAGGATCTTATACATGCAAATGATGGGGCTTATGCCTTTAATGTCATCAATGCTCTATGTAAGTGTACGATGTCCTTTAAGCACACAAAGTAGTTTTGATAACTCATCACAAGAAAGTAATGCACTAACAGTGACTGGATAAGTATCATTATCACCTAGAAATGCACATTGAAGATTTGAAGGGAGGAGTTTTAACTCAACTTTGGGGATTCGTTGATTGGAGACCCTCTTTACCTTTTTCCTTTTCAGTTTGCTCCTTCTCTTCCAGGTTCAACTCTTCCAAGAGCGTGTCAATGTTTTCTTCATTATCCTCTTCGTGCTCCACTTCTTCATCTCCTTGCATAATGGCCATCTCTATAGGAAGCTCTTTGAGTATGTTCCTACAAAAGTCATCCACAATTTAATCAATTATATCAATCCTCATGACATTATCATATAAGAAAGTGAATTACAAAGAGTCGAAAACAATAAGAAAACTATATCCTTATTGATCTCTAAGGTGGAATTTCCCTCTTGGACATCAAATAGTGCCCTCCCGATTCCTACGAAAGGCCTCCCAAGGATCAAGGACATCTCAATGTCTTCTTCCATCTTGAGTACGATAAAGTTGATTGACAAGAAAACCTTCCCAACTTTTACAATTACGTCTTCCATAATTCCCACTAGTTGTTTGATGCTGCGATTAGCCTATTGGAGTGACACATTAGTATGTTTCAATCCTTCTCTACTACCTTCTCTACTAAACTTTTTGTATAGGTATGCGGCATGAGGTTAATGGATGCTCCAAGCTCACGTAAAGATTTATCAAAATTTAGCCCTCCGATCTCACATGGAACGAAAAATTAACCCTGATCCTTCAATTTTGGGTGACAATTTTATTGAATTATGGCATCACATCCTTCATTTAGGCAGAATATCTCATCCCCTATGAGTTTCCTCTTTCGAGTAAGCATTTGCTTCTTGAATTTGGCATAGTTCAGCATGTTTTCTAATAACATTGCTTTAGTGAATGGGATATTGATTTGAATCTTCCTAAATATATCCAAGAACCTGTTGAACTTCTTTTCTTTATCATGGCCATTGAGCCTTTGGTGAGTTGGAATCTTGATATTCTTTGTAGGATTTAAGAGAGGGTTCTTTCCTTCTTAGCAGGGATTTTGTATTTCTCAGTCTCATCAACTTTTTTGCTCTCCTTTTAGAATATTCTCTATATTCTCCTAGGAGAAGATTGGGAGATCTTGTGAAATTTTTTATACCTCATTGCCATCTTCATCCCTTGCTTCCCCCCTTGCTAGTCTTGCAATTCAACTCCTTCCCACTCCTAAGAATGATGGCCTTGGCATGTTCCTTCAAATTTGGCTCCTTTGGGCTAGGAAAGGTATCGCTTAGAAGAGTGCCATGAGGCCTATCGAATAGGTGCCTTGCAATTTGCCCCATTTGATTCTCCAAGTTCTTTAAAGAAGGCTCTTGATTTCTTATGAATTGTGCGAACATATTTTGAGAAGAATTATGGTTGTTGAGGATTCAATTGTTGTTATTGTTATTGGTTGGGGTGGAAATTTTGATGAGGTTGAGAATATAAATTACTTGAATCCCCATGATGTTGGTCGGAATGGAATTGGGGATGGCTTGATTCACCATGATGAAATTGAGATCGATTAGATTGGCCTTGATATTGGTGTTGTGGGTTGAATGGTAGTCTTGGAGGGGTGAATTGTGCTTGGACATGGGCTTGTTGTGGTTGTTCATTACCTCCCCAAGAAAAGTTTGGATGTTTTTGCCAACCTTGGTTGTACGTGTGTGAGAATGGGTTATTGTGTGGTTTTTGATGAGATGGTTGGTTGACATATTGCACTTGCTCTTGGACAGGTGGTTCTTCGACCAAGAATTGTCCATTTAAATGACTTCCACCACAAAAATCACAAACAATGGGGTTTGATAGTTGCATTGCGCTTACCACACACATTTAGATTTCCCAACGACCTTGATATGTTGGCCAATTGAGTAGTAATAAAGCTTGATTTTGTGCAAGAATGGCATTCATGGCATCCACTTCATGCATTCTCCTCCTTTGAACTACCCCTTGAGGAGTGTGTTAGTAATGGTTAGAGGCCCTGGTACTAATATTTCTCTAGCATACTCGGGTATCATAAGTGAAATAGATCCATTTGCCGATGGATCCACAATTGTCTTGAACTCTTAGAGAAACCCATCATAGAAGGTATGGATTTGCATCCATAACGGAATCCTATGGCAGGGGCATTTTCTCAACATTTTGTAATCTCTCTCATGCCTCACTAAGTGACTGTCCATCATCTTGTCGGAATGAAGTGATCTCGTTCCTTAATCTAGTGGTCTTTGCCATAAGGAAGTACCACAACAAAAACTCTTGAGCCAATTGTTCCCAACTGGTGAAAGTCCATTGCTCGAAGCTTTGGAGCCAACTTTTTGCCTTATCCCTCAAAGAGATAGGGAAGAACTTCATCCTAATGGCATCTAGTGGGACCCCATTGGAATTTGAAGGTGTCAAGGACTTCATCAAAATTGCAGAGATGGGTATGCGGGTCTTCACTTGGTTTTTCTCCAAACATAGCATAATTTTGAAGCATTTGGAACATAGCATAATTTTGAAACATTTGGATTAATGCCGGTCAAATTTCAATGTTATTCGTCGCTATCGGAACCTATGCTATGCTTGAGTTTGATGGGCATAGCATACTCTCAGAGTCGTCCATTCCTTCCATTTCCATTGACATTGTCATCTGCTCTCCTTTGGTTCATTCCCATTATCTTGTTCATTTCTTCTTGGATTTTCCATGTTGTTCCCAATTTGTTGCGCTCTTACTCTTCTCTTTAGTCTACGAGTGGTTCTATGACTCAATCTTCCTTCATCAATGTTCACAAACTGAGAGAGAAATACTAGCACCCAAATAAGATACCAAAAGTATATCAAAGAGTTAAATAATTAACAAGGAACAAGGTAATTTTTTAACAAACAATTTTAGAAAGATAAACTAGTAGTATTAATCTTAAGCGAATCAATATTGCCAAAAGAAATCCCTGGCATCAATGCCAAAAACTTATTGCACGACAAATTTGTAAACCACTAATCCCTACTTAGTGCTAATATGTAGCACAAGTAAACGACTTGTATAGTAAGCGGAAGGAAATAGGGATCGTTCCACTGGTATCTAGATTTGGCAACTATTGACCAGTCAAAGACATAAAGCTATCTAGGCAATAAAAATGTGGTTTTTGAACTTTTTAGGAAAAGGACACTAAATTAAAGAGCTCCCAATTAAAAAAAATTACTAAATTGCAACTAGTACACAATTGGAATTAATGGAATAAAGCAAGCGGGTTGAGTGACGAACCACCTAATTCCCAGATTCTACTCAAATTGAACGATTGATGGGGAAAGAATGTGACCTAATGATAAGCTCGTAAATATCGTACATTTTATATATCATTTACTTCATTTTTAGTGATGCATAAGCAAGAATTGAGTAATTATGAGCTAAAATTGAAGTTTATTTTGAGTTTTGTAGGGTTTGAGTGGAGAAAGAGTTAAAATTGATCACAAAATTGGAGGAAAATTGCAAAATTGGAATTTATGTGCACCGGCAAGGAGTGACTTGGACACCGTTTGCAAGATTGAGCATAACTTGCTTATTCGAGCTCTAATAAGAGGATGATTCAAGAAGTTTCGGAAAGTAAGACAGAGTGCTACAACTTTCATGTTTTGAGTTTTCCCAAATTCGGCCTACATCATGGTCAAAATCGAGAAGGAAGTTGGAACAGGTGCTGCCAGGCGCGACCAAATTGTAGGGCCCAAGGGCCAACTCCATTAGCTCTAATCTTTGTTTTTGGACGTGGTGCCCAGGCGTGACCAATATGTAGTGGCCATGTGCACGTCGTCGAACAGATTTCATGGGCTTGCTTATTTTGCAAGAAAAGTCCTCCCGTGGGCATGTTTATATGGGAATTCATGTACTTATCATCCTAGAGCCCCAAAACCCTATTTTATGTATCCCAAATAAACCAAGAGAAGGAAAGGAAACAAGAATCCATCATCGGGCATCATTAGTTTTTAGTTTTCAATAGTTAGAATAATAATTTAGACGTGGGGTAGATTTTCTCAAGTGTTCAAGGTAGAATTTTCTTCCCTTGTCAAGAATTCAAGATTTGACAATCACGAACATTGGTTTTCGTTGCAATTACTGAGTTTGATTTATTTTTATGCAATTTAATTTTTGTTTTCATTGCGTTCTTATTCTTTAATTATCATTCTTGTCTTATTGCATTTAAATTCTTAATTGCTTCTGTAGTTGAGTAGTTAGGGCTTTATTTCATTGTTCTTAATCATTTTTGTAGGAGTAAATTAATTTAATTCTTGTTCTTGATTAAATTCCTACGAGTGGAGTAGATTGATTTAAAGTTTTAGTCAATTATATTTAATTACTTTCTGTAGGATTAATATTTTACATTCTTGTCTTTATTTTAATTTCTCGTGATTAAATTTAGTTTAAGTTTAGTCTTCAAAAACTCTTGATTATTTCGTCTAACTAGTAAATAGGCGTGTGAACCTAGTACTTGGTCCGATAGTCCTCGTGGGAACGATCCTTACTCATCCTATATACAAACTCACCTCGTATACTTGCGAGTGTGTAGGAGTTGATTAGGATAATTAAGCTTTCTTTTTATTATTATTACTTGTTCACTATTTTCAAAAACCTATTCAACAATTCACCGAACAAGTTTTTGGTGCCATTGCAGGGGACTATTTTTGTTTGGTAACAATATTAGGTGTAGTGAGTCTTACTATAGTAGACTTTTTATTTCTCTTGTTATCTATTTACAATTATTTCTTGTTCTCTCGTTTTTGTTTGGATTTTGTCTTCGATAGTTGATCTTTGGTTTTTTTTTCTTGTAGTTTATGGTAGATACTCGTTCTTTTAATCAACCACTTCATCCAATTGATTTGGGGATGAATGGACTATAAGTAGAAATCACAGACGACAGGACTCAAACCAAGGTGACAATCAGATCCTTAATGGAGAATCCAAACCGCTATGCGAATGAACAAGGGAAGGTTGCAGGCAACAATGGCAACCAAGTTAATGTCAATGCTAACCCCCGATATCTTAGAGATTATGCCATATCTAATTTCGAGGGGGTGATTTCCAGCATTGTACTGCAACCCGTGCAAGCAAACAACTTCAAAATCAAGCCTGCACTTATACAAATGCTCCAAACACATACGATGTTTGGAGGTGGACCAATTGAAGATCCCTATGAACATTTAATCAAATTTCAGGAGGTCATTGACACATTATGATACAATGGAGTCCACCTCGATTATATTTGAATGAGAGCATTCCCTTTTTCTTTACCTTTCCCATATAGATAAGGTACTTTCACAACATAGGACCAACTCGCTTAAAAGTTCCTAGCCAAACACTTTCCACCGGCTAGGACCACTAAGCTCAGACATGAGATATATCATTCAGTCAAATCACTAGAGAGAGCTTAGGTGAAGCATGGGACCGTTTCAAGTTTTGTAAGCTGTTGAGAAAGTATCTGCACCATGCTATACCTCTATGGCTACAAGTCCAAATCTTCTATAATGGACTGAAATTGATTAAGGGACCATCCTATATTCTAGAATGGTGCATATTAATGGAACAAAAGAGCTTGATTCTAGTTGGGATAATCTGACGCTAGCCAAGAGCTAAATTACCCAACCTAATCCTAGTATAGGTCAAGTGGGAAGTCTCAATGGCTAATATCTACCCCCCAACCTAAGTAAAATAAACAGTTGGCCAAATTACCTATTTTCTAATTAAGTGCACTAGAAGTTGCCCTTAGAATCCCAAATTCCCCAATCAACTATTCATTTCAAGTGTTACCCATATGAAATTAGGCGTGTGGATGCTCAAACCATAACTAACTTTGCTCATACTTGCAAGGACAAAGAAAAAGCGCATCATGGTAAATAAAAAGGAAAACATGATTAACAAGGTTGAAAAGTAAAAAATGTTGGTTATTTTAGCTAAGAAGATGAGTTTACAAATGCTAAAGTAATGGCTAAATAATCATCAACGAGAACAAAGATTTAAAAGAGTTTACCCAAAGGAAACATTAAAGATTGCATAAAAGTAAAGAGTAGTAAGAGTATAAACTCTCTCCAATAGTCTAGTTAAGAGGAACAAGGAATTTACCAGAAGTAAAATGCTAGTCTTGAAGGGTAAAAGACAATGAAAAGACCCTTCAAGATGTCCTCTAACCCCAGCTAGTACTACCGATCTAAAACTAAAAATGAGTGGTTCCAAGTGTCTATTTCTCATTAGATGGCCTTGCCATTAATAAGGTCTTTTGTATGGCAAGTCCTTGATTGTTGTTGAACATTTAAAAAGGATCCTTGCCATAGGCAAGGTTAATGCTCGCCATTGTCGAGCTTTTCTTCATTGGTACCCTTATCTGACTTTTTTGGCAGCCTTGACTTTTTGGCTTTCTTGCTTCCAATCCCAAAAGTGGACAATTCTATTCTCAACCCTTCAAAGAAATTACCAAAAGCATTGACCACTAAATTTTATTGTGATCTAACCACTTTGACTTGCAAAGATGAAATTACCAAATAATGCATAAAAAGACATAATTTTGGAGACAAAACACAAAAGATTAATTACAAAATGGGTAATAAATGACCCTAATTATTAGGGTTATCATATAGATAGACTTCTACTCAGATTTATCAAATACATAGATATACATCTACTACGGTATGTAATTTGTAACACTCCCCCTTAGATATCTATAATAAAACAATGTGCCTCATTAAAACCTTACTAGGAAAAGTATGGGACAAAGACCTAGTGAAAGAAAAACAGCACACAATGTTTGTAGTACACTTTTGCATGCTGCATAATTAAAAATCTTGCCTGGAAAATACATTGGAAAAAAACTATGGTCAACAAAAACAGAGTACAACATTTATTATTACTCTCCCTTATTAAAACATCATTTGGTATCCTTTGGTGAAAAACTTTGGGGAAATACTTTGTTCTATTTGTTTTGGTCTTATTAAAACAACGTTCATTCGAGTAGGTTATGCATGCTACATTGTCTTTATATAATATTATCTATAACTTTTTTTTCTAATGATAAACCACATATCTTGTAGATATGATGGGTCAATGACATTAGCGAAATACATTCTCTACCTTCCTCACATATTGCAATTAATTCTTTATAATTAGAAGAAGTAGTGACTAAAGTTTGTTTTGTTGAGCACCATGATATAGTTGATTCTCCCCATATATAACCTCTTTGAGATCAAGATTTATATGGATCAAATAAATATTCAGCATTTGCATAGCAAATTAATTGTGATCTGGATTCATTTGAACAAAATAAACCCATATCAATAGTGCCTCGAAGATATATAAATACATGTTTAGTGTCACTCCAATGTTTTCGTGTTGGAGAAGAACTAAATCTTGCTAAAGAGCTTACAACATATGCTATTCCAGGAATGTATTATTACAAGATACATTAGTGCTTTTATAGCAATAAGATTTGGTACTTCAGGAAACCTAAAAGTTCTTCAGCTTTCTTTCTAGGACAAAATGGATCCTTTTTCAACATCAAGTGATCTTACAACCATTGGGGTACTCAGTGGATGTGCTTTATCTATATAGAATCGCTTTTAATACATTTTCTATAGAAGTTGATTAATGAACAAAAATTCTTTGCGATAAGTGCTCAAATTATAGACTTATAGATCTTTCACATCAAATTACTTCTTTAAACAATTCATTATTTTTAAACCTCTTCAGGAGTTCCTATGATATTTATATTATTAACGTATATAGTAATTATCACAAACCAATGATACTTTTCTTTTATAAAAACACATGAGCAAATTGGATAATTTGTGTTGCACTCATTCAAGAGATACACATTGAGATGATAATACCACATACGCCCATGTTGCTTTAATCTATACAAGGAATTTCATAATTTCATTGGACAATATTCCAAGGAAACTTTACATGCTTAGGCATGTTAAATCCTTTAGAAAATTTCACATAGTAATATCGATATCAAGTGAGCCAAATAAGTAGGCTGTCATAACATCTATTAGACTCATTTCAACATTTTCATGAATTGTCAGACTAATATGATATCTAAAGATGATTGCTCCACCACAAGAGAATATGTCTCTTTATAATCAATGCCAGGTCTTTCCGAAAAATCTTGTTTGACAAGGCATGCTTTGTACTGCACAATCTTATTCTCTAATTTTGTTTCCACGGAAATACCTATTTGTATCCCACCGACTCTATACCTTTAGAAGTTTGGATTACAGGTCCAAAAACTTCACGTTTCAAACATGAATTTAATTCTCTTGAATTTTCGTCTTTCCATTTTGGCCAATTATTTCTATGCCAACACTTTTCAACAGATTTATATCAACATCCTCGTTTCTATTCAAAACATCAGTTGCTATTCAAAACATCGGTTCCATCTTTTTCAAGTAAAGACATAACTTGTCGAAATCTCTTCATTTTTTATTAAATTCAGGTACCTAATCCACTTATCTGGATTTTTTTGGGGTTTTATGATTATTTTTGTTTAGGGCCTCTTCAAGATCACCTATATTTAGACATGGCAATGGGTTGGGCTGGCTCGTTGGACTGCCAAGCCACCCTGTAAAAAAATCTGGCACGTCCTATCTCGCCTAGATACTGTAGCGAGCTGGTCCTAGCCTGTCTAAGTACCTAGGGTTAGCATGGGCTTGGTTTTTTGCAACCTATAACCGGCACGACATGCCTCGCTTCCCAACTTGTGACCGACTCACTCCGATTCCCAACCCGTGACTGGCCCGCCCCACCTGGATCAACCAGTTGACCACCCGTTAACCAATCCTTTTTGGAATTTGTTTTTTTAATTTGTAGCATTTTAAATGACTTCTTTTTGTAAAACATTTATGCATTTTCCTATTGGACTAATATATAATAATTTTTATTAATAAGTAATGAAAAATGAAGAACTAATTAATAATAAATTCAATTAATAAGTAAATACTTGCATTAATTTGCAATAATTTAGAATAATGAAGTAATGTTATAACTTAGACTACTAAATACTAACTTCAAATAAAATAAGTAATATCTTGAAATGGTAAGTTATAATTTAAAATAATAACTTTGAATATTATGTAATAACTTGATTTAATAACTAATAACTTGTTTCTTTTTGTCTTAGTTATTATATAACTTTTATTAATAAGTAATGAAAACAAATGTACTAATTAATAATGACATAAAATAATTGGTAACAACTTGGACTACTAAGTGCTATCTTTGAATAATAAATAATAATTTAGAGTATTAAATACTAACTCATAATAAAATAAATAAAATTTGGTCTAATTTCAATTAGTCGAAGGTAGGGTAATCCAGGGGTCAACTCGAGAGCCAACCTGTAGGGCCAGACCTAGATTAGCATACCCCGCCCTGTCGTGCGCTTGCCACAGGGGATGGAATTGAGCCAAGTATTTTAAATTCTTGACCCGGCCCGGCACACCCCATTTGGGAAGCCAGCCCAACAAAGCACCCCCCGTCAAAAGGCCTTGTCTAATACAACCTGCCAAGATTTTGGCCTAGTACGCCCGACACAACCTACTGCCATGTCTACCCGTTTCCATTACATGACCATCTTGAATATTTGCTCCTATCATCTTACGAGAATCTTATCTTTAGAATCGAGTGGTCAATCATGCCTTATGTATGGCAAACTATCATTTGTTCCAATTGGATGTCCTACACACTAAAATAATTGGAGCATTTCAGTTTGTATATGAGATTTCATAACTCATTTTAGGCCAGTGAATGAATGTAGCAGTTGATTCATGATATTTTACAAATGTATTATCTTTTGAACTTCTAATTCACATTCCTTTGTATGAGGATCAAAATGTGATAATTCATTTCACTCAATTATTTTCCTTTCCAGTTGCTTATATTCTCTCCCTAATGTTGGGAAAACATTTTTATCAAAATGACAACAAACAAATCGTGCCATAAATAAGTTCTGTATTAATATTTCAAGATAGTTAACTATAAAGAATGACTCATATCTAACATGGTCGTTATATTCCAAACCTTCTTTGAGTTCCCATCTTTGTGCATTGTATTGAAACAATTGGAATATATACTCACAACTAAAATTTCTTAGATGGGAAAATTAGATTCCTGACCCAACCCATTATTATAGGGAGAACTTAAAATAACTTGTTGGCCTGATGCATATAAGTGTTGCTGACTGCACTATTGCATGTCCTTATACATAAATAAGTAATTTTGTTCACATAAGTAATGGCCAAGCTATTAATTGGAGGTGTTTTATTAACAATTCTGCTAGTCCATTTTAGGTATGAACTTATGCTTCATGATGTTCAATAGTTACACCAATTGATATATAAAATTCATTAAATGTTTGAGACATAAATTCACCAAAATTATCAAGAAAAATTTCTTGATTGTATAATCTAAAAATTGTGAAAAGACTCAAGGAAGCCTCACTTCAACAACTTCCAAATCACTTGGGATGATTGTAATTCGGATGGAAAGGTTGAAGAAGAATATGAGGAGGCTCAAATGGCTTTTATGGCACTTGGCAATAATGAGGTATCCTCTAGTTGTGACTCTTGTGCTGATTCATGTGATAATGATGATGATGATGTTGAAACATTTATTTTTAAAATGCATGAATGTTTGAAAGAATCATATACTAAGAACAAAGAGTTAAAAATTAAAGTTAATGCTTTATTGAGTGCCAACTCAAAACTTGCGCATGAAAATAATTCTTTGACAAAAGAAAATGATGTTTCGAAGAAAAAATTTGTTGAAAAAACCAAGATCATAGTTCATGTTATATAGCTTCTAGAAGTGTATATTAGATGATCTTGAAGTAAATTCAACTTTTTTTTTATCTGTGAGTGTATTTTTGATAGAAAAGAACTAGAAATATGTTTTTGAACAAAAATTTTATCACCTTTAAAAAGGATGATTTATGCTTTGTAAAATCTAAATCTTCTTTTTATGGCAATAAGAATATTATTTGTAATTATTGTCATCAACATGGCCATATAAAGAAAAATTGAGAGTTATGTTAAAAGAAATGAAATGTTAGGAATAAATTCTATTTAGGTGATTAAGCATGTTACTAACCCAATTGGACCCAAGAAAGTTTGGGTACCAAAAGTTGTTGCTTAACTTTGCATGTAGGTATGCTTAGAAGAGCACCAAGGAATTCAAGATAGATTATCAATTGAGGGTGTTCAAGGCATATGAGCTAAGATGACATTGAAATGGGTAACATCTAAAATTTTGTGTTAAGAATGTGCTTTCATTTATCAAGTTGAACTATGTTCTCTTGAATGCTACTCATCTATGTGATTGAATTTGTTTAGAATGGTAGGAAATATGTATCCGCAATTTTTGTCTATATTAAGTCACTACTTGCAAAAGAAAGGTGGAGCATTCTCATTTCTAAATAGCTTATTTGTTAGAAATTAAACCACAAGAAATTGCATCACATATGCTTTATTGTTTTGAGGACACTCTTTGGTAAGGAATGAGTGGTAAATGCCTTGATGTTAATCCTGTGTATTGCATAGATTTCCTCATTTCTACGTGATTTTATATTCTTGAAGGAAAGAAATTATTTTTAACTTGACTTATCCCCTATCTACTTACTTGAATTGCGTGCATAGTCTTAGGGAGAGATTGTGTGTATAAATTGCTTTTACTCTTATGTTTTGATGATGTCAAAAGGGGGAGAAATTATGGACAAAACCTCTTGTCTTAAGCTTCATACTTTATGTTTGGTTTTAGAATTATCCAATTGATTTGTCATCATCAAAAAAGGGGAGATTGTTGGACCCCAATTTTGATAATCATGTTTTGATGATGACCAAATCGTACTAACGGCTTGAAAACAAGTGTGCAGAAAAATAGGGAGGTTCGGACGAAAATGATTATCCGAACACAATCAAGAAAAATAACCAAAAGTTGAACAACACCTTACGGATGATGAAGAGCGTCCGAAAGAAAGGAGCTCGGATGCAAAGGAGCATCCGATACATGATCAGACAACACCAATAAAGAAAACATCAGTGTTTCGGACATAGATAACTGTCCGAAAGATAGTGCTTCGGACGTAAAAGACCGTCTGAGACAAGGAATTCGAAAGTATGATGATCGGACGTTGAAGACCGTCCGAAGCCAAAAAAGATCGAACGTTGAAGACTGTCCGAAGAAAGGAGCTCGAAATGAAGTAATTTTTTGTCAGAGTTGTAGGACGCATATGACCGTCCGAGACACTGTTCATGAAGCTGTAGGAGGCATGAACGGATATCCGAACCACCGTCTGAACCCCTAACAGCTAGTTTTTTGACTGTTGGAGCTCAAATTTCAGCACATCTTTTATCTATAAATAGACCAAGGATATCCAAATGATGTAAGAAACTACTACATTCAATACAAACACTTGTAAGAGCTATTTTGGGAGAAATAGGCTAAAATATTGTGGGTTGTATTGGTTTGGTTAGTATAGTTCTCTTGGCTCAACTAGAGGAAATTAGTGTGAGCAAGAGTAGACCAGTGAGAGATCTTCAAGTGTAAGAGTTGGAGGGATAACAAATGTACAAAAGTGAGGTTGTAGTGTAAAACCCTTTGGCTCAACTAGAGGAACTTAGTTGGTGCAAGGGTGAGCCTACTTTGTGTACAAGAAGGTTATTGCCTCACCTTCTTTGAAGAGGCACTACTAGTGGATGTACTCCAAGCTTGAGAAGTTTGGGAGTTTGGTTTGATATTCTATATCTCAATCTTTTATTTCTTCTTTAAGCTTTGATTGTTAAATATTTATCTTAGATCATTTGTGCTTAAGTATTCATTTGTTGCACAAAGTTTGAATTTCCATTAAGCACATTAAAAGGTTTGTTTTTTGAGACAACCTAATTCACCCCCCTCTTAGGTTGCTTTTGGACCAACACTATTCACTATTCAACCGGCCAAATCAACGGATTTGGTCAGAATTTGTAAACATTGATGAAGAGTATGACATTGTGAATCTCTATGCATGTGTTAGCTCATTAATTGACATAAATTGACTCAGTGAGAAATAGTTTTCAAGAAAATCATCCCTGCCAAGTTAATTGTTATAATTTAGCCGGGAAAGATAACCAATTAATAGAATGAATGAATGAACCATTTTTAATACGGTGTAACATTTTTATGCTCTTCTTAGGTATTAATGACGTAATGAGTTCGCTCTTATGATTGGCTTTTGGTATGTAGTACTCAATCTCGGAGGGATTAAAAATTACTTGTTAAGTATGTTTAGCCATTCCATTTTTAAGAATCATTTTTGATACTTCTGAAAATGAGGATCCTTGTATCGAGGTAGAGAATGAATCTTATGTATAGGTGTTGTGTTGATGTAGAGTGTGGACCCTTGCTGTTAGGGAATGTAACTAATTTATTGATTCACAGATAGTCTAGTTAGGTTACTCTGGCCTATGTGTCACATATGAACATGAACTTTGAATGGTTTATCATTTTGGTTACTAGTCAGGAGCGAAAATAGGAATCATATTTTGAGAAGGTGAGACTTCATATGTAAATGTTTATATGAGTTAACTGATTCCCATTTTTAAAAATTATTAGGGGGCAAAATGCAATTTTTCTAATGGTATAAATTAAATATTTGTAATTCTTAAGGGTAAAAGTTTAATTTTAGAATCTTGGGGGCAACTGCCCCACCTGCCCCTCCTTGAAACTGCCTGATGATACTAGAAATTGTTGCCTACGTGGCATCAGATATTATATAAACTGTCCATATGGCATAGCTCATTAAGGGCAAGTATGTAAATTTTCTGAAAAGCGATTTAGACATGACAAGCTATTCTGACACCCCACTCAAGTATATAAATAGGGGGTCCTAGCATTATAATTGTATCTTTCACCCTCATTAATACAAGAGCACCTTTCTCTCTACTTTCTTTCTCTAAATTCCTCTCTCATCATTTGGCTCCATGTGAGGAAATCATGACAAAAAGTCTGTGTTTTTTCTTGAGATTCTTGCTTTTTCTGGCTTGATTTCCTTCTTTTTCAACTTTACTACACTTATTATCGATTCCAAATTTTGAAAAAATGAAGAGGCATCGCACCAATGCTCCTCGTCGTGCTAACAGCAAGGAAGCCGAAGGGGATAATCAACATCTCTTGATCGAATATAGTGTTCAAGACAAGGCTAGAACCTTCTTGATGATCCAACATAAACAAGAAAATGCACTTTAGTAAAATTCTGTTCATTTTGAGTCCTTCCGAGCTTTTACTGAACACAGAGAAAATTGAACACATTCTGCTCAATGCAATCCACTGAAACAACCTCGAAATGTGTAGGAGTGCCCCGTCACTGCATTGGCCAGCAACCTGAAGTAGCTATGAGCAGCACTGACCTGAGGCATAAAATTGCCTGGTCTCAATCTCTAGATAGGCTGGAACAGTCATACTCTATCACCAACAAAGCAAAGGGGCCTAAAGTTCATAAATATTTGGGCCCTTAGATGCGATCAAGGTCATTGGAGAGGCCAGGTCCATCCCCAGCTATCTCTAAATAGCTTGACGAGCAGAACCTGGAATGGAAGAATTAGGAGATCCTGAAAAAAAAAACAATCTAATTACTCATGCGTCGTTTCTCTCTGAGGTGGACAAGGATCCAATCACATTATCCATAAAAATGGAACCTCCGCTTGTTCAATTTAAACAGCCCAAACTCGACAAGCTTAAAAGAGATTCTGACTCCTCACATTTCTGACGTGGTGGCTGTAACAAGTTTCTATGGTCATAGTGATGCCATAAGATGCAAGCTCTTTGCCTCCACACTTCATGGCTAAACTCAAAAATAGTTCTATGAGTTGCCAGTCAACACAGTGTCCACATTCCATGACTTAGCAAAATCATTTCTAAGCCACTTTAGGAGCAAGTCCGTCCTGCAAAAGAACACTTCCCATCCGATGAACATCAAACAAAGGGCAGATGAGACTTTGAGCTAATATGTGGACTGCTTCAACGAATATGTGGACTGCTTCAATGATGAGGTACTTCAAATAAAAATGTTGATAAAAAATTCATGATTACTGCCTTCTACAATGGGTTCAGGCCTAGAAATTTTAATGCTAAGCTGGCCATGAAACAGGATGCCTTCCATATTTTTGGAATTGTTGGAAAGAGTATCTGACTGTATCCGGAGATAAGTGTCCAATAGGGCTGAAAGAAAGCTCTATGAGCCAAAAATAAGAAAAGAAAAGCCAGATTTGGACCCCTCCTCATCTAAAAAACTCAAAGCCTCTGATCGAATAGCATGAGCAGAAAGCCATTAACTGACAAGATAACATATCCCAATAATTCAATAGTTGATAGCCTAATCCGTGCTAAGGTGCTTCCAGACACGAACTTTACCTCTCTGAACACTTCTAGGAAGGAAATTATATATACAGTTCAACACACTACAATCTTGGAGCCCCTTCCTCAAATGCTGGTTGCCCCTGGTCATATGGATAAATCTAGATATTGTGCTTTTTATGGTCAGCATTGGCATGACACTAAAACTTGCAACCATTTAAAAAAAGGGATCAAACGGGCCAATCATGATGGACACCTTCAACAGTTCATCCAAAGAATAGTTGTCGAGTTTAAGAGGAATGAATCCCTAGCAACAGTGACAGAGGCCCACTTGACAGTATCCATCTTGGCAACCGTCCCAGACTAGAAATAACCGACCCCAACCAAAGCCCGAACATAATGTTGCTAGGGTAATAAACACCATTGTTGGGGATCCCACTACCAGAGATTTGAGCATTGCTCAGAAAAATATGCTCGATATGTCCCCAAGGGAAAGGATCGAGAAAAAATCCTTAAACTATTCATAAGCTTTGGTTACACATCAGACGTTCCCATACCCAGATGTATGCCACAAGTGACCAAAAGGCAATTCATGTTCAGATCGGCAACTACGAAATGCAGAGTGTTTTTATGGATACGGGCAGCTCACCGGATATTATCTTCTGAGATACTTAGGAAAAAAATGCACATGGATCATTCTCTAGTCGATCTCTTCAAGACCCTCTGGTCAGATTTAAAGATGATTCTATCATGCCAGAGAGGTAGATAACTTTGCCTCTGACCCTAGGGACTCCCTCAAAGCACTGGGTATCAGAAATGATTAATTTTGTCATCGTGAAGAAGATAAGGCTTATCTAGACCAATTTGATGCTCAAACTTCAAGAATGGAAACATCCAAACTTCTTCTGATCCAAATCCTAGGGGCAAGGGAAAATCAAAGTTGGAACCTGAGAAGGATGTGCCAGTGGAAGAAATTACGCTCGATCCAACCCTCCTAGATCAAAAAATCAAATATGTGCCACCCAACCAGCTGAGTTGAAAGGGCTTCCGATCTAGTTGTTGCATTAGTATAGAGACATTTTTGCCTAAACTATGGAGGACATGCCTTGCATTTCTTGGGTAATCGTTGAACAAGAGCTGGGAATTGACTCGAACCACAAACCAATCCAGCAAAAGAAATGCCTCTTGGGACTCAAGAGGAATTTAGTTATAGAGACAGGTAGATAAGCTTCTTTTGGACAAGATCATTTAGAGAAATCATTTATCTGATCTGGCTTTGTAATCCTATACTTTGAACTAAACCTGATTCTTCTTGATGGGGATGTGCTAAATTTTACTAATCTTAATAAAGTCTGTCCTAAAATAGATATCCTTCTCCTCGGATCAATACTATAGTCGATTCATTTTGTAGGCTTTGTAATTTTACAATTCTTAGATGCTTTCAAAGGATATCATCATATATATATGGCGAAGGAAGACGAAGAAAAACCTCTTTCAACACTGATCAAGGTACTTACTGTTATTTCAGTATGACTTTGGAACAAAAAAAATGTTGGAGCTACCTATCAGAAGCTGGTCAACAAAACACTTAATACTTAAATAGGCCAGATATAGAGGTCTTTATGGACGACATGGTCGTCAAAAGCAAGATATATGAAGAAACAATTGAAGATCTAAAAGAAACTTCTGACACTCTAAGGTCTATCTGAATAAGGCTGAATCCTAAAAAAGTGAACATTTAGGGTCCTCTCAAGTAAATTTTTGGGCTTTATTGTGTCTCATCGAGGCAGTGAAGCCAATATTGAAAAAATTAAGGCCATAATTGAAATGAAGCCTAATACCTCAATCAAGGAACTTCAAAGACTTATTGGAAGAATAGTTGCTCTAAACCTCTTCCTATCCAAATTAGCTAAGAAAGGACTTCCATACTACCAAATAATGAAAACGGTTGACAACTTCCAATGGATTGAAGCTCATAATGCCTTCGACGACCTAAAAGAATACTTGGGAAATATTCCAAAGCTGGTCTCAATTTAGAAGGATAAGAAATTACATGTATATTTATATTTGTCCTCCTCAAATCATGTTCTTAGCTTAGTTTTAGTTAAGAGGCGGAAAGGGAAAATCAACTTCCTATTTATTTTACGAGGAAAATGCTTCAAGGGCCAGAAAAGAAACATCCAGCAATTGAAAAGGAAACAATGCTTTGATATCATCAACTCAAAAGTTGAGGCCATATGTCACGCCCCAAAAACGGGACCGTAACACGCCGCGCTAATGGCACACCGGTCCAAAGCGCAAGGCACAAACGAACAGAGCAACAAATGAGTCAAAAATGAGCACCTAGATCTGAAAAATTATAAATCACGTGGGGTGAGCATAACTAGCTCAGTGGATATCATAAAAGCTCTTCAAATGGGGCCAAGCATTTCAATAAAAAGGAAACATAAAGATAATAACATTTGTGAAAACCATAGTCATAAAGCAGTTTCTAAAATGTCTCATGCCATTTAAAAGTCAATAAACCATAATCATAAGTAGTTTCTAAAATGTATCATGCCATTTAAACGTCAGGCATGTCCAAAACATAGTCAAAAAGATCCAATCATTTCAAAACATAGTATGCTAAAGCATAGCGAACAAATCCAAGTACAGTTTCAATCCAGAATATAATAAAATAGCATGAGTATCTTTTAGGCTCAAAGGTATGACCTACAGTACTAGCAGATCTAGTAATCTACCACACCTACTAGTCTGACCTGGAGGTCAAGTTATCCCAGCACAAGACCCCGTAGTCAAATAGTTCATAACAGTCATAGCAGTCACCATGGCGTCCCATGGATGACTATAGAACCCGAGCTCCCCAAATCAAACATTTCCAAACACATCCAAAATTATATACCTAGGTCACCTATGAGCCAAAACAGTCATAAAATGCTTTCATATCAAAAGAGTTTGCAAACATATCAATTGATTAACATAAAATAGCTTGGTCCCGATTTCATATGTAATAGTTCCAAAACTTGGTAAAAGTGCAGTTCCAAACATCATGCACATTTTAAAATCCATCCAAACATATCTTATTGTTCATATTTCGAAAGTCATTAAACAAAATACAAGTGGAAGAGGGTCTATGTTACCCACCTATCAAAGCAAAAACTGCACAAATGATCACTGAACGCGATAGCCGGCGGTAGGTGGCTTGGTACCTAAAACAGATATAAGAGGACTCTTAGAAGAGATGTAGAAATTAAAGAATGACTAGGGAAGCGAAAACTACGCGAAACGATAGAAAACGACACCAACAGCTCTTTGGTCAAAAATGACCTTTTCACAATTTCTGACCAACTTCGACAAGCTAAAACCCCAGTCAAAACACTTAGTTAACCCCTCAAATTCGTATTACAGCTAGATTAGGAGAGCTTTGAGATTTTAAAAACCGAAAAACTTCGCCCCTCCCTAGGCTATAAGTAGGCTATCCTCCCTGCCAACAAAATCCAATTCCAAGGTATTCAAGGGACCTTGGTTACAACCCAACTCAAAACAACATATTCAACCAACCAACAAAATCCAATTCCAAGGTATTCAAGGGGTTGTAATGACCTTGGTTACAACCCAACTGAAAACAACATTTTCAACCAACCAACAAAATCCATAAACGGAAAGATTCACCGGAGCAATAGCCGGGACTATATCAATAGCATTCCACAACAAAGGAAAACACCTAAAACCATCAAAAGATCATTAAAGATCCTTCAAACATAACCAATTATCCAAATTATCCTAGTTGCGCCAAACTTCCGCTTACTTACAAAATGAAGGGAAATCAATTCCACTTGGTTTCAAGTCTCAATTCTTATCCAAACTAACCTTAAAACACTCTTAAAACATCATTATGTGCATAGACATAAGCATTCATAGCATAACACTCTAGGCCACATATGGAAGACAAAACCCCAACTCATAATCTTAAAATTTGTAATCTAACCATGGAAAGTTGTTAAAAATCAACCCCAATCACTTCCCAACCTCCAAAACACTAAAAACAACCCATAACATACATAAATCAACACATATAAGGCTGCAAAGAGGGTTTTCTCAGTTCAAACCATAAAGAATCCTACAAAACTTGAAATTAAAGCTTGGATCATAAAGCCCATAAGCCAAAAAGTGCTAAAATACAAAAATCTTACCTTCCAAGTGATTTCTACTTGATATCCAAGAAAATTTTTGGGGGAAAATGGGGAAGAGGAGTTCAGCTGCTGCTAGGAAGAAATGAAGAAGAAACAACAAGAAGAAGACTTAAAAAGCTTCCAAAGTTGACCCAAATAGTACCCAAGTTGACCAAATAGTCTCCAAGTTGACTATTTGACCCAAAAACTAATTTTTTGCTACTAAATTAACATTATAAATCAGCCATCAAACAACACTCACACACCACAATGCACTAATTACACTTAGTCCAACTTTTGACCCGTTTACCCGCAGGTACCGAAATCGCGTAAATCAAAAAATTTGCCGAATTGAAAAACGAATAAGTTGAAGTACTTTATGACTAAAAATAATATGAAAAATATTTTAAACCAGTTAAAATCAAAGAACAAGGCTATTAAAATTTGTACTGGGTTTCACACCATACTTTCAAGGACATAAAATAATGACTGACCTATTTTTCCTTAAAAATATTTTGACTAAGCCAAACATTTCTGGTCGAATGTTAAAGTGGTCTATGGAGCTCTTTGAGTTTGATATCAAGTTCAGACTTTGGACTACCATAAAAGCACAAGTTCTCTCAGATTTTCTTGTAGAAAATACTGGCGCAGCTTAGCAACAGGTTGTAATGTCTCTAGAGCCCAAAAAAGATCCAATCTAGGAATTACACATGGATGGAGTCTGATGTCAATTTGGCTTGGGGCTGGGATTATGATTCGAACCACCGAGTGTGATTATTTCACATATGCACTAAGATTTGAATTTTAGGCAACAAACAATGAGGCTGAATACGAGGCACTTGAATCTGGGATTAAGCTAGCTCAAAAGACAGGGGCCTGGTCTTTAAAAAACCATAGTAATTCGTAGTTAATGGTCAATCAAAGCTTGGAAAACTTTAAGGCCAGGGGGTCATCTTATATAAGAAATACTTGGACAAGGTAAAGGGTTTGGAAGTGCAATTCAAAAAAGTTGAGCTCGTCAAAGTGCCAAGAGCCAAAAATACTCATGCTGATGCACTTTTCAAGTTGGCTTTGGTAATTTACTTACACCTTACTAAGGAAATACTCGTCGAGGTACAAGCGGTTAGGTTAACTGACCCTGCTGAAGCTGTAATGGACATCAATATGGACCACGAATTGATGAACTAGATCATTTAATGTCTCTCTTATGAAACACTTTATAAGGACAGAGCTCAAACACGAAGGGTTAAAATCTAAGTTGCAAAGTACGAGTTGGTATAAGGGGTTATGTACAAAAACTCTTGTCTATGACCTCTACTCAGATGTCTTTGACCATCTGAAGCTAAATATATAATGAGAGAACTTCATGAAGGCATTTGTGGAAGCCACATAAGGCCCAAAAATTTCGCTCAGAAAGTATTATTAGTAGAATATTATTGACCGACGCTACACACTGATACTGATACTCAACCTAGTCTGAGCCTACCACAAATTCCAAATTCATGCACCGATATCTAGGCATCCAAGCTTTGATATGGTTCCTATTCGAATCTCGTGGTCATTTGCTCAATGGGGAATTGACTTGCTCGGACCTTTGCCTAAAGGCCTAGGCAAACTGGAGTATTTGGTGGTTGCTATTGATTATTTCACCAAATGGATCGAGCCTAAACTGTTGGCATTGATAACGGAAAAATCCATAAAAAAAACTTTTCTAGAAAAACATCATATGTCAGTTTGGAATCCCTTTGGTCTTTGTGTAAGAAAATGGTAAGCAATTTCAATGCCAGCCATTTGCCAGTTTCTATTCTGTGCTCGGGATAAGAGAACACTTTACTTCGGTAGCTCATCCACAAGCTAATGGAAAAATAGAGGTTTCTAATACAACCCTCCTAATGGGACTCAAAACCTGTCTTGACCGAGCAAAGGGGACTTGGGTCGTGAGCATATCTCGAACAGCCAATGGAAATACATCGAAGATTTAGCCTTGTGTATAGCTCTAAGGCGGACATCTTGACTGAGATTGGTCTGCCCTCGACTCAGACAGCCGTATGTAATCCCGCATAGAATGATGAGGCTTTAATGGTAAATCTTGATATTCCAGAAGAACGAAGGATTGATGCTTCAATTCGAGAAGCAAAGTATTAACAAATTATGTCGAATGACTATAATTCCAAAGTCAAGTATCTTTATTAAGGCCTAGGGACTTTTTCATAAAAAAAATGAGACCAACCAAGTTAAAGGGACTAAGAAGCCAGACTCAAATTAGGAAGAGCCATACAGGGTATTTGTGGCCCACAGGTTGGGCAATTATAAGCTGGTTGGTATGGATAGGGAACTTGTACCCCAGATGTGGGACATTGTAAATATCAAAAACTATTATTCAGCGTTGTAAAGCTCGGATAATGTTATCAATAAAGAAAAAAGTTTGTCTGCTCTTTAAATTATTCTCTTTAAAAAATAGCAAAATGAAAAAAAAAAAAAACAAATGAGAATGGTTGAGGCCTAGAGGTCCCCTTAAAAAGAACAGCAAAGCTACCCTAAGTCTGTCGATATGCCCAAGTGGCAAAGATTAAGCTCAAAAAAAGCCAAGGAAAGGAAAAAAGCAAGTTAAAAGATATGAGACCTAGAGGCCCCCTTAAGAAAAACAGAGCTAGCCTAACCCCGCGATGTGCTCAAGTTGCAAGGATCAAGGTTAGAAAAAGCAAATGAAGGGTTGACACCCAGTGGTCCCTCCCCTAAAAGAGAAGAACTGCCCTAAGCCCGCCAATTTGGTAAGCGACAAGGATCAAGTTTAGAAAAAGCGAAAGATGGAAAAAAAAAAGTTAGAGGGCTGAGACCTAGGGGGCCCCACTAAAAGAAAAGAAGAGTTGTCCTAAACCTGCCTATGTGCTCAAATGGCAAGGATGAAGCTTAGAGAAAGCAAAAGAATTAAAAAAAAAAGAAAAAAGAACAAGTTATGAGGGCTGAGACCTAGAGGTCCCCACTAAAAGAAAAGAAGAGTTGAGATCTAAGCCCGCCGATGTGCTCAAGTGATAAGGATCAAGTTCAGAAAAAGCAAAAGAATTATAAAAAAAAAAAAAAAAAAAACAAGTTAAGAAGGTTGAGACCCAAAAGTCCTCCCTAAAAGAAAAGAATAGCTGCCCTAAACCCGTCGATATGCTCAAGTGGCAAGTATTCAAGTCAAATTCAGCGTTAGAAATTTGACAAATATGATAAAATTCTTTTGTCATAGGGAGAAATGCACAAACCCTCAGCAGCTTGAGAATCATCCTCTGTGCCAAGCTTACTGGAGTTGTCCTCTTCAATAATCTCAGGAACAGGACTGGGGGCTCTGAACTTATCCTATAAGTCATTCAGAACCTCTTTAGTTATCTTGGGATCATATGCGTTAGTGGCTTCCTGGTGCATCTTAGGAAGGTTGTCCTTCACAAAGGCATCACAAGCTAAAGTAAAGCCCATGACAAAGGCAGATTTGGAGAACTCTTAAAGCCCAAGCGTTGTCTCATCCGATGCCAGAATTGTACTCATTCCTACCGACCACTTTCACCTGAAGCTCCTGCTTCTGCATGGTTAGCTTTAGATCGGCTAAAGAGAGCCCCAGGTTAGAAACCTTAGTCTCAAAGTCTTTTTTCAAGCTGTATCTAAAGGGTGTCAAGTTTATTTTTCTACTCTTCAACATTCCTTTTAAGAGTGCTTCAGAGTTACTCAAATACGTTGAGCCTCGCGCTGACCTCTTTTATTTTCTTCTCCATCTCATGGTAACTTATGGAGAAGGCTTCCGGCATTAGGCATTCTTCTTCTCAACAGCTTTGGCTATAACAAGACTGGCTTGGAGGTCAAAAACCTTCTTTCTATAGCTTATCTCCTTATCTATTTGAAAAATCTCCACAAACTACGCATGCTTTTTTACTTCTCCAGCCATAGCCAAGTTCACAGCCTAAAACGAATGAAATAAGTAAAAATGTAATCAGCTAGACAATTTGTCTTGGATAGAAAACTAGATGGAATGGAGGTCCTTACATGCATTAAAGTGATCATGTAAAGTTTAGTATATCTCTCAGATGACTTCAAGTGTTTAGCATAGGCCTTGTCTTGATGCAGTTGAACACTTTTGGCAAAAATCTGAGCCACTCTTTCAAACTATGCCCAATCATTAATATTCAGACCAATGCTCGACTAGAACTCTGAGCTGGAACCTTCAGCCAGCTGCTACCTTCTCATTAGTAGGGGTAAATGTCTTCTCACTTGTGGGAAGGCGCCATTCAAGTATATTAAGATGATTGGGGATGACAAAGACTCACCATTTATCTTAGGGAAATAAGAAATCACCTCTTGCGCTAAGGAACTCCATGCCAAGGTTGACCTATTCCCAGCAAGCAAATATATTTGAGGTGATTATCACTGCCCTAGATAGTGAGGGAACTTAAGAGCTATGCGGAGTAGCTCTTAAACTACTTGTAAGGGCCAGTTGATTCAAAAGCAAGTTGTCTCCTTTGATATTAGTGGCTATTCTTCCTCTCTTGTGGCTCGACCTAGTAGTGGACGTAGTAGCAATAGGAGGAACCGAGGCTCTGTGTTGTGAGGTGAGCCTCAGAGATAAATAGTGGTGTTCTCCAAATCCACCATGGTGGTAACAAGTTATGGAGGAACAACTATCATAGATGAAGTAGAGGTCAGACTTGGGGAAGTTGAACTCTAGATGGCTAGAGAAACTAGGGGTTTAGATTGGAGATTAGAGGCGCTGGCTCCTAAGGGCCTGGCCGTTGGAGCAATGGCTGCCGAGGTATAGACAGGGGCTTGGACTATTTGTTCTGGTTTGAGACCAAATAAAAAGTTGTCAAGGCCACCTGCACTTGATGAGAAGACAATACAAAAAGTCAAAATATAACAAGTAGCAAAAAGATGTAAAAAAATCAATAATTATGAGTTGAACTATAAAACTTTTTCAGGTCAAATTTTCCTAGCAATTACTATCCGGGGTAAAAGCCGGCCCAGTCCAAAATATCGTCACTAAGTAATAGTTTTAACCTCTAAAGTCTAGGCGGGCAGAGGCTGTCACTAACCAATGTTGATGCTAGGTGAGATGTTTTGGGGGCTTGATTTCGAGCTAATAAAGAGTCCTTGAATAAGTTCCATGGACCTTGGGCCATTATAAGGTTGAGGTATTTAGCAAAGAAGAATTATTTTTTCCAAAAATAGATGGCTGAAGGATTACCCTAAATTGGATAGAATGTAGTTTGGGGAGACAAATAGAAAATGCCATTAGATGGCAAAGCTCAGTAGGAAGCGGATTGAGTTTGGGACTGACTGAGATATACTAATATCGTAGTAGTTGGAAATTTCTAGGATGAAAGGATGACTGGGAAGGAAAAGGTAAGCAAGAAGCTGTTCATCGTAAACAATCCTATAGCCCATTGGTAGGGCATGGGCTCTATCCTTTGGTATGGGAAACACACCTCTTTGGGAATGTGGTATTGGTCTCTGAGATTTTAACTTTCCTTTGGGGTAAGGTGGTTTGGTGAAGACTCAATTACTGGGGTAAACTAGACCTTGGATACAAGTTATGTAGTAATGGAAGAAACACTTCCAGGAAAAACATGGGGGATGGATGCGAGAGAAGGGGTCTCGTAAAGATTCAATATAAGATCTACGGGGTCTTGAAGGCTGTATACAAGGGTTCCTGGTGTAGACACAATAGAAGAAAAAGAAGAAGAAGCAGGGTAGATGTACCAGTGTTGCTTCCTGAGGCCATCGACGAAGGATTGAAAAGTTAGAGGGGAGGGGGGAAGAAGGTACTAAAAGCTTTTATGGAAAATGTTTCTTCAAAATTTCTAGGAATTTTTTTTTCAAAAAGTGCAAGAAGCACTCAGATAATAGAATTGCAGGAAGACAAAGGATGAAGATAAAAATGTAGAGTAGAAGGAAAATTTGCTTTAAGTATGGTTATTTATATGGATGGGTTAAAAAGGTCATGGGTCCTGTTGAATGGAGCTAAAACCAAGGTAGCTTCTTGAGTAATGGGTCGGTTATAGGGGTTATTGGAGGTTGAGATGATGTCATGGCACTGAAAGTGTGCAGAGCGAATGTGGGAAAGAGGTTGAAATAATTTGCAAGGTAAATAATTATTTCAAAATTAAATGTGGCATGTAAGGCGAGAGAAGTGGTGTTGAAAATACAGCAAAAAGAAAGGGATAGGCAGCTGAATGGACAGTAAAGGAAAATGAATGAAGTGGTAAATAGGCTAGCAAGCTCGGATTGATGATAATGGGGACTACTTAGGGCAAGAAATGTTGGAAATAAATACATGAAACATTATATTTCAAATTGTGTCTTTTGGCATTTTCCAAAGATAGCGTATAAAACTAATATGAGACTTGTATGAAAAATACTTAATACGTAATTAAATATTAAAAATCTGATTTTACAACTTCTCTTATGATGAATTGGTGCAAATTCAATAAAAAACTAGCACCTCTTCATTTGAGTTATAGCTGAAAATTTTGTCCATTCATCTTAAGAGTTGTAACTTAGTTTCTTAGGGTTGCCAATCAATTGAGACAATCTTTGGTGAAGTGTTTGCAAAATGTCTCTATAAATATGAGACTAAATCAAAGGCATAACATACATACAAAAAAATCAGATTTTTGTGGTTTTCTTCTTATTTTACTCTTATACTTGTTCTTGAGTGTTCAAGGGAAGAACACTTGCATTGTTGAGTAAGTGTTCTTGGTGTGGCTTTAGTGATTCCTAGAAGTTGTATTTGCCTAAAACCTTTCAACAACTATTCATAGTAGGGGCAAATAACACTTTAAGGATAAAGATCACTCACACTAAAGCTTTCAAAGTTGTTCTTCAATTTTTGTGTTTGTAGTAAATTTTCCCCCAACAATCTTAAAGTGTTTTTTTCTTTTTGTTGACATGGAGAACAACGATCCTATCACTACTATAAAAGTGAATAACCATGAGTTCAAACTAGACCGTTTTGATGGAAATGGTCTTAACTTTACTCGTTGGAAGGACAAGATCAAATTCCTTCTAACCGAGTTAAGTATTTTCTACATTTTGGATTAAATCATCCAAAGCCTTAAGGTGCCAAATGAAGAAAGTACAGATACTGAGAAGACTGCTTATCAAAAATATGGTGAAGATTGCATAAGATGTCGTGGCTACATTATGGACACACTCTCCACCAGTTTATATGATCTTTTCCAAGGTATAGAAAATCCGGTAGAACTTTGGAAAGCTTTGGAGACAAAATATACCAACGAGAAACAAGGTATCAACAAATTTGTTTCTTTAAAATATTTTGAATTCACTATGATGGACAATAACTCAATTATGACTCAAGTAAATGAGTTGCAAGTCTTAGTGTCCAAACTCAAAGATCTCAAAATTGATGTTCTAAGGCAATGCAAGTGGCTGAAATTATTTCAAAATTGCCTCTTACTTGGGCTAATCACCGTAAGAAACTCATACACTCTAATAAAAATATCACTGTTGATCAACTGTTGTTGCACATTCGAATTGAGGAACAAACTCGTATTCGTGAAGGTAAAAGTACACTAGTGAGTGACAACAAAGTGAACCCTCAATGTTGTTGAAAATGGAACAAAGAATAAAAACAAATTTGGTAAAAGAAAATTTGTTGACATGAGTTTCACCAATAATGCTGAAAATTATGCTAGCACTTCTAATGATGTTAAAAAGAATAGAAAGTGTTTTAATTGTGGTAAAAAGGGCTACTATAAGAAAGAATGCAGAATTCTCAAGAAGTAAAAAGTGGAGAACCCTAAGCAAACATTGTGGGAGAGAATGAGGAGGAATTGGTGGCTATGGTGTCAAATTTGCACATTGGCATGATATCCGACATAAAGATGGCTTCCAACACTAAATCATTTTATTGGTGGTATGACTCCAATGCAACCATTCACATTTGCAATGACAAGTCCCAATTCAAAGAGTTTGAAGACTTCAAGGAGGATCAACATGTTCTTATGGGAAATAATGCCAAGGCAAAAGTCTTAGGCAAAAGCCTTCGGCAAAGGAGTTGTAGAATTACAATTTACATCCGGGAAGAAACTTACTCTAATTAATTGTACTATTTATTCCCGAATTGAAGAAAAATCTTGTATCTACAACCTTGTTATGTAAAAAAGGTATAAAGGCTGTTATAGAGGCCGAAAAGTTGATCCTAACTAAAAATGGGATCTTTGTAGGAAAGGATTACTGATGTAATGGGATGATTAAACTAAGTACTAATAATAATATTGTTTCTGTGTATGTTGTTGAATCTCTTGCCTTATGGTATAATCGTTTAGCACATGTTAATTTTAGGACTTTAAAATTTATGTCAAAACATGGTTTAATTTCTTATGGTCAAAATGCTTGTGATAAATGTGAAGTATGTATCCAAGAAAAAATGACTAAAAATCATTTGCTAGTGTAGAAAGAAATAGTGATCTTTTAGATCTTATTCATTCTGATATTTGTGAATTGAATGGTATGTTAACAAGTGGCAGAAATAAATACTTCATAACATTCATAGATGACAAGTCTAGATTTACATATGTTTATTTGATGAAAACTAAAGACCGAACACTTATGTTATAAAGTTCGAAAAGTTTAAAATTTACCAAGCTGAAGTAGAAAATAAACTTGGAAAGAAAATCAAATGTTTAAGAAGTGAAAGAGGAGGTGAATATTTCCTAAATGAATTTTCTTCTTTTTGTGAGGAAAATGGTAGTGTACATCAAATAAGTGCACCCTATACCCCCACAACAAAATGGTTTGGCAGAAAGAAAGAATAGGACATTAGTAGAAATGGTAAATGCCAAGTTGCCAATGAACCTATGGGGTGAAGCATTATTAACAGCTTGTTATGTACACAATAGGATACCCGACTTTCTGCTTGAAACTCATTTTCCGAGGAAAAAGCTTTGTGTAAGATTGAAATTGAATTTATTTTCGGAAAAGCATGTGCAACGAAAAAGATCAGGAATTGGAAAAATACAAAGAAATTTGGAATATCTCCTTGTGAAGTATGGAAAGGTAGGAAGCCAAACCTAAGTTATTTTAAAGTATGGGGTTGCTTAACTTTCTATAAGGTACTAGATCCTATAAAGAACTAAATTAGGACCAAAAGCAAATAAAAGTATCTTTGTTGGATATGCTGAAAATTCAAAAACATATAGATTACTTGATGTAAATTCCAAATTAATTGCGGAATCTAGAGATGTTGAGTTCATTGAGGATAAGTTCCTTAGTGATATATATAATTCTCATGATCTAGAGTCTAATAATTTACAATATATAGATTCAAAATTTGATGATTCTTCTCCAAAAATGAAATATAATGAATTTCCTAATGATATTAGAAGGAGTCAAAGAGGTAGAAATGAAAAGCATTTGGATCCAAATTTTGAGTATATACAAGAAATAACTTTTTTTGTAGAAGGAGATAGAAAATCTGTTTGTAAATAAATACCTATGACTACTAAACATCTAGATGATGAAGACCCAAAGACTTTTAGTGAAGCAATGTCTTCAAGGGATGTTGCATTTTGGAAGGAGGCAATAGAGGAAGAAATGAATTCTATCCTTGGTAACAATACATATTCGACCCAGAAACGTTTTCGGGATGCTGCTAATAACCAAAGAATGGCAAGTGCTTTTCCTTGTGTAGATCCGATAAACCAATTCGAGGAATTTCTGATACAAGTATTCAATTAGTTCGAACTTGTCAACCCTTTCTCAACGCATTTCTTTAGACAAAGACTTCATTTTTTTCCCCTTTCAGATGGTAAATATTTCAATTGGTTGATGTCTCTAGTAAACCAAAGTCATTGTTTAATAGCTATTTTACTTCAATTTTTTCTCTATTTTTATTTGTACAAGTATTTCACATTCACGATGAAATTTATCAAGATTGGCCTGCTACTTGTTATTTTGTACAAAGAAAAACTGTTTAATTCACCAATTATTTTGGGATAAAGGATAAATTAAAGTAGAACCAAGAGAAATGGGTCTAGGGAAATTGCAAATTTTTTTATTTTATACAAAAAAATATTTCTTTTTTTTTCTCTGTCTTTCAAATTAAGTTCTGAATTAGTGGATGCTGCCTTGATTTGCTTCCCGGTAATATCATCAAAGCCTATTGGTTGTAAATGGGTATTTAGAAGAAAATTACAAACCTTTAAGACTAGGTTAGTAGCAAAAGGGTATAAACAGAAGGAAGGTATTGACTATTTTGATACATATGCCCCTATAGCTAGAATAACTTCAATTAGGGTGTTGTTTGCTTTGATTTCTTTGTATGCTTTGTGTATTCATCAAATGGATGTTAAGATTGTATTTTTGAATGGTGATTTGGATGAAGAGGTATACATGGAACAACCCGAGGGTTATGTACTACCTGGTAATGAAAACAAAGTTTGCAAACTTGTTAAATCCTTATATAGATTAAAGCAAGTACTGAAACAATGGCATGAGAAATTTGATTTGGTAATCTTGCAAGATAGTTTCAAACACAATAATGCTGATAAATGCATTTACTCAAAGTTTACAAAAAGCTATGGTATGATAGTATGTCTCTATGTTGATGGCATGCTTATAATTGGTACAAACTTGAGAGGTGTTGAAGAAACAAAAGTAAATATCTAACTTCTAAATTTAAAATGAAGGATATGGGTGAAGTTGATACTATTTTAGGTATTAAGGTGACTAAACATAGTGGCAGTTATAATTGATACTATTTTAGGTATTAAGGTGACTAAACATAGTGGCGGTTATACTCTAAATCAAACTCACTATGTTAAGAAAATGTTTCAAAAGTTTAATCATTTAAACATTAAAGAAGCTTCATCTTCATATGATGTAGCAAGTAAACTTTCGATAAACACTAGAAGATCAATAGCACAGTTAGAGTATGCTAGTGCTATTGGAAGTATAATGAATCTTATGCATTTTATAAGACCAGACATATTTGCTATTTGTAAATTGTCAAGATTTACAAGTAATCGTGGTGTTGCTCATTGAAAAGCAATAGGGAGACTTCTCGGTTACTTAAAGAGAACATCAAATTTTGGATTGTTTTACAATAACTATCCAAGTGTATTCAAAGGATATGGTGATGCTAGTTGGATAACTAGTGCAAGTGACAATAGTTCTACATCTAGTTGGCTGTCATGCTTGGTGGTGGTGCGGTTTCTTGGGTATCAAAGATACAAACGTGTATAACACATTACACCATGGAAGCTGAGTTTATAGCCTTAGCTGTGGCCAGCAAAGAGACAGAATGGTTGAGAAATCTATTATTGGATATAGATGATATGCCAGCTATCTCTTTGCATTGTGATAGTGAAGCTACAATGTCTAGAGCATTGAATAAAACATATAATGGTAAGTCTAGACATATAAGTTTGAGACATGCTTATGTTAGACAATTAATTATAGAAAGTGTGATTACGATTGTCTATGTAAAGTCAATAAAGAACTTGGTGGATCCTTTTACTAAAGGACTCTTGAGAGATATAATTAATAAGATGACTAAGGACATTGGGATTAAACCTATGGACCAATTAAATTAATCACCATAGTGGGAACTCAACCTTTACTAGTTCACAAACTAACCTAAAGGTTTAATGAGAAAAACAACTTGCTATGTTTTGTGATTGTGAGTAAACACTAGGGCACAATCTGTATTAAGTGTGTTTACTAGTACTGTGGAAGGATGAGCAAGTGTTTTTAATGAAGTACAAGTTTGGTAAAGAACTTATGTGCATACCAGGTACATATTCTTTGGTACTTCACCTATATGAACATTAGAAATAGTGCTGTTTCTAACAAAAGTAGGTATAACTTTTGCAATGTTCATGAAACTAGGAGGACGCACATGGCCATAACGGTGAGAAAATACCTGTGAATATCTCAAGAAACATTATGAATTTAAAGTACAATTTTTTGAGTTGGACATATTAAATCAAGGTTCAATGTTTAAATACAACTATTGATTTAGTCCAATTGAAATTTGTCACCACTTAAGGTTAAAACTTAACAAGTACCTTGAGAATTAAATTCATTGAAAATTTAGTTTTATAAGCTAAGTGAGGGATTGTTGGAAATAATTACATGAAACATTATGTTTCAAATTGTATATTGATTGGTATTTTCCAATGATAGCTTATAAAAACTAATACGAGACATGTTTGAAAAATACGTAATACGTAATTAAATATTAAAAATATGATTTTACAACTTCTCTTGTGATGAATTGGTGCAAATTTAAATAAAAAGATAGCACCTCTTCATTTGAGTTATGTCTGAAAAGTTTTGTCCATTCATCTTAAAAGTTGTAACTTAGTTTCTTAGGGTTGCCAATCAATTGAGACAATTTTTGGTGAAATGTTTGATGTGTCTATAAATATGAGACTACATCAAAGGCATAACATACACACAAAAAAATCAAATTTTTATAGTTTTCTTCTTATTTTACTCTTATACTTGTTCTTGAGTATTCAAGGGAAGAACATTGTGTTGTTGAGTAAGTGTTCTTAGTGTGGCTTTAGTGATTCCTAGAAGTTGTATTTGCCTGAAACCTTTCAACAACTATTCATAGTAGGAGAAAATAACACTTTAAGGATGAAAATCACTCGCACTAAAGGAATAGCTTTCAAAGTCGTTCTTCAATTTTTGTGTTTGTAGTAAATTTTCCCCCAACAAGAAAGTCTACGGTTAAAGTTTCAGCTCAGATTGAAAATTGGAATTCCAATGTTTTAACAGCTGGCAAAATGGGGACATGGGGATTTATACCAACCGGTCCAACTAATTCTGGGTCATAAGCACAAGTTCAGCCACCGGTATGAGCTCATAAAAGGCTCAGTCTCTAGGATTGATCTCAATAAACGAAGGTAATTAATAACACGGTTAGCACCCCAAAGGGCAACTTACCAGTCGAGGTGCGAAGTTCAAGAGGGGACTCTAAGTGACCTTAGCTCAAGCAAAAACAATTTACCAAAACGAGGGACTCCCAAGGCAATTGTTTAACTCGACCCTAGAACAAAATCCAGCCTCGACTTAAATGATGATACTAGAAATAGCTGCCTCTATGTGGCATCAAATGTTATACAAACTAGCCATGTTGCATAGTTTATTAAGGCAAATATCTTTGTAAATCGCTTAAAAGACGATTTAGACATGACAGGCTATTCCGACACCCCCACCCAAGTCTATAAATAGGAAGTCCCAACCTCAATACTGTATCTTTCACCCTCATTAATATAAGAGCGCACTCTCTCTCTCTACTTTCTAACTCTAAATTTCTCTCTCATCATCCCCTCCTAATTCCAATCAATGTCGTGGATCCTAGTTACTCTGGATAGTGCGTACCTTAATAGACTTATCATTCGATGGTTGTGTTATTCTTTTCAGGATTATGTCATGGCTCGTTGTGTTATTACCAATTGCATGCTTGCAGACCTTAAGGTGTGTTGTGTCAAAATTCCAGGTCAGGGCATAACATTTTATTAATGGTATAAGAGCCTAGGTTTTTTATCTTTGGTTACATGAGAACTGTGCATAAGTATTGTACTAGGATAACGGATTTTGTAAGAGCATGCTGAGATTTTTTGAAACTCCTTTATCTCAGGGCATGGTTAGTATCATAAGTCATGGTGGAACCTACATGTTATTTATGTTATAGAATCAAGTAAGTAGTACTGTCAAGACAGATTTATAGGACTAACCTGTATTCTTGTGATCAAGAACTTGGCATCAAAGGTAAATAAGCAGAAGCAAGTTGCTACCCCTAGGTAGGACTCTCAATGGGTCGAGTTTAGATTCGGATTTGATTCGATCCAAATGTTTTTTTAGATCTAAATCTATAACAATTTTGAGTACTATGATTCAATCCAGACCTGTATATGCTATTATAAGAAGCAGATCATATATGGATCTTATTGTTCCGACTCGATTATTATCCAGATCTGATTAAAATATTTCATATATAATAAAATTATATACAATTCATGTTATTCTATATATACCTATATATATTGTGTAAATTATCAATATAAATTATACTCTATTATATAAACCATTAATAAATATAAATTTTGAAAAAATATTTTTTATAATTACAAAAAAATAAATTTTCTATAAATTATAAAATTTCAATATAAAAATTTTAAACTCAACCATTGTCCAGTTAAAATATATATTATAAGACCTGGATCTGGATCCTGATCCGAATCCGAATCTGACAAGATCTCATGGATCCAATTACCGTTTTACTTTTGAAGACCCTACAGCTATCCAAATCTGAATCCGAACCCAAATATTCTAATTCAATCCGGGTATGAATTTATTGGTTCCGATTCGAATGTAACTCGTTTATAGGCCTCCTCGTAAGAGGAGATCAGAAGGGAACAAGAGATAAACGTCAATCTGGACCAGGTGGAGGGACCCTGCAGAATGAAGTGAATGCTGAGGATGATCCCGAAATGAAATTCCCATTAGGAGGACTATTTGGGGATGCATGAAGGACTGCCCGGAAGCAACAAGAGAGAGGGAGGCCGAGCAACCAATAGCTCCATTCACAGATCATATATATATGGACATTGCGACAGATACGGCGCATGCATTTGATACAGTTATTCAGCAGAGCCTGAAATATCTGCATTAGACTAGTTTACTGTAAAGGATATAACACAATGACGAAAGTTTTTTCAGAAGTTTGTTTCATGAATTTGTAATTGGTCCATGTTTCAATTCAAACTCTGCTCAGTTCTCAATATCGGTAGGAGATTTGTAAAAGCGTAAATATTAGATCTAGAAATTACCTAGATGTAAGGTGTGGCAAAAAACAATTGAGAGCATGCAATATTATAGATGGAAAAGCGAGTGCATCTTTGGTTAGAAAAAGGGATAATCTCACATTCCTGCCCTGAGGTTTGTTATAATAACACGAATTTTCCATCTAATTTGAATAATTATACATAGACCCTTATTTTTGTATTTTCACATAGACATACATACATATATATATATTCTCTCCGTTCTATTTTATTTGGTATGGTCAATTCGGCACACTGTTTAAGAAAAGTTGATTTTTGACCAACTAATAACACACTTTTTTTATTATTATTCCTATATTCAAATTCAAAATTTGTTAGTTGGTGTTAGAATTTCAAAATTTGAAATAGTTTGTAAAAGTGTTTAACGCATTGTGCTCTAACATGACTTTAATGTCATTTTTAGAAATTTGTACGAAGGGTAAAATAGGTAAATTAGCTTTTATTTAATTGCCTTTTAAAGAGCGACAAATAATTTGAGACAAATAAAAATAGAAAGAGTGACTAATAAAATGAGTCGAAGGGAGTATATATTTTGCTTACCTAAGCAAAAAAATCCAAATGTGTATCCTAAGATACCCAACTAAGTTTGTAATAAAAAAAGGTTTTAGACACAATTCTAGCCCTCTAATTTACCAAAATCTTCTGGCACAATCGGCCAAGACCGTAAATTCCTCCCTCTTGTAGACATGTAGACATACCACCACCATTACTTCACTATCCTCAGCAAAAACACGGAAACAAACACACCTAACTTTCTATATCTTGTAATATGGCAATCCAATTCAAAAATAAATTATTAAACAATTTATTTTAGGATAGTGAAGCCAATTCTAATTCTAATTTTACCTTTTTATTGATGTGCTAGTTAATTTACTGTATATGATCAAAATTTAATCAATTAGATTGGTTGAAAAAAAAAAGTTATCTTATATTAATTTCACTTAAAAACAAATAGCAATTATTTAATTTTGTATTAAATTTAATTCTACGTTTTGTTATAGTTGCAATGTTTTGTGTTTAATTTTAATTTGAGAGGATTTGACTATAGATTTTGCAATCTGAATTTATCATTTCATTTTACAAATTCAGTTACAGTAGCCCGTAGTTAAAATCATTCTAAATTTTTCTATAAAAATATTTATTACAACTTTGTCTAATTTAGAATGCTAAATCTGTGGTCAAATCCTCCCAAATTAAAATTTCATCCAAAAGCATTGTAAATATAGCACACATAGAATTAAATTTTGATACAAACTTAATTAATTGCTATTTGTTAATAAATTATTTAATATAGCATACCTTTTATCCTAACTAATCTAATTAACTAAATTTTGATACAAAATTAACTAGTGGGTCAGCAAAGGGGTAAAACTAGAATAAAATTTGAAGCTTTTTCTATCCTAAAATGAGTTGTTTAATATTTTACTTTTGAATTGGCCTGCCATGTTACAAGGAATAGAAAATTAGGGGAGGTTTGTAAGATTTTAAAAGGTTTAGGGATGCTAAAATATTACTCTTTCCATAGTCCCAATTTTACTGCCAACTATGGTGTGGACATTTTTTTTTTTTTTTTAGAAAATTCAATTTTATGTTGTGCATGCTTATGTGGTCCTTCATCATTGAGATAAGACAAGTCAAACAATTATAGTTTGAGTGTACATCTATCAAGGGTTTGATTGGAAAATAATATGATAAAGCAATGACTTTTTTGAAACTGTGACATCAATTTTAGAACATTCTTAAATTGCAAGTGTGACAATATAAATGGATTTGAGAGAATAAGATAAGGAAAAATGCATTTTGGTACCTCTTATTTATTAAGAAATTAATCGTATACATGTATTGTAAAATATTATTATTAGAAATAAAATTTACATAGGATTATAGTGATATTGTATCTATAAAAAAATATCTAGTATTATTAGGATGAATAAATATGTCGATAATAACTAAATTTTGCTGGACATTATAATTTACAAAGCGAACTACATTCAATTATTAAATTTGATAAACTAATATCACCATAAAATATATTAAATCATCATGTTCCTAGGTTGAAATAGAATTTTAGACAATAGACTATATTTTTGGACACAAAGTAATTATACATATGATAAAATTGTGTTATCACTTTATATATTAATATTTCTTTTGCTAAGGTAAAAAGGAAATATTTATAAGGAGTCGGAAAAAACTTGCGATATGATATTTGATATTGTTAATTTTCTAGAATTTGTGTCACCAAATATGGCTAATTGGGTCCAAATTTAATTAACATTAATGTTATATTTCTTATAATAAAATAATGATAATAAAACAAAGGAAAATTTATCACTATAATATCGTGAGAATATAATTTTAAGAATAAAATTTTATCATAGATGTATAGGATTAGTTTATTAATGATTAAATATGTATTTTATTATTTGAGAAGTTCAAATGTTATATATTTTAAAAATTATTTCGATATCTAATCATTTAGCACAACTAACTCTTAAGTCCTATTTCGTGTAGTTTTCTTGGATTTGATCATTATTTAATTGAGATTATTTTTAACATTCACAAATCTTTTTCTCTCTCTTCTCAAATCTCCAATGACGCGGGTTGCTTTGACATTGAAACTTTTTTTTTTTTTTTTTTTTTGTCTTTGGGGACCAATTTTGCATTTCTGACAATGTTTGGGGCTAGTATTGTACAATTTTTTGGCATTTATATTTTTTATTACTTTTTTTCCTAATGATCATATGACACGCACGTGGTTATTTCCTATTAAAAATTTTAATTTTTCATCAATGATTCTAATTTTGTTCAAATTAAAGATTGAGAACTGAACTTATTTTGTCCAAAACTTTAGGAACTAATTAAGTAAATACCCCAAACAAAAGGGACAAAAATATATTTTTTCATAAACCAGGTTTTATAAACCTATCTCTTTTCTTTATAAAGTTTCTTCCATGACTGGAACAACTTTATTAAATAAAGGAGCATTGTCATTTTACTGGCCAAGAAAGGTATGTGTAATTATTAAAGTTAAATAGGAGGCTTTCGTAATTATACCAAAACCTTAGAACAAGAATATTATGAAATTATCACGTGGACAAATGAGTAAAATTTTGACTATTTATTTTATAATAGAGAATGAGTATGATTGTTGTTGATATGATTGAAAAATAAATAAATTACATTATTTTTTAATCATTTAACGGTTTCTAATATCCATTCTGTATTACGGAATAAGTAGTACTTCCTCCGTCTCATTTTATTTGGTATGGTCAATCCGACACACAGTTTAAGAGAAGTTGATATTTGACCAACTAATAACACATTTTTTTCATTATTGTCCTTATAGTCATATTTAAAATTTGTTAGTTGGAGTTTCAAAATTTGAAATGGTTTGTGAAAGTAATTAATGGTCTAACATGACTTACTTTAATGTCATTTTTTGGGATTTGTATGAAGGGTAAAATAGGTAAATCAGTCTTTGTTTAATTGCATTTTTAAGGAGTGATAAATAATTTAGGATAAATAAAAATAAAAAGAGTGACTAATAAAATGGGACCAAGAAAGTAAATAATTTTTTTACACAAAATACTCGGGTTTTTAAGCACAATGGCTTGGCGGCTCAAGCTATATATCTGTCTTCGGTGCAGCTCGTACAGCTTCTAAAATGGCCATCAATCAGAGGCATAGAAAACACGGAGATGGCTGACACTTGATTCATGGGGATCTAACTTCTTACATGCAGCATATCGAGACAGACTGCAGATGACTGAGACGTTGGGCCTCGGATTCAAACATGGGTGATGGGACGACATTTGAAGATCAAATGTGGGACCCAATCACTCTGCAAGACAGGAGATGTAGGTCCCATATATCACTTCTTCACATGAGTTGGCGTACCGTTACAGCTAGGACGGTCAATTAGGCAATATACAATCGGGTTTTAATATATCTAATTTCAACCCATTTAAAAATAACACTGTTGAGTTTAAGCTCAAATCACAAAGTTCACAAGAGAAATTTTTATACTCACCTCATAAAAATAAACGGGTTTCGGGCCAAAATCGAATCTGTCCAAACCCACAACAATATAAATAAAAAAAATTTAATTTTTTCAATATATACATCTGATTCTTGGAAGTATCTAAATTGTATAACAAAACCACCACTTAACTTCATAATAACCTTGATCATGACAAAAAAAAACTACATAATTTGAAACTAATAATAGTCATAAGTTTAATAATTAAAACAAGAAAATATGTAACATCCACAAGCTTAATAACTAAAACTATATAAGGAACAAGCTGCCAGCAGAAAGCCACCCCATAAGTATTTCTAGTACATCTGTAAAAAATAGGCAGATGAGATGACTTCACTTCTTGGATTTGGAAAAAGCTGTATATTGAAAACAATTGATTAGTCTAATAAGTAATAATCTCATAACCAATAAAAGTTAACAATTAAGATGATTTTAAGTACTAACTTGCAAAGTCCGAGTCAAATTCTTCCTCAAAATTGTTTCTCTTGGATCTGTTTTAATACAGTCCTAAGAACAAATTAAAGCTTTAACTGTAGAAGGTAGCAATGAGCTACGAAACTTATTTAAAACACGCTTCCCGGTGCTGAAAGCACTTTCAAATGCAACCGAAGTAACTGGGATAGCTAAGATGTCTCTTGCCATCATAGACAATATAGGGACTTTAGCTGCATTACTTTTCCAGAAATCTAATATGTTAAAGTCATCTTGTTCATTAGGCTTGCTTGGATGTAGCTTTTCCTCCAAATAAGTATCCAATTCAGTCTTGCCATGTATACAATCTTTCTCCTCATCATGCATGTAAAAGTCAGCCATGATGTCAATATTTGTGCTAAAAGGAGCATTACTATTACTTGTTTCATTGCTGATAAATTTCTCATTTTTCAGAACTTCTTGGTTACAAGCCCGATAATTCCATAATCTGTTGCATATTCATCAAATGAAGCACGTAGTACTTCTTGAACACGATTAAGGATTCCTAGTACTAGAAACTCATCATAAATCCTCTTGTACGTTGTCCTCAATCTAATCATTTTGAACCTCGGATCCAAGACAAAAGCAACAGACAAGAGTATATTTGCCTCCTTTTCTAGCCAATACTTCTCAAACTTTATTATCATGTTACTTTCCATGTTCCTAAGAAGTGAAGTCTCATCTTTAGAAGTTTCTCATAGTAATGTAACGAGCCGATAAACTTCACGAAGAAAAAAATTTGCTGTACAATACTTGCTATCGGAGAAAATATTTGTTATTATGT
Source organism: Cinchona pubescens (assembly GCA_025175665.1). NCBI lineage: Eukaryota > Viridiplantae > Streptophyta > Magnoliopsida > Gentianales > Rubiaceae > Cinchona > Cinchona pubescens. The sequence continues at coordinate 590,058 of JANKKI010000179.1, forward strand.
GAAAAGTTTCTAAAAAATCATGAACAATTCAAGCCCTTTCCCAATCTTCAGCCAAAGGAGGATCTTTAAAATTTGAATCACGAGATTTCATTCTATCATATGCTCTCCTAATATGCAATGCAGAGCCAAGCATTGAGTATGTAGAATTCCATCTAGTGTATTGCAAATATCTAAAACTAACATTTTACCTTTAGGAATGCGCTCTTGGTCTGCAAGCCGAAGAAACTCAAGTTTTCTCTTTGGATATGCCTTCACATATTTCACTAAATTTCGAACCCTTTGAATGCAAACTTTTATCTCATCTAAACCTTCTCGGACAATCAAATTCAAAATGTGACCCCAACAGCGGACTTGAACACTTCTACCATTAAGCAACATTAGCCCTCTAGATGAATAATGTTGTTGGAGGCATTTAGCAACCACATCATTAGCTGAATGATTGTCCTTAGTTATTGTACAAATTTTGTCAAGATTCCACTCCAACAAGCAATTTAATATTATATCAGCGAGATTCTCTCCAGTTGCCTTGACAGGAACCATAACAAAGTTGATGATTTTCTTTTGCAACCTCCATTGTTGGTTAATAAAATGGGCAGTGAGTGCGAAAAAAGGAAGATCCTGTTTGGATGTCCAACCTTCAGTCGTCAAACATACCCTTGGGTTGGAGTTTGGATCAAAAATCTCCTTAAACTTATTTTTCTCCACCTCATATATCTTCCTGCAATCACTTCCCATTGTGTTTCTTGTGACGAAATGCACTTTTGGATTTACACCCAAAACATATTTCTGAAATGACTTGTCTTCAACAAAATTAAATGGTACCTCTCGATTAATAATAAATTCTGTTAAGTCCATTCGGCTACGCTCTTGGTCAAATTTCCAAACACAACTACTAGCTTGATTCGATGCATTTTTTGGGAAGCTGAGAAGTGTTTGCCCTCTTGTAGTTTCTTGATTTGTTGCTCTTTTATAAGAAAGACATGTTCCATTTATATGCCGAAACAAATGAGTTGTTCCACTTTTACTACAACAGGAGAAAGTCCTCTTACAATAATTGCATTTGCATTCTATTTCTTGGGGTGGAATCTTTGTGAAATGCTCCCATACTTTGGACCTTAATTTTACTTCTCATTTCCTCTTTCCTCTTTTATCACGTTCTGGTCCGGGTTCTGGTTCTGGTGGATTATCTAATGTTCTGGTGGATCAACATCAGTGATGGTGATAACAACATTTTCATTATTTGCGTCCGACATCTAGCACATAACAGAGATAATGTTGAGAAAATAACAAAATGTATGGATAATAAAGGAATTCCAAAGATGTTGCACAAATATATTACTCTATGAAAGTACAAAAATTTCACACCTCTGAATTTTCCATTTGAAAATTCTCAAAATTTCGATACCTTTCCCTTGAAAAATGCAAAAAAAACTTCGATAAAGAAGTTTAATTTTAAAAAATGGACAAATCAAAAACCATTATTCTGAGAATAAGCTACTGACAAAAGTAGTGTACTAGTATTAATTAGCTCATTTTAACAAATTCAAGGAGGCAAAATGCTTGGGTAAAAATACTGACAGTGGCAAAAAATTTTGGTTGAATTGTTTAATACATGTATCTTAATATTAGGAATTCTAATCAATTTTGTGTGTCTATGATCTAATAATGATCATCTAGTGAAATTATTTATTAGAAAACAAATAACAAAATTACAAAATAAGAAAGCATGGCCCCATGGTATTTTTTTTCCCCAAGAATGTGCCCATGGTATCAAAGCATACTACGTTTGTATTGAAAATCAAGTTATTTGCAAGCATCAAGAATTGACTAAAATGCATTCAAAATTTCACCATCATTGTTTTATTTTATTTATTTAAAATTAATTTCACTATTATCCTCAAATGATTTGGAAAAGTCCAGGAAATTAGCCCACAGAAAATGTTCCAAAAAAAAGCCATGAATGTTCGTGACAAACATATAAGATAAATTATGTCAGAATTCATATCATATATTTATATTGAAATGTATCAATGTCCCTTTCTAAACCAAGGCTTTAAAAGTCCATCATCCCTAGAGAATTTTTGAGTAAGGAGAACTTATTAATTCCCAAGAAAAAGACAGCATACAAGAGAAACAAGCATTCCATCATCCTGCAATCTAAGTTATATAGAACCCTAGAGAATACCCGTTTTATATCATCCTGCATTATAAGTTAAAAATAATAGCAAGTATAGAAATAGGTAGCAAGAATTGAGGACCTGACCTGCACGGCTGCACTAAGTAGTTTTGAGATGGAGCTTGGAGGTGCCGCTGCTTTGGAGAATTAAGAAAAAAAATTATGACTTTAAAGAAAATGCAAGAACTCGTTCAGATCTGGAAGAAGAAGACACAAATAACAAAGATTTGAGAGAATAAAAAAATTTAGGGTTAAAAGCTTGAGAAAAGAGAAGAGATAAGAGGGGAATAGGGGATTTGGCATTTGAGAGTAGAATAGAATAGTACTACTAGTAGTATCTAATATGTGATTATATATGTAATTATAATTTACTTTTTATACAATTAATATATATATATATATATATATATATATAAAATATTCGGGCCGAGTTTTAATTGGGCTAAGTTCAGTATAACCCAAGCTCAACTCACAATAAAATCGGGCTTGGTTTTAGGCCCAAATTCAACTCAACTCACATAAAATATGGCTCAGCCGTCCGTCATAATATTTAGGGTCGGACGGCCTGAGCTCGGGCCAACCCGGTCCAATTGACAGTCCTAATTACAGACTTTTCGCCTTTTAACTTTTCCTCCAAATTATGTTCTCTATTTTAAAATAATTATCACATTTAATTTATATATATAAATTAAAAAAAATTATTAAATTACATAAATCTTATAAAAAATAATTTAAATTAACTAAATTATCATTTTACATTAATATTTTAATTATACAATTCTTCCATCATTAATAGGATATTAAGAGTAAAAGTTAGAAAACATATTAATACTTTTTTAATTTTTTAAAACAATGGATAATATGGTATAAAATATATTATTTAAAGTAGTAATTATTTTAAAATAAGGAGAATAATAAATGCTCTCGCTTTCTTTCCCTTCATGCTTAAACGCGACTACTGCGAAATCATGCCAAAAGCTCCAATTTCAGGACACGTGAATGAGATAAGGAGAACTTGGCCATCTATCCGTATACTCGGCCATTTTAGAACACTTACTCTGTTTCAATGTAATAATTTTTTATTGATTTTTTACATAATATTTTACAATCATATAATATAATGTATTTTTTAATTATTTTTTATCTCAAATAAATTACATTTTAAAAATTATTATTGTAATTATTCCAAAAAATATTACAAAAAACACTTTAAATGTAAACTTTTCAAATGGAGCCACTACTAATATTTCAATTATGAGAGATTACACCAAAGGAAAAGCTTAATGATTCCTAACTTTGCACGTTACATTGAGCAATTAATATTTGTTTTAGGGGTGTTTAATAACTCCATTAAATGTTTAAATTTAATTAATTATTTATTTTTGTATTAAGTGTGTTTGATAATGAAATTCTCTCGCCTCTGAATATATTAAATGACACTTAATTTTTATACAAAATTTTAAGTGAAAAGACTATCACTTAATTTGTTGAATTCTTTACCACTATAGTAAAACTTACTCAGTTCTTCTTTATTTCACGTTCACATACTTTTTTCCATATGATGTAACAAACATACTCATAAATACACACTTGCGCACATTATATTCATTTTCTCTCACACATAAACACATACTTGTACATACCATATTCATTCTCTCACACAAAAATACATACTTGAATACGTTATATTCCTTCTTTGACATACATAAACACACACTTGTCGCACTACATTCTTTCTCTCTCACACATAAACACACACTTGAAGATACTACATTCATTCTTTCTCACACATAAAAATATTTGAACGCACTATATTCCTTCTCTCACACACATAAATACATATTTGCACACATTATATTCATTATCTCTCACACATAATACACAAGTGTACGCACTATATTCTTTCTCTTTAACACATAACATACACTTGCACAGACTATATTCATTATTTCTTACACATAAATACACGCTTGCATACACTATATTTCTTTTTTCATATACATAAACATAGATACTTGTACACACTATATTCTTTTTATCTTACATGTAATATTTATTCTATCTCACACAGTGAATAAAAATACACTTGCACACGTAATATTTATTCTATCTCAAACATAAACACACACTTGCACATATAATAGTCTTTTCTCTAACACATAAGCACACACTTGCACACAATATATTTCTTCTCCCACACAAAAACACACTTAAACACATTATATTCTTTTTCTCTCACATATTAGTACACACTTGCATATAGAATCTCTCTCACACACATACATTATATTAATTAATTATTTATTTGTATTTAAAATATAATATTTAAAAAATTAACCTACTATAAAAATAAAATATAAATTATCATCGAATTATATAATATGCATGGGATAAAATATTTCAATTCAGTACTCAACTTCAACTGATTATCAAACAGATACAACTTAATGAATTTAATAAATTAAGATTTTAGCTTTTAATTTTCAATAGTCAGATTTTATATTTCATATTTCAATTTTATCAAATACACCCTTCGAGTGCATACTAAAGGATAGGGGAGAGTTGAGTTTTAAAAATAATTATAACAAAACAAAAATTAAATTAAAAAAACTTACACATTCACATTTATTAACCACCATACAATAAGATATTTTTTCAGTTTAACTTCCATTGCTGCCTACTCATCAGATAAACTAAAATTTAAAATTTTCATTCCTGAATAATTCTGTGTTTAAATTTGGAAAAGTACTAGCAATTAATATAGATATCTTTGCCGAATCCAGTGTCAATCACACTGTTCATCAAAATTCCCCCCTTTTTTTTTTGTGTGAATACAAATAGTTTTTTCCCCTTTTGTTCTCGTTCTTTTGTTAATACTACAAAATGTCCCCCCAAATATGTCTGAAAATAAAACAAAACGAAGAAAAGTGAGCATGCATAAATTAATAGAAAATACAAATTTATAATTGACAACGATGGGATAGGTGAATTTGGGCTCTACTACACTTCCCACCGAGTCACAGAGGGATCCGCACTGACATGATAACAATTCTAGCATATCGACTCTCGCCGTACCAGAGCAAATAGAAATAACATACACTCCTCCACGTTAACAAGTATCCTTGTGTTGTGCCCTAGGTGTCTTGGTTTTCTCTTATTTCTTCATTACATTGGCATCATCTTTCTATGTGAAGGAGTGTTAAATTTAATGACTAATTTTTCTTTCAACTTCCAAGTTGTGGAATTGTGTGATTTTTTTTTTTTAATAAAGATTACATATACCCTCAATGGTGGGATATATATAAGTATTAAATTATATTGAAATTCATATATAATTCACATATAGTGAAACATATTATACAATTAACTGGCATCAACTGTACATTATACTAATCTAATACTTTTTTTTTTCTAAACATAATTGACAGTGAATCTCCACATACAAATCTAATACTACTTGCACTTTGAGTGTTTTTTTTTTTAACATTTCCAATTGAAGCTCCTTCTTTCTCCATATTGCTTAATGCTTTTAACTACATGTGTCAGCATTTGATCCCTAAACCTCTAACCTCATGAATGATTTAAGTGGCTCCTGTGTAGCCGACAACCTATTATGTGAAATTAAACATAGTAGTTCTTTGATTTTGATAGATATTAGTACACAATTTAATGGATTATTTAATCGCGTTTGAAATATGAAAACTAGAATTTGTATAAGAAGCATATATTCTTTCTGAGGGTCATCGAAAACTATTCCTCAAGATATTATCTTATTCTGTTGACATTGTGATAGACATTTAAAGCCCAAATGTTTATGAACAATTTTGAATTTTTGTTGAGAGTTTCGGTTGGAATATAATTAAAGATTGTATTTTATTATTCCATTCATAAACAAAGAAAGTAAACTTGGATCTAGTACTTTTACATCAAAATACACCATCTAGTCCTTTATGCAACTAGAATAAGGCCAACTAAATTATATTGATTTTGAATTTCAGAAGTTTTTTTTTTCTTGGGGGAGAAAAAAAGAGATTGTTGTGTATAATATACTTTTAAAGAGGTCACTTAGTAAAAAAGATTGTAATTGCACCTGTCCAAAATTGTTAACATCTTGAAAGCGTAATTTGTTGGGTTTTGGACATTTACGTATATATTAATTTGTATTATGTGCTATTATAATTAAAAGACCCAATTAAAGTGATGTAATATGGTTTAAAGTTAAGTGCACCCAAGTCATCTAATTAATATGAGATTTTATGTATAGATAACCTGAAATCTTATTTCCTGTTTTATGATGGGCAAAACTTAAGAAATAAGAAAAGTATCTCTATACATAGGTTATGGTCCATAAATTCCATGTATGTTACATTTCTTGACATCCTATCATCAGAAAAGTGAAAATCATATTCTCTAAAAATACATACATAGTAATTTGGAAGATCAATAACCACAATATTCAAAAATTATATCCGTTGGTTCAAGAATCACATTCGGATATTCAAGAATCACATCAATTCTTATGGATTCAGGTACGTTTCCGCATCTAGTTTTTAATTTATATTCTTGATGATTAAACATGAAGGGTCCGGGTTATGATAACGTTTGGTTGTGTCATAGTATTAAAATTAATTTGGTATCCCAACAAGTGGTATCAGAGCATATTCATATTAAACCATTAAGAAATCAATTTTTTTTTATTGATTTATTATGTGATTTTATACGGATCTAGATCTTGAATTCAACAATTTTTTATGTGATTTAATTTGTTGTATTTAAGAACAATGGTGGTTATATTATGGATTAAAGTTTTGAATCCAATAAATTTTTATATATTTATTTAGATTTAATTGTTAGATACAAAATTTTGATTTTATTATTATTTTGTTTTTGGGTTCTATTTGGCTTTTGAATTAAAAAAAAAACAAAGGAGTTACGGTGCAGTCATGAACTAAAAGTTTATAACATGAAGGAATTAAGGAATAAAGATTCCTCGTTGGAATCAATTTGTTTTTTTAGAAAAAAATTAAGGATTGGTCATGAACTTAATTGATGACCGTAAGGAATCTGGGGTCATGAAAGGATTAAGTTCATGACCAATAAACTATTATGGTCATTATTACAATTATTTTAATTTTTGAAATTATTAAATTCAAATTTTAGTAAATTAATTAAGGATGTCTAAATATTCATAAATTTTTTGATTGACATGACATGCTATCAAAATAGCCCATTTTTTGTAGGTCAATTTATTTTAGAATATTAAGATGATTGTGTATTTGTAATTCATGCAGATATTTATCTGCCCAAAGAAAGGTTAATATTTGGCCGAATTACATATACACCTGTGGTAATAAATATATGATAATTATTCAGTATTTCATGTGAATAATAAGTCGGTCCAAAGATAGACTTATTGTTTGACAAGATTTATTGTCAATATTTGATTGTTACACCAAGAGTACCATTTACAAGTTAATATTTCTGTCTAAAGACTAAATATTAATGTTAATGCTAGGTATCTCGTGATGGAACCTATCATTATTTGAATTCATTATTCATGTTATTTGAAACTATATGTGAATATGTTGTTTTATTCTATTTTTAGTTAATACATCTGTATCTATGATGATCTGCCAAATCAATTCTATCACTATGTTGAACAGAATCAACTTTAAGGAATGGAAAGAGAACGTAATATCGTTTTTGGTTCCAAGGATCTAGATCTTGTGCTAAGAATTGAACAATCCACTCATCTTACAGATAATAGTTCTATAGAGAAAAAAAGGGACTATGAGAAATGGGATCGTTCAAATCGCACAAGTCTTATTATCCTGAAACGTGCAATTCCAGAAACCTTTAGGGGTAATGTGTCCGAAAAGGCAACTATCAAGGAGTTCCTTATGGAAATTGAAAAGCATTTTGTTAAAAACGATAAGCGGACATGACACGACAACACGACACGAACACGACATGAAATTCACAGGTTTAAATACAACCCGAATTTAAACGTGTCGTATCGTGTCAACCCACAGGTTGACCCGATAACCCGTTATCTTAACGGGTAACCCGACATGACCTGTTTAACTCGTTAAGATATCAGGTAACCTGAATGACGCGTTAATTAATTGGGGTATAGGTTACGAAAATTTGACACAATAATACATTATTTAGTGGCATATCGTGTCATTCGGGTCAATGGGTTAATTGTGGGTTATCGTGTCATCGGGAAAATTAAGTAACTTTTGTATTAGTGTAAAAAGGTTAACGGGTTAATGGGTCGTGTCGGGTCAACCCGTTAAGTAACTTTTGTAATATTGTAAAAAGTATAACGGGTTAACGGTTTGTGTCGGGTGAACCTGTTAATAAACGGATCATGACACGATACGACACGACACAAATGTTTAATGGGTTGTGTTAGGGTTGAGGTTTTTTGGACCCGACACGATAAGGACACGATAAGGACCCGACCCGACACGACACGACACGATAAGGACTCGACACGACCCATTGATACCCCTACTCAAATCCATAAGAATGGAATTAAATTTATCAAGATGTGAGAGTATAGAAGTACCTTCGGTTATACGGATTATGTACAGACTTTGTTTGAGATAAAGTCTGTTCACCATTATCTTTTTCATAACTGCCCAACATTATACAGATCCTTCAATTTGTCCCACATGCCTTTGGCAGTGGTTTCGGAGGCTACCTCCCGTAAAACCTTATCGGAGAGATTTAAGACGATACCTGACTTAGCCTTTTTATCCAGGTTGGCAAAATTCTCGTCTGACAATTTCTCCGACTTATTCTCCTTCTCCTGTAGGGCAATATCAACGTCATCATGAATTAGGATAGCCTCTATTTTGAGTTGCCACATACTAAAATTGGCACCCCGGTCAAATTTCTCAACATATGACTTCGTTATCGTCATATTGGCTGTTAGAAATTAATCTAAAATATCGAAACTCTGATACCAGTTTGTTAAGATCTGTGTCCTGAGAATTTGGTTAAATTAATTTTAGCGAACCCTTTAATGACAATAACGAAAAATAACAACAAAATATGTAGAGAAAATATAAGTGATAATAGACACAAAAATTTACGTGGTTCGGTCAATTAGACCTACATCCACAGGTAGAGGAGAGCAATATTTCATTATATATACAGAATAAGATACAAAAGTTTTGGAAAAAATATCGAAAGACCCAAAAAAAGAAATATTTCAAATGAATACTTGAGAACTAGATCGAAAACAAGTTTTAGAGACTTATAAAAATTCTGTGTTCTTGTTTTGATGTTGTGCACCGAGGAAATGAATTTCTGCTTCATTTTATAGACAAATTTGCCGAAAGAATCCAAAGCAGACACAATCATTTTGGCCAAGAATTCATTTGCACCAATTCAATTCCTTCACGGAATTGAAGGAATTGAATTACTTCTGTCAGTGACCAAAGTCACATGCACGGCAACAAGATGGTTGCCAAAACTTCAAAACTCGAAGATACAGATGTTAGTGCCCTCAGCCAACAAAATAATGATAGCATTACTTTTTCCCAAGAGTAAGGAAAGAAGTGTAAATATATGAAAATTTAAACGGTTGACCTCCAGTTCTTGTACCCGCTTGAACAACATAGCTGGCATTGCCCAGTTCAATAAAAATAACCATCAACAGAATTTGCTTTCATAATAAGATCAACACACATTACCAATTCAAAATTTATCAATTCATCTAAAAAAGAACAGAACTTCACTTACAAAATATCAAAATTAAACTCCAACAACTCAACACGCACAAAAATAGCATATTAATTCAATAAAACCTTATTCAACTGGATGCTGTTCTATCATTATGACAAAAACAAATGAGTCCCAAAAACACCAGTTTTTAGTATATTGTGAGCCCCAAACCGCCATATTTAAATCCAATCTTCAGTTCATCTCAGATAAATTGAGGTGAGATTTATTTCACCCTACAGGCTTTATGAATTTATGAATTAGTCAATAACATGATTAGACCTTTAATTTAATCCAATCTGTCAAATACAAAAATACAGGTCTGAACTATTGTAGTTTGCAATTCCAAATATTTTTAGCATCTCCATTTAGACCCTCAAAATTTTAATATGTGCTCGAAAGAATCTCAGATAATATGATTTCAATTTTAGGGCAATATTGGTTGTCCAGATTCCTCATATATATTCTTCACTATTTCATTTTGGCACAGACACAAAAAATGCTAAGCAGATGCATCGGAATACATGGACAAAATCATGTTTCAGTTTATACCACCATAATAAATCAGCAAAAAGTTTTCGCCCAAGTAAAATGGCACAAAATACAAACCACTTTCATAGAATAGTATTGAAAATCAAAAGAACCAATATAAAACTCAGTGAGAGCTTTAGGTTATGACTACTTAAGCATACATGATAGCCTGTTAAACATTCCCCATAAGAAGACAATAGATTAAAAATCCTTAATAGCTCATTTTCTCAACAAAAATAGAGCTAAAACAATGCCAAAAAACAAACAAATAAGCAATATAAAATCACGAAGTTCTTACCATTACAACTGCAAATAGGCTAAAATTAGCAGTAGAAATTGAATGATTCTAGAATGTACCATTACGAATGTATAATATATACAACATGGACATTAGACAAATTAGAAAGAACACTAGGATACCATGAAGAAGGCTTTCAATGGTGATAATGGAAAATCTTATCCCAACATGGATGACTTGTCCAATTAACTGCAATATTGATAATTCTTTTCTCCCAAGAAGAATCATTATATATAGAAATTAATGTAAGGATGATTTCAAAGTAAAATCGGAGGTGTCAGGAAAATAGAAATAAATTACAAATGACAAATACTCAAATCATAAATTGGTTCGACCCGAAATATGCTGACATTAAAAGGGGTACCTCTATCAAAATAATGAAACGTCATACCAATTCTAGTTTAAATAAATCTGTCTGGTAATGAAAAGGAAAAAGAAACATTATATCTACATATGCAAAGTCAAAATGTTTTAAAGAAAGCACTAAAATAATGGAACTCTTGGAATAAGTTTAAAAGTACTAGTAATATTTTTACAGAGATCATGAAAGAGTAAAAGATTATTTGGAAATGAAACTGTACCCAAATGGACTGTTTCAAAGTTCCTAATACTTTCCTCAGAAAACTGAGTTTTAGATTTTCTCGAGTATTCGCTTTCTAATCCATTGTTTTTACTTTTTGAACTATGCCTATTGTAGACAAAATGTGTCAAACTTATCCAAATCATGATCGACTAATTTGTAAGCAAACAAAAGCAAAAAACAGAATTAACTTGATAAAGACTGTATTTTTCAAACAATACAAAATTTTGTAGAAGACTTGGTATTATTCAAAAAAGATAACAACACAACTTAACTTACAGTTTTCGCATGTAGAAATAGACATGATAAAACCTTTTACTGAAGACTTATTCTGGTTTTCCGCTGGATGCATTGCTTGTTCCCAGATATACTGAAGGTTGTTCACAAAATAGTATTAGAAACTATTCAAAGTATGTATTAAACTATTCAATTTGATGAAAATAAGTAACACAATAATCAATTTCACACTCTTCTTCTATTTTGCCTAGTCCTACAAAAGGCAAAAGATTTAACAGTAATCAATTCCGAAACTTATTTGTAGTAGTAGACGACAAAGATCATAGACAAAAAGATCAGATAAGCCAAGCAAATTACCTAATTAATTAAATTTATAGTCTCACAATACTATATACGGATCAAAGCCGAAGTATGTTGCCTTCAATAAACTAAAATATACATGATCAAAAAAAAAACTCAGAATTATTTCTACCTCACTGATAATTTTTACTTGAGACTGCATTTAAAAAAAATTTGAAGATCAGCCCCAAGAAAAAGTAAAATAATAAGCAGTGTTAAAAAAATCCTAATCAGCAGGGGTGCTCGACCGGCCAATTTCGTTGCAGCAGGCTACCTTGTTCACTACATAATCCTTTTCTAATAGAAAATATTCTGGTTAGACAATTCAATTTTGATTTACATAGAAACTTGAAGCTTCTGAGAAAAAACCAACACAAACACTAATATTAACATGAAATCAAAATTAACAGTTGATGATACCAAAATTGATCAGATACACGTGTCAAGCTAAACCGACTTCTTCCAAGCTACTCTGTTTGGTTGAATGAAGTCGATGATGATCAAGTAGTTTAGATAATTTGCCTATAGCTTGGATAGAAGCTCCGACAACAAATATATCAAATACTAAAAATAAATTGTTTATCTCTGTTCAAATGGCTGAACAATAGCTCAGCACTTATGTACAAAAGACCACTATAAATAGGAGTCTCCTCTCATTTGTAAAACCATGATAAAAAAAATATGTCAAACACTACTAATAAGAATTGAGAATTCCCCATTACTTCCTGCATCACATTTCTCTTCAATCATCTAAATCTTACACCTTAATATTTGCTTCAATTTTCGCATCATTAATTTGGCACTGTTTGTGAGAATCATTATACAATATCCATTGATTCTCTCATTCTGAGCTAAAGATCATGAAGGAACGCACTCACAAGAAACGCAATTCCAAAAATCAGAATCTAGAAGGAGAGTCCATTCCTTTTCAATTTTCTAATCCAAAAATGGAACAAAATTCAATACCTCGCAGGGAAGAAATGTTGTAGAATTCTTTACTAATACTTTTCAAGCCTTCAAGGATTTTCTGGAAAATCAAATAATCAATGGTTCATTGGTGAAAAATAGCTAGCAGTTCTCACCATCATCATGTTTTAGCTATGACCCCTGTCACTCACGCGTGAAGGATCTATTTTTGATCGAATAGGTCCTTACCGAAAAAGAAAAGTTGTACTCATTTCACAACCAGTTGATGATTTGAATGAAAAAGATACAAATTTAATAGCAAAAGTTGATAAAAGAGAATAGGAACTCCTAGGAAAGAAAGCCATTCCCATACTCGAAATGCTTACAGCAAATAAAGATCCATTCACTCCAATTATTCAAGCTGAACATATACCACCATACTTTAAGCAATCGAATTTGGATACTTACAAAGGCACCACTAATCCATCAAACAACATTGCTCATGTTTCGTTTGTCACAAGACACTTTGGATACTCATGAAATAACATGCAAGTTATTTGCAACTACCCTGAGAGAATCTACTCAGAAATGCGGTTCAAAGAACTTCCACCATGTTCAGTAGATACATTCACTGACTTGGCTAAAAAGTTTTTACGCCATTTTATGAGTAGAAGACAATCCAGAGAGAAGCCTCACATTTATTGAACATTCAACAACGATCAGACGAGACTCTTATGCAATATATTAGTCATGTCAATGATGAGGTTGTTCATATCTGAAATGCTGATGAAACACTTCTCATTGTTGCCTTTATGAGTGGCATCTGGCTAGGAATATTCAATACAGATCTTACTTCAATTGTTCCTGAAACTTTTGGAGAGATTTTACAACGAGTAGATGATTATATTAGAAGAGAAGAATCAACCAAACTAAAAAAGAGCTGAATGAACCCCGAGATAAAAATTGACATTCATCTAATCGATCTGCTGAGGAGAACAAGAAAAAGCACCATGAAGAACCAATCTCTCAGCATGCTCGACCTCCTGCTCTAGTAAATCGGGTTATTCCAGAAGCCTTGTGCTTCAAAAAGATCAGTGTTTTGGAACACAAGAACTCGATGAAGATTTCAATCCTCTCAATACTTCCAAAAATAAATTTTATATCAAGTTCAACACACTAGAATCCTCCAGTCTCCAGCTCCTATCCGAATAGAATATCATTAGAGAGATCGATCAAAATACTGTGCCCACCATGGAGATCATGGACAAGATATTGAAGAGTGCAATGATCTTAAAATTGAGATTGAAAGAGAAATTAAAAATGGGCATTTGCAAAAGTATATTCTTCATGCTGTCGAACAATTCCGATGCAACGATATGCGACTTGTTAGAGATGATCGATTGCCTTCTAGGCCACATTATCGAGCGCAAAATGCTCGACCTCATGATTAGCGAGGCCCTGCCTAAGATAACACTAACGTAGCTAGAGTCATTGAAATAATTGCTGGAGAGAGTACCAGTGGGGATTCGTCTAATGCAAGGAAAAGCTACACACGCCGTGTTCTACCTAGAGGAGCCATGATCACATATGAACATTAGTTTCACTGACTGAGAAAGACATCTTGTCTCAGATTGATATCCCTATACAGATTCAAATGTCATCCATGTCAAAGTAGGGGATTATCGAGTGCATAAGATGTTCATCGATAGCGGTAGCTCAGTGGATGTAATCTATTAGCATGCTTGGGAGAAAATGGGATCGATGAGGAGCATATCTGACCCATTAAGACACCTTTGGTTGGGTTCACTGGAGATTCTATTAATGCAGAAGGATCAATGACATTGTCGCTAACTTTGGAAGAAGCACTTTATTCCCGAACAGAAATGATAAACTTCATGCTGGTTCGCAAAGTGTTGGCTTGCAATATGATTCTAGGTTGACCTTTCCTGTATATGTTTGTAATTCTTCTATCCGTCTATCATTTAGGGATCAAATTTTCCCTTAGAGACAAAATCAAATGACGAATATAGGGAGACTAGCAGGAAGCTCGGGAGTACTACATGATATCACTGAGAAAAATGACTCTGGAAGAATCAATTGGTTGGAATCTCGTTGATGAAAAAGGATGTTCTTTGTTCAAGTGGTGCTCCTAATGAGAAAGCTGCCGAGCTCCAAGAAGCTGACAATGCAATTATCGAACTGACTATTGAGGAAATTTCCTTTGATCTTGATCATTCCAGTAGAAAGGTGAGGATTTATTCTGCTTTGCTACCTACTATGAAGATTGATTTATTGGAGCTTCTTTACAAGTTCAAGGATATTTTTGTTTGGTCACCAAAAGACATGCCGGAAATACCCCGGGAGATTATCGAGTACAAGTTGGGAATCGACTCGTCTTACAAGCCTGTCAAGTAGAAGAAAAAACTTTTCAAAATAGAGTGATGTTGGTTCATAGGAGTTGAGGTCGACAAATTACTTGTAGCTCGGATTATTTGAGAAGTTTTGTACCCAACCTGGCTATCGTGTCTAGTTCTTATACCTAAGCCAAATACTAACTGGCGAATGTGTATTGACTATACTGTTATGAATAAAGCCTGTCCTAAAGATAGTTATCCTTTGCCTCGAATTGATATAATAGTATGGATTCATTAGTTGGATTTAAAGTCGGAAACTTCTTGGACACTTATAAAAGGTATCACCAAATTTACCTCAGTTAAGAAGACGAGGAAAAAACTACCTTCATCACAGATAAGGGTACTTATATTTACCAGACAATGCCCTTTGGCCTCAAGAATGTTGAAGCAAACTATCAACGTTTAGTTAATAGTTGTTCAAGCAATAGATCAGGCGAACTATGGAGGTTTACGTAGATGAGATGGTAGTGAAAAGCCGAACCTATGAAGATACCCTTTCTGATCTCAGAGAAGTATTCCTGATCATGAGATATGTAAATCTTCGGATTAATCCTTTAACATGCACGTTTGGAGTCCTTTCAGACAAGTTTCTCAGATTTATAGTTTCTCAACAGGGAATTGAAACAAATCTAAAGAAAGTTTAGGCCATTATAGACATGAAACCTCCTCGTTCAATAAAAGAGGTACAGTGTCTAATTAGATGAATGGCAGCTCTTAATAGTTTTTTGTCTAAATTAGCTCAGTAGAACGATGACTTCTTTTTTTCCAGACGATCAAGAAGGCCAAAAACTTTGAATGGATTGAACAGTGTTAGTTAGCCTTCGAAGGACTGAAGCAATATTTGGCCAAAATTCCTTGTCTTACAGCAGCAATGGAAAATGAAGTTCGATCATTATATCTATCGACCACTCAAAATGATGTGAGCGCTATTCTTGTATCAGAATGAGACCAAGTACAACGTCTGATCTACTTTGTTAGCAAAATTCTACAATGTCCCGAGTTAAATTATTCAAACATAGATAAGGTGGCCTTTTATCTTATCATGGTAGCTCTAAAGTTGAAGCCATATTTTCAAAGCCATGAAATCCTAGTCAATACAAACTTTTCTCTCAAAATGGTCTTAGCCAAGCTTGACGTATCTGGATGCATGCTAAAGTGGTCTATTGAGTTACTTGAGTATGATCTTAAATTCCAGCCACATCCTTCAATCAAAGCTCAAGCTTTGGCTGACTTTTTGGTCGAAAGTACACTTTCTCAGAAAAGATAGAAAAATTATTATGCATAAAAGAAAAAGCTGAGGAAGAATATCCAATCTAGGAGTTTCATATTGAAGGGTCATCCAGTGAAACAGGCTCAGGTGCGGGAATTGTTATCGAGATACCCGAAGGAGATCAGCTAACCTATGCTATTCGATTTGAGTTTTGAGCAACTAACAACGGAGCAAAATACAAAGCTGTTATTACCAGAACGAAGCTTACTCAAATTTGAGGCTCGAGGTTTTCGGATTAATAGCTATTCATCATTGATTGTAAATCAAATCCTAGGAAATTTTGAAGCTCGTGGTGTGATTCTACAAAAATATCTTGAAAAGATCGGGCAATTCAAGCAACAATTTGAAGAGGTAGAATTCATCAAAATTCTCTGAGCAAAAAATATCCATACTAATGCCTTAGTAAAGCATGCTTCAACTCTTTATGATCACTTGACTAAAGAAGTACTTGTCGAAGTAA
The DNA here is from genome assembly GCA_025175665.1 of Cinchona pubescens. Taxonomy (NCBI): domain Eukaryota; kingdom Viridiplantae; phylum Streptophyta; class Magnoliopsida; order Gentianales; family Rubiaceae; genus Cinchona; species Cinchona pubescens. The sequence continues at coordinate 607,003 of JANKKI010000179.1, forward strand.
AGATAAAGCAAGATATCGATGAATTACAGAAATAACCCAATTTGATAATGAGTCGAATTGGATGACGCCAGTCATGGAGTCTTTGACTCATGGAATGCTTCTGAGAGACTGAGTTCAGACAAGAAGGTTATGTATTCAAGCAATAAAATATGAGATGCATCATGGCGTATTATATTGATGCTCATATTTATCTCCACTTTTGTTATGTTTATCACCAGAGGAAGCGATCTATGTACTCCATGAGATACATGAAGGAATTTGTGGAAATAATATAGGAGTTTGAAGTATTGTTCGAAAAACAATGCTAATGGGTTATTATTGGCCCACTATGTATAATGATGCCTACCAATTGGTGAAACATTGTTACAAATGTCAAGTACATGCTCCAATTATTTGCAAACCAGCTGTAGAAATAACTGTTTATTCTAAGATGATGGCCCTTTCAACAATGGAGGCTTGATATTTAAGGTACATTTCCCAGAGGATCAGGAAATTCTAAGTTTTTGATTGTAGAAGTTGATTACTTCTCAAAAGAAGTGGATCAAGGTAGAATCTCTTCGATCAATTTCAAGTTCAAGTGTCAAAAAATTCTTTTGGAAAAATATTATTTGCAGATATGGCATTCCTTGGGATATTAGTTTAGATAATGGAACTTAGTTTGTAGGAAGGCCTTTTAGACCATTCTGTGAAGAACTTGGGATTCAAATTCAGACCACCTCAGTTGCTCATCCTCAAGCTAATGGTCAAGCCGAGCTCTCCAATCAAACACTTTTAGTTGGATTGAAAACAAGTCTTGATCGAGCAAAAGGAGCTTGGGTTGAAGAATTTCCAAATGTTTTGTGGTCTTATCGAACAACCCCTCGGACACTAGATGTGAAACTCCTTTCAGTTTGGTTTATGGTTCTGAGGATATTATTCCTCAAAAAATAGGAGTTCGATCAGCAAGAACTGTATACTCAATTCATATTGATAATGAGGAAGTCAACAAAGTTGATTTGGACTTGTTAGAAGAAAAAAGACTAACAGTTGCAATTCAAGAAGCCCACTTATAAGCAGTTATCAAAAAATACTATGACTCAACGGTTCGACTACAATGTTTTTGGTCTAGAGATCTTGTTTTGCAAAAAAATGAAGTTAGTTGAACTGATGGAAGTCATAAGTTACATCCCAACTGGAAAGGTTCTTATCAAATAATTGAAGCTCATTCCACAAGTTATTACAAATTAGTTGATCAATATGGACGACCAATACCTCAAATGTAGAATGTAGTCAATTTAAAGAAGTACTATAAAGGAATTTGAAATAAACTAATCTATTACTTGAAAATTTGTACAAGAAAATTTTAAGTTGAGCTATGTATATCATCTTCATTATAATTCGTTAAAACCTCTTTAAGTACATTCTCTAATGTACAAGATTCTAGGAAAATTTTACCTAGCTTAGTATAGAGTTCCCTATCTACTAACTCGTCATAATTATCAAACAAGGAAAGTATAAGAGAATGATCAGGGTACTTCTGCTTAACCTTTTCGAGAACCTCCTTAAATCATTCAATAGTACTAGCATGTTAGTAAAATATGTTTGGTTTCCCCTTAATGTTGGGGACCTAAGATATTGATTTGCATAATAAACCAAGGGATCTGTAAAGGAGAGAGAGGAAGCTTGGCCGGACTTTATCTGCTCAAGTTGAAGTTTACACTTGTTCAAGTCTTCTTACTTTGAGCTTAGATTCTTGGCCATTTGTTGTACCTAATTCTTTAGCTGACTGATCTCCTCAGTATATTTACTCTCTGTTTCGGCGAGTGCAGCAGGATCGTCTTCAAGTTTTTTCTGAGCTTCAGCTAAAGCAGCTTTTTTTCTTCCAACTTTTGTCTCAGAGTTGCTTCATCTGTTGCCTTAGCTTTCTCAAAATTTTGAAGTTGTTCCTTCAGCTGAACAACTTCCTTCTCAACTTTCAGGCAACGCTGATGCTCTTCTCTCATAGCATTGCCCAACTACAATACAATAATTTGAGTTGAAAAAAAACTAACTACAGCGTACTATGATTGAGTGGCCTCTGTATGGAGCTGGTGAGTAGGAAGGTCAGCAGTATATGCCTGATCCTGATAAGGAAAAGCATTGCTAAACTAGTTGTTTGCTACTTGACCATGCTGACCTCGATCGTTTATGTCTGAGACCATAAAGGCTTAAAGGGGGTCCTGTCAAGTTTCCCTTCTCCATCTCTATTTGGTTGGACCGACCTAGCCGTTCAAGAAAGGGCTTGTGATCCACTTAAAACGGGGGTCCATTCTCGAGTCCTTGGAGCTGCATGCCAAGCAATCACTATGTTATTTCCTAGAATACAAAAAGTTCTAGGCTTATAAGACAAGGAATAAAAAGACCCACCTGGAACTGAAAGAACAAAAAATGAAGTTCTGATCAGTGGAATAGCAGTTGGAAAAGAAGAAGTTGAAGAACTGTTTCTCTTACTCTGTTGAGCAGCTAGAGGTGGAATAGTGGGATCGAGCTCTTCAAAATCTATAGCTATTGATAGAACGGATCTCTTTCTCTTTAGTGCTTTAATGGCAGGTGCCTTTAAGATTCGTCCTTTCTGGGTTACTGTCACCGAGTTGAAGGGACCTCCTGCTGCTCTGCTACTTGACAGAAATTGATCCACAATCCGAACAGGAGTTGGAAAAGATGAGCTGTTATCCTCAAGAATGGAGCCAAATATCATTGGTTTAAGGCTTCTGTTCATAAATGAAGGTGGTCAGTCAGATGAAGTATAGATTGGGAAAATACAATTATGCTTCGAACAAAGATACTTACTTCCATTAAAGCCTTCTGGGAGAATAGAATCCTCAATAAGATCGGCCCAAATCAGCAAATTATGATGAATAGTCGAGTTTCTTCCACTGAAATGGATGCTCGATCCTTGTTGATTTAATGTATTCACCCCTACAAGTGATTCTTCATATAGTTCTCCCATGGGGCCGGAGTTTAGAATTGGATCTCGATCCGAGAATGACCATTTCGACTTTATCTTGGTCATATCATCTTGAGTAGCAAAGAATAAAGTCAATTTCTAATTCTTGATCGAGCTTGGCATGTCACGTAAAACAATACCTGCTCTTTTGGATCGACCAGTAAAGTAGCAAAAGCCAAATCCTTTACATTACACCAGTTTATAGAAGCACCTAAAATTGTGTGCAGATGCCTTCACATTTGCATACTTGTAGATTAAGGAGTATGCAATGACAATCCTAATGGAATTGTGCATCAACTAGGAAAAGCAAATTCCAAAAAAGAAGTAGAGGGATAATAGAATACCACAAACGGGAAATTGAAGACCTTCCCTCAACTGATTTTCGAAAATAGTGACAAATCCTTCAAGAGGGTTATGAGCATGATCCCCTTCATCAGGAATTTGGATGACAATAGTGTCTGGGATGTTTAACGAAGCTTTTAGCCTTGGAATTTCACTCAGTTGGAGTGAGGCTCTGATGTCAGTAGTAGCTAAAGGATGTTTTGACGGAGGAGAAGATGGTGAAGTTTGACCACCCTCTATCATTAGTATGGCACTGATTGGAGTGGCATCAACAAAATAATCCAGTTGAGAAGGATTATGTTAAAAGGTTGAAAAAACAATGAAGAAACAACGTAGAAGTTTTGAAGATGCCGAACAGAGAAGAAAATATTGAGAGTACTCAAGGAATTCAAAAGATAGAAAATAGAGGGAAAGTTTTTTGATCCTTAATACAAAGAGTATTATGAGAATGACTTTTCGATTTCTTCAAAAAACTAAAAAGGCATGATTTAACAGTTGTTCTTATACAATCAATATGTGTATAAAGTATACACGTCTTTTCACAGAATAGGGGTAACAACTCTTCAAAAATTGACAATAGTTTTTTAACCATTGTCCGAACAACAACTAATAGATCAGATAACATTGAGTGGACTAGATCATTATGATTGATCTAGAATACAAGTAATAAATGGAAAAAATAAAAACAAGTCTCTATTCTGCAAATGAATGAAGAAAAATACAAACAAAAAGATCAAAAAATCAAAGTATATTATTACATGATCTGCAAAAGGATTACAAAAAGACCTATAACTATCTCCTTACTAGGATTTTTGTTGATCTCCATCAACTTGTTCTGTAGAAGGAATCTCAACTGAGGAAGGAGTTCTTGTTACATCCTACTTATGAAAATAAAAAATTGTTAGAGGGTCTTGATCTAAGATAAAAAGACCTAGCTCAGAAGATAAACAATTTCAACTTTCGAAAAACTCTGAGATGTTTATCTCTTGCTCAGAAGTACTAGCCTCGGCTTCTTGACCAATCTCTTCTTCTTTCTCTTCCTCTATTTCCTCAACTATTTCAACAGGAAGAATGCTCTATCCTAAGCAAGGGGTAGATCTGGGTTTTCTAAACTCTATGCCCAGCTCGGTCATCCGAGTAAAAGTAGCAGCTTTGTTAAAATATGAGAAACTACTATTCTCAAAAATAAGATTAGGGAAACGAGCTCGAATATCGCTCAACGCTTTTTCAAATTCGGCCTTGGCACCCGTCTTGCAAAATTTTCCCATGTCATCACTTAAGGCTTCGGATGCTAGGAAGGAATTCACTCATTGGGCAGAGGAAATTGCTTCTTTAGCCTTTGAATTGATGCTTGGCTTTGAGAGAGTTTAGACTTGAGCCTCTGCAACTCTTCTCGAGCTGCTTCTAGTTCAATGGTCATAGATGAAAGAGTTTAAGAGATCTAATTTATTTCCTCTTTCATTGTAGTCATCTCGGCTGAATGGGGTGCTTGAAGTTCACTGTACTGACCATTCGGTTTGGCTTCATGCTCGGCCTTCTCTTGAGAATACTTCTTCTGCTCGGCCTGCTTAATTTTTTCCATTTGCTTATTTAAGCCTCCATTGGCTTTCTTGGTTGCTTCCTCCATTGCAACAAATTTCTGTCTATCTTCTTCGTAGAATAATAATATACTATGAAGATGACTGCCTGATAAAAACCAGTATGTAGCAGCTCAGAGAGCCTTATTCATATCCTAGCAGTCTTCAACATAAATGGGGGAAAAGAAGAAAAAAGATTGTCAAGAGATTGTTCGAAACACCAACTTGATCTTCCATTGAGATCTTTAGAGGCCAATCAAGAATGAAGTGATTTGAGGAGTGGCTAGAGGAATCCATTGGCTCTTTCCCTTTTCTAGAGAAACTCGAAATCTTCACTACATCATCATCCTTTGGGGATCAAGATGAAATTATTGGAGTTTGAACTGCATCTCCCGTCAAATTTAGCAACTTTTGGGACATTAGCTTCATTGATAGTCCCTTCTTCATGCTCAGGAGAACTAGAAGCTTTTCTTTTTTTGGTGTCTGTCTGCATTTCTTCCTCTTCCCTCTAAGGGTTTACATTGGGTTCATTCAATATTTGGGTGTCTAGAACAACAGATCTTGAACGACCAGAAATTGTTACTTTTCCAGGATTTGACGATTAAGTAGTATTTTTCTTCACCCTGTGAATTCTCTGCACAATGTTTTTGGTGGGATTTTCAGTAAGCATGAAATCTCCCAAATCAAAACCCTCACCCATAGGGATATTTTTGCTTGAGCCTTGTCTTGATTTGGAGGCCATGAATATTTTTTGCTGAGGAATAATAAAGGAAAGAGATGAGGAGGGTTTTTTCAAGAGATGAGATCTGAGAAATGAACTGCTTCATTTCATGCGAATTTACCACAAATGAAGTGTTGAAGGCTTCAAAAGACAACAATGGAAAATTAATAGATGTGAACTGAAGCGACTCTTGAGTATAAGGGTCACCAAAATTTAATGGGGATTCTCAAAAGACGTAATGTTTAAGTAATGAAAATAAAAAATCCAAAAGGCAAGAATCTTTTTGATCTATGAAGGATAATCATAGACTCAATCGAGGAGGCTTCTGATGATACCAAAATTGATCAGACATACATGCCAAGCTAAACTGACCTCCTCCTAGCTACTTTTTTTAATGAAGTCAATGATGATCAAGTAGCTCAGATAATTTGTCTATAGATCGAATAGAAGTTCCAACAACAAATAGATCAAATACTAAAAATAAATTGTTTATATCTGTTCCAATGGCCGAACAACTTATTTATATCATCCAATCTATAGCTCGATAACTTATGTACAAAAGACCACTATAAATAGAGGTCTCCCATCATTTGCAAAATCATGATAGAAAATATATGAAACACAACTAATAAGAATTGAAAATTCCCCATTACTTCCTGCATCACATTCCTCGTCAATCATCTAAACCTTCTTAATATCTGCTTAAATTTTCGCATCATCAACAGTGACTAAATTAATAGGAGTTATAATAAAATGGTCTTTAAATCATAAAAGAATTTGTGATGATATAAGCTTAGTTTTAACAAAAGAAATAAAAAAAAAAGAAATTAGGAATAAAGTCGCTACGGCAGTTGACATTTGATTTTAGTAAAGCCAATACCCCAAAAAGCAATACACCTCCATCAACAACTAATTGACTTTGTCAATGAAGAATTATCAAATTAATAGAAGCCATAGTACCTAGATAAACAATGAGGTTTTGATATTTTTCAGATTGGGATGTCAAATCTTGGATACGTTGTGCAAAGAAATCTTTTTTTTTTTTCTTTCAAACTCTTCTATATTTGGGCCATAATTTTGCTGAAGTTGCTATAAAATCAAAGGTTTCCCAAAAAAATGGCTTAAATATGGATACTCAATTTATTGTTCTTCCATGGTGAGAAGGAGAAAGAGGACTGTGGAGGAAAGGTTAGGTATGGGTGGTAGAGAAAAGGAAAAAGGGAATAGAAAAGATAGGAAGAGAAAGTGAGAAGGTTCTAGAGGATGTCCCATCTTCCATACTCTCATAATTTCCACAACCGTTTGTCCAAATGCCATTCCCATTTAGAACAAATAAGTCATCAGTGAGAGGGTAAAATTGAGAAAAGAGGGAAATTCAAGCAAGCCACACAAGAAAACCCATTCCTAAAAACATGCAGTGCACCAGCACACTATAACCCCCAACCATCCAACCTCAATTTCTATTTTTGTCCTCTACAAATTCCAATTTGACTAAAATGCATACGGGACAAAAACACCAATATGTGTGTAACTCCCATATTTATATCTTTTATACTTAAATAGCTTGATTAGATTATTAGAGATTTTCTAATCAATCCTTATCTATACAATATATAAAAGCTCAGCATCTTTTTTATTGGTGTCCGTTGCTTTATAATTTTCTCTATTTACCCCGTGACCCTATAAAATATTAGAGATTTAATTAAAAAAAAGAAGTCTGATGCAACTTCCTACATTAACGTGAGGTTAGATGTATTCATGCATGTATACATTCAAATGTGGTCAATTTATGTAGAAATGTGGGACACCTGCTTTATACTCAGCTAAACAACTAACCTGGAAGTTTTTCATAACATATATGTCTTTTTAGAATTGACTACTCATCTACAACTACTCGAGTGGCCTATTTTGATTATTAAGCATAAAAAAACACTAGTTTTGATTGCTTAACAATGACGGCATATCTACAACTACATCCCCGAGCAGCTTATTCTCCATTTTTAAATAAAATACACTAAAGTTTGGTAGCTGATTAACCTACAATTATCTGCATATATTTGGAATTTTATTCGGCAAAACAAACTCAAGTTCACAACCCGTTTAAGTTAAAATTGCTAATCTCAACAACTACGGGCAAGGTGTGGAAACAAAGGTACATCTTCTTACATTCTTCTTACACCATTTTCTCTTTTTTGTAATTCTTTTTTTTACCTCCGCTACTCAATTAGGAAATTTACATATTATTTTTTTACGACACTTCTTTGAATTATCATATTGTATGATTTGCTATAATTCTTGAATCATTGTGCCTTTTCATTTTTTCAATAGTCCATTTGTACTCCAAATATAACATGACATGATACAAATTAATTGATAAAAAATATATTATATTTAAATTTATTAAATTTAATTTTCTCTTTTATTGAAATGAAAGTTTTTAGTGAGTTTCTACATTTAAATATGAAATTTAACTCCATTCAAGAGGTACAAAGGTAACATGACATGAGACAAATTAATTGATCAAAATATATTGTTTTAAAATATTTAAAAATTAGTTTTTCCAATTTCGAGAAATGAACTAATTCATTCAGTTTCTATACTTAAAATTGAAATTTATTTCAGTTCAAGAGGTAAAAACATTGTTTTCTACACATTGTTTCTTTTATTGATGTTCTTCCATTTTATTCCCCTAAGGTTTACATGGATGGAAATAGGTTTTGATGGTGGAAAAGATTGTTGAAGTTGAAGTGATTTCAGATAGCAATAACATTACTGATAGGACCTCACAACAAGACTTTTAACATTTGTTGTGTATGCTGTTGTACCAGTCGATTTAAATATATCAAGAGTATGTATCGTGGGTTCTATTTTAAAATATCTAATTGTAACTTACATCATGCTAATTTATTAATTCATTTACTTGATTTGTTTGCATTAGTAAAAATCTTATTTCAATTCCTTAGAACTTAATTTTATAAGGCGAAAGAGTATTATAAAATGTAAATTCAATAACCAAAAAATGGTTGAAGTAAGTAATTTAATGGATGTAGCAATTAATAGAGTTTTATAATTTGTGTTATTGTCTATGCCGTTAGTACAATTATCAAGAGTGTGGTAATTAGTACAATTCTGAAGAATGTAAAACACAGAATTATAAACACATTAAAAAAATTGATAAAAACTATGAGCTCTAACTTTGGCATACAAAATATTATTAAAAAAATCACAATTAGTTGGTCAAAAGAAACAAAAACACATTTTTGTAAACATAATTAAAAATCATTTAAAGACCCCACATTACCTAATAAATTCCAAATTGATACGTAAAACTCAAAACATCCAACTGATTATGAAATTAATCTTAATCAAAACCTTTATTACCTAAATGCTACATATTGTGATATTAAATTATACATTTAATTTTTGGTTTTTCATTTATCAAATAATCAAAAAAATGGACTAACTATAATTTACTTTCACTTCTATTCGTACATTACTATGTATTTTCCAATTCTTTACATTTTAGCTAATCATTGAAAGTCTATCAGTACGCTATGCACTGGGGAGTTACAAATGAGCAAATTGATGTATGTATTACTATATTTTATTCTGTCAAACTACAAACAATAAATTATAATTAAATGTAAATACACATTAATTAATAAACTTAAATATTTCTCTCTATTATTAAAGTTAATTGCTAAACTTATAGGCCTAAAGTTAACAAACTAATTAAACAATAACAAAACCAACACTAAAAAAAGTATTTGAAACTGCATGACTAATTTTGTCCCACTACGCAAAGTATGGGTTAATTGATTATTAAATAAGTCGAGAAGGTAAACTAAAAATGAAGTGAAAGTTGGTTACGGTATTTTGCTTTTGTCGTATTTTATATTCCTCAAATTACTTATAAACTTTAGATGCTACATAAAACTCAAAACATCCAAATTTTATGAAATTAATCTTAATCAAAAACCTTTATTACTTAAATGCTACATAGTTGGATATTAAATTATGCATTTAATTTATAAAATAATCAAAAAAAATTACTTTAAAATAAATTACTTTTACTTCTATTCATACATTAAGAAGCTATGTATTTTCTAATTCTTTAATTTTAGCTAATCATAGAAAGTCTATGCATTGTGGAGTTACAAATGAGTAAATATGTATGTATTACTATATTCGTAATCTTTCTAACTAGAAACAATAAAGCATAATTACATTTAAATACACATTAGTTACTAAACTTAAATTCTTCTCTCTATTATTACAGTTAATTGCTAAACTTATAGTTCTAAAGTTGATAAACAAATTAAACAATTACAAAACAAATACTAAAAAAAATGTATTCGAAATTACTTGACTAATTTTGTTCCACTACACAAAGTATGGGCTTAAATGATTAGTAAATAAGTGTTGGACCCAGTTATGATAATTATGTTTTGATGATGACCAAATCGTACTAACGACTTGAAAACAAGTGTATAGAAAAATAGGAAGGTTCGGACGAAAATGATCATTTGAACACAATCAAGAAAAATAACCAAAAGTTGAACAACACCTTATGGACGATGAAGAGCGTCTGAAATCTTGAAAGGAGATCGGACGCAAGGGAGCATCCAAAACATGACCAGACAACACCAAAGAAGAACACATCTTTCGGATACAGATAACTATCCGAAGAAAGTGCTTCGGATGCAAAATATTGTCTAAGACAAGGAATCCAATAGACAAAAGTATCGGACATTGAAGACCGTCCGAAGAAAAGAGCTCGAAATGAAGAAATTTTCTATCAAAGTTGTAGGACGCATATGACCATCCGAGACACTGTTTATCAAGCTGTAGGACGCATATGACTGTCCAAGATACTATTCATCAAGTTGTAGGATGCATATGACTATCTGAGACACTATTCATAAAACTATATGACGCATGATCAGACGTCTGAACCACCGTCCGAACCCCTAACGGCTAGTTTTTAATAGCTAGTTTTCTGACTGTTGGAGTACAAATTTCAACATATCTTTCATCTATAAATAACCCAAGGACATCCAAATGATGTGAGGAACTACTATATTCAATACAAACATTTGTAAGCTCAACTATTTGGGGAGAAATAGCTAAAATATTGTGGGTTATATTGGTTTGGGTAGTATAGTTCTCTTGGCTCAACTAGAGGGAATTAGTGTGAGCAAGAGTAGACTAGTGAGTGATCTTCAAGTGTAAAAGTGGAGGGATAACAAGTATACAAAAGTGAGGTTGTAGTGTAAAACCCTTTGACTCAACTAGAGGGACTTAGTTGGTGTAAGGGTGAGCCTACTTTGTATAGAAGAAGGTTATTGCCTCACCTTCTTTGAAGAAGCACTACTTGATGTACTCCAAGCTTGAATAGCTTGGGAGTTTGGTTTGATAATCTTTATCTCAATCTCTTTATTTGTTTGTGAAGTTTCAATTGCTAAATATTTATCTTCGTTCACTTGTGTTTAAGTATTCATTTGTTTCACAAAGTTTGCATTTTCATTCAGCACTTCAAAAGGTTTATTTTTTGAGACAACCTAATTCATCCCCCTCTTAGGTTGCCTTTGGGACCAACAATAAGTCGAGTCAATTCAGAAAATCTAGCAATGAAGTGAAACTTCATAAGGTATTTTGCTTTTATCATAATTTATCTTCCTCAAATTACATAAATGTTAATTTGAAAAACAATTGTCATGCTATTTTGAAGGCATTTTTGACTAATTACTTTTTCTCTGTGTCTGGGTCTACAAATTTTGGATGAATTGTCTTAACTTTTCTTTATTTTCCTAATAAAACATCGTTATACTTCTAAACATACGAAACTAAATAACAAAATAGAAAATAAAATTTTTATGATTACGTTTAATTTTTTGTCACTGATTAAATATTTTACTCATCCACTTCAACATTGTGTTTATAACTTTACTTCCATTCCCAGATTAAAAGAAATGGTATGTCTGTCACAAATATTTCCTTTTTTTTTTTTACCAAACTAACTGTCATGCACGCATTCCCCATAACATATTCTATCAATTTAAATTAAAAATCAATCATACATTATATCTTATTTTTGTGTTCATATATAATTCTAAAAAGATAATAGAACATAAGCTCCTAAATGATTAATTGCACACTCTTATATTTAATTTTTAATTTTACAAAGCTTTTGTGCCCATCATTATTCTCAAATACAATTACAGTACCTCTACAATTTACAATGTTCAAATGTAGACACCGATCAAATGGAACATTCAAGAGAAGAGAGAGAAAGAAATCACATCAATCAACGCCTCACAAGAGAACGCATACAGAACAACTACAACAACAATTAGCAAGATGACAAATGTGGTACCATGAACGTGTAGCAAACAGTTGTACACAATAACGAAATTAACCCCATACACGTAAGTTGTTTCCCGAATTTTGAAAAATATTAAATTTAATATACATTTGTTATATTTTTTTTAACAAAGCATGTTTGTGTTATTACTATGATATTTGTTTGAAATTTGTAGATTCTGAAACCACAATGATAAGAGGGAGTACTCGTCTAACTCCCATATCCCATGTACCTGTGGTTAACCCAAACTCATCCACATATGAATACATATGGAAGTACCAGTTGAGCAATAGAACCCCATATGACAAATCTGCATGGTAAAAAAATATAAATATTTATAATTTCTATAAAATATAAAAAAATTATAGTGAACTGAAAAAAAAACCATTGTAATGTATTTTTTAAAAAACTTGAAAATGCAGATATTTAAGTGCGACAAAAATTTTAACCACATTCATGCATAAACAACAGAAGGTATGCCTTCTTTTTAACAATTATATGCTTGTCTCTATCCATGTATTATGAATTATTTTTAAAATTAATTTACCCTATATTTTACCAAAAATGACATAATTGTAAAATAATTGGTACAAATAATGAAACATTATGCAGTTACACATTAATTTAACATCTTACATTTAATAATGACATTGACCATCTATTCAATTAATATTGAATAAGTATTTCTTCTTCTTCCGTTAGAAAAAACTGCACAACTTACATGTTCTTCTACTACCTATTTATTGTTTCACACATTTTACATTGAAAAAATTTTTTGCAAAAATTTTACAAACAAATTGTTAACATTAACTATATAAACAACAACTTAATATGATGCATTCAATTATGAATTTTGTACTTTATTCATAAAAAAAAATTTCGAATGATTAATAAAGGTTTAAAAAAGATTAAATAAAAGGTATCAACATACTAGATTTAAATATTTACCCACTAAAAAAATCTTAATAACATATTCACATGAAACATATATATCGTTCATACATGTTAATTCGGCAATCACTAATTCTCAAAGTAGAGTGAGCCAAAGGAGCACGTACAACATAGCACGAGATTATCATGAACGATTTGGTAATCCGAGATTTCAATTGCTACCACCACAGATGTGCTCCTATTGTGAAGCCAAATTGTTTTATGGGGAAACATCTAAACTGCGTTGTTCAAGTGGAAAGATCATCTTATCACCTATACCATATCCTTCTGAATTATTAATGTTGTTTACATCTCAAACACATGAAAGAAGGCACTTCCGACAACAATTAAGATCCAACTTGAATCACATTTACTCATTCACATCCATAAGTGTAGATCTCGGTGATAATATAAACAGAGGTGGAGGAGTCTATTCGTTCAGAGCTCAAGGTTCCATATATCACAAAATTGGGAATTTACTACTATCCACAAGTATAAGAAGTACATATCTCCAAAATTTTATATGGGATCCTGAGCATGAAATTGATAATAGAATTGTTGAGAATCCAAACCTGCACAGGGATTTGGTAGAAAAAATAAAAAGATTCTTGATGAGTATAATCCATTCGTTAATATTCTTAGACAATTGGGTCAGTGTCAGGATTTGCCGAATTGCAAGCTTATTATCAAGCACCAGCCACCCAATCGTCACTAATACAATATGCCCACAGTGTCTAAAGTATTGGCAATTGGTGTTGGTGGTGAAGAGATGGGTTAAATCAACAATAGGGACATAATTGTTCAAGAAAGTAGTGGACAATTATTTAATATCCCTGATATTGTTGGATATTACGATCCTTTCTACAACCCTTTTCTTTACCCGTTTGGAACATACGGATAGGATGTCAATACCCAAAGTATGAATGAAAGGAAAGTAACTTGCCGTGAATTCTATGCCTACCTATTGCAGATAAATGCGTATATTATTTTTCTTATTCTACAATCTAAAATTTTATTTAAACTAACAATAATAATTTAAAAACATACATAGATTTGACCTCATGATATATCTACTTTACTTAGAGTTGCACATCTTGTACAATAATATGTAGTAGACAATTATGTCAAAATTGAGGCTCACAAACTACGATGGGTATGTGTAAACCATGATACTATCATAGTAGAAATATATCACAGATTGCAGGAAGCAATCCAAGGCGAAGAAATGATGCAGGCTTGCATATTAAATAATTAATACAATGTATTCAAAATATTAATACTAACCATGACGTGCTGTGAAAATTGGCATGAAATAAAAGATAAATTGCTCCCAAGCCAATTTCCTCAAGATCTATTGGATCTTTTATCGTCACCGATCTTCCATGCAAAGTTCAATGAATTCAAGGATGACATAGTACAAAAAAGTGTTATTGGAAAAGTACTAGCTTATGCTTATGTTATTGGGTATCAAAAAAGAGGTTTGCCACATGCTCATACGGTAGTCATATTGGCTGAATGTGATAAGCTAAGAACACTTGATGATCTTGATAGAGTCGTAAGAGTAGAAATACCATCCAAAGAGGATGAGCCTCAATTGTATGCAACTATTCTCAAAAAGCCCATGCATGAAGCATAGTAAATCCAAGACACATTTTCCCCAGTCTTTCTCTTCAAGCACTCGAATATTAGATGATTCATTTCCACTATGTAGAAGGTGCAATATGGCACCAATACAACTTGATAGTGATTCTCAAATTTGGGTTGAATAGTTGGGTCGTCAAGTATAATTCTTGGCTAGTTTTGAAATATGACTGCCATATCAATGTAGAGATTACGAATATTGTAATATATGTGAAATATTTGTACAAATATAATCATCGTATTTAAGGGCCATGATCAAGTAGAGGTTGAGGTACGACCTGGTCCGAATTGTGATAAATACAACAATATGTTGATGGCAGATGGATAATTGCCCCTAAAGTACTATGGAAAATTTTTAAATTTAAAATGAGTCGCATGTATCTATCAGTTATCATATTACAAATTCATCTTCCAGGCATGCAATCTGTATGATTTAGGCCACAACAAAAGCTTGAAGATATTTTGAACGATGAACAAAACTCAAAGACAATGCTTACCAAATTCTTCACAAAGAATCGGGAGTCACAAGTAGTAGATGAATAGGGATTTTAGGTACAAAATACTTACCTGTATAGAGAATTTCTTGGAGAATTTGTTTGATATCAAAATACTAAAATGTGATCTAAAAGAATATCACGTAACAAAGTTATTGGAAGGATTCATATTGTACATCCTTCTAAAGGAAAAAAGATTCTATCTTTGGATCTTGCTTAACCATGTCAAAAGTCCCAAAACATTTGATAAAGATCTATTAACTGTTAATGGAACCACTTGCTAAACTTTTAAAGAAGCAGCAGATAGGCAAGGACCTTTGGAGGGTGATAATTACATTAGACAATGCTTACTTGAGGCAGGTTCAGTACACATGCCTTCTTTATTTAGAAGATTATTTATGTCTATTTTAATTTATTTGAGCCAACTGGAGTGTGTGGTCTTTGGGGTGAATTCTTTTTCTTCATGCTTAAGCATTCAGTTTTATCCCATCAACCGATCAACGTCCCTACCATCAACAGGCTTTTTTATGAATTGCCAAAATTGTTGCACAAGTACAGTAGGGACATAAAAGAATTTGATTTACTTTCAATCCTTGAAGAATGTGACAACATCTCAACTCTTCCAAGAGCCATAAAAAATGAACTCTTAGTCGATATACCTAATGAGGATATTAGATCAATAGAATATTTGAAATCTGACTAGAATAATGCATTTCAATTGGTTACTTCAACCATTGAATGGAAGGAGAAAAATACTATTCTTCATAGATGGCCCTGGAAGAACAAGTAAAACATTCTTATACATTGCCTTTTTGGCATACCTAAGGAAAAGAGGTCAATTTGTCATTGCCATAGCAACGTCAGGAATTGTAGCAACCCTTTTACCTGGTGGAAGAACTACACACTCAAGATTTAAAATACCTCTTAATCTTGGTACTACAAGTATGTGTGGGATAAGTAAACAGTGCAATCATACCGAGTTATTGAGGCGTACTACTGCTATAATATGGAATGAAGTGCCAATGAGTAAACAGTATCCATTTGAAGCTTTAGACAAGACATTAAGGGACATTTTAGACTCTCATTTACATTTTTGGAGAAAAAATTGTTATTTTAGGAGGTGGATTCAGACAAGTTCTACCAGTGGTGAAGAAAGGATCTCGAGGTCAATAAATTTCTGCGAGCATGGAAAAATTTTAATTTTGGAATGATGTTCAGTTCTTCAAATTAAAGCAAAATATGAGAAGAGTGAATGATCCACAATCTCTTCTTTGAGTTTTTGTTGAATGTTGGTAATGGTATAGAGCCTACTATCAATGGGGATTTCATAAAGTTACTTTCACAATTGGTGCCTCCTTGGGAAAATGATAGTTCAACTTTTGAATTAGTTGATTCAGTATTTCCAAATATGGCTAAGCATGAAAATGAACCAACTTTTACGGTTGGAAGAAGAGTTATCCAAAAAATATTGATTTTGATAATATCACTCAAATGGTTATACACTCTTTTAGTGGAGAAGAAGTCAAATATACATATTGGGATTCGGTTGATGGTGATAACCATAACCTCTATCAGCAGGAGTTCTTAAATTCCCTTTACCCAAGCGGTATGCCTTCACATAAGTTAGTGTTGAAACGTGGATGCCCAATAATGCTTCTGAGAAATCTTAATCCTAAATTGGGTCTTTGCAGTGGAACATGGATAATATGCTAATAATTGAGAACAACGTTCATAGATGCTGTGGTTGTAACTGGTCATTGTGCAGGTACAAAAGTTTTTTTAATTTTTTATACCGAATAGCACTAAATTATATAGAAGATAGCGGGCTTCCATTTGTATTAAAAAGGAAACAATTTTCAATTAGTTTAAGTTTTGCACTAACAATTAACAAAGCTGCGGGACAAATATTCCAAATGTCAGAATTTTCCTCCACAATCATGTCTTTAGCTATGGTCAGCTATATGTAGCCCTTTTTAGATGCGTGTCTCAAAGTACTACAAAGGTTTTGGTCAAGAACGGAAAAATAGAAAGGAAAAATGGAGTATACACAGAATATTGTGTATTTCTTTTACCCGAAACAATAAAATATATTTTACAAGTAAATTTAAGAATCTATATTTTCTTTCATTAATTCTTATCATAGAAATATTCTATCTGCATACATATCTTGAGTTTGAAATTATTTCATTTTATTAAAATATATTAATTTTATAATAGCTCTTATGTTTGTTTTGTATAATAGGAACTACAAAATTTGCAAAAATTCCAATAAATGAAGATAGTATACATCTAATTACTTGAAGAAACAAATGGATGCATGGTATTCTTGGAAGGAGAAAAATAACTAAGATCATAATCTTATAAAGGTTAGTTATAACTTCTCAAATTCACAAAATAACAAATACGTGACAAAAAATAATAATACATTTTGTATAGTTTAAAAAATTTCACTTACTAACACATCATACATTTGAAAAAATGGGGAAAAAAGATGCAGATACTGAGTCTATATTGGGAAACTATTGTTGGTGTCAATGGTCCAGATTTAGGATGAATAATACTAAGAGTATTGAGATATCAAAAGTGGCACAAGTAAACTACTCACATCTTAAAAAACAAAGTATACTAATTTACTAATTCTAATGCTTTGGTTATTCAATAGGTCAAAAGGAACTGGTTGGATAGAACGATGGGAATTAACAGAGGTATGTATCATAAAATCTAAAATCTCAACTAAATTTTTAGATAACATCGCAACATTATAAACTCTATTTTTGTTGTTTATGCAAAGAGGGGTTAATATTTAGAGAAAGAATTTGAATGAGTCAGAATTATTTCAGTACGAATCCCATTTATGCTTAAGACATTATCAAAACATATTATACTATCTATTTCATAATATTAAGGAGTGACACTATTTTCTATATCATTCACTACAGGAAATATATGTGGAAAGCAAATCACTTTGACATACAGATGGTACACTATATTCCACAATAAATATCTATTTATAAAATATGTTTATTACTAATTCTGTATATTTTGGATTAAAGTATTGCAAGGAACGTCAAAAACAATGATGGGAAGATGTGAAAAAAATATAAAAATGATTGTAAAGTTGCTATAAGGTAATTTTCATAAATTGCACAACTATGAATTACATCATCTTTACTTATATGGGTACTACTTACAACAACTTTATTATTTTGTTCACCATATATATTAGGTTTATAGTTACAGTATCTTGCAAGCCTTTATTTGAAGAAGAAGAACCAATCACTTCATCAATGGTCAAGCAGGTTGATAAAGTAATAAATGTGTAGTCACTTCATCAATAGTGTGCTAAATGAAGATACTATAAAACATTGTTCAAATATAATCTGCATCATTGCATTTACCAATCATTGTCATAATATATAATATAGCTTTCCAAAACATTTATGTGTAATATATAACCGCTTTAATGTTAAAAGTGGTACCACATACAATAATTACATTAAATGTTAATAGATAAACAAATAATTATGATTTTTTAGGATAATATGATTTTGGACGAGTTACACACACATTGAGGGTGCCTCGATTGCTAGTTCCAATTAATATGAGAGACCTCAAATAAGATCCACCGTCTTCTAAAGTCTGTGGGAGAAAACCTAAAAAACTGACTTCTAAAGTTTGACGAATTGTGCCTGAACATGCAATTGCCATAAAGAACAGGAAGCTGCATTAGCTGTTAAGTGGAAGAGATTGATATTATATGCTTAGATAATAAAATATTTTCAATATTTAATTATCTTCTATTTAGGACAACGTTATTCCTAACCAGGCATTAGGGTGTTTGTTTCTTTTTCCATTTCTGGTAACATGCAGATCTATAAGAGATCTTTCTTAAAACAACATGTTAGTACATATTATTGTTATCCTTTTGTTACATGCAATCCAGGTACCCTCATTAGGATTTTTAGTAAAATAGTTATTCGGGGCTCTCGTCAGTGTCGTTTTTTGTAGTTCCTCAACAAATTAAATGTTGAAAAAAAAGTTGAGATATTATTTGTATTCTTTATATAAATATAATTATTTGTTATACAAAAAAATATTAAATATATAAATACTTATTCGATAAAGATGAATTTGATCAATACGAAGCAATTGATATAGTTGTTGGATTCAACCCTTTGTCTTTAATGTGTAATTGCCCGTCAATTGGTACAAACAGATTCTATGCAATTGCCTCTCAAGATTTTAACAGCTTCACCCTTATAAGTTGCACTACTTAACAAATTCTACGAACTTGTGGAATATAGTCAATTTTCTCGCTACAAAACAAGACTTTTCTTAGAGCTTTAGAGTAAGAATAGAAGATCAAGAAAGAAGGAAGAATGAGAAGAAAACTCTTGAACTTGAATGTGTATGTTTTCAACTCCTTTACAAAACACGTATTTATAGGAAGATGGAAATAATGAATAGACACAATATTAATATATGAATGAACATTCATTGTTCATGAATACACATTATTCATTGTTCATGAATAAAATACAACATTAACTATAGATGAATGAATCTTCAAAATTCATGAACGTACAAAATTAATGAACACATCATTAATTACCTATGAATGTAAATCTAGAATTCGTGAATGTATAAAATTAATGAACACATCATTAATTATCTGTGTATGTAAATCTTCAATTCATGAATGCATATAATTCATGAATACAATATTAATTACACATAGATGAATGATCATCCAATTAATGTTATATATAGTTCATGAAAACAAAATAGTTCAGTGAACAAATTAATGTTATTCATGTTTATTACTTTTGACCATTATTGATATCTTATTTATGTACTGGAAAGTAACTGATCAGAGAGGGACTAAACTAGTAAACAAATTACCATTCAATGGTTAATGAGAACAATTTTTCATTCACCAATTCCAATAATCTCCATATAAATGGAAATTTTTTGACCAATATGATGACTCAAAGAATTCATAGAGAGAATTGAACTAAAAGTCACTATATTAGGAGAGGTAGCTTTTGGCTTTGAACCTTTCCTAGTGAAATATTATCGGATTTACATAGCTAATTAGTGAACATGATGTCTTGAACTATTTAGCCTTTTATGTAAATCAAGACAATAGTGCTCACATAGTTCTCTTTTGAAATATTGTGTTAGTTCTCACGGTTGTGTTTATTTTGGCCCTGAACAAATTTCGGTTTCATCAATGCTTTAGAGAATCAATGCATTTTTTAAATTCTCAAAGATACAGCCATATGTCTCATTCACATAGGTAATCCGTCATTAAGAGTATGTTGCGTATACCCCACTTTGAAAATCAAATTATGAGAATCACTAAGAGCTCACCTCACCTTTATCTTGCTACAACTAGCACTCCTGCCATCATCGGAATAGGTAGAAAACAAATTTCCTCTAGTGCTACTAAGAGTGCAATATAACTTAATTGTCCCTTTGAATCTAGATCTTAGGATCTTTGGTCAACGAGGTAAGGTTACCATCACAAGTTCAGAAAACTCTTTTATCTTCTTACAAGCTTTAAGCACATTGCTCTTGATGACTTATATACAAGCTCTCTTGTTAAATCTTTGATTAGTGGATCCGCTATATTTTCTTTTGACTTTGTATAGTAAATGGAAATAATTTCGTTCGAGAATAAGTGTTTAATGGTATTATGTCTATGATGTATATGTCTAGACTTACTATTATATATACTACTTTGTGCCTTTGAAATCGTTGACTGACTATCACAGCGGACACAAATAGCCAGCGTTAGTTTTGGCCAATATGGAATATCCTCTACGAAATTCATAAGCTCTCATTCAGCTTCTCCTACTTTATCAAGAGGAATAGACTCTAATTCTGTTGTGGATCTTGTGATATACGTTTGCTTAGAGGATTTTCAAGATATGGCTCCACCACCAAGTGTAAAGACATATCCACTTGTAGATTTCGAGTCTTTACTATTGGATATCTAATTTGCATTACTATAGCCCTCCAGTACTGATGGGTATTCAATATAGAGAAGGCCCTAGTCTAAGGGGTGCCTCAAATACTTGAGAACCCTTTTGATAGCTTTCCAACGATCCTTACTAGAATTATTAGTAAACCTACTTAGTTTACTAATAGAGTATGCTATATTTAGTCTTGTGCAGTTCATAACTTACATCAAGCTACCAACGATTAGTGTATTCCTTTTCCATTATTTTTGGACAGATGTAACTAAAGTC
The DNA here is from genome assembly GCA_025175665.1 of Cinchona pubescens. Classification (NCBI taxonomy): domain Eukaryota; kingdom Viridiplantae; phylum Streptophyta; class Magnoliopsida; order Gentianales; family Rubiaceae; genus Cinchona; species Cinchona pubescens. The sequence continues at coordinate 628,291 of JANKKI010000179.1, forward strand.
CATTAGTGTTTTAACAATGCTACTATCACTATTAGAAAATTTGTTAAGAATTTTCTCAACATAATGAGATTAAGAAACTATCAATACTCCTGTCAGATATTCTAAAAATTTAAATTCCCAGTATGACATCTGCAGCAACCAACTCTTTTATGTCAAATCTTTTAGTTAACATGATTTTATAGAATTGATCAAGTACTCATTGCTGCCAAAAATTAGCAAATTGTCTACGTATAGACATACAATGGTATAACTCTTATCAGTGATCTTTACATAGACACACTTATCAGCCTTGTTGATTTTGAATTCATTTGACAAACTAACTTTTTCAAATATCTCATAACATTATTTAGGAGGTTGTTTCAATCTATATTATGACTTAACAAGTTTACGCACTTTATTTTCTTTCCCTTTAACAATAAATCCCTCGAGTTATTGCATGTAAACCTGTTTATCATGGTCACCATTTAGAAAAACTGTCTTCACATCCATTTGATGTATTTCCAACTTATTAATAGTAGAAATTGTTATGAATGTTCGTATGGATGTTATTCTTTACACAGGTGTATCAAAATAATCCACACCTTCTTGTTGCTTGTAGACCTTTAACAACGAGCTTTGTTTTGTATTTGTCAATAGTTCCACAAGTTTTCATCTTCTTTTTGAAGATCTATTCAGAACCTAATGGTTTACTTCTAAGAGGAAGGTCCACTAGTTCTCATGTATGATTTTGCATGGTGGACTCTATTTCACTAATGACTACTTCTTTCCAGTAAGAAGTTTCTGGGCAAGACAGAGCCTTAGTGAAACTTTGAGATTCATTTTCTAATAAGTAAATTAGAAAATTAAGGCCAATCAATTTCGTAGTTTTAGCCCTCTTGCTCCTTTTTAGTTCAAAATCAACTTTTGATTGTTGATTTCCACTTGAGCTTGCCTCGTTCACTCTTTGGAGTGAATAAATTTATTGTGCCTCTTTAAAAGGAAATACATTATCAGAAAATGTAGCGTTCCTTGATTCCATAATTTTATTAGGATGAATATCCTCAATACTGGATTTATGCAGAAGAAAGCGATATGCATTGCTATTATATGCATATCAAATGAATATTCACAGTCTACTATTCTAGATCCTATCTTGACTTTTTTAGGATTCCGGATTGTAACTTTTGCAAAACATCCCCACACTTTGAAATATTTGAAAGATGGTCTCCTTCCTTTCCATAATTCATGTGGTGTCTTTTCTAACATCTTGGGAGGGAATTTGTTCGGTATATAGTTGGTAGTTAGAATTTCCTTCTCTCACAAGTTCGGAGGTGCTCCCGAACTTATTAACATGGCATTCATAATTTCTTTTAGAGTTTGGTTCTTATGCTCAACAATGCCATTTTATTCATGTGAATAAAGAGGAGTAGTTTGCTGGATAATACCGTGTTGGGAACAAAATTCACCAAATGGTACCTTATATTCTCAACCTCTATCACTTTTAATCACCTTTATCTTTTTACCAAGTTAATTTTCAACTTCAATCTTGTAATGTTTAAACATTTCAAGAGTCTCATCCTTGCTTTTAATTAAATAAGTATAACAATACCTTGTGAAATCATCTATAAAACTTTAAGTAATATAATACTTTTTACTACTTTTAGTTTCCACATATTTTAAATCACCAATATTTGAGTGAATTAAATCTAAAAGTTCACTACTTCTTTTAATCAAATGAAAATAAGTCTTTGTGATTTTTTCACACTTATGGTTTTTTATCAAAAACTATATGTGGTAATAAATGTTGATTTATTAACCTTTGTATAGAATTATTATTCACATGCCCAAGTTTGCCATGCCACATATCACAAGACTCAAGTAAGTAAGAAGAACATGCAATATTATTATTATTCTCATCTTTGGTGTAGTCATTATATTTAACTTAAAGAGGCCATCACAAAGATACCCTTTTTTACAAACATACCATTCTTAGTAAGTACAAATTTGTCACTTTCAAAGACTAATTTGAAACCATTTTTGCTCAACAATGAGCCAGACACTAAATTCTTTCTAATCTTAGCAACATGAAATACATTGTTGAGGGTAAAAAACTTTCCAAAAGTTATTTTCTAAATGACCCTCTTTCCAATGCTAAGTATCATGGAGGTAGATGCATTTCCCATAAACAAATGTTCACCATCCACCAATGGAAAACATGCTCTTCTCTGTATAAATATGTCTTGTGGCACCAATATCAACCTACCATTGTTCAGGGTTTCTTACCAAGTTGACTTTAGAAACAACTGCACACAAGTTCATTTCTTAAACATCATTTGAGAGGTCATCAACCTCAGTATGGACAACATTTCCTTTCTTGAATTTTACATGTTTAATGTTTAGATATATTTTTGCAATCCATGGCTAGATGCCCAACCTTGTTGCAAGAATATCATTTGCCTTTGAACTTCTTGGCAATGCCTTTTCCCTTTACAACAAGCTTTTCTTATGGTTCTTTTTGTGAGATTTCTTCGCTTGTTCAACCATATTTGCTTTTGCATCAAAAGATGAAGGGCATGCTTTCATTTTGGATATTTTGTTGTCCTCTTCTATTCTTAACCTTAAAATAAATCTTCAATACTCATCACTCCTTATGTTTATGCTTAACGTAATTCTTAAAATCCTTCCAAGATGGTAATTTTTCAACAATTTCTGCCATATGGAAAGATTGAATAAGAATTGTATGTTCGGCATGAATATTATGTAAGATGAATTGAAATTCTTCAACTTGGCTTACAAAAACTTTTGAATCAATCATTTTAAAGTCAAGGAATTTGTTGGCTATGAAATTTTCAAAATAGCATCTTTAGCCTTGTACCTTCGATCAAAAGTTTCCCATAATACCTTAGCACTAGGAATACACCTATGTACATTGTAAAGTGTATTGTCCAAATCATTCAAAATATAGTTCTTGTACATGAAATTACTATATTTCCATGCATCCACAACAGCCACAATAACGGGATCGAATTCCTCCCCCGAGAGTTTAGGTGCATCCTTAGTCAAGAATTTAGCCAAGTTTAAGGTAGTCAGATAGAACATCTTTTGTTATCACCATTTGAAGTTTAACCCATTGAACTTCTCAGGTTTATGCTCACTATGCACCACAGAAGATGTTGATGGAATCCTCACCTCATAATAGGTAGGTGCTTAAGTATTTATAGTAGTTTCCACAATAATATAAAATCAATATATAACAAATAAATATTGGTTACTAATAGAATTTTATCATGAGTATTAGAGATAAATAATCACTAATGTTTTTAAGTAATAAAAAAATTGGTTAAAATATGCAAATAACAAAACAAAGAAAACAAATAATAGAGTTACGCCTTAAGAATGTAACATTGAGATATTATTTGTAATATTTGTTTAAATATAATTATTTTATGTACAACAAAACATTAAACATATAAATACTTACTTGATGAAGATGAATTTGATCAACGTGAACCAATTGATATAGTAATTTCAAAGAATTCAATCCTTTGTCCTTAATACGTAATTGCCCGTCACTTGATACCAACAGATTCTTTATAATTGCCTTCCAAGATTATAATAACTCTACCCTTATAAGTTGCACTACTTAACAAGATAATCTATGAATTTCTAGAATATACTCCACTATCTTTCTACAAAACAAGACTCTTGGAGCTCTGAAATAGGAATAGAAGATTAATAAAGAAGGAAGAATGAGAAAAAGACTCCTAAACTTGAATGTGTATGTTTTCAACTCTTTTACAACACATCTATTTATGAGATTTTTAGATCCAATGAATAGATACAACATTAATATATGAATAGACATTCATTGTTCATGAGTATACATTATTCTTGGCTACAACATTAGCGAAATGTGAATGAATCTTCATAATTCATGAATATACAAAATTAATGAACACATCATTTATTATCTATATATGTAAATCCACAATTTATGAATGTATGTAATTCGTGAATACAACATTAATTACACATAGATGAATGATCATCCGATTAATGTTCTATATAGTACGTGAATACAAATAGTTTATTGAAAAAATTAATGTCATTCATGTTTATTATTTTTGAGTTAATATCTTATTCATGTTCTAGAAAGCTGTATATAGCTATTAGAAGGGAACTAAATTGGTAAATAAATCAGCATTCAATGGTAGAACAATTTTAAATTCACTAATTCCACCAATAAAATTATAAGACATTTTTTTATAGTAGTCCCTATGGACTAATTTCATTTTGCACCTTCAACTTATACTCGATTTTCGCTTTATACCTCCCAATTTCAAACTTGGATATGTTGCACCCACACCTTTGAAATCTATCTAACTTCAGTCCAACTTTTAGCACCATCATCAAAATTAACTGAATCTTATCGTGTATACAAAAAAATTAGTAGGATGTATAATAATGTTTCCACAATATTTTGGGTGCACAAGCAAAGATTCTTTTAAATTTGGTGACGCATTAAAAATTGGACTTAAGGGTTGGCAGTGTAAAGTATCCAAAACTAAATTTCGGTATAAATTGAAGAGTACAAAATGGATTGACGGGTAATTTTTAATTTTCAAATTAGTAATAGAGAATCCATCTTACAAGATGAATTAAAAACTTGTGTTTCGAAGTTGTTAATTTTTCCACTGGACGACCTACTGCAGCTCTCAACGAAATTTTACTCGGAATGATGATCTAGGCCTGCTTTTAATTAATTTTTTGTCCTAATTTGCATGATGCTAAAGTGGTCGTTGGATAATTGTGGAGAGTAGGGATGCTCATGGTGCACATGGCTCTACATCAATTGGAAACTCTTAAAAACTTTGTGCATGATTCTTCTAACAGGTGCATTGCTCGAAATCTATGTTAAAATTAGAAAAAATGACCTTAATAGTCCCTCATATTTCACATTTGTACTTTTTTTGTCCTTAACATTCAAAATGATGTATTTTAGTCCCTCACAAATGCAAAACGTACCATTTTGCTCCGTCGACACAAATATGGGCATATTTTGGCCTGAAATACTCATATGCGTATCGAATATAACATATTTCAGGGAAAAATTTGACAATACATAATTTTAAATGCTAAATTGTCCCAGAAAAGAAGAGGATTAGGATTGCAAGAGTAGGGCTGGTGGAGAAAAAGTGACGAGGGGAGGGAATAGAAGTGGTGATGGTAGGTGAGAATTTTGGGGTGGTGGTGGAGAAGGTTTTAAGTAGTGTTGTTTAAAATTTAAAATTTGTGTGTTGTCAATTTTGATCATGAAAAATGTAACATTCAATATGCATGTGAGTATTTCAGGCCAAAATATGCCTATAATTGTGTCGAGGGGCCAAAATGGTGCGTTTTGCATTTGTGAGGGGTTAAAATGCATCATTTTGAATGTGAGGGGCTAAAAAAGTACAAAAGTGAAATGTGAAGGACTATTAAGGTCGTTTTCCCTTAAAATTACCGGCAAATTACACTTATACACCTTGTGGCAGAAAAACTTTATTATAAGAAGGTCCTACCCAAGTGACATGCCAAGTGGTATCCTCAAACCAATGAGATTCTAGCATTTTAAATAGTGGCCTACCAATTCATTTTATTTTTATGCCCACCACTTTAAATAGTGGAATCTCATTAGTTTGGAAATACCACTGGAGATGCCATTTGGTAGGACATTCCTATAATAAAGTTTCTCCCGTGTGATATGACCGTTTTTCTTATCACCCGCTTATGCTTTAGAAACCTATAGAAAACCCCTTTTACTTTTGACTAAAGTGGCCTATGGACAGAAAAGACCCCAACTAATAGAATCATTTAAATTGATAAAAATACCCTTCTATTCTTAATTGACTAAACCACCATTGATGTTAGTCACAGCCACTAGTGGCTACTATACTCTGACAAATGTGTTTGACAAAAATCATACTCAAAGTTTCAGTTTTCCACGTAGAACACAAATGTAATTTTTAGAACATTTAAATCAAAACCCAAAATCTCTAGATCTATAGTTAAAACACCATATTTATACAAATTTTCTAGATCTATGCCAAAATCTCCATGGAGGGAGATGGATGAAGGGTAGGGGCAGCGGGGTTCGAGAAGCGGGAAAGTTGGAGGAGGTCGCGAGTTTGTATGGAAAAAGACTGAGATGGGGCTGGTAAAGGTGGAAAGGAAGGGGATGCGTGGCAACGGGTAAGTGATGGGAGGGGAAGGGATAGCAAATCCGTATGGAGATGGGTGGTGGTTAGGGAAGGGAGGTTGAGGAAAGAGGAGGGAGTCAGAGAAATGGATTGCAGCTGGGAAGTAACGGGAGCAGAAGGGGTGGGAGATCTAGATGGATAGGAAGTAGCGTTGGAGAGGGAAAGCAGAGAGATAGAACGGAGTATGGAAGAAGGTTGAGGGAGGAAGAGGTAGGTGGAGAATGTGGGGGTGGTTTGGAAAAGGTGTGGCGATGGAGAAGGAGGAGGAGGAGTAGAGGTGTAGGTGGAGGCAAAGGCGGAAAGAGAGAGGTGGAGGGGGATTGACTTTTTTTCCTGACATTTTTATTTCTTTTTTATTTAAAAAAAAAAATCAGAATATGAGTTTTTTATTTGCAAAGATCAGGTATTTGTTTTGATATTTTCTTTTTCATTTTTCAAAAAGGTAAGTAAGGGTAAATTACAATCCAGGAAGATCATTTTAATACTTTTATAGAAGTATAAAAATTTTCAAATAATGCACAATATAAAGCGCGTGTTAAGTTAATGTCCTTTACAAACTAAATATTTTGTCTACTGGCCTCTTATACTGAAAGCATAGGGGTTATTTATTTGTTTTTAAAGTATAAGGGGGTGAGATGGAAAATGATTAAACCATATGGGGTGTAAGTAGAATTTACCCTAAAATTAATAACCATCCATTAACATAAAAGGTTTAAATTCACTATTTACTACATTGTGTTCTGAATTAATTTTTTTGGATCACTTTGCCCCCTAAAATTTTTGTTTCTTGACACTTCACACAAATTTTGATGTAAACTAGAAATATAATGAAATATTTGCGACTTTTATGCACGTGTTGTTAGGGATATTCAAAAGTCAATCAGATCAAACTACCGAGTCAAATCAAGTCAAAAAAATATTTGACATGACTTGTTCGACTTTCAACTCGTCTTTAAATTAATCAACTCCTCAACTTGACTTTCACTCCAGCTTCAAAGTAAATCTACCGATCGAATAAGTCAAAAAAAGGAATACTACATATTATTAATAATATCTAAAACATACATATAATATATTAATATAGGTGCATAACACATATATAATAATTCACACATTTATTTCAATGAGTTATCACATAAATATATGAAAAAGATATTTTAAAATAATTAAAAAGTGATTTATTTGCTTAAAGATATGTATAACACAAGGAATTAAAACCACTTTTATAAAAAAAAATGAAAATATAAAAATGTAAAACTGATGGCTTCGTATGAACAACTATTATTTCGAATATAGAGTAATACTATACCAACTTTTGAAATGTGACTTATGTGAGATAAAAAGGAAATTGAAAAACGTGTTATGAAATAATTATAAAATATAATTTGGTGAATAATGAATGTTGAAATTGTCCAAACAGAGCCATGTTTGACTTAATTTCTAATTTCTAGTATGTTATGTTTTTAGATTTGTGAAATCAACGTACTGAAATTTGAAATTATGGATTCTAAGATGAAATTTGTACTACCTTCATCCCATTGAAGTTGTCACTATTTTAATTTTTTAATCAACACATTAAGTTTTATAGCTTAATTTTATATTGATTTCTTTAACATTTTTAAAATTTAAAATTTTATCTATTAATATTTGATATAAATTTTACTTTTTTGGATAAATTCATTAAAAATTGAACAAAGTTATATAAATTATTGATTATAAAATTACTTTGTTTGACTAAAAAGGTCAAAATGCGACAAAAAAATGGGATGGATGGAGTATTAGATATGATATAGATATTTTTTCGATTTATTCGACTTACCGACTGAATAAGTCAGATTTAAATGTATTGACTTTCTTTGATTTTGAGCTTATAGAACTTGATTTTGATTTTAAAATATTCATATCAAAGCCAAATAAATCAATGAGTCATTTACTGACCAACGAACACTCCTACGGATCGTCAGTGTAGTGTCAAGGAAGGAGAACTTAAGTTAAGTGTGTATTAGTCTTCTCCGTTGCTGCACCATCATTCTGTTCCCCTATCACCTACATTCTCTTGAATGTCTCTTTTTCTTTGTGGGCCATTGACTCGATTGTGTCCAATTATTTATTTGTAATGCCTGGACGTTGATGCTTCTCCTTTCTTGCTTAACTTTTTTGGTTTAGTTGGGTTTGTAATAGGATTTTAGTTCTCACAAGGTTGCATAGAACTCCAAAATAATCCAATACTAATCTAACTTCCATCAAAATTGGGCTAAAGTGTCAACAAACAAAAATTTTAAGAGGCAAGGTGAGCAAAAAATTAATTCAAGGTGCAATGTAGTAAATGGGGACAAGTTTAAGAGGTCAAAGTAGATTTAATCCATGTAAAAAACCAGCTGCAAATTTGTCTCTTATATTCCATCACATTATTATTTCAATATACTAATTTCATGTTAATTAACATGTAGATATAAAGAGGGAGTAGCAAGTTTTACTATAGCATTTTTGGTTGTCTCTATTTCACGTGGTCTTCACGTGAGATTTTCCAGGCTCTTTTGTAATTTTAAGGACTTTTGAGCCCTTTTATGTTCCAGCTATGGGAATCAAAATTGCATATTTAATATTCCATTTCACTTCCCAAAACACAGTCACAACTTTCTCTCCCATCTTCTCAGACTGTTATCTACTACCCCCATCTCTCTCACACACACAATGCCTTCACCTTCACCCACCAAAACCCTAGATCTGCTTCCTCTATCAGTCATTGTCATCGCGATCGCCACCACCATCTGGTCCATTTGACGGTCTCTCTCTCTCTCTCTCTTGAGTAGATCGATTTTGGATTATCAGAGTTTCTTAGGGTTTGATTCATTCTTCTCTTTCCTTTTTATTTTCAGGATTTTTTTTCTTAAATTTCCTTCTTCATATTGTTTCTTGCTTTTATGCAAATGTCTTTTTGTATTAGAGCTTCATATTATTACAAGGTAAAATTCTATTTTTTTATCAATTTTTTCTTTGATTGTAAATCTTTCTTTTTTTTCACATTTTTTGTGCGTTTATTTTTCCCTTTTAGTTTCAAAAGTTTTTCCTTTCTTTTTGAGGTACAAGGAGAATATGCTATTAGATTTCCAAGGCTCCTTCAAGGTAAGGCATTTTCTTTTTGTTATGCATAAATCATTATTATTCGTAGATTCTTCATTTATACTATTTTTCAATTTTCCCTTGGTTGAAGGTGAAAGAATTATTACCTATGTATTTACTGTTAAAATTTCTTATCTTTTTAGAACAAATAAATAATTATTTTTATGCAAAATTTCCCACAAAAGTGAAAAAAAATGAAGTTGGTTAATATATGAAAAGATTCTTTTATTTGTAGCTCTCCCACTAAAGGTAAGGAATTTGTTCCTCACATCGGTGAAGTAGGGTCACAAATTAAAGTTTGGGTATCTTTGAATTGCCTACATAATATTATTGGTATTCATGACAATAAAATCTTAATCTATTGCGCATGTGAATGGCTTCCTTCTCTCTATTCAAATTTTGGATTTAAGATCCTTTTTCTATTCTATATATGTATGCTTAACTTATTCCTTCAATTAAGTGCAGACCTTTAATTAGGATTTATTGTAAAGAACTTTGTTTTAAATGGTTCTGTTTATATATAGACTAGCATATTTGATTATTTTTCGTGCAAAAGTTAAGTTATGGTGCCTAAACAAAATTTTCGATGCTTAAGAAATATATTTTACTTGATTAATATGTGCTTGTGCTTTGAATCCTGTGAACTATTATATGCCAATTATTGCCTTATAGAACAGTCTCAAGGTTGACTAGAAGTACAGACATAATGTTTGCTATTATCAAAATTGAGAAAGCAGAATGATCTTTAACATTGATTTGCACAAAATGGCTTAGCTTGCTTATTATGCAAAGGAGCATGTCATTGGTTTCCCTTTTTATTATGTTGCAGGAAAATATTGACATTTTTTTTTTTTGCATCCTAGTCAACAACAAAGAGTGCACCTTTTTTTTAATCTCCTGCCTTTCAATATTTAGATTTGGACTTTGATTTTTGAAAGTATTTTAACATTATTTTTGTTTTAAGAGTTTTGAGTATTTTTAGATATTTTTAGTTTATCCACAATATTTTTTTTGTTTAAAATCTTGATCTTTATTCAATTCTAGAATGCTACTTAGGAGTCAGTGCCATATATTATGTGTTTAGGGCAATTGTTAGTTTTATGATTTTCAATTTTGCAATACTATTGTTCCTCCTAATTTTTCAAATTTATTATTATTATTATTATTATTGCATTATAAAGATGCTACTTTCGTGGATGTTGTATAGAAGTTCGAGAGACACAGTGAACTTATTGCCAGAAAATCAATAAATATTACACCCAAACCTCCCTGATTGAATTCATGTTTCCATTGCAAATAGATTGATTATAGAGTCCTTAAATTGTCACTGTACTGTAATGGCTTTTTCATTCATTTTCTAGTATTGTTTTTCTATTTTTTCGGTAACCATTCACTAATCCAAATTTTGGTATTATTTTTTAATACTTGTTTTTGTTAGATTATTTAAAAGTTTGTCTTTGATATGGGGGGACAACTGTAAGACTGTATCGTGAAATACTTTTCTTCTTCAGTTTTGTCATTTTGGTTGAGATTCTCATAAGTACTACTTTCATTCTTTTGGTTTTGTGGATAGAGTGAAAGATTGAACTTTGTTGAATATCTGCTAGACTTCGGCCATGTTTTCTTGGGGCTACTTCAGCCATGTTGTGAAGATGAGATCGGAATGTCTTTCTAATACATTTTTTTTTTAATTTTTTGTGGTTTTTTAGAAAAATTTTTCTATGAGTTTCTGGTTTATATATTTTTGTTGTTGCAGGAGAATATAACTTCTTTAAAGGTAAATTTCTCTTAGTTCTATACAATATTTTTCTTTCTTTTCATGCATAACTTTCTTTTTTTTTCTTGCGATATTTTTACCAGGATTGTCCCTATTTCGAGGTTAAAAGGGTGAAAATCCATATAACACATTTGACAAATCTCCTGCTTCTATATTGGATAGAAAATAAAAAGAAAAATGTCTATAGAGTTGTTGTCTTCACGTGGTCATTCTTGTGTTGATTTTTCTTGGTTATGATTTTACCCTTCTGATTAGTTGAACTTATAGCTTCCCGACCTTTTAGCATAGTAGTCATTTAGTGCATTGTAAATTGGTTTCTCCTTATATTAAGTCTCATTTAGTTGGACTTACTATCCCTTGCTTTCTTGATTTGTTATCAAGATGATTAGGATAGATCATATATTTGTGAAAACTAAGTAGATTTTTTTCCCTTTTTCTACTTTGGCGGTTAATTTCCTATTTCTTTTGGCTAAATATAAACTAAAATATCTTTATTTCTCTTTTTTTGTTTCAATGAGGTTAAGGGTGCAGCTGAAATATTTCTCAAGTTTTGCAAAAGGCATTCATGGGGAAAAATTTGTTGAAGAGAAAAATATATTTCAGATCCAATCCATGGAAGAAATGGTCAAGCTTTTGGGTGTTTTATTTTAGCCACTCAAATCGAGGAATATCTACTTAGGTAAGAGTCTCTACAAATATCTTCTTAGAACACTTTTACTTTCATTGGAAATATTTACATTGTTGTAATTGTGTGTTTTTATTTATCACTTAATATTAGCAGAGAAATAAATTCAATAATCTCCATGTTTAAGATGTGTAAACGTACGAGCAAAATGATAAAATTCCATGCCATAGGATCATTAAGCACATGATTCCTTCTATAAAGGAGACAGACTCACAAACACACTCACTCACTAACTCATTATGATAGCAAGTTCTATCCATTATATTCTATGTTTGAAAGGGAGTTTGATTTTAACTGATTTAATTTTTTGATGAAAAGAAACTATAAAACAGGTAAAATGTTTTTATTTGGCATTTAGCACTGATGATTCTATTTATGATTTATGTGGCCCTTCTGACGTGGAAGAAACTACCGCAAATATGGCTGGATAGAATGATGTGCCTTTTAGTAATTAGACTTGTCTCTTTCTTAGGACCCAAATAACTTTGCCATTTTAATTAGAATGTTTTTGGATTTTTTGTTCTATTACTATGGTGAGAATTAGGAAAGATGTGCATGTGGAGCACATGACTTGGTTGCAAATTGGAACATCTTTTTTCCGTTAAATTTATTTGTGAGCTTGAGCTATGATCCTCAGGTTAAAGAAATGTTACTAATACTCTACTTTCTCCATTCCTCTTCCATGGATCCCTTTAAAAAATTTTCAACACTAAAATTAATGTTTTATTGATCTTTTTCGAATCTTCTCCTATAGTAGACCTATTTGTATTCAGAGTATGCTTTTCCCTGATAAAGCATTCTTTATTATTCAGTAAATTTCATATGTTTGTGGGAGGGTTTTTTAGGTAGTTTGATGATTGGGATTACTTCTTACTTTGAGCAATGAATAAGGCACTGAACTATGCAACATTGATTAATGAACTCTACAGTTTTATTCTTTAAGAATATGTTTTTGGGTTATGATAGATTTAACCAGATCCTATTTAGAAAAAGGCAAAGGAGATAGGTTTGGATGTGATTTAAACTTAATTTTTTCTGAAATGGACATGAACCGCAAAATATTTGGTTAATTGTGATCTTTTCCTTTTCTTTGTTATTTTTTTAAAGATGTTTTTCCCTTTACTTTTGTAGTACTACTTTGATGGGTAGATGATTTGGTTAAGTTTATTAACCTGGTGACTGAAATAAGGCTTTACATTAATCACAAGATTGGTCCCTATATTTCTACTGATTGGAAGTTTAGGTAGTATTTTAAGTAGTGCAATTTGTTTGAAATAGATAACTTGGAGAATTATTTAGGGTAGTATATGTGGTTTGAGTTGCTTTTCTTATCTGAATTTTGAGGCTTTCCAGTTCTGTCAAAATGTTTTTGCCATTATGTTTGGAACTGTTACATTTCCTTTCAAGTTGAGGCAACTTAATTTTTGCTTAAATAATTTCCATTTTAGGTGATGCTTTCCTTATTCTCAGGTAGGTGATGCAAACTCAAGAATTGGTTATGCATTAAGTGGATTTGGAAATATAAATATCTTTTTTCTTTTATGTATATATTTCCTACATTTGTTTTCCTAATTTAAAATTCTAACTATTATTACCATATAAATTGTATGGACAAATCAAGAATTGGAGCGTTCGTAGGATCTAGGATGGCAAGCGTAACAACTTTTAGAACTTTTAGAGTTGTGTTAAAGCTTTAAATTGTAAAGGATGCAAGAGAATTGCTCCATTCTCCATTCTCCATTCTTTACTTACGAATAACTTTGTACATAATATTTGCGTTTATTATTTTTGGCATTTATATATATCTTTCTTTTCACTGTGTAATGTGCAGTTACGTTTCCTAGTTGTATCTATTTATCACTATTGGTGTTGAAGAATCTGGGGCAGTTGCCAGCCAGATTAGATCCCAAAATAAATAAGTCTGCTAGATTCGTTGTGTAGGAACATTTGCATATTTGTGCATTTATTATACTTCTAATAAATAAGTCAGCCAGATTAGATTCGTTGTGTAGGAACATTTGCATATTTGCCGCAAGAAAAATATGTGATTTTTTTGTTCAGCCCTTAAACCTATTAAGGTATTACTTGTTTTTTTTTTTTTAATTATCAAGAGTTTTCAGTTAAATGGTTTTAGGTTTTTATTAGAGTTTTTAAAATTTTTGTTTTTTTTTTCTTTTGAAATTTTACGGTATGCTTATGCTTTTGGAGAAAGGCAAGAGAAATGTAAAACAGTTAAAGTAAAGGTGTTCTCGTGTCTCTATCTACAGTTCAACAGCTGGGTCTCCAAAGGCTTTGGTGATTGGAAGCTTTGTGGTTTTGGTCACATGGTCCTTTCTTAGTTAGTTACTCTGCAGTAGGTTTGCTCACGATTAAGGATAACTTTTGTTTTATCTTATTTTCACGTAAGATTTTCTTGATGATATTTATAATGAATATAACATTTAAAATAATTATTTGGAAGAAATTTGAGTTTCAAGACTGTGCAGCTCAACCAGCAAAAGAGGAAAAATAAAAGTAGTGGCCATTTAGAACCTGATAATACAAGCCAGTTAGTTCAAATTGATTCTCTCCAACTAACTATTTTTGGAAATTATCTTTGCACTGTTGTGAGAAAAAATTATGGTTTTGCATAATTTGCATGAATACTTTAGGGGACAAGTAGAATCTTGACTATAACATTGAGAACTTGGGAATTTGGTTGAACACGTCTTAATTACTATTCCATAAATTTGAGGTAGTATTTCATATGGAGCATCGCCCAGTGAAAGAAGTCCATCTCATGTTCGAGACATCTACATTTAACCATCAAATAAATATCCCTTGAAAAGTTAAGTCAAACATATCACGTTTGAGATATCTATATTTAAAGCCAAACTGATGCATACTTTACAGATATATTTTGCCAACATATTTCTATGTATTATGATTGCATGTTCACTGGAATTTGAATGGTTCGTTATATGCTTTGTAAGTATTTGCAAATAAAGTATTTCATGGAAAGTAAAAAGCACTGTGTCTTATCTAGCATTTTGTGAAAGAAAAAAATGAAAGACGTGTGTAATTAGATAGTGAAACTCTCAATACTAATATATACAATATGGTAAAAATTTCTACATATATGATAAGAATGAAGCTGTCTAACTAAACCTACCCTCTTCTTTTAGTATGCTATTGTTTTAGAAATTGTGCAAATTGAAAAAAGAAATGTTTCTTTTCACCATTACTCATGTAGAATTTAAGTTCTATTAATATTTCCATTCTTGATTAGGATGAGATGTCATTTTAGTGTGCATCTTATAATTGATTGTAGAGTTTTATATTTATCACTGATTGTGTATTTTTAGTCATTTAATTAATTATAAGTTGGAACAAATTTGTAGAAAACCTAAGATAAGATTTTGTTGAAATGACATCTTTGTCGATATTTATATTTGGAGACAAGCATGGGACATTGTATGACTAATATCTCCTAATTGCTATCCTGAAGGTAAAATTCTTCTTTTTATCCATGCTATGTTAACTTTTTATTGATATTCATAGAAGTAGCAATTGATTCTTTAACTTTTTTTTTTTTTTTTTAAATATTTCGAATGACAATTAGAATTTGGGTGTTTTTTAGATGGGAAAAATTATCTCACTAGTCCTTCAACTATATCATTAAAACCGGAATAGTCCTCCAACTTAAATTTTAGCATAATTAGTCCCTCAACTAAATAGTTGTATTCGATTTGGTCTCTAAATGGTGGTGCTGCCTAAAACATGAGTTTTTTGGTTTTTGACCAGTATTGACTAAGGGCAAAAGTGTCAATTTTCCCAAACCTGCTACTTTAAGTGTTATATCATTGTCCAAATAGTTCTTCAAATTTTTTATTAAAATTGAATTGGTTCCTCAACTAAAAATTTAGGCAAACTAGTTCCTCAATTGAAAAAAAATCCTAACCTTTACCCTTTCCTCCCCTCCCTATCCTTTTATCCTTCGCCACCCCTTCTACTCTCCCTTCAATATCTACCAACAACTATCACCGCCACCCCACCCTATCCATACTCCATTCACTTCCTCTCTCTCTCTACCATCCGCCATCCTCCATCCTCTCGAACCTTCCTTCCTCATCTACCAATAACCACTCTCTCCACCAACTCCAACTATCGCCAGTGTGATGCCCTGACCCACATCAAAAGTGGAAGGGATATTATATTATTTATAACACCTTAGATTTTGGGCTACTAAAAACTTGACTTAAGCATTTTGAACCCATTGTTTCCACTCAAAAGTTGTTGGGCCAGCCTAAGCTCGGGGTGTTACAGTTGGTATTAGAGCGAATCTAGTCAGTGGTATTATGCATAATGCGTAGTGTATGTGATATATTATTGGGCTCCAACTTGGGCTTTGCAAGGACGCAAAGCCTAAAGGAAGGGTGAATGTGATGCCCTGTCTCACAACAAAAGTGGTTGGGGATATTGTATTGTTTATTACACCTTTGGTTATGGGATACTAATAACTTGGCTTAAGAATTTTGAGTCTGTTGTTTCTACTCAAAAATTGTTGGGCCAGCCCAGGCCTGGGGGGTTACAATCCACCATTTTTCCTCTTCCACATACTCTACTAGCAACCATTCCCTCCACCGCCACCAAACTTGGACTAGATTGATTGATTTATTTCAAGTTCATGGCTAATTTTAAGTCGTTTGAAGTACATGTATGGACCAATTATCCTCAAAGGGAGTCATAAGATGATTTTTGCATTGACAAATAATTTTCAAGTAAGAATTTTTCCAATTGTTGGGAACTTAAGAAGGATAAAAGGTCCAAGTAGTTTTAACATTTTCGAGAGAAAAACCAAACCTGCTTAGTCAAATTGTCCCAGACATTGGAAGAGATATGATCACTTGTCTCCTTATGCATGTTCTTCTCTAAATCATCTTGATCCCGTCCTCCCAATTAACTAGCAGATAGAGATAATCTTCTGAACTCGAGCACAGGATTTTGGAACTTGAAATCTTATAATTTGGATCGTAACTACCCTCTAAATGTGTGCTAGGGGAAATAATTCTGCTTCTCATAATTAACTCCAGAATCCCTTGATCCTAAGCAATCTTTAATGTTAGAATTTTTAATTGATGGACTAATTTAGCTAAATTTTTAGTTGAGGGACCAATTCAGTTTTAATAAAAAAAAATTGGAGGACTATTTGGTTAATAATTTAACACTTAAAGTATTAGGTCTAGGTGAATTGACGCTTTTGCCCTTAGTTAACACCGGCCCAAATTCAAAAACTTTTGTTTTGGGCTGCGTTGCTACTTAAGAACCAAATTGGATAAACTATTTAGCTAAGGGACTAATTAGGCTAAAATTTAAGTTGGGGGACTATTCTAGTTTTAGAAAAATATTTGGAGGACTATTGAGGTAATTTTTCCTTTTGGATGCAAGATATTATGAAAATCAGCTCCACCTATTAGAAAATCACAAGAGAAGTTGAACCTGGTTACCAAATTGCTATTTTCATTAGTTTAGGTAAGTCCTAAAATTGCAATTTCCAGTATAGCTAATACTAAAACCAATTAATGTTGCTTACAATTGTAAGTATAATTGAGAACTGTTTTTAGGCCAAATATGTGCCTAAATGTTTCATGTATTCTAATATTGGATTTCCCTTCATGTTTTATTGTTTCTAATAGTCGTACTTTCTTTGAGCCTATTTTACGTTGAATTAGGAATACATTACTTTTGTGTTATTGATGCAGTTTGAATGCAAATTTGGAGACCTTTTGGTTCCTTTTTAATAGACCCAAAGCTTTGAGTACAATTACTAAGCAAATATGTAGTTTCTAAATGCCTAAAACTTAGTTTTGATGTAAAGATGTGAGTTTGAGTAATAGTCTTCTTCAATTGCAATATATTTAACAAACTAGGTGAATCATCATGTTTTATCAAATCGCACTATTAGCCTATTGCTTCATTTTTATTATGTTTGAATTAATGTGTTTCTTCCTATTCATTCACAATTCTGGTTGTACACTAAGAATTAAATCTTTCTGGAATATTTTCCTTTTAAAATGTATAATTTGTGGACACTCGCATAACCAAGTTCTACTAGTGTATACCATAGACACGCTAATATTACCTGACTAAAGGTCCATGATAATGATATATATACAATACACGGCCCATTTTAGAATATCCCATATGAAAGAAATGTAACTACATTTGAATCTCTAAAAATGAGTCTTGTAGATCATTTTACAACAATAACGATTTTTTATTTTTTTTGCATTGTTTCCCAATCTACAATCATAGGAAACTTAATGAAAGGACGCCTCAATCAGTTAATGCTTACATTGACAAACACACCAACGTAATACATTAGTCTACTACTAATGACAACCCTAATAGCTTCTCTGCATCTCAAATCAAAAGGCACACTCATGTCCTTTCCCACTAGTAATTATAACTAGTGACAAAAGGCACACCCTATATGTGAATAATAGTGAAGAACCTTTTTTATAATCAATTTTTTAAAAATTAATTTTACATTATTTAGATAATAATAAAATTATTTTTAATTTCCTTATCGGAAAACAAATCTATTAGATTATTAGTTTTTTAAATTATATAAATGTTATGTTAGTTACAAATAGATTTAAGTTTTTAAGTAAACAAGTTAAAGAACGAGAGTAATGGTAGTTACTTTTTTAAAATTTAAACTTAAAAAAGAAACCAATTGAAGGGAGAGTCTACCAGACTTAGTGGGTGCTCTCCCTTTATATATAGAGTATAGATACTGCAACAATTTTATGGTAAAAAAAAAGGGATAACGACAAGCAATATGGAAAATTTTAAACAATGTACCATCAATTGGCATACTTTCACAAATCCCATTTGATCTAGAGGCAGAGTTCTTTTTGTCCTTTTGGTCTAGTTGAATCTCTCATCAATAATAGAAACATAGGAGTAAATTAGTATTGTTGTCAATTAAAAAGAAGGAATACTTTCACAAGCAAATATAAATTCTGGCATATAGTGAAATAAACATTATTCCATTAATCAAATTCTACATGGAAAATAAATTCATTAACAAATAGTATAGTATAAAGATGCAACACCATTTGAAAAAATCTTCGTCGTTTCATAGTCTTTCGTTGTCCTCCCATGTGCTAGACACATGAGCTGCTGAGTTTTTCTTAAAAATTAAGGACAAAGATGAAATTTCACTCTCAACTTTTTAGGCAATAGATTCAAGATGTTCAAATCTTTGCTTTACTCCCCAACCTTCTCTTTCTTCAATGCTTAGCTTCTTTATCTCTCTCTCTCTTTTGTTCCTTCTTTCTTCGGTTCTCTTCCCTTATTTTCTTTGAAGAACAATAATAGCATCGGTCGATTACAGTCCTTTTTTTGTGAATCTTCATCTCTCATCTTTTTCCCTTCTCTAAACTTTGATACCAAAGATAAATCAGAGGCCATTTGTGATGGATCTTGTTGATGCATAAAAATGTTAGCTCCAAGGTCTAAAAAATCAGGTCTAAATTCCAAGTCCAAATATCTCTGATCATTGAAAATACTCCAAAGCAAAGGTGTAGTC
Organism: Cinchona pubescens; assembly: GCA_025175665.1. Lineage (NCBI taxonomy): Eukaryota > Viridiplantae > Streptophyta > Magnoliopsida > Gentianales > Rubiaceae > Cinchona > Cinchona pubescens. The sequence goes on from JANKKI010000179.1 coordinate 647,670, forward strand.
ACATGCACAAACTCACGATGCAATAACCTGAGACAAAGAATAAGAGTGGTAAGACTTTGTCCCCCGGAGTAGGATTTGACGTTCAAGTCAGGAATTTCTGATGAGAGAAAATTAGAGAGTAAATGAAAGCTAAGAAAGGAAAGTAGATTAATAATGAGAGTTGAGTTCTGAGATCTTACCTTGTACATTTTCTATTTATACTTATAATTGATAATTTTGGATAATTCATGGGTTTAGAAATAATTGGTTAGCCTCTAAGGACCTTTAATGGGTCATAAACCAAACCATTGGCCTATGAAGGCCTTTAATTCCTTATATTTATTCTTGACCTTAAGCTTAAGTAAATTGACCAAATTGGCCTAATGAATATTTGTCCACCTTGACCAACTTGCCACGTGATCGCGTATAAATGGGTGGTATATCCAGGTGGAGAGTAACGTGGTAGTTTTCTAGATGTCTATAAGAGCCGAAGCCAAAAAGATTTTGACTAGAGTCAAAAATTTGAAAATCAAACTTTGCTTCTTGAAGGGAAAATGGTTGATCTTTAAAAAGTTGGTCATTGGTATTTTTTTCCACGAAGGTTGAGTTGTTGACCACTTGCTTATTTTAGAGCTCAAGTGAAATTTCATTTGGTAGTTCAACCTTAACCTCAACCCCAATCTCAACCTCAACCTCAACCTCAATCTCAATCCTAACCTCTACATCTACCTCAACCTCAACCTCAACCTCAACCTTAGCCTCAAACTCAATCTCAATCTAAATCCCAACCTCAACCTCAACCTCAACCTCAACCTCAAGGCTTAGCCTTAAGCTCAACTTAAGACTTTGGACTAGCATCTTTACTTATTGACTTTCTTGGCTTGACTTTCCACTTAGACTTGGGTTTTGAGCTTAAACCTTCCCTCAACTAAAGTCATTGAATGAACTTGTTCGGAAGTCTCGCCAACACTTATCTCAAGTAAGTGTACTATATCTTACTCTTGTATTATTTCTTATTCTCTCCCCACATTCTCTGACAGTCTTTTATCAAACACTTTGTGCATTTGATTGAACAACTCTTCCACCATTTTCTTGAGTTCCAAAGTTGAAAATATGAGTGGATCTAGTGGTTATGCCATAGATTTAGGTGACATTAGACTTGGCAAGGGTCCCTTTAGTTTGAAAATGGATATGGATAAAAAGGAGGAGAGAGATGAGAATATGCGGAGAGTAGAGAAAAAGAAGGAGAAAAAGGCTAAAACGGAAGAAGAAAGATTGGCCAAAAATGAGAGGCCAAAGTCAGCCCCATCCTTGACCACACTTGCAATTGAAGAGGCCATAGGATGTCAACTTGTCACTATTGGAAAAGTTTTGAAATCAACCACAAAGCAACTAACAGCTAGTCTTGCTCAAACTGGAAGCGATGAAGTACACCATGGTGCTACAAAACCAAGCTTTCCATCGAAAATGGATGAGGGGTCAGCTTCTCTTCTTGGAGATGCAACTACCTCAACCGCTGGAGTCATTTTTGGTGCTCAGAAAAATGGAGTTGTCAGCGTCGCCGTTGCTTAAAGGCTCACCGTTGACGCTGCTCCACCTCAGGATGTTGTCGTCAATGCTGTTACTGATCAAGAATTGGCTATTGACAATACAGCATCTCTAGGCCATGTTTTAAGTGTTGTAGCTTCCCATGAGATTGCCATTGGTACTACTACAGTTCGGCGCATTGTTAACAAAGCTGATGCTACCCGGGAAGCCTCCTCACGTGCTGCTACAGTTACTCAAATTAACTCCACAAGTCCCTCAATTTTCATTGCTACCATATCTTGTCCTTCCATGGGAGTGAAAATCTAACATTGAATGGATTTGAAGTAAACATGGTTGTGGGTTTACTCGTTCAAAACGAAGATAAAAAAGGCAAAGGTGTATGTGGCAAGAAAAAATCAGCGCATGGTGAAGCTAAATCTTATTCAGTTGATCCGAACATCGTGGACTTAGTTGATATGATAGTGAAATTAATTGCACCCAGGAGCATATCATTGATGACTTGGATCACTGAGGTGCCAAATGTTGTGGCTAATCCATTGCGAGAGGAAATTAGATCAAAGTCACAAACCAAATAGACTTCAGAAACATTTGTTCACAAGTAGGCCTTTGCTTGGGGGCCCTTCTTCTTCCAAAGTTAGAGTGAACTTGTGTAGAACCTCTATTTTATTTTCGGTGGTGCCTCCCGAGTTGTCTTATTTGCATTGGGTCAAGAATATCATTCTATGAGAACACCTTGGGACAAAAGCTTTATTAATGTTGAATAAATGATTGAGCCTGAACAAGATGGCCCTATCCAAGATCAAACGAGTGATGCCGAGCATGGGGATTCTAGTGAAGGAACCATTTCTCAATCCGAACAAGAGGATTCTAGTGAAGAGGTTTTATCTCAATATGAGCATGAAAATTCTAGTGAAGATGTTGTGGCTTCTCCTATTCATGAAGGGAGAAGAAAAGCCAAGGGTGATAATAATGATCTCGTGTATGTTTATTCTCAATTGCATTCTTCGATTAAGCCAATATGAATTTGAATAGAAAATGGATAGAAAAGTTTCATATTAATTTTTTCAAAGTGAAAGTTCCACCCCCTGACCATTGACTTATGTGAACTCCTCCGAATATGTTTCTGTATATTTGGTGCTATTAGAAGCAGGATTAAGGTTTCCACTACCCTTCTTCTTCTAGAAAGCATTGGAACACTATTAAATTGGGCTCGACAATTACATGCCAAATCCTTTCGAAACATCCCAATAAGCTAGTTTCACTACTTACTTGATCACTTGTGCTACTCTTGGGATTAAACCTTCAATCGCTACTTTCAAGGAATTTTTCCGTGTTATGACATGTGGTGTAGGATTTACTTTTACTTGGAGGACTAACAAGAAATTAGCCGAAGAAGCACACCCTATACTAGGAAAATGGTGGAGTCGCTATTTTTTTATCCAAAGGCAATCCATTTGGAATTTTTCCACTTGGAACTATGACTTGAAAACTTCAAAAATTAACAAGCTTCTCCTTCTAATTAGTGGACATGAGATTAGGCATCTCTCATAACTTATGGGAGTTGATAAACTTCCTTGGAAAGTACTTGTTAACAAGCAAGTTTTAGTGTTGGTGAGATTGAGCCCTACCGAATTTGATCCTACTTTCCCTTTAGGTTGATATGCATACATTTTACATAGAATTTTTGCATGTCTTCTCATTTTCACATACAACTTGAACATTTCTTTTGCCTTGGATTTACCTTGTTCTTTGGATTTTGTAGTGAATGCCATAGATGATGCCATTTGTGAGTGTGCTTTGAAGCTGAGACAAGCTAAGCATCAGGTTCATTTCATCCATCTAAGAATGCCCCTACTCATGCTGAGAGATCTAAGAGGCCACCTCAAGGTGTTCTTCCACAGCCTCAACCTTAGAAGAAAGCCACACTTCCCATTGAAACTATTCTATTACCTTCGCCTCAAGCTGAACCTCCAATTCAAGAGGTTTCTCTCGAAGTTGTTCCTGCTTTGTGTCCGCCTCAACTAATTCAAGCTTCCGCTCATGTTGGGAGTTCCTCCTTCTCACACATGATCTACGCCCCTCCTTGGGAGGTATACAAGGATTCTGCTTCAGAGGATGTAAGTTGTTCTTTGGTTGAGGCATTAGCATTGTCTAAAAAGCGGTAGCAGAGAATCAAAAAATCCTTGAGCTTTACTTGTATTGTCGATACAGATGCAATGTTCAAACACATTGCTCAAGTAAGTTGTTCTTCTTCTTTTTGTGAAATTCTTTAAATCTTTTCACTTATATTCAGAAGTAGCAATGTCCTTTCTTCTTTGACCGTAGATTGACAATCTTTACTACCATTTGCTTCAAGCTCAAGACTATCATCTAGCAAAAATTTATGATTTAGAGATCAAGCTTAAATAAGATAGGATGGCATAGGAAAAGCATTTCAAGGTTTTGTGTGCTTCTTTCGAGCATAACAAGAATCATATTGAAGAAATCACTAAGTTGAAGGATGAAATCAAGAAGATTCAAGAAACTCACGAAGGGAGAAATGAAGAAATTTCAAGTTTAATACAAGGAAGAGCATATAACCATGGAGAAGAAGAACAAAGATGCGGCGATATTTGACTTCCTTGACTTCCAAGACTATCAACTTCGCTTGGAAAGGCACTTGGTAGACTACTACGCAAGCCAGGAGTTTGAGGATTTAGTAGGAGATCGTAGCGTTGGGTATTTGGACAAAGGTTATGATCGGGCCTTGTCCTCCATAAAGAAGAATTATCTAGACTTTTATATTGATGATTTACCCAAGGCATAGCTCCTCCTACCCCTTTCACCCTAGTACATCAGGGGCTTCAACTAAGGATGATGTAGTGTCCGTTGGAGGTTATCGAGAAGAAAAAGGGAGTTTAGATAAGCACTTCCACCAAACCACTAGCTTAGCTTAGTACTTAGCTTAACAATTTCCTCTTTTTGGAGACTTTAGATCTCAGGTATCTTATATGTACGAGCTCCTACTTTCGGATAGTGTTGTTTAATTTATTTTCAATAGCCAATTCTCCTTAGTATTTTCTTAGTTCCACTTGTTGCTTGGTTTTGAGTAGAGGCCTTTCCTTGTACCAACTCTACCCATGTTATGCTTTCTATCTATATATGATAGTTATGCCTTTCCTTTGCTATTTTGTGTTGTCTGGTTTCAAGTGTTCCTCCATACACCTTCGGCCCCCTTAGATATTCGAACATTGTTTCATCGAGTCATTGTCTTCATGATCAATTAAAAATTTTTCACCCTCGGAGGGTAAGTCTTGGTGTTCAAATCAAGCTCATCCAAGATACAAATTTTTTACCCCCAGAGAAGTAAGCTCTGGTTTTGGTACCAAGATTAGCCTAGGCGCAATTCTCCTAGGTCGACCTTAGTCTTGGGACTAAGGTTACCGTAGGCACTTATCTCCTAAGTATGTTTTGTTTTCACCCCCAGAAGGGTTATGGTTGCTCTTTTGAGCATCTTAACTAAAGAACTTCTTCTCCAAGAAGAAGCTTATTTTTGTCCCCGGATGGGTAAATTCCCGAGATGTTAAAACCAAGGTTAGTCTAGGCTCAACTCTCCTAAGTATGCCCTAGTTTTGGGACTAAGGTTATCATAAGCACAAATCTCTTAGGTAAATTTTAATTTCACCCTCGAAAGGGTTATGGTTGCTCTGAGCATACTTAACCAAGGAACCTCTCCAAGGAAAAGTTTATTTTCATCCTCGAAGGGATACACCAAGGTCCTGATACCAAAGTTAACCTGGGCACAACTCTCCTAAGTAAGGTTTTAGTCTTGAGACGAAGCTTACTTTAGGCCAAACTCTCCTAGGTAAATGATGCATGCTTTGCCCATAGGAAGACTTTGTTGTTTGCCCTCGGGAAGGTTATGCCAGCTCCAGAGAATGACATTTGACTTTTTTCCCAGGAGGGAGTAAGTGAACCAGAGGATCGTTGTATCTCAGAGGATTCTTCGCACCTAAGGGTTGGGAGGCTAGTGATGCTACTCTACACAAGTTGCTATGCAATTACCTAGGAAAAACACTTCAAGAAACTTTCAGTGATAGCAATAAGGGATAGTTATTGATAAGTTCATAATTGTACTATATTTTATGAATCAATTACCACATTTTTTTAATGTGTTGAAAGCAAGATTTGAGTTATTATTGAGTTTAATTTGGTTATTCTTAGTTTTTGTAGGGTTACAGTGAAAAAGAGTTGAAAAGGATGCAAAACGATGAAAGGAAATGCTAAGAACGGAACATGCACGAATACGAAGTCATTCCAGACACTATTTTGTATTTCAAGAATAACTTTTTATCCGAAGCTCCAATTGAGGTGATTTAAGAATCATTGTAAAGCTAAGACGTAAAGCTGAAGCTTTCAAGTTTTGAGTTTTCCCAAATAATGCAAGCATCAAGGTGAAAATTGAAGCCGAAGGTGGAGCACAATTGAGGAAGTCAGCGCAAGTGCGCTAAGTCCAGAAGCTTAAATGCCAGAAATAGCTCGCGCGCACATGTGCGCTAGGATCTCCGCGCATGTACGCGGAGGACTAAAGTCTAGAATTGGCTGGAACTTACTACCTCGCGCGCACATGCGAACAAAGGAGCCTGCGCATGTGCGCAGAGGCCAGTAGCAAAACGTGTTTTTGAGTCTTTGAGGGATTTCTTCGGCCGGTTGGACTCTTTTTCACCCGATTTCACGTTCTTATCACTAGGCATTATTTGTAACCCTAAATACTCATTATAACTACCCAAAGTTGGGTGAGAAAAAGGGGATCGACACTTTTATTTTCTTGTTGGCTAGGGTTTTTAGCAGAGATTTTCTTCTTTATTCTTTCATGGCACTTTGTGCCTAAACTCTTTTCTTGGTAGAGGGAATTGAAGTCATGATCAATTCTACAAAGTTGTGAGACTTCTTTGTGCTTAAATTATTCACTTTTATCTCAAGTATTGATTATTTTTCTGCAATTAAAATTATGATTATTCTTTTTAGCTTATTATTACTGCAGAATACTAAGTTATTAGAATTAATCTACTGCTAGATTGATTTAATCGCGTGTGCTTAATATCTTTCAATCTATGAAGCAACTAAGTTTGATAATCACTGGAATTATGTTATTGAATTTAGGGAATCTAATCATCTAATTAGCATAATCGCGTGTGTTTATGTTTAATTAGCCTAATTGTTCTTGTTGATTTTAAAGCTTCTATTAATTAATCTTTGGCGCGTGTCTGGGTTAAATTAATAGTTAGGGTTAATTAGATCGCGTGTTGAAAATTAACCAACTTTAGAAAGAAACAAGAATCAACTTTGAATTGGTATCCGTTCGAGTTAATTCTTCAATTAGTGCTTGATAATTATCTTGTGTGTCAATGATCGACTAGTGAAATTGCCATGGTGGATATGACCAAAACCAAGATCTTTCTTAATTGAATTTTCTTTAGATATTTTCTTGTTTTAGTTTTAGTTAAAAAGCATTCCAAACGCCCCTTGTTCCAATTTAGGATGAAAATAATGCCCGTTCTCTGTGGGACGAACTCAACTCACCACTACTACATTAGAGTTATTAATATTTGGGTGCTTACGACGGGATTGCAACTCGACAACATCATTTTCGTACACCAAAATTTTGGCACCGTTGCTAGGGAACGGTTTGAATTATTTTTGTGTTATTTATTTTAGTTTTTCTTTTTCTTCCTTTTTATTATTATTCTACCACTAATTGTGTATGCATGTGACCCGGTCTGCTTGTCAAGTTGAATTCCAATTTGATCCTGAAATACAGAGAACTTTACGCAGATTGGGAAAGGAGATACAAGAACGACAATTAGGGGAAGAAAATTTATATAATTATATCTTTGCAGGTGAATAGGAACAAGAAGAACAATAGGAAGAGCCTAACATGGCCCAACGCACTTTGAGATAATTAGCCATGCCCACTTTGAACCAACAACCCTTATGCATTACTTATCCAGATTTAGATGCTAATGTTACATTTGAATTGAAATCTGGACTAATCCATTTATTACCTTCTTTTCATGGATTACCAGGTGAAGATCCAAATAAGCACCTTAAGGACTGTTCCATGTGGTTTGGACCAGTATGAGACCCACCGGGGTGTCAGAGGAGCACATCAAGTTAAAAGCATTTCCGTTCTCACTCAAGGATGAGGCGAAGGATTGGCTATTCGATTTGCCTTTGGGTAGTATCTTGGGAGGAAATGAATAGACTATTCTTGGCTAAGTACTTCCCAGCTTCTCGGACTGCAAATATTGGCAAGAAAATTTGTGGAATAAGGCAGTTCAATGAAGAACGCTTCAAGAAATTGTGTGCAAGCTGTCCGCACCATCAGATAAGTGACTCCTTACTAATCCAATATTTTTATGAAGGGTTGTTGCCTAATGAAAGGAACATGGTCGACGCTGCAAGTGGAGGGGCGTTAGACAATTTGACCATTGACGCTGCGCGTGATCTTATATCGAATATGGCCGCTCGCTCTCAAAAGTTTGGGACACGACGCGATCAACCTCTCAAGCGTGTAAATGAGGTAAATGTTTCTTCATTAGAACAACAAATGACTAGTTTGTACTGTGTAACCTCTTTTGTTCGACAGTTGGCTTCAGGTACTGCACCGCTTGCACAACCATGTGGCATTTGCTCAAATGAGGGACACTTAACAGATATGTGTCCCACTTTACAAGATAAAGGCCAAGAGCAAGTAAACGCAGTCGGAGGATTCCCAGGGCAGCCACGACAAAGTTATGATCCTTACTCGAACACTTACAATCCTGGATGGAGGGATCATCCTAACTTGCGATATGGAAACCAAGCCCAAAATCTGACACCACAAAATCGACAGAACTTCCAACCATACAGGCCGCCGTTTGTTCAGATGCAACAAGAAAATTTGAATAATCAATCTGGTAAGTCAATAGAGGAACGGCTGAGTAGTTTAACCGATACTACTATTCAATTTCAGCAGGACACCAAAGCTAGTATTCAACAGTTACAGCAGCAGATGGGACAAATGGCTACAACAATTAGCCAGGTTGGAAGTGCAGAGCTCTGGAAAGCTGCCTTCTCAAACAGTCATTAACCCTAAGGCAATTATGATCTTAGAATGCAAGTGCAATTATGTTGAGAAGCGGCAAGGAGGTTGAAGTGCTATCCAAATTAGATCCTGAACAGAACAAGGTTAAGGAGAGAGAAAGTGAAGTGGAGAAAGAAAGTTATCCGATTCAAAAAGAAGAAGAAAAAATTGGTAAGTCAAATCAATGGCAAGAATACACACCTGAACCATCATTTCCTGATGCATTTAAGGAATTTGCGAAGGAGGACCCCAATAGAGACTTATATGAAACTTTTCGCAAATGTGAGGTAAATATTCCATTGTTAGATGCCATTAAACAAATTCCTCGCTATGCTAAATTTTTGAAAGAATTATGTACACACAAAAAGAAGCAAAAATAGGAGAAGAGTGAGAAGATCATGTTGGGTAAAAATGTCTCAGCCATGCTTACACAGCAAAATCTTCCAATGAAATGCAAAGATCAAGGTATGTGTACCATTCCGTGTACGATAAACAATAATAGAATTAAGGAGGCCATGTTGGATTTAGGAGCTTCTATATAAATGTTATGCCTTATTCAGTTTACAAATCCTTGCACCTAGTGCTTTTACTTGAAACTCGTGTTGTTATCCAATTAGCAGATAGATCAGTGGCTTTTCCTAAGGGTACAATTGAGGATGTTTTAGTCCAAGTCAATGAATTAATTTTTCCAGCTAATTTTTATGTACTTGACAAGGAGAACAATGATAAGTCTACACCCATTTTGTTAGGAAGACCATTTTTGAAAACATCCAAAACTAAAATAGATGTGGATACAGGAATTTTGACGATGTAATTTGATGGCAAAATATTTCAACATAATATCTATGCAGCCATGAAGTATCCAGCTCAGGACAGTTCAATTTACTTTGTTGATGTTATTGATTCAATAGTACAGGATGTTTTTGAAGATGATGTTGACGGGATTGGGGATGAGCAAGCAGGAAGAGAGGCTAAACAGCCGCAATTTGGTAAGCTGTATTATGACACTTCTATGAATTTTAATGAGACACCTTTGTTTTTTTGATTATGCAGGCGGTTGAGTCGAAATTGAAGCCTCTCCCAAGTCACCTCAAATAAATGCTTTTAGGCGAGGAGAAAACTCATCCGGTTATAATTGCTAATGACTAAACCATTGACCAAGAAGAATGGCTGCTAAAAGTCCTAAGGGAGCATAAAACAGCGATTGGTTGGAACATTGCAGATATAAAGGGAATTAGACCATCAACATGCATGCATCGTATACTACTTGAAGATGGAGCTAAGCCTACCCGTCAACCACAAAAGAGGCTAAACCCGACGCTAACAGAAGTGGTTAAAATGAAAATATTCAAACTTCTTGAAGTAGGGATAATTTATCCAATTTTAGATAGAGAATGGGTTAGTCCGGTGCAATTAGTCCCTAAGAAAATGGGGATTACTGTGATGAAGAATCAAGAAAACGAATTGGTTCCCACCCGTATACAAAACGGGTGGAGGGTTTGTATAGATTACCAAAAGCTTAATTCCCTAACTGGCAAAGATGGCTGCACTTTCGTTTGCCTTTTATTGATCAAATGCTTGAAAGGTTAGCTAGTCGTTCTTATTATTGTTTTCTTGATGGCTACTCAGGTTATTTCCAAATCGCTATTGGCCCCGAAGATCAGGAGAAGACAACATTTACCTGCTCATTTGGAACATTTGCCTATCGTCATATGCCATTTGGGTTGTGTAATGCTCTTTCTACTTTTCAGAGGTGTATGTTTAGTATATTTTTGGATTTTCTAGAACATTTTATTGAGGTATTTATGGATGATTTCACCATTTATGGAGATTCTTTTGACCAATGTTTGCATAATTTCACCTTAATATTACAAAGGTACATTGAAACTAACCTTGTTCTAAATTCTGAAAAATGTCATTTCATGGTTCAACAAGGTTTAGTGTTAGGTCATGTAGTGTCATCTAAAGGGATTGAGGTCGATAAAGCTAAAATTGACATAATCCAAGCTTTACCCTACCCCACTAAGGTGCGGGAAGTTCGTGCTTTTCTTGGCCATGCAGGATTTTACCGACGGTTCATTAAGGACTTCTCAAAAGTATCAGCACCCTTATGCAGATCATTGCAAAAAGATGCCAAATTTGAATTTGGCGATGATTGCAAGGTGGCATTTGACAAATTGAAACAACTCCTCGTATCCACACCCATCATCCAACCACCCAATTGGAGCCTACCATTCGAGATAATGTGTGATGCAAGTGACGTTGCAGTGGGTGCAGTTTTGGGACAACGCATTGGAAGAGCACCTCATGCGATTTACTACGCTTCCATAACCCTAAATGATGCACAAAAAAATTATACTACCACTGAAAAGGAGCTTTTAGCTATTGTTTTTGCTTTAGAGAAATTTCGTTCTTATCTAATTGGTACTAAAGTGATTGTATATTCTGATCATGCAGCATTACGTTATTTATTGATGAAAAAGGAATCAAAACCAAGGTTGATAAGATGGATTCTCCTCTTGAGCGAATTCAATTTAGAAATCAGAGTCAAAAGCCTTGGTATGGAAAATAAAGTAGCAGACCATTTAAGTTGACTGCCACATGTGCAGGATGAACTAGGGATACAAGAAAGATTTTCGGATGAACAATTATGCTCAGTAAATGCGGTATTACCCTTGTATGCAAATATTGTTAGTTTCTTGGTTACTCACAAATTGCCACAAGGTTTGTCTAGGGCAGCAAGGGAGAAAATCAAAAGTGATGCCAAATATTTTGTATGGGATGAGCCTTATTTATGGAAACATTGTGCTGATCAAGTAATTAGGGGGTGTGTCAATGATTATGAGATTAATTCAGTCTTTGCATTTTGCCATACTTATGCTTGTGGAGGACATTTTGGAGTCAAAAGAATGGCAATGAAGGTATTAGAGTGTGGTTTTTATTGGCCCCACATATTTCGCGACTCGTACCTATTTTGCCGTTCATGTGATACTTGCCAAAGGGCAGGTAACATTTCCCGAAAGAATGAAACGCCTCAAAATCCGATACAATTCTGCGAAATATCCTTGATGTTTGGCGCATTGATTTCATGAAACCTTTTCTTATTTCATTTGGTTATTCGTATATCCTCTTGGCTGTTGATTATGTGTCAAAATGGGTGGAAGCTAAAGCCACTCGTAGTAATGATTCCAAGATTGTTTCAGATTTTCTTAAGAGCAATATCGTTTCTAGATTTGGGATTCAGCGAACTATAATCAGCGATAGAGGTACTCATTTTTGTAATCGGACAGTGGAAGCTTTATTGAAGAAGTACCATGTCACACACAAGATTTCCACCACTTATCACCCACAAACCAATGGTCAAGCCGAGGTATCTAATCGAGAAATCAAATCTATTCTCCAAAAAACAATAAACTCCAGTTGTAAGGATTGGAGTTTACGGTTGGATGATGCATTGTGGGCATATCGCACTGCTTATAAGACTCCTATTGGGATGTCCCCATTTCGGCTAATATTTGGTAAAGCATGTCACCTCCCCGTAGAATTAGAGCATAAAGCTTATTGGGCTTCATTTAAAAGTTTCAATATGGGATTGGATGCTAGTGGAGAACATAGGAAATTACAACTGCAAGAGTTGGAGGAAATCCGCAACGACGCTTACGAGAATACTCGCATATATAAGGCAAAGGCAAAGGCTTTTCATGATCAAATGATCATAAGGAGGGATTTCCACGTTGGGTAAAGAGTCCTTCTTCATCAAACCCGTCTTCGTCTATTTCCAGGTAAGTTGAGATCTCGTTGGATTGGTCCATATTTAATAACTAATGTATTTCCCCATGGTGTAGTTGAAATTCAGAGTTTACAAACATCCAAGGTATTAGTTAATGGACATCGCCTAAAACCCTATTATGAAGGGGTTGCGTCAGGAAATGTGTGTGAAGAGAATTTGGAAGAACCGCATTTTGATTAAGTGGCGAGCATCAAGTTGAGCCAACGACAATAAACAAAGGCGCTGCATGGGAGGCAACCCATGTCCAATTAAAATTTATTTTGTTATTTAATTTTTGCAACTTGTATATTTATTTTTACTTATTTTCATTTTAAGGATATAGATTTTCAGTTTTGTTGTTAATTGGGAAATCAATTGCATTAAGAGGCTTAAATGATAAAAGAGATCTTTGATGGGTTTATGTTTTATGAAGTTTTTTAAAAAAAAAAAATTATTATTTCTTTTCTGCCTCGTGCGCGCTCCAAGCTCTGCGCATGTGCACGGAGACGATAAACCATCAGAATCTCTGCCTCGCGCACACATGCGCGCTAAGAAAGCTGCACACGTGCACGCGAAGAGATAAAAGAGTGGATCCGTTTCTTATTCTCTCTTTCTTCACATTCCTTCTCTAATTCAACTTCCTCTCAAAACCCCAAAATCCCCCACTTTTAGATCTTTAAAAACCACCCCAATTCCATCAATTTTACACCCAAATTTCTTCTTCTTTTCAAGAACAATCAAATCAAGGTATGAATTTCTCCTTCTTTCTACAAATTTTTTATGGGTTTCAAGTAATTTTCTAGAATATCTAGAGTACGACCAGAGAATAATTTTTATGCTTTGATTTGATGAAATTTCGTAGGGATTGATTTTAAAATACAAATTTGGTGTGATTTTTGTTGGGATTTTGATTGAGGATGGATTGCATGTTCATAAAATACCCATAAATTTTCTCTTTCTTTATGCATGCCATGTGTTCGATAATATGCCCCAATGAATAAAAATGTTCAAACACAAGGCAGTGATGCATGAATTTAATCCCTAGGCCACTGAGTATGCCATGTGAATTCTGTCTAATTGGTTTTCATGCATAGGAATGTTCATACATTATATATAAGTCTTAGTTTTAGGCAATATTTTGTTTGAATTCTCATGTGTAATCTAAGACTTATTTATATAAGTGTGGGGTATTGTTTGTTTGTTTGGGAGTTATGATGCTTGTTTATATTCTATAGGAATGGGAAGAGCAGCTAAGAAAATAGCCACAGTCAAGGGTACCTAAGAATCTTTATCATCCGAGGCTACACAATCAAGGGTTGGTGGCGGTTTACAACCAGACCTTTGGGTTTCTTAACGGAAGCTGCCAAACAAAAGTATGATGAGGATATTTCTAAGCGGGCTGTAATAAAGGAAAGAGGCATCCAAGTTCTGTTGGCAGGAGTGCCGGAAATAAAGATTACTATTCACAACCATGGATGGGAGTGTCTCACTTTAACTACCATCAATGTCGTTCTTCCGGTGGTGCGTGAGTTCTATTCTAACTTTGGTCATTATAGCTCCACCAGTGTCTATGTACGGGGAAAGGAAGTGGATATCTCTGTCGTCGAAATCAATAAAATTTTGAAAGTCAATCTTGTTCACAATGATGAATGGCCTAATACCCGTAATGCCAATGTAGAGCTTCAGCAGATCTCTAGTGTTCTGTGTGACGGGGATGTGGATTGGACCTTTACGGCAGATGGCAGGGCGGCTCGACATGTCTACGCGAATAAACTTATGCCAGCATGGTTTGTTTGGTTTAAATTCATTTGTGGCCGCCTTCTACAGGTAAACCATCTTACCCATATCATTGCCATGGAACGGGCTAAATTGCTATATTGCATTGCTACTGGGAAAGCCATTGATGTGGGTCAGCTCATATATCAACAAATTTGCTACTCCGCTACCAGTCGGCAATCAGGATTGTGGTTTCCTCATCTGAATACGACACTATGCTTGGAAAGTGGGGTGCCGATTGAGCCTTCTGAAGAAAAACTGAGGCCAGGCCAGATGATTGCAATGGAAGGTCTACGGGCTCCAGTTAAACGTACTAGAGCCCAAGCTTCTACATCACAAGTGGAGGAAGCCGATGATTTGGAGGACAAGCTAGTACCTACTCCTCCACAGTCTCAGGAGGACCTTCTACGTTAAATCTTGGCTGAACAACAGCGGATAAGCCACCGTTTTGATTCATTTATGCACTATCAGTTTACGTGGCAACAGACAATGGAGGCTCGTCAGATGGCCAGAGAGTGAGGCGAGGACCCTTCAACATTTCCACCCTTTCCACCTTTTTTGCAGGATTTGGGGCCCCATGCTCCTTGAGTAGTTCTTATGCCCTATCTGTTGGGCCGTTTTTGTTGCTAGTTATTGAATTGATTTCCTGACAATTTGCTTAGTTATTTTATAAGACATTTATTTTCGGTGGTTTCGTTTTATTTAGTTAACTTACTTTTCATTAGGTTTCTTTTCATTATTTTGGTTCTGTATTCCCTTAAGGGAGTAAATCTCTTGATTATTGTAGGATTATTTTCTACAATGTTCTTTTTCTTCTTAATATCTCCAGCGAATTATTTATTTGTTTTGTTCTATTTTGTTTAGTGTTCTCCAACTTTCATTCGCAACAAGGGGTTATTTATAGCGGATACTGCTCCAAACGCGACTTAAATCCAGAGAAGCTTTTCTTTTTCCCATTTTATGCTTTTATTTTTGCATTGAAGACAATGCTTATTTTTCAGTGTGGGGTGGAAGTTATTTGGATTTTTAAGTGTTTGGTGTATTTTACTCGATTTTGCTGCAATATATTTTAACTTTTTCTTTGATCTGAGATATTAAATAAAGTTGCCCTTAAATAGTCAAAATTTTTGAAAATTTTTTGAATTAATTAACCATTTTTGACAATTTTGGTGAATTTTTGCTTAACGTACTTTCTCCATTTTTCTACATGATAATCATTAATTGAACCATGTATGAATGAGTAGTTGGTGTTAATATTTTTCGTTCATGATTTTCGAAGACTTTTGAGCACTAAGCCATACTTTAATTTTTGATTTGGGATATTTAGAGAAATTTATGCAGACTATGTTGCATCCCAAAAACTTGCTTTATTACATTTTCGAAGCTAATTCTTAGATGACTTGATTTAGTTTAAATATTAGGGTAGTGCTTTTTTGTTTGATGAGCCTTTCTAGCCAACCATTTTAACAATTTATTCTAAGTACCTCATTTGAGCCTTATTTTTGTGAAGAGAAACATCATTCACCTTCTTTCACATAAACTCATTTACCTACCCTTATTGAGTTTAATGTTCTTTTCATTGTTTTATCCTAAATTATTCCCGTTAAGAGCTTTATGGTGCTTAATACATTATCTGTTAAGGGGATATAAGGGTGGAAGTTTGTGAGAAGCGAGTGATGTATATTCTTGTTGCAAAATGAGGTATTGGAAAAAATTGTTGGAAAAATGAATACGGAAGTTCTTGATATATGCAGGTAGTGCCCATCTCTGGTACTTGCGTATTCTTGATTATACAGGTAGTGCCTATCACTGGTACCTGTATTTGCAGGTAGTGTCCATCTCTGGTATCTGCGTGTTTATATGTTGCGGGAATTGCCTACCACTGGTACCCGTACTGTAAGCGGACATAGAAAAAAAAATGATGACGTGATGTATATATGCCCGAGGGAGGTTGGCGTGTTTGGTTGTTCGGAATTCTTCATGGGTGTTTGTTACTCAAGTGTGGGGTTGGGGATGTATGATATTCCACATGTGAAGAGAAGTTTTATTTTAATGTATGGCCATAATTATTATAAAGCTCGTGTTCTTACTTTCTATATCCTTTCCCTTCTTTGGCTAACAAATATCCTAACCTATTTTTTGCTTTCCATGAACTAAAAGTCTTACCTAAATTTAGATTGAATCAGTTGTCTAAATTAGTGGAGGGGTGTAAGAAGAGTGAGCTATGGGGTGTTTAGAAAAATTTTGAGGGTCTTCAAGATTTAATTTAGATATCTGCAAATCAAAATTTTTGAATGGCTATACACACATACACACGAATTTCATGTTTTGGTTTTTATTAGCATTTGAGCTCTTGGGTTCATAGACTATTCTGATTGCTGGATTGGTTATTGATTATTTATGTGGATATTTGAGGGAATATATTGAGTAGAAATTTTGTTGAGCTTAAATGTTTTAATTTTATATTTGATCGAGGACGATCAAAGGCTAAGTGTGGGATAATTTGATAAGTTCATAATTGTACTATATTTTATGAGTCAATTACCACATTTTTTTATTGTGTTGAAAGCAAGATTTGAGTTATTATTGAGCTTAATTTGGTTATTCTTAGTTTTTGTAGGGTTACAGTGAAAAAGAGTTGAAAAGGATGCAAGCGATAACGATGAAAGGAAATGCTAAGAACGGAACATGCACGAATACTAAGTCATTCCAGACACTGTTTTGTATTTCAAGCATAACTTTTTACCTGAAGGTCCAATTGAGGTAGAGCTAAAACTTTCATGTTTTGAGTTTTCCCAAATAATGCAAGCATCAAGGTGAAAATCGAAGCCAAAGGTGGAGCACAATTGAGTAAGTCAGCGCAGGCGCTGGAGCTGTCCTGCGCATGTGCACTAAGTCAATGCCAGAAATAGCTTGTGCGCACATGCGCGCTAGGATCTCCGCGCCTATGCGCAGAGGCCAGAATCGACTGGAACTTACTGCCTTGTGCACACATGCGCACAAAGGAACCTGCGCATGTGCGCAGAGGCCAGTAGCAAAACATGTTTTTGAGTCTTTGAGGGATTTATTCGGCCGGTTGGACTCTTTTTCACTCGATTTCACGTTCTTATCAGTAGGCATTATTTGTAACCCTAAATACTCATTATAAATACCCGAAGTTGGGTGAAACAAAAGGGGATCGACACTTTTATTTTCTTGTTGGCTAGGGTTTTTAGCAGAGATTTTCTTCTTTATTCTTTCATGGCACTTTGTGCCTAAACTCTTTTCTTGGTAGAGGGAATTGAAGCCATGGTCAATTCTACAAAGTTGTGAGACTTCTTTGTGCTTAAATTATTCACTTTTATCTCAAGTATTGATTATTTTTCTGCAATTAAAATTATGATTATTCTTTTTAGCTTATTATTGCTACAGAATACTAAGTTATTAGAATTAATCTACTGCTAGATTGATTTAACCGCATGTGCTTAATTCAATCTATGAAGCAACTAAGTTTGATAATTACTGGAATTGTGTTATTGAATTTAGGAAATCTAATCATCTAATTAGCATAACCACGTGTGTTTATGTTTAATTAGCCTAATTGTTCTTGTTGATTTTAATGCTTCTATTAATTAATCTTTGGCGCGTGTCTGGGTTAAATTAATAGTTAGGGTTAATTGGATCGTGTGTTGATATCAAATTAACCAACTTTAGAAAGAAACAAGAATCAACTTTGAATCGGTGTCCGTCTGGGTTAATTCTTCAATTAGTGCTTGATATAAATTGAATTATCTTGTGTGTCAATGATTGACTAGTGAAATTGCCATGGTGGATATGACCAAAACCAAGATCTTTCTTAATTGAATTTTCTTTAGATATTTTCTTGCTTTAGTTTTAGTTAAAAAGCATTCTAAACCCCCCCTTGTTACAATTTAGCATGAAAATAATCCCTGTTCTCTGTGGGACGAACTCCACTCACCACTACTACATTAGAGTTGTTAATTTTGGGTGCTTACGACGGCATTGCAACTCGATAGCATCATTTTCGTACACCAGTTATAACTTTCACATGCTTGTTTCATCTCATAAGATATCTCCTGGCTTAGGGAATTTTAAAAAAATTAGACAAAACAAAGAAAGCTTAAAAGTAGAATTTCTTCAAATTTTGAGCATTCCAAGTGCGAGACAAGATCCTTCCATCCTATATTTTGCTTTTAGTTTGTAGGCTCCATTAGAGTATGCTTCAACAACTTTATAAGGACCTTTTCCATTTGGCAAGAGCTTTCCACAAGCTTGATGTTGGATCACATCCACCTTCCTTGCAACTCAATCTCCTACCCGGAAGCTCCTATCTCGGACTTGTTGATTGTAGTAGAGAGCAACCCTTCGCTTATCTGCTTGTATTTTGAAGTATGTCTTATCACTTTTCTCTTTGAGTAAGTCAAGGTTAGACCTCAACTCTTCTTCATTTTTTTCTAAGTTGAAGTTGTGGACACGAAAACCAAGCATACCAATTTTCACGCGTATAAGTGTTTCGGTTCCATAAGTGAGATTGAAAAAATTATCACCGGTAGCATTTTTGTATGTAGTGTTATATGACCACAAAATACTTGGAAGCTCTTCAACCCATTTTCCCTTAGCATCGTCAAGTCTCTTATTGATTCCTTCAAGAATGGTTCAGTTTGTTACTTCTACTAAACCATTACTTTGAGGGGATGGCTCACTAAAAAGAAACATTATTCTACGCCCAAGTCTTGGAAAAAAATTTGAATGGTGCTCCCTGGATTAGCAATCCATTGTCTGAATTAAGCGCCTTGGGTATTCTAAAGTGACATATAAAAGAATTAGTTGATTTGTTGATAAGTAATGCATGCCAAGGCCTCAGCTTCAACTTTCTTTGTAGAATAGTCAATGGTTAGTACCACAAACTTCTTCTTTGTCAGTGCTATTGGAAAATGACCTCAAATATCTATGCCTCACTGAGCAAAGGGCCAAGGGATAAGAATTGGAGTAAGTTGTTCCATCAGATGGCGAGGTTGATTGGAGTGGAATTGACATTTAACACATTTTCCCATATAATCCCTGGCATTCTCCAACATTCTCAGCCAATAATAACCTTGCCTTTGCACCTTTTGAGCAAGAGCCCTTCCTTTAACATGATGTCCACAAATCCCTTCATGCACTCGGGCAAAGCATATTGAGCTTCACTTGGACTGACAATATGTGTAAACATTAGAGATAAGGCATTGAGTAAGACCTTTGATGCAAATTTCCTCCAATGATCAAGTATTTGCTTACCTTCTCTCTAACCATTGAGCCTCAATCTTATCATGGGACAATTTTCCTTCTCTCAAATATTGAATAATTGGGGTCATCCAATATGGTTTAGAATCTATATCCATGACTTTCCAATGATCTATGCTTCTTTCTCTTTCAACCTCCAAGAACACTCCTTTCAACACATTTGAATATAGTGAGCTTTCAATTTTTGAAAGGGCATCCGCCGCCTTGTTTTCCTCTGAGTTACAGTAACTATGTCAAATTTTTCAAAGTGTGAGATCAAGTCCTTCATCTTGCCTAAGTAAAATTGTAGGGATGACTCACTTGCATTATAGTCTCCCTTGACTTGTTGAACCATTAGGTTTGAGTCTATGTTTATCAAGAAGTTTTTAATCTTCAACACATTGGCTTGCTTAAGTAGGGAGACTAAAGCTTCATACTCGACCTCATTGTTACTTATTTGAAATTCAAATCTTAGGGCGTAGCTTGTCTTAAATCCCTTCGGAGAGGTAAGAACAATACCCACTCCATACCCTTCATCATTGCTTGCTCTATACATATGCATTTTCTATAGAGGTAAGTCTATAACTTGCCACCCGGAAGGAGAGACACCTTTTGAATTTCCTCCTTACTTGGCTCTTCTTAGCTCTCATCTTCCACCCCTTTCAGGATAAACTCGGCTAAAACATGCGCTTTGATTGCCACCCGAGGTTGAAATCGGATATCGTACTCTCTTACCTCAATTGCATATTTTACTAACCTTCCTGAGACCTTAGACTTCAAGATGATGGACTTTAGTTGATGATTTGTAAGAACCACAATAGGATGACTTAGGAAGTAAAGCCTAAGCTTTCTTGCCACTATTACCAAAGCTAAGGCCAATCTTTCAATGGTAGGATACTGAGTTTCCAGACCATTTAATACTTTATTCACATAGTACATCAATTCTTACTTTTTGGATCTTGTCCACTTCTTCGTTGAGAACAGCGTGCACTACCACAGATGAACAAGTGAAGGATAAGTAAAGAGTTTCTCCGGGTTCAGGCTTAGTTAGGAGAAGGAGACAGGTTAAGTATTTCTTCAACTACTCGAAAGTTTTCTGGCACTCTTCTATCCAATGAAAATTCTTGGAACTTCTTAGAGTTCTGAAGAAAGGCAAATTTCTATCACTAGACATGGATAGAAAATAGAATAAGGTAGCAAGTCACCCCGTGAGCCTTTGTACTTCCTTTAACAAAGCTCCATGTCTTGAATTGCATTGATTTTTTCGAGGCTAGCTTCAATCCCTATTTGTGTTGCCATGAAACCCAAACAAAATCTTTCCCTAAAAAACTCAAGCATATTTTTTGGGATTAAGGCTTATCTTGAACTTTCTCATAGTAGCGAAGGTTTTCCGGAGGTCTTCCACATGGTCTTCTTTCAACTTACTCTTCACAAGCATATCATCTACGTAAACTTCAATAATGAATCATATTCCTTCCCAATTGATTGAAAAACATTTTATCCATTATTCTTTGGTAAGTGGCTCTGGTATTTTTCAAGCCAAATGGCATTACCGGAAGCAATAAGTGCTAGAGTTAGTGATGACAACGGTCCTAGCCTGATCCTTGTAATTCAAAAGGATTTGGTATTATCCTTTGTATGCATCCAAAAAAGACATGACTTCATACCCGGAGATTAAGTCTACAACGGTGTCTATACGGGGTGTAGGATAGCAATCCTTGGGGTAAGCGTTGTTCAAACTAGTGAAGTCTATCTTCTATTTAACCCCGAGCTTTGGTACCATGACTACATTACTAAGCCATTTGGGGTATTGGATTTCTTCTATGATCTTAGCTTCCAAGAGCTTGTCTACCTCTACCTCCATCACTTGGCTTATTTCTCTTTCAAAATTTTTTTTCTTTTGGATGGCTGATTTGAACCTCCAGTCTACGTCAAAGGAATGCATAGCTATGTCAGGCTCTCCTAGCCATGTCCGAGGGATCCCAAGTAAAGAGATATTTAACTCCCTAAATAAAGAGATGAAGTTTTCCTTGATGTCTCCTGAGAGGGACTTTCCCACTTTCACCACTTTGTTAAGGTCATCTTTATCTAAGAACACTTCTTCAAGTTCTTCAGTCAGTTCACCCTTTGGGTTGAGCTC
Organism: Cinchona pubescens; assembly: GCA_025175665.1. NCBI lineage: Eukaryota > Viridiplantae > Streptophyta > Magnoliopsida > Gentianales > Rubiaceae > Cinchona > Cinchona pubescens. The sequence goes on from JANKKI010000179.1 coordinate 669,249, forward strand.
CTCTGTGTCTTCCAAGAACTGAACATTGCAGCTAGGAATAATTTCCTTTCTTTTCAATTTCAATGAAGCTATGTAGCATTGTCTCACCACTATTTGATATCTCGATATCTCTCACATCCCATTCTCTGTTGGGAATTTCATCTTCATATGATGAGAGGAAGGGACAACACCAAGTACTCTAATGGTAGGTCGGCCAATAATAGAATTATAAGGCAAAGAGGACTTGGTAACTAAAAAGTCAACCATGAGTTTAACATCTTTAGGAAGTGAGCCAAACACGATGGGAAGGGTAATGAAACTAAGTGGTTCAACCACTTCTCCAGCAAAACTGTAATGACCAAGGATGAAGTCACAGGTTTTAAATGCTTCTCACCCAACTTCATTTGTTTGAAAGCTTCATGGAAAAGAATGTTGAACTTCAATTATCAATCGAAGTTCTCTTTACTTCACAATTTGTAATGGATAAGGTAACTACCAAAGGATCATTATGAGGATGAGTTACTTATTCCGCCTCTTCCGTGGTAAATATTATGTCTTGACACAACCTAGGGCTCTTCATGCTAGATTGGAGCAATTTGATTTGACAAATGTAGGACTTGCTAGATGACATAGAGTCACCACTTGTTGCTCTACCAGAGATAGTTGAATGATGATTCTTCCTTGGTTTTCCATTCTCAATATTCTTTCTCCTGAAGATGGACCTCGATCTCCTTTGTCTAGGTTTTGAGCTTGGTATTGAGGTAATCTTCCCTTATCTACCCCTTTGATGAATTGTTTAAGGTCACTCCTTCTTATCAAGTCATCAATTAATTTTTTTAAGGAAATGCAATCATTGGTCCTCATGCCCATGGTCCTTGTGAAATTAGCATCACTCATTCTTATTGCGCCACTCTGAGTTACTCCTCATAGACCCAAGCCATTTGGCATAAAGTTTTTTCTCAATTATAGCTAAAATACGTGAAGGTTGAGTATTGAGTAGGGTATAAACCTTAGGACGGTTGGGACTCCTTCTATAAGGAACGGTTATGGATAACCTATCCCTCACATTGCTCTTCTTTGAAGGTTCTACTCTACTAGTTCCTTCATTAGCTTTCTTTTTCTTCTTATTTTCACCCACAAACTCTCTCTTTCTCCTTTCTCCTTTCTCCTTCATCAGCTTGAGCAAACTCGTCGGCTTTATGAATGAGTTCAATAAGGGTGGTAGCTAACTTTAAATTAAGTTCAAATGAGAACTTTTCAGGCTTGACTCCACTTTCGAAAGCCATGATTTGCATGTCTTCTATAGCCCCTTGAATCCTGATGGCCCCCTTTTGAACCTATCTACATATTCAACAAAGGATACTTCTATAGTCTTTGCTTGAGAGTAAGCAAGTGAGTTCTTGTCTTAGGATTCTCTTTTGGTTTCAAAATTTGTTCAAGAAGAGGTCTACAGGTTGATCAAAATTTCTTACTTCTCCTTTCTTGTGCCTTCTAAACCAATCCGAGGCAGCACCCTTGAGGATTCTAGGGAAACCTCCGCATAGGATAGCATTCGAGGCACCTTGTAAACACATCTTGGACCGATAAACATCAAGATATTCCCATGGATTTGAACTCCCATCATGAGTAAAAATGAGGAGTTTTCCAATGTCTTGGGAGGGGTTCTCACATTATCTCATCGGTGAATGGCAAGGAATACTTGTATCTTGTAGCCACTCCTTCCTTGTCATCCATCCTATCCACTCAAGGTTGGAGCCCCTCCAACTTTCTTCTTAGTTCTTATTCTCGCTTGGGTGTGCATTCCAAGGGGTGTTCCCTATCTCAGGGTCTTCGCCTCTCTTTGGCTACTGAGATCGGCTTGCTTTTATTCCTGGAATCATCTAGCTTTACTTGGCTTGGAGGAGGCCTCTCATCTTGACTCGTACCGGGCAGACCAGCCTTCACGTTCATATCAGGCGGACCCGATTGGAGTTACTTCCCTACTCCTTTGATCATCTTATTGATCGCATAGGAATGTTTCTTTTCCACGGGACCTTGATGTGCAGAGTGGACAATCTGGGGGTTGCCATCAGAGTGATGCGGAGGTTCTCCTCCTCTTTCCTCAACTTGTTGCTTAAGTTGATGTTTGATAAGCAAATATTTCAACATAGCACTCTGTTGCCTTAGCAGTTGTATATCTACATCTCTATCATTAGTCTTAAGTATTGGGATCCTTAGCTTGCCCCCTAGTCGAACGAATACTCTGATTGATCAATTCAACTAATATTGAGATGTGATCTCCTTTCCTCTATCTTGGTTTTCACGATAAGTGTTGCGCGAGCTAAGAGACATAGTTGAAGATGACTTAGGATGGTTTCTTGTTTCGTTTTCTATAGACAGTGCAACAAATATTGATGCGTAAAAATGTTAGCTCTAAGGTCTAAAAAATCAAGTCTAAATTCCAATTCCAAATATGTCTGATCACTGAAAATACTCCAAAAGGTGAAGTCACGCGCCAAAATCACGATGCGATAACCTGTGACAAAGAACAAGAGTAGTGGGGTTTTGTCCCTTGGAATAGACTCTAACGCTCAAGTCAAGAATTGATGACGAGAGGAAATTCGAGAGTAAATGAAAACTAAGAAAGGAAAGTAGATTAGTAATGAGAGTTGAGTTATGGGATCTTACCTTGCATATTTGCTATTTATACATGTCATTTGTAGGTTTGGTTAATTTATGGGTTTAGAAATAATTGGTTAGTCTCTAAGGACCTTTAATAGGTCATAAACCAAACCATTGGCCCATGGAGGCCTTTAATGCCTTATATTGACTCTTGACTTTGATCTTATATAAATTGACCAAATTGCCCTCATGAATATTTGTCCACCTTAACCAACTTGCCACGTGTTCTGCAAGTCATTGGGTGGTATATTTTTGTATCATCAGATCTCCATCTAATCTCACAAGGTAATTTTTAAATTTTTTTCTTTTCTTTAATTTCAAGTTGCTTTTTCTTTTTCTTGACAAAAATACACCTGATGATGTAGAGAATCAGATCAAGGTTATGGTAGATCTCAGCTCTGTAAAATATTTTTTCTCTATCCTTTTGTATCTCACCTCTTATACTTAAAAAGTATTTTCTTTGTTTCTCTCTTTGTTTAACTTAAATGAGTTTATGTTGATATTGCTCCAGGAACAAGGATGAAGATTTTCAGAGAGTTTTCCTTCAGCAGCTTAACGTTTATTTTAATTTAAAGGTGCTATTTTATTTTTTTTTTAAAAAATAGCAATTTTCAAGTCCTTTATTGTACTACTATGTTTATTCAATCTGATGTTTTTTCTTAATTTTGTGCATCTCTTTGTTTTAGATAAATTATGATTTCATGGTGGATCTTATCCGGTCCTGGTCTTGTTGGTGTTAACTTCCCGAAATTTTTTTACTTCACAGTTTTAAGAACTTTGCTTCTCTCCCTTTTCGGGTTCTAACTGAGAAACAAGAAAATTCTTTAGTACTATGATGATTCATAATTTTTTTTTTTTTTAAAAAAAATAGTAGTTTTCAAATTCCAAGGAAAATATGCCACTTTTTTTTCATGGATAGGTGGCGGGAATTGTGCATATGAGAAAAATTAAAGATAGGAATTTTTATATTTTTTGTTGTTATGAATATAAATTGTACCCTTGATATTTTTCCTATTTTCTTTGAAATTTTTTCTTGAAAGAAATTTATGGTGAATGTTGTTTACTTTCAAGATAATGATTTTATATTTATTGTCTAAAGTTCACAACTTAGTCAAGATTTTTTCTTTTTTTGGTTCAAGATTAAGGGAACTATGGATATCTGGTTCAATAAAAGACTAGTTTTTGGTTGTTTTTGGCTTTTTCACTTTCTACAAAGTCAGGATAAAATTCAATTTTCTATGGTTGTACCCACCTGCTGTCATTACTTTTTATTCTTTGTTTAGTACATGATTTTTTATATTTTTTGGATAATGTCATGTAGAAACTGGTGAATCATGACATTGTTTCCATGATTTAAGTTTTACCTAGAATCAACCCCTCTTCATTTTTAATTTATTTTTAGTTCTCCCTTAATTTACTCAAATAAATGAATTATTTGTTTGTTGTCACTTTCATGCTTGGCAAGCTATGGTGATTTGGATCCTAAACATTGAGCTGAAATTTAAGAAACTATCATGCCCTAGAATTGTGGAGTGGATTTATAGAAAAAATAGTAGTGGTTAAGGAAATGAAACAAATGGAAGATCACAAAGTGAAAGAAGAGCGATAAATATTTTATTTTTATTTCAAAAATATTTGTTGATCTTTTTTTGAGTGGTTAGTTGATATATTATTTCACTCTTGATGTTTAGGTTTTGATTTGCATGTTCTAAGGTTCAAGGAATAGGATCGACTAATGGAGTTTTGACTCCACCATTGGTTATACCATCGCATAATGCATGTCAGGTAAGCGTATTTTGATTGTTTTTGTGGCTAATTTGAGGGGATTTTCTTTTCTTTTGTTTTGTGATGTCTAGGTTTTAATTGCTTCACTATTTGAACACTTTTAGATAATTGGTACTTATATCAACTATTTTCAATTTTTCCTTCTAATATACTGAAAGTGTAAAGGTTAGATTATGAACACTCTTTCTTTGCTCCACATGTGTTTTTCAGATTTTCCAATTAACTTATGTATAGCCCGTGAGATTGGATTATGAATACCCTTTTCGTACCTTAAGCTTGGTTGTCGTGTAAGATTATTCCCTAGGATGTTTAGTTTGATAGGAGGGTAGGATTTTGGATTAATTAGTGAAAAGTGTTAATTCAATTCATGGGAAACTTGTTGGTTGTAGTTTGGTTTGGATAGGATGAAATGCATCTTTAGTAATTTGATTTGTCTCTTTTCTTAGCACCCAAACATTGTCATTTTATTTAGAATATTTTTTTGAAGCTCAAATTTGTTATATTACGAATCAGGGAAGATGTGTATGTGGAGCACATGACTTGGTTGTAAATTATAACCTCTTTTTTCCTTTAGATTTATTTGTAACCTTGAATTATCAACCTCACGTTAAGGAAGTGTTATCAGTGCTCTACTTTCTCCGTTCCTTTTCCATGGATCTCTTCGAAATTTTTTCATCACTCAGGTTAAAGCTCTATTGATTTTTTTTTTTCTAATCTTCTCTTGTACCTGTATTCTTGTTTGTACTCAAAATATGTTTTCCCCTGATGAAGCTTTCTTTATTCTCAAATAAATTTCATATATTTATTAGTTTTTTTTTTTTTTTTGGTAGCTTGATGATTCAGATTATTTCTTACCTGAACTGTGCAACATTTCTTATTGAACTCTTCAGTTTTATTCTTTAAGAATATATTTTGGATTATTGATAAATGTAACTAAATCTTATTCAGAAAGTGAAAGAGATAGGCTTGGATGTAATTCAAATTTAATATTTTTGGAATGAACGTGAGCTGCTAAGTATTTGGTAAACTGGGCTCCTTTTCTTTTCTTTGTTGTTTTTGATAAAATTTTGCCCTTTAATTTTGTAGTACTATCTGAGGTGTAGATGATTTAGTTAAGTTTATTAATCTGGTGACTGGAGCAAGACTTTATATTAATCGCATGATTGGTCCCAATGTTTTTACTAATTGGAACTGTGATTAGTATTTTAAGTAGTGTAATTTGTTTTAAAAAGAAATTTAAGCTTTTGGAGAATTTACGAATATATTTCTTGTATTTATTTTCCTAATGTGAAATCTAACTATTATTACGTTATAATTTAGATGGACGCTTGGAGTGTTGGTAGGATTTGGCGGTTATAGCAAGTTTCAAAATTGAGTTGAAACTTTCATTGGGAAGAGATGCAAGAGAATTACTCTATTCTTCATTCCTTATGACGTGCAAGAGAATTACTCCATTTTTCATTCCTTACTCAATTACCAATATTTTAGTATTTAAAATTTGGTTCCTTTGTGAGACAATACTAATTTAGTACATAATATTTAACTATCTTGGGCATTTATATACATATATTTTTTCACCACGTAATGCATGGTTGTGTCCCTTAGTTTGCTAATAACAGCCCAAACCCCTCCTCCAGCGGCAGCTACAGTACTCGAAAACCCTCCATCCAAGAAATAAAGAGATATTTTAAAAAATTAATAAAAGAAAAATTGGAAGAAACTCCTTTTGAGTAACTGATAAGTGCAATATCTATTACTTACTCTATAATGTAGAATTCTAGAACCTAAAAGCCATCTTAATCGTGCTTTTTAGTCAAGCCGAGCTCATGGCTAAGCTAATTTATACTACATGACAGCATTGATCGAGACCTTAGTGAGTTAGTGTACCTTTCACCTTCAGCAACCAAAATTTCTTATTTATTGTTGAATATTAACAACTATAATATTTTTTAGTAGTAATGCTAGGCATTTCTTTATCATGTCCCCACTCCTAACTAGGCAATACCTTGGAGCAATATAATTAAGAAAAATTATTTACAAAAATATAAATTTAAAATTATTTTTTAGAGTCATTTTACGTGACAAAATGATATTAAATTACAAATTTGTTAATTTTACATATTTAATCGAATTTTATTCATTATTTTCTAATTTTGTGTCACATCAATACTTTGCGACTTTTATATATGTGCACTGCATAATAAACTGAAACTTATGAAAAGCAAAAACTGACAGTGAGAGGCTCAGATTTTAAAATTGCAAATTGAAGGGAATCCTTTTAGGATAATCCCACTGCAAAGGTGCCATCTTAATCATAATACTGTTGCAAAATAGGAAGAAAATCAGTTTCCAATTAACTAAATTCGGCTTCAAGATTAGTTTCTATGTATGCCAATTACATTTAGAGTTTCTTTAATATATATACTAGTGGGAAACACACTGTGTGAGTGAGTGATTTTTAAAAGATAATAATAAATAAATAACATAAAGGATTTACGGTATTTTTATAACAGAAATTATCAACATAAATTGAGAGTAAAAACAAAAAATTTATAAAATGATATCATACTAAATAAGGACTCTTACTTTATACATATGGTAAGATATTTATACGTGTTTCTCCTTTTGTGTTGAATAAAGATGTACAAATTATTAGCCAGTATGTTTTTTCGTTTTTGCTGTTAGGTATGTTGCAACTTAAGTTTATTTCTTTCCTTGTTTATTCTTGGCTGAAAATGATTTGAATTGAATTTGACTATTTCATTGATACGTATCAGCTGCAGAATGCCGAGGGCTTCTACAGAAAGATTGGAAAAACAATAATGACGGCCAAATTTCTCATTTGTACATGGAATTCAAGTCGTATTTAAGTTGAGCATCAATTTTTTTGAAGAAATTTGTTGGATAGACGGAATATTCTAAAATGGATCAGATTATGATAGTATACTTTGGATCCCATAGACCTAGTAGACCACATAAGCATAAGATTTCTGAAGTTCACAGAGTGTTTTTCTTTCTTTCCCATCCACCTAAGATTTTACTAGGTTGGGGTTCAATTTCAGCTTGTAAAGATGGTGTGAAGAAGCCATTACTGAAAGGAAGACAGAGAAAAAGAATAACTAATTGAAGCAACTTTAGGCAAGTAATTGTGATCTGTAAGCTTTAGGTATTTTGGACGAACGTTTGAAAAATACTTGAAATAAAGGGATTCATGTTGTATTTTAGGCAAGCTATTATTCACCCTTTTAAGAAGTTAATGGGAATTTAATAAAGGGATAATTTCAAAAAGCTCCCATGAGATTTATGCTAATAGTACTCAGTACCCCTGAATTTTAAAAAATCTCAAATAACTCCCTTAACTTTTTATTTCTTTTAACAGGTCAACCAAATTCAAAAACAAATTAGTAAACAATTCATTTTTGAATTGAGAAGCTAATGTATTCCAATGTTACCCTTTTATTGACACACTAGTTAATTTAGTATCAAAATTTAATTAATTAGAATAGTTGGAAAAATGATATGCTATGCTAATTTAAATTATTTATAAATTGAAATTAATTAATTTTTTAACAAATTTTAATTCTATGTTTTTTTTTTTTTTTTAAATTGCTTTGCAAATTCAATTTTAATTTGGGAGGATTTACCATAGACAAAGTTGTAATGAATTTTTTTATAGAAAAATTTAGAAGGATTTTAAATTCAAGCTGTTTTAATTAATTAATTAATAAAAGTATACAAAAACTAGGTCTAAATTTGAGCCCGGATCTATTTATAAAGTTACGCAATTCTTTCAAACTAAGTTAATGGACTGAACACTCTTTTAACAAAAAGTATAGCAAAATGAGGGGATTTTAATTTCAGGAAATCTTAACTAAATAATGTGTACCTTATTGACTTAATTATAATAGCCCAAATTTAAAATCCTCCTAGATTTTTCTATAAAAAGACTTATTACAATTTAATTTAATTTAGAATTCTAAATTTGTGGTCAGATTCTCCAAAGTAAAATTGAATATGCAAAGTAGTATAAAATTAAAACAAAATATAGAGTAAAATGTAATACAAGAGTACTTGCTATTAGTCACAAAATTAAATTAGAATAGTGTCTTTTTTCAACCATTCTAATTAATTAAATTTTTATACTAAATTAACTAGTAGCTCAACAAAGTGGCAAAGTGGGAAAAAATTTAGCTTCTCTATTCTAAAATAAATTATTTAATAATTTGTTTTTGAATGGGGCTGACATGTTACAAGAAATAAAAATTTAAGGGAAGTTTGTAAGATTTTTAGAAGTTTAAAGGTGCTAGGTGATATTAACATAAACATCAAGGGATGTTTATGAAATTATCCCTTTAATAAGTCCACGTTTGATTTGTCATATTTACCACTTCCTAACGTAATTTTTTTCAACTTTATTGAAAAAAACAATTGAATTTGAGAAAAAGTACCCAAACATCGACCTTGCTCAAGAAAGATCTGTATTTTGCTCTCACCCTATGTCATAATAGGCATTCAATGGCGCTTTTGTTTTGCTTTGATATATAATTGGAACAATGGAACTGCTATAATAAAGCACTGTGGTTCTAAATTACTTGAATTTTTTAATTTATGGCCTAGGCGAACCCTAGAATACGTAGTAATTTATTTTAGTATCAAATGCTTCTTCAACAGAAATAATTTTTCTCGAGTAAAACACAAATAAATTTATGTGAATTTAGAGTAGGGAAAATTTCACATTTCTACCACAAGATTTGCCATAATTCAAGGAGCCTCCCTTCTAGTTTCAGAAATTACATGTACAGACCCTATTTTAATGGGTCAATAACCCCAAAAAAATATTTTGCTTACCTAAGAAAAAACCAAAAATACTAAAATATGCCTAGGAGAATTTTCAAAAATAAATTATAAACCTTTGACAAAAAAAAAAAAAAAAAAAAAAATGCCTTGTACACAATTCTGGCCTTCTAATTGGTCGAAATTTTCACTAAGACTACCGCCCCAAGGCCCTCTCTTGTAGACATACAAACATCACCACCATCTGACCATCCTTCCTGAGCAATATCATATACACTAACATACCAAAAAAAAATCTAAATAGAAAAATAAGAGCCCTAATCAATATACACAAAATGATAACAGCCAAAACATCAATATACTTTTTATTTTAAGCAACTCCAATACACCAAAAGGTAGGATGAGACGAAGAGATGAAAAGATGGTGGCAGGGTTTATTTCACTTTTATTAATTTTATATTTTTTCCTTAAAGTTCCATAAATGAAATAATTACTTAGTTCATCATGGTTATTATAGTCATTTTATAGGTGTAATTACTAAAACTAAAGGAGAGGTTTTGCTATTATGACAAACGGTTTTGCAATTATGACAAACCTTATGGGAGTAAAGTAAAATTATGTCTTTAGAGCATTAGATTTGAAAAAATTTGTAACATTAGGCTCCCAGTTCAAAGAACCAATATAACCTAAGAATACCAAATGTATTTTTTTTTGTGTCAATTTCTGACATGACACGATAACTCAACAATTAACGGGTTAGGATTGAATTGACAACTTATCAGGTTCGAATTATAAACAGATTGATCTATTTACAACACACAAATAAATAGATCAAGTCAAATTGACTCCTGCGTTACTTAGGTTACTCGAAAACTTATTGGCTAAATTTTCATTATGTATTATACTATAATTTTCTCATTTTTGTTATTCAAACTTGAATTTGATCCTCAAGGGCATTAATGGGTTAGTATTTTGGTCTTATATATATGTGATCAGTTCATTTCCTTTCTTATTTTAAACACAATAAATTATTATTGTTACACAACTAATCTAGGCATAAGGTAACAGTTGAGAAGTTAGTTATCCAATTGTTTCATATAATAATGCAAAATATGTTTGTGACTATTGTATTTGGAAACTAATAGTCCATGATGCAGAATAGCTACGAGCATCCTTGAACTAGTATCACTTCATTGATTGAATAGTGACATTTTGATCATTCCATTAAAAAATAATTTACTTAGCAAACATGTTCAAGAGTCATACAATTTAGCATATCACATTATAAATAGTAAATATGCTTTATCAATTGTTAACACACTATTATCACTCTAGAAATTTAAAAAGAATGAAAAATGATTAATAAAAATTTATTTTTGTTCTTTATTCTACTAATTCTATAATTATAAAATTTACAAAATGGCAACATGACACAATAATAAACGGGTATGACGTAACACGAATTGATTATAAATTGAGCAGGGTTAGTGTTGGAATTTCTCGACCCGAATACGATTATAATGAAACATGATTACATGCAACACGACTCGATTGAGAACCCTAATTTCCCCAATCTATTTTCTATTGCCATAAAAAACTAAGTGTCAATTAATGTATCACAGCATTCATCCAAACATTTCGATAAAATATTTACCATTTGTGCTAATGTCGATCTAAGAGTAATCTTATTAGATTTAGTTATTAAAAAATAAATAAAATTGTAAACTACATATATACATCAATTTGTGCTGAAAACATTTCTTGTCTATCTAATATCCTCACCGGAATAATTTCAAATCGATAAATACAAAAAGTAAAAGATCTTTAATAATAATTAATAAACACTTTCACATGCTACAAAAATTAAAACTGTTTATATTCACATATACACGGCAACTTTATAAAAAAGAAATTCAAAAATATTCTTTTGTATCTCTTTCATCCTTTGTCTGGAGCGGCGACGTCGTTATCCTTCCCTCCGAATACGTCAATTTTTAGTGTCGCTATCGAACGTTGTACGTCCCTTCCACGCCACTCTGGGGAAAAACTGACTATTAATTCATGAAAAAGATTTAAGTAGATCTGATTTTTTGTTTCAATTATAAATTTTATAGTATGAATTAAATATTGTGAAATTTATGATATAAGTTGATATAACTAATATTTTATAAGATTTAATTTTGATTATAAAATATATATGTGAAGTCAAAAATCGAATCTATATAACTATTTTTCTTGATTCATTTCATCCTTTTTCTGCGTTCACCCGTTGACTCCGACATTTCTCCTGAGGTATCCCTTTGCTTTCCTTTTATTTTCCCTATGACACTAATGTTCATTTTCCATTTACCAGAAATTTAAGGAAAAACGAAATTTTCTAAGGAGTTTTTCTTATAGAAACAAAATGCTAAATAAATAATTATGTAGCAAACGTCTTGCCTTTCATTTCTCTAGAAATTGTGCCAGTTGGCAAAAGAAAAGTCTTGCATTGACAAATTAGGTACGAATAGAAATTGCGAGGTTCCTCGATTCTACTTATCTTTTTTTTTTTTTTTTGTCTAGATTGGCTTAGTGTGGTGCGTTTAGAGAGTACAAATCTAATTATAGAGAGAAAGCAATAATAATTATATTAAATGTGTCTGAATTCTATTAATAAGAAATAATTAATGTTAGTTATATATTTTAAATTATTTTTATTTGTTTTTATAAATTTAATTATATATTTATTCTTAATAAATTTTTTTACCTTACAAGTAATCTATTTATGTATCGTCAATAAACCCTTCATGTAATCTTATCTGTCAGGTGCAGACTGGTGAAGGAGCCAAACTAATTGTATGCCTTAGTGGAGATTCAACAACCCTGGCAACATTAAGCGAAGGACCAAATATCTGAACTAATAGCCAGACTGAACATCTGAACTAATTATCAGTCCCAGTCTCTGATGAATGTCCGAAAACCAAACGACTCCATTTTGTTGTGAATCCGATAACCGAACACTCCAGTGCCTTACATCTCCAAAGTTTTTACTATTCCCGCCTTCTACTTAGATCCACTTCACTAATTATTCAAATTTCAAATTTGAAATCCGGAAATTAATACCAACTCCTGCCTTGCTCACCACTGCTCACCACGTGTCATTAACAGTTCGTACCCCACTTCACACCCTTCTATCTTCCACCTGAACCTTCTCGAGCACATCCCTTCAACTTCTTCATAAGATTCTTGAATGCGCTTCACACAGTTCACCCATTAATTCCAATCACTTCAACTGTAGCCCTTCATTCTCCACCCCTTTATAAATCTCCACTTACTTCAATTTTTCTACCATTAACTCCAATCACTTCAAATGCAACCCTTCATTCCCCAATCCTTTATAAGCTTCACTTCCTTCAATATTTCTATTCTTTTTACCATTTTTTCCATTACACTTCCTCCTTTTTTACATTTTCTACTTTCCAATACCAAAATTGTTTACAAAACTACTTGGAGTTTCTCAAAATTTACCAAATACTCACTTTAATCTCAGCTTTTTCCTTAACACTTTCGAAAAAACAATTGTAATGGCATCTCAAGGCACTCCGGCTAAGGGTGTAAACGGGTCGGATATAGTATATCCAGACCCGGATCCGGATTCGGACGGGTCTACAAAAGTAGATCTGTATCCGAATCCAGGTCTGGATAATTTTTTTAAAAAAATTATATGTAAAATTATTTTAACTTATCAAATTTTCTCTTTTTATTTTTTAATTATGCAAAAATATTGAGTTCATAATTAATATTTATGCATGTAATTTATATTAAATATAAATTTATATGGGTAATTTACACAACATATATGTATATATACATATAAAATAATACTAATGTACAATAATTTTATTATATATTAAATATTTTAATCGGATCCAGGTTTTAATCTGATTGGAACACCAAAATTCAGATCCGACCCATTTATTATAATACCTAAAAGAGTCTGAATCGGATGGATAATCAAAATTTGTTATAGATCCATACTTGGATAAACGGGTCCGGATTGGGTCGGGTCCGGGTCTAGACCCGACCCATTGACAGGCCTAACTCCGGCACTCTAGATAGCAAAACCAGTCACCATGTAAGTTTTCCTTTGCCAAACCCTCTATTCTTGAGCTTGAGTTTGTTTTCCCAGTCGAGGGTGAAATTACTATATTAAAATTAAGTTGAACGATATTTCTAGGCTTAGAAACACTTACAACATCTCTAAATCCGTTACTCTAGTGTGTCCGAGTGTACATGGCTAATCGCTACAATCCACTAAGGGTTTCTTTTTTATTTACAAAGAACAGCTCAGTTAGCTAGTCTTCGAGTTCTAGTTTCCTCACTTTTTACAAATATAGCTAACTGTTAAGACATTAGTCCATTTCAGTTTAGCTCGAACGCCAAACAGCTAACAATAGGATATAGTATCTTATGTAAGCATTTGAAAGTTCGGCTAACCCATCAGGGCTTTTGAGCCTTTTACAAGTAAGTCATCATCCGAGAAATAAGTTTTTACTACTGTTTGGCTCAAACTAATCGTAGAGGTCTGGTAGAGGATTTCCCAATCTTTGTACATCAATGGAAGAATACTTTTTTCTTTGCCAAACAATCTAATATGTCTATGATTTAGCCCAGATGCCAGCTCAAACTCAAAACTCCTAATAATTTTGTCCCCTATATGTTTGATAAAATTTTAGCTGAGGTTGAAACCATTGATACCTCAAACCTAGTAGTAAATTTTGCAAAAAAGTTCTTTTTTGAAGAGAATTTCCTAACATGGGCTCGGCTAGTGATGTTCACATATCTACCTAAAGGTTATGATTCCCACGTAAAGCTCTATTACTTAACACTTTTTCCTCCTTGCCATTTTTCACTCAGTTTACATACTTATGTATTCCCCTTCTTTTGTAGGCCAACTCCTCGACCAACTTGTTCAGCCATAAAAAGTTAAACTGACCATGAAGAAGGCTTCCACTTCTCCACCAAATCCCCCAAGCAGTACTCCTCCAAGCACTGAACAGCTAACCCCCTTTAAAGGTGTGGCTACTTCTAAACTTGGAAGTTAAGTAACCACCTCAACCATTGAAGCTATCGGTTCAGCTTGTGGCTTCTCAAGAGCCCGTCTAGCTTTTTGATGAGGGAGTGGTGTCTTTGCAAACATCGTCGGCTCAACCAAGCCCTGTTAGCAGACCCCAAAGAGAAAGAATACTTCTCCTGCTCTTGGTAGAAAACAAGTGAAGACCATCTCTAGTTGTCAGCAACTTTGAAGCAAACTGACCCCTTATAATTGCTACAACCAATAAGACGATTCACCAACACATTTTAACAATTAGCTCCATTGTCCTTACCCCTGATCCAATCTTCTTCTTCCAACTTACTAGCTCCAAGTGGGTTCTTCTACTCTTGGTCTTACAAACCAAAAGCTTTTTCTGTTCTTGAAAATATCCAAATGCTTAAATGGCATGCAGCTCTTGGTACTTGGCCACGGACTTTTGAAGAATAAGCAGCTGCAAATGGTTACCAAAGCCTTCCATGGAATAGAAAGTCCATCAACCAAATTGAAGGTCTTGAGAGGTAGGCCAAGTTCATCCCTTGATGGACTTTTAACAATAATGCTTGGGGACAATTCCCCCAAATTTCCCATTAGCTGATAGACTTCAGCTTCCCTTCTCGGGATATGGCCTACACCGCAAGCTGCTCGTTCAAACAATGTATGGACGAAGTAGCTTGAGCGTACATCACCATAAGTACTTGACATTTTTGCTTTGTTTTGATTCTTATTTCTTCTAGTACTGATACTTCTTTTTTCATGTGTTCAGCTAGGCCCCCATATGCACAATAGGTCTAGTGTCTTTCCTAGGAAAAGGCAAGCAAGAATGGCCAGCTCACGGTCGAACTTCAACAATTTGAAAAGAACAAGGCTAAAGCTCTAGCTCAATTGGGAAAAGAGCATGAAACCAAGAAGAATGAAACTCTTGCCAAACTTCAAACCAAACAAGAGAATGAAGCTTAGAACTTGGCCAACCTGGAGATTAAGCATTCAGTCTAAGTGGACGAACCAAACAAAAATCTCGTAGAGCAGAATGATGAGCTAAACACCTACAGAGGTGAACTTGCTTCGGCTCATATAGAGATTGTTCGGCTAAAGGCTAAATCTTCTTCAAATCAAATAGCAGGCATTAAATTTTTTCCTAAATTCAAAGGGATGCCTGAAGGATTTAAGCACTTTCAGCAGCATTTCCATGAAGATGGGTTACACCATTGTCCATGGACAATGTTATAGAAGAGATGGGTTACACCATTGCCATGGACAATGTTATAGAAGAGTTTCCTGAGGTCAACCTAGATGTTTCTTTTCTGAGATTCCATATTATAATAAGGAAGCCAAATCCAAGCTTATCAGTGAAATGAGCCAACTCTTCTACGTATCTAGGTTTGTACTTGTCCTTCTGGAACCGAATGGAGTTTTGGGTTCAAAAAAATTTCAAACCATTACAAGCATGCCTAAAGTTACTACCAAAGAAGAAGCTAAATCCAATCAAGTTGATCAAAGTTAGGTCTGGCAATAAGAACTTGCTATATCCACTCAAGCCGATCAAGCTCAGGCCAAGAAAGAAGAACCTCCTACTCACACTTAGAATATTTTCTAGCATAAGTAGTATAGGCTCTTGTAATGAGTTTGTTCTGCTTCATCTGATCATATTTTGTACTTTATCAAATATCATCAATGAAATTGTCTTTTCCTTATGATCATCTTCATGTCTGATCATATTATTCTTGCACAAATTTCATAAATGAAATTTAAATTTCCTCATGATAGTAGATCAATATCTCTTGATTGTCCAATACCTCATTCTTTTGAATCATTTTTTTGTATTACTTATTGGCTTGAACTACTTGAGCCCTTCGGCCGATTGTGGAACCTTTCGGGCACCAAAATGCATTTCGCAAGGTTTTCTACCTTGGATCATCATTTTCTCATCAAAACAATAATTCTTTTGTGTGCTTCTTTACTTATTGGTCCGAACCACTTGAGCGCCTTGACAGGTTGCGAAACCTTTCGGGTAACCGAACACATTGCGTAAGGTTTTCTACCACAAATGAGAATCTAATTTTGTACTTGTAAATTTATTCATATGAACATATGAACACATTGTCAAATTCAACATTTTGTCAAATCATACACATTACTCATATTACCTTAGATAATATTTTCTAAGGTTCACAACATTCCACATTTGTGGTGTGTCATTTCCATATCGATCGGCCAATTTGTAATATCTTGATTGATGGGCTTCTACAACCATATAAGGCCCCTCCCAGTTCGGATCTAGTTTGTTCATACTTTTGGGATTGGCTAACTTCAGATTCTTTCTCAGAACCAAATCTTTTGGTTTAAAGTACCTTTTCCAAACTTTTACTTTATAATATTTGGCCATTTATTGCTTGTATTGGGTCTCTTTTTATTGAAGCTACCAGTCTCCACTCTTCCAACAAATCAAGATCTGTTTTCCCTCTTCATCATTATTAATATAATGATGTTGTTGGGTTCGTGTGATTGGTATTCTGATATCGAATGGTATTACTACGTTTGAACCATACACTAGGCTAAGAGGTGTAAACCCATTTTCTGCTCAAGGAGTAGTTGTGTAGGACCATAAAATAGTGGGTAATTCATCAACCCATTGGCCTTTTACCCAATCTAATCTTGTCTTTTAACCCGCAATGATTGTGCGATTAGTTACTTTGGCTTGATCGATAGCTTGGGGATATCTGACCGAAATGGTACACACATTGATATTCAAGCCTTCACAAAAGTTCTTGAATGATTCCCCTACAAAGTGAGTACAATTCTTTAAAATTAGGGTGTGATACAGGGAATACCAAACCTGCAAATAATATTTTTTTAGAAGAACTTCTGTACTACCATCCCTGTCATAGATGGTAGCAGTTCAGCCTCTACCCACTTAGAAAATAGTCAATAGCCACCACTAAATACTTCAATTTTCCAGGTGCCTGAGAAAAAGGTCCGACCAAGTCTATTTCCCATTCTTCAAATGGCTATGGACTTAAGATAGTCGTCAAATCCACTGTTGGGTTCCTTATGATTGGAGCATATATTTGGTTATCATGACATTGATGAACCAAGGTATTAGCATCTGTAAGCATGGTCTGCTGGTAGTATCCCATGATCATAGCTTTTCGAGCTATATTACAGGTGTTCATTGTGGCTTCCAAAATTTCCCTCATGTATCTCTCTTAACACATATTTAACTTTTTCCAGACCAACACATTGGAGAAGATGACTTAGGTATGATTTTCTATATAAAGTGCCATCTACTAGCTCATACTTTTTTGCCCTATTCATTACCCTTTTGGCTTCTCGCTTGATCGGTTCGAATGATGCTCAAAGATAGGAATTCAATGATCAGCTTCATCCATCATAGATCATTACCAATTTCCATCATTTCAATTTCATCTATGGTTCCTCCTTCTTCAACCTCTACCAAAATTTCTTGTGTGAGATATGAATAAATAGCCAAAGCCAATTTAGCAAGTGTATCAGCATGTACATTTTGGCTTGAGGGATCTTTACAAACTCCAGCTCCTTAAAACTATGCTTGTATTGCTTTAACTTTTGAAGGTATTTTGGCATAATGACTCCCTTGGCTTCAAAGTTTCCTAGGATTTAGCTGATTATGGACAAAGAATCACTATTAATTTTAACAGCTTCGGCTCCCATCGTTTTAGCCAACTTCATCCCTATTAATAATGCTTCACATTTGGCTTTATTATTTGTAGCTTTAAAGCCAAACCGAAGGGTATATATAAAGTGGTTTCCTCTGGGAGTTTTGATGATGATACTAGTTCTTGACCCTAATGCACATGATTTCTAAGCCCCATCTACATGTAGTTCCCATACTTTATAATCTACTTCAGAACCTTCTTTGTCTTCTATCCTCATGATTTTATCGATCATGGGAAGCTCGACTGTCCCTTAAATAAGAAAGCCTGCTAAAGCTTGTGCCTTAATTGTATTTGATGGTCGGAATTCAATATCAAACTCAAATAGTTCCACCGACCACTTGAGCATCTGACCTGGTACATTGGGCTTCCCAAGAATCGCCTTTAAAGGAAAGTTTGTATATACAATGATTTTGTACCATTGGAAGTAAGGTCTTAACTTTTTGGCTATCACAATTAGTGAGAATGCTACACTTTCAATGGGAATACAATTACATTCAGGGCCCTGTAGGACCTAACTTGTAAAATAGATCAGCTTTTGAACTCCATCTCATTTGGCCACTAGTATCGAAATAACCGTTTCTTCCAATGATGAAAGATAGAGGTACAATTCTTTGCCTTATTTTAGTGCATTTAATCAAGGGAGAGTTCCCAAGTATGTGTCTTTGAGTTGTTGAAAGGCTCGTTGGCATTATTCTGTCCATTCAAAGTTTATTCCCTTTCTTAACTGTTCAAAGAAGGAAAGGCTCTATATGGCTGAATTCGAGAGGAATTGATTCAGTGCAGCAATTTGACCAATTAACTTTGAATATCCTTGATTGATGAAGGAGGCTTCATGTTTATAATAGCTTGTACTTTTTCATGATTGGCATCAATCCCTCTTCAAGAGATAATGAAATCCAAAAATTTTCCTAATGGAACCCCTAAGGTACACTTTAATGGGTCTTATTTGAATGCTCCAAAATACCTCAAAGATTTCTCGAAGATCATCTATGACCTCATCTTTTGTTCTGCTTTTCATGACCATGTCATCTACATATACCTCTATGTTTTGGCTGATATGTTTTTTGAAAATTTTATTGACTAGCCTTTGATGAGTAGCTACAATATTTGTTAACCCAAACGGCATAGATAGCAATAAGTGTCATTTGGCTTTATAATGGTATTTTTTTCTTCCTCTTCTTCACTTAGAAATATTTGATGATAACCTTTATATGCATCTAAGAAACTACCGAACATAAAAGTCACTAAAGAATCAATAAGTATGTTAATCCAAGACGAAGGGTAACTGTCCTTAAGACATGCTTTATTAAGATCTCTAAACTCAACACACATCTACCAGTTCTCTTTCGGCTTTTTGGATACATCAGGCTGCATAACTAATATAGGGTTACTAAGATTCAGTTATTGCACTACACTTAGGTCTAAACAGTCTTTTTCTTTATCTAATAGGCCTATAACTTGGGACATAGGCTATTTCTCAAGGTATGCTAGGCATATCAACCGTTGACCTAGCAAAGGTGTCCTTGAATTCAAAAAATAGTCAGATCAGATCGGCTTTCAGCTCGATAAGTAAAAGAGCACAAACACAAAGTCTACGATCAAGATGTTCAGGATTAAGAGATATTGCATCAATCGGTGCTCCTGATCTATTTCAATTTTCCTTTACTTATTCTGATCTTCTGAAGGTTTAGGAAGCTTGCTCGTAGAGATTACCTTATTCTCTTCAAGAAGTTCTTCAATTTTTTTCTTCAATTTATTCTCTTCAAAGACATAAGTAGTAGTCCCTAGCCTCCTACTAATTTTCCCAACTATTGTTCTGATCCTCTCAAGGGAAACTTATTGCCCAAGTGAAATATAGAGGGAATGATGATGAAAGCATATTAGGAAGGCCAACCCAAAATCATGTTGTAGGAGCTGGAATGTTTAACAATAACAAAGTTGATCAACTCAGTTCGACTTTTGGGTGGTTCCCCAAGGGTCAATGGTAGCAAAATAGTACTCTGAAGCATGATAAAATTGCCACCAAAGCCCATAGTGGAGTTCAGATTGACTGAATGTGATCATTACTTATTCCCATTAGCTCTCAAGCATGCCAAAAGATCACATCCACTGAACTAACATTATCCACAAAAACTTTATGCACTCTATAATCCCCCACCTTAACTTGTATAGATCTTATGACTAAGTCGGCATGTAAAAATTGATCAGGCAGGGGATCATCATCAGAGAAAGTGATCTACAAATCCAGCTGAGGCATTTTTAGAAAGCTTCTCCCTTAGGCTGATATTTTGCATATCTTTTTCAAACCTGATGGGAGTCTCTAATGGTCAGACCTCCAGCTATCACATTGATTACTCCGGCCATATCATCATTATTGGCTAGAGGTCCCCTTCAATTATTATTATTATTGTTGCTGTTAACCCTTTGGTATGTATGCCGTTCATTAGGGCGAGGAGGACATTTGTTTGGGTTCCTTATATTATTGCCAATCCAAAGAATATACTCTTGTAAATATCCCTCATAGATTGCCATTTCTAAACCAATCGTCAAATAAGTACAATCTTCTGTATCGTGCCCATGATCAGCATGGTGATCACAGTAGTGAGATCTGTCTCGCTTGTATAGTTCAGTCTTCATCGGCAAGGGTGGTTCCAAAATACTAGTGTCTAATCTCAAAAAGAATATCATCATGCCTAAGCGTGTTCAAATGAGTGAACTCCTTATGAAATAGAATTCGAGTTCAAGTAGGTTTAAAGTTGTTAGCTCCAGGATATACTACTCGACCCTCCAGCAATTTAGAATTTTTGAACTGTCTGTTTGATGGATCAATACATATAAGATTATGGCATTTAGAATCCTTATTTCTCTTGTTCTTTTCAGATCCTTTGGTCTTCTCCTCCATCGTCCTTTTTTCTTTCTGTTTATAATCAAATAGCTCATTCTTGGACTTGTTCGACTCTTGTCCCCTCATATGACTTTCAGCTTGTTTCATGAGTTTGGAAAAGGTCTTTGGAACTTTATAGGCCAACTCATGATTAAACAATCTGGGTTTTAGGCCATTGTAGAACGCTACAATCATTAACTTTTTATCAATATCTCGAACTTGTACTGATTCATCGTTGAAGCATCTGATGTACCGGCTCAAGATTTCTTCATTCTTTCACCTTATATTCATTAAATGTGAAACCTCTTAAACCATGTCTGTATAACCTGTCAACTCATGAAGTGTCTCAAAAATTTCTCTGCTAACTCATTATAAGTAGACACTGATCCCAAAAGAAGTTTCTTAAACCATTTCTGAGCTGACCCTATCAGAGTAGTAGCAAAGGGTTTGAATTTAATGGCATCAGAGTAACCATCTAACTAAGCAATGGCAGACCAATGAGCAATGTGATCGGCTAGGTCAATGATTCCTTGGTAATGATCCAAATCAAGCTGTTTGAAATTAGGCAGAATCTGTTCAACCTAATAAGAGGAATAAATGGGACACGATCAATGTCTGATACAATCTATTGACTAATATTTTTCTGAGATAATAATTGCTAAACACAAAGTTCAACTTTGGCCATAATTTCAGCCTCAGGTATATAAGGTGGTGATGATAGAATTTCTTCATGATGTTTGACATTTTGCCTTGGCCTTGGATTATTCGATTGTGAATAGATTAGGATCTTTGCCTGCTTACAATTCTTGTAACCTAAGGTCCCTGACGCCTTACACATTGGGTACTGCTAGCTATATCCTCTTCTCTGTTTTCCTGCCTCAGCCGTTCAATTGGAATGGCCTGATTGTCGTCCAATGGATCTTGTTTGTTCATCTCCACAAATTGCTGAATAGGTACAAAATTGTTCGGGAGGAATTGTAACACTTGCACGTGTGCATGAACTTCTCCTACCTGAGATGTTTCCTCCTCATAGAATTCAACATTAATTCTTAGATTCTCGATCTGGAAGGGTTTGTCCCTGCTGTTTCCTATTCGTCTATTCTTCAAAGAAGATGTATAAGATGATTAGATCCGAACATTTAAATTGTATTATTTTTTAACCAAAAATTTTGTTCGATTCTCACAGATAATGCCAACTGATGAACAGTGGTATGTTTGGAGGTTAAATGAAGTAAAATTTAGAGAGAGAAAGTAGTAATGTTTGTATTAAATGTGTCTGAATTCTACTAATGAGAAGCAATTGATGTTAGTTGCATATCTTGGGGTGTGCCTTAAGATTTATAGGTGAGAGTTAAGGATTAGAGCCCCCTTATCCACAAGTCTAATTACATATTTGCCCTTAATGAGCTTTCTTGCATTATAAGTAGCGTACCTATGTATCATCAGTGTTCAATAAACAATTCTTACTATTGCTGTAAATGCTATTTCTCTAGATGAATCTTTTACTGAATAAGAAAAAGCTCTTTACGATTGATCCTAAGTTAGCTAAACTCTTGGAGAAATCTAGTTTCCTTATCTATCAATACTCACACACGGATGTGAATTTTCATCTTTTCTTTTATTCCTTTGAGAAGATAACATTTTGAATTAGACAATTTTCGTGACACTTCACCCCAAATTTTGTTGAAAGCTATAAAAATAGTGAAATATTTATGAGTTCTATACACGCATTGTTAGTGTAACATCAAAAACAGTAATAAAATAAAATGTTATGTTAAATACCATAACATACACTAAAGATATTTACATAAAACTTGCGAATATCCCATTCCTTGTATGGCTTCCATTGTAATTGGGATGAAGTGTCGAGAAACAAAAAGATTAGGGGGTAAAATGATAAAAAAAAATTGATTCGAGATGCAATAAGATAAAAGGTGAAAAGTTTAAGGGCCAAACTAGATTTAACTCTTAGAATTTTTATATTAGGTGTCTTGAAGGGACTCACTAATGCACAACTACAATATAAATATGCACGTGGATTTATTGTTCGTAGGTACTTCATAATTGATAACTCTAGTAAACTAGAGTTATTTTACTCTAAATTATGGCATTTGATAGTTTAAATTCTGAACATTGGTTAATTAATTGAAGGTTTTAGTTAATTTCTTTCATATGTGTTTATATTTTTGTTCTTGTTAATATTATAAGTTTTTATTAAAATTTTAGCCAAATTAATTGCTTCATTCGGTTAATATTATGCAGGTCTAAATTAGAGATTAGAAGCTGCAATGAACAAAGTTCAAGGACCAAAATGCAATTATAGAAGAAATGAAGGCTTGTTGATATGGATGAGAGTCCAGATCGTGATATGAATTCCTCCAGATCATGATCTATACTCGGGAATAGACCAACTTATTTTAAGTCCATCTCGCGATCTCAAATTCCAGATCGCGATATGGACTAGCTGTTGGCTTAAGTTACAAGGGTAATTTTGTAAATTCTAGCAACCAATTTTTGATTTTTGACTTGTGTAATACTCCACTATTTAAAAACTTTAAAGATGTCATAGAGAAGTAAGTAGGAATAGAGTAAGTATGTAGTTAGTAATTTTTAGGGTAGATTAGAATTGCTTAACTTTCAAGTTTCCTTTTAATGAAAAGTTATATTTAACCATCTTTTAGTTCTAGTTTTAATTTCTATGCAAGTTTAAATTTTGAATAGATAATTGTAGTGGCTTAATCATTAGCTTCAAGTAGATATAATGAGAATCTCTTTTCTTTCATTTTAGGGTTTCATAGAGAAATTAGGGTTGTTGTTGATTTATTGCTTTTTAGTTAAGAATTCTCACATTCTTTGCATTAATTTCTAGTTAATTTTTAGTGGGCTTTGTTTATTATTATCAAAAATCTAAAAATATTTAGATTTTAAGTTTAACTCTTTTCAAATTCTAGTTTAGAAATGGTTGCCTCTAATCTTCAAAACTTCTTTTATGTTGTCTTTTTAATTGGGTTAATCAATTGCTTTTTAATTTTAGTCTTATTTTAGTTAATTTAGAGTAGAATCAAGTGCTTTTATTTAATTGCTTTTATTAGAATATCATAGTTAGTTTCTCAATTTCATAATTGCTTAGTTTCATTTGCTTTCTTTAGTAGGTAATTAGCTTAAAATTAGGTTTTAATTGCTTGAGTTTAATTATGGCTTTGAGTAGTGTAGTTTTATCTTCTATTGTTTGAATTTGCTTAACTATATAAGGATCCATAAATCTTGGTAATTGCTTGCCAAACAATCTTCATGGGAGCGATACCAACTCATCCTATACTACTATCAACTCTGTATACTTGCGGAAGTGATCAAAATGAAGGTAGAGTATAGTGATTTTGTGAGGTTAATTATTGCTTGTTTGTCTTTAAAGTTGAACTCTACCTAGAACAAACAATCAATAATTCATACTCGATTCTCGCTTTTCACTTCAGATTTCAGTTTTGGATATATTGCTTTCTGAATTTTTAAATTTATCCCATTTCATTTTAATTTTTATCACTGTTATTAGGATTGAGAATACCAGGTATGTAATGTGCACACCACTAGGGATGGCAGTCGATTGAGCTAGCCCACATTTTAACCAGATCGTCTTAGCTTGTGTGGTACTGTAATGGGTTAGTCCAAACCCGTAACTGTCTATAGGGCCGGGCTAGGGCGTCGATTTGACAGCCTGTGATCAGCTTGGTAACTAACGGTGACTAGCTCGCATGTCAATTTTTTGACAAGTCAACGGTTTGACTATGGACTGGACCGTGATTGGTTAATTAACTAGACCATGGACTAGACCGGCGAGTTGACCATTGCCAACTCGCGGATCGACCATATTCTTTTGAATTCTTTTTAAATGACACTGGATGCACTTTTTTATCCCTCCAGTAGCTACAAAATAACTGGTTTTTGGGGACAAAATTAGAACAAAATTCCAATAAATAACAAACAATTTTCATTACAAATCAAACAAAAATTTCTCAACTTTCTCTTATATATTCTTCTTACTATCCAACTTTCTCCAATTGCTATTTAAATTTTCATTATACTACATATAATTTTTATATCTATTTACATTTGTAAATTTATATTTACATCAAATGTTAAGTAGTGGATCCAAGGTGATAAAGTTCTCAAGTGGAGTTCAATATTCAAATGTATAAATTAAAATTCAACATTTCAATATCCAACTTAATTGGCTTTTTCATACATTTTAATTTATTAATTGTCTTCATTTACTTTGCTTATTTTTCCTATATTGTATGTGTAGTACTCTTTTGTTTGCAATTTAGTAGTTTGCATTGTAAGACTTTATTTGTATCTTTGTATATAAATTTTTTGCAGATTAGAATAAAATTGAAGCACCCTGCACACTATAATTATTGATTTTGATGGTATAGATAAACAAAACGAGATACGTACCATAGATCCTTGTAAACAATCTACTACTACTAAAGTGAAAAGTCTCATTTAGAAATTTTTGAAAAAGATAAAAAGAATGAGATACCAACTTGTAAATTATGTACTTCACTAATGTCATTTAAGGACAAATAAGGGAAAAGAGGGAACTGGAATACTTAATAGTCACATAATTAAGAAATATAGTAAACCTAAAGGAAAATAAAAAAAATGTTCAAACACATAGTCACACCACACAAGGTATGGTAATGGGTAATTTTAAATATTCACATGAAAAATATAAAAGAGAAATGGCTAAATGGATAATAGAGATGAATTGTCTTTTGTTATGAGTGCAAGTTCCAATTTAGAACAATACACACACAATGCTGTGAACCCACAATTTAAAAGGATTCCTAGAAGTACTTCCAAAAGTTATATTAAAAGAATTTTTAGTATCTTTTGCATAGGAAAAATAAAAATGAACTGATAGTTGTTATTGCATCGACTAATTGTAAATTTCTCTTTATTCTGATTCATGGAAAACAATTACAAAGGAATTGATATATGTAGATTATATTATTTGCAAGAAAGAATTATTAATTTTTAAATTTTTTAACACCCTCACAGTGCCGTTCAGATTTCAAGGTTGATTTTTAATTGTGTACATCAATATGGTTTGTCTGACAAAATTTTATCTGTTTCTTTTGATAATGTTTCAAATAATATAACATATATGCCTATTGATGTTTTCCAAACCTTATTTTGATGATGACATAAACACTTAACTTTGTAAACAAGTTTTTGCAGGACTGTTATCTGTTTTGCTAGAGACAGGGCTTTCGGACGCACTGAACCGTCCGAACTAGGTCTAAACTTCTCGGACGCATTGCACCTCCAAACAATTAGACAGAAAGAAATGGGATTCTACTGCTTCTCTTTTCAGACGAACATGACCGTCCGAAGCTTCTATCGGACGAAGGAACGGATGCATGCACGGACGTCCGAACGAAGCTCTTCAACAACTGTATAAAGATCGGACTGTGTGTCGGACGCATCCAAAATATCTCGGACGTCCGAAACCCCAACGGCTACTTTTTGTGCATTTATTATTTAGCCGTTAGGAAGTAGTTGCAACCACCATTTATTGCTCTTATAAATAGCTGCTTTGACATTCAGTAAAAATCATCTAATACATTGAATACAAGCCTTAGAAAAGAGTAATTTGAGTACAAATTGACTATAGTGCCTTGTTGTATTAGTGTGCAGTTGTGAGTGTAATTCAACTTTGAGTGGAGTGATAATCTTGTATGAAAGTGTGGTTGTAAGAAAGATTCTTGGCTCAACTAAAAGAGTTTTTGTGAGCAAGAACTTCCCAACTTTATAAAGATTATTGGCTCACCAAGTGTGTGAAGCATTCTAGTAATTGAATACTTCAAGCTTGCTAGCTTGGAAGTATTGGTTGTTTAATTTTGGCAATCTCTCTTTACCTTACAGTTCTAATAATTTTATTATATCAGCATTCAATTAGAAAATCTCAATATTTCTGAAAATATATTTTTAAGAAACCTAATTCACCCCCCTCTTAGGTTGCTTTGGGACCAACAATTGGTATCAGAGCTTGGTCTCATTGTATTGCTTAAACTGCTTTTGAGAAAAAAAAATTTTATGGCAACCAACAATGCTCTGTTTTTTGAGGGCCGATCCGTTACTAGGCCCCTTATGTTTAATGGGGCAAATTTTATTAGTTGGAGAGATAGAATGAAAATAATCTGCAATTTATTGACATTGATTTGTGGTATGTTGTCAATGAAGGTCCTTTTGAAGCTTCTATCATTGATGATCACACAAATAGAAGAAGAGAAAAGACAAGGGATGAGCTCACTCCAAAAAACAAGGCAAACTTGACGTTAAATGCAAAAGCTATGAATGTGTTATATAATGCCTTGGATGCAAATGAATCAACTCGCGTGAAGGGTTGCATTAAATTCCGCTAAAGAAATATGGGATAAGTTGAAGGAAATCCATGAAGGGAGCAATGATGTTCGTGAGCAAAAGAAATCCTTACTTGTTGCCAAGTATGAGACCTTCAAGATGGAACCACATGAGAACATTGACAAAATGTACTGTAGGTTCAATGACATTATAAAGGATCTTGAAGCCTTGGGTAAGGAGTACTCTTTGGGTGAAAAAATAGAAAAATCCTAAATGCTCTATCGAAAGAATGGGATGCCAAAACAATTGCTATAGAGGAAGCCAAGAATTTAAATTTAATGCCTATTGAATCGCTAATCAATTCTCTTATATCTTATGAATTGAAGTTAAAGGCCAAGGTAGTGGATGATGAAGAAGCAAGGCCAAGAAGGAGCATTGCTCTAAAGACCTCTCAAGAAGAAGATGAAAACAGCTCCATCAATCTAGAAGATGAAGAACTTGATAAAGGTGATCTTGCACTTATCACCAAAGGATTTCTTAAACATTATATCAACGAAAAAACGAAGAATGAGAAGAGGCGGAGCCACAAACTCAAATAATTTCAAAGGGAAGTCAAGGCTTGAAATGAAGAAACAAAATGAAAAATGCTTTGAATGCGGTCAACTCGGACACTTTGCAAATGAGTGTCCTTCCAAGAAAAAGAAGGAAGGAAGAAAACCTAGATTCAACAATTTTCAAATCACATGGGATGATTGCAACTCCGAAGGAGAAGTTGAAGAAGAAATGGAGTCGGCACAAATGGCCTTTATGGCCATTGGAGATGATGAGGTAAATTCTAACTATGACTCTAATGACGAAAATGATGAAGATGATCTTGAAGCTTTTAATTTGAAATTGCATGATAGCTTCTCTAATCCATATGCTAGAAATAATGAGTTAGTAAAAAAGTCAAATTAACATTTATTGAATGCTAACTCTAAACTTGTGAATGAAAACAATAGGCTATCACAAGAAAATCGTGATTTGAAGAAAAGAATGCATGTGAGATCAAAGGTCAAGGAATGAACAAGCCTCCTTGAAGAAAAGAATGGATGACTTGAATTCTCTCTTAACTAGAAAGAAAGAAAATGTTGCTGATATGAAAAGAAATAGAAATGTAGCAATCAACAAAAATTTTGTCATGTTTAGAAGGGATGAGTTTTGTATTGTAAAACCAAAATCATCTTTATTTGGTAATAAAAGCATTATTTGTAGATATTGCCAACAACATGGACATGTTAAGAATATGTGTTATGTCAAGAAGAACAAAAAACTTGGAATGAAAGTTGCATGGATCGAAAGCAATTTCACTAACTCAAATGGACCCAAGAAAATGTGGGTACCAAAAGTTATCAATTGATTTATTGTGTAGGTACTTAACATCACCAACAATGCTAAGTGGTTCATAGATAGTGGATGTTCAAGGCACATGATGGGTGATGCCTCTCTCTTCACAAATCTCACATCCAAAAATAGTGGAAAAGTCACTTTTGGAGATAACAATAAAGCAAAATCAATCGGCATTATGGTGATGTAGATGTAGGTAAAAATGGTGAAACCTTGATTAAGAATGTGCTTCTTGTTGATAATTTGAACTATAATTTATTAAGTGTTAGTCAACTTTGTGACAAAAATTTATATGTATTGTTTACCAAACATGAATGTCTTATCCTTGATAAAAATCATGTTGTTTTATTCAAAGGCACTAGGCACAATGATGTTTATGTGATTCATCTTGATAAAATTAGCAATAGCAATGTAAAATGTCTTACCTCTTCCATAGATGATCCTTGGCTTTGGCATAGAAGACTTTGTCATTTTAATATGGATTTGATTGAAAAACTTGCCAAGAAATATTTGGTAAGAGGTTTGCCAAAACTAAAATTTTTGAAAAATAAAATTTGTGATGCATGCCAATTTGGTAAACAAGTCAGTTTCTTTTAAACCAAAGAATTTTGTGTCTACTCATAAACCTTTAGAATTGTTGCATTTAGCCTTATTTGGACCTACTTAATATGCTAGTCTAGGTGGTTCAGGCAAATATGCCTTTGTTATTGTAGATGACTATTCTAGGTTTACTTGGGTATTATTTCTTGTTCACAAAAATGAGGCATTTGAAAAATTTGTAAAACTGTTTTCCAAAATTCAAAATTTATTGGATCTAAAAATTGTTCGTTTAAGAAGTGACAATGGTGCCGAATTTAAATTTGGAGGTTTTCCCAACTTTTGTGATCACAACGGTATTTTTCATGAATTTTCGGTTGTTAGAGTCCCTCAACAAAATGGTGTTGTTGAAAGGAAAAATAGGACTCTTCAAGAAACGGCTAGAACTATGATTAGTGAATGTGACTTACCACAATACTTTTGGGCCGAAGCGGATAACATGGCTTGTTATGTCATGAATCGAGTCTTATTGAGATCATTTTTAAATAAAACTCCTTATGAACTCCTTTTTTGTAGAAAACCCGTTGTGAGCTATTTCAAAGTTTTTGGTTGCAAATGTTTTATTTTAAAAATCAAAGAAAACCTTGGAAAATAAGAGGCAGTTGACAAAAAATCGGATGAAGGAATTTTTCTAGGATATTCTAGTGACAAGAAAGCATACTGAGTTTACAATAGAAGAACGCTTTTGATTGAAGAAGTTGTTCATGTTACATTTGATGAAACTAATGATGTTATCTCAAAGAATTTATGTGAAGATGAAGATGTAGGTATTTTAAAGGAGCTCGAAAAGCTTGTTATTCATGAAGACCATCAAGAGATCACATCAAGCGTTGATGTCAACAACCATCAAATCAATGATGAAAAGAATGAGGACATTCCAAATGAGCTTCCGAAAGCTTGGAGATTCGTCTCTAGTCACCCTCAAGATTTAATCATAGGTGATCTATCCGATGGGGTAACTACTCGTTCTCATAAACCTTTGAATAGTAATTGTGCATTACTCTCTCACATTGAACCTAAACATATAGATGTTGCTTTGAGTGATGAATCTTGGGTTAATGCTATGCAAGATGAACTTAGTCAATTTGAGAAAAATAATGTATGGAACTTGGTTGAAAGACCTTCTTCTCACCCCGTTATTGGTACTAAATGAGTTTTTAGAAACAAATTAAATGACAAAGGTGAAATCATAAGGAACAAAGCTAGACTTGTTGCAAAAGGTTATGCTCAAGAAGAAGGTATTGACTTTGATGAAACCTTTGCACCCGTGGCTAGATTAGAATCCATTCGCATGTTTCTTGCATTTGCATGTTTCAATAATTTCAAATTATTTCAAATGGATGTCAAAAGTGCATTTTTAAATGGTTTTATTGATCAAGAAGTTTTCGTTGAACAACCTCCGGGCTCTGAAAATAAAAATCTTTCAAATTATGTTTTCAAACTCTCCAAAGTTTTATATGGTTTGAAACAAGCTCCAAGAGCTTGGTATGAAAGATTTAGTTGTTTCTTGATACAAAATGGTTTCAAAAAAGGTGCAGTTGACACCACTCTTTTCACAAAAATGGATTTAAATGGTTTGTTAATTGTTCAAATTTATGTTGATGATAATTATTATTTTTGGAGCAACTAATGAAAGTTTGTGCAAGGACTTTTCACATTTAATGCAAGAAGAGTTTGAGATGAGTATGATGGGCAAGTTGCAATTTTTCCTCGGACTACAAGTTCATCAAACTAAGGAAGGAACGTTTATTATGCAAATCAAGTACACAAAGGAGCTACTCAAACGATTTGGAATGGAAGATTGCAAACAAGTTGGTACGCCAATGTGCACCTCAACCAAACTTGATAAAGATGAAAAAGGTAATAGTGTTAATGAAAAACACTATCGAGCTATGATCGGAAGTCTACTTTACTTAACAGCCAGTAGCACAAGATATTATGTTTGCTGTTTGTTTATGTGCTAGATTTCAATCTTGCCCTAAAGAATCGCATTTGATAGCTGTTAAAAGAATTTTTAGATATCTAAAGGGAACAATGGATTTTGGTCTATGGTATCCAAAGTCCTCTACATTTGATTTGATTAATTATTCTGATGCTGACTTCGCTGGGTGTAAAATTAAGATAGAAAAAGTACCAGTGGTATGTGTCATTTTTTGGGAAATTGTCTTGTGTCTTGGTTTAGTAAAAAACAAAAATCTATTTCTCTTCCTACGACGGAAGTCGAATACATTGCTGCTGGAAATTGTTGTGCTCAACTTCTTTGGATGAAACATACTCTGAAAGATTTTGGTGTATTTTTTGATTGAGTGCCTATAAAGTGTAACAACACTAGTGCAATTAATCTCACAAAAAATCCTGTTATGCACTCTAGAACCAAACACATTGATGTTACGCATCATTTCATTAGAGATCTTGTATGTAAAAAGGAAATTTGTGTTGATTTTGTACCTACTTCAGATCAATTGGCTGATATTTTTACAAAACCCTTAGCTCTAGATCGCTTTGAATCTCTCAGAAAATGTTTGGGGATTTTACAGATCAATTTGGCATGAGTAAGTAGTTCGGACGCACTAGTTCGTCCGAACAGCTCTTCCTTTCGGACGCTCTAGATAGTCCAAAAACTCCATTTCTTTCTTTCTCGGACGCTCATAATCGTCCCAACTATATTCATTTTATTCATCAAACTCTCTGGAATTCTTCCGGACGCGTACCATCGTCCGAAAGAATATCGGACGCACTGGCACTTCTTTTCGGCCGTCCGTTCTTCAGCTTTTGGACGCTTCATCGGACGCACACCAAACGTTCGGCCGTCCGAACGGTCTCCCTGTTCGATTAGAACCCTCCATCTTGCCCATTTCGGACTCACCACCTCTCCCAAAAACCCTCTAGCGAAAATTGTCCCTTTCACCACCCCTTCCAAATTCCTACTCTCTCTTCCAAAATTTGTTGGAAAATTACCCTCTCCAAAGCTTCTATCACCTAAATCACATCTAATTTCCCTCATCTACCATTTCATTTCCTTAAATTCTCACCAATCTTCAAAAATTTATTTATTTTTCTTTTCTTTTCCTTCCTTAAAAATGGTTAAATCTCGTGGAGGTTCGTCTCCAGCAACTCGTGGACGCAAATCTAAAGGGACTAAGCTCCAGCACGAGAAGAATCATCTGCTAATCTCCAAGTCTCCTCCAATCCACTCTTGCCAAAATTCATCGATGCCAAGGCATCCGAACGGTATACATCCCTTTTTCAGTAAATCCATAATTGTTCAACGTCCTGCATCTCAAAGTCTGTTTGATGAGTATAATCTTCCTCTTGTCAAATCCTATTTTCAAAAACAAAACTGGGGTCACCTAGTCCATATTGATTTACCTGTATATCATGACATGGTGCTTCAATTCACTGCCAATCTTCGGAAAGGCCCCACCATTCGCACTTTAATTTCTCGGGTTAACAACACTAATCTTGAGATTTCATCCAACATCATTAACACGATTTTTGAATGTGAGGTCTCAAACCCAAATAATTTCTCCGATTTCTTTTCTTTGGATAAATGGCCCACTGTGGACACTCGATTTGACATCGAAGAGGTCAAGGCTATTTTCAACATCAAATTTAAACAGGCCTCGGAAGCCAAAACTACACGTATGCTCACTCCTGAACTCAATATTCTGTATATACTTGTCACAAATCTGTTATTGCCAAATGACGGGCATCGTACTTATACACATCTAAATGCAGCTTTACTTATTTTTTTGTGTTTTCAGAGGGCATTCCTCTTGATTTTGGGTATCTCTTTTGTTCCCTATGGAAACTCTTTCTTACTGATACCCGAAGAAATATTCCTTTTGGCAAATTTCTCACCAAAAATTTTGATTTCCTCAACATTTCTTTTAGCGAAAACAAACAATTTCCTCCTTATTTTAACAAATCTTACATTGAACAAAAAGGCCTCCGGTTTTTCAATGATCAATGGTTAACTAAGGCGGCCTTTGATCGTGCACAGTCACAATCCCATGCCTCCACCTGTGATTTTGCTATTCCCCATTCTCTTTCTCCTCAACCACCTCCACCAATCCACGATCCTCCTCCACCTACATCTGAACCATCACTTTCTCATATCTGTGGCCTTCTCACCTCTTTAAGCACTCAAGTCTCAGTTCTTTTC
Organism: Cinchona pubescens; assembly: GCA_025175665.1. Lineage (NCBI taxonomy): Eukaryota > Viridiplantae > Streptophyta > Magnoliopsida > Gentianales > Rubiaceae > Cinchona > Cinchona pubescens. Next base: position 702,629 of record JANKKI010000179.1, read on the forward strand.
AACGTCGCACCAATCGAAAGTTAAAGCGACTTAAAACTCGACAAATGATCTTTAAAATCTAGATGTGGCTAGAGACATGTCTTGAGACTGATTTCAGTTTGCTAATCTTCAGTCGTCAATATCCACTGAATCATCTTCCGACAGTGATGAACCTGAAGATGAAAATGCTCGTGAGGACAACGAAAAAGCTGCCCAGGAAGCTGCCAATGACGAGGAAGAAGACGATGAGGATGTTGACGACACGTTTGACTTCATCATGCAACGTCGCACCGGCAAAGTGGAAGACAGTGAAGCCACTGATGAAGATGTTCCATCCAAACGTCAGAAGACTGAGAAGCGCTCCAAAAAGCGAAATGACTCGCATTAGTTGTGTTTTCAGCATTTCTTTGGTTTTTAGAACTTCCCATAGATTTACCTTTCTCTATAAATTGGACATGTATTTCCTTGAATTCAGTAATGTTAAACTTTTAAGTTGAATATATGAAGCTTGTTGAATATAGATTTGTATTTCTGTCAATTACTTGCATATTCTCAGGGGGAGCTTTGTTTGATGATGTCAAAAGGGGGAGTAATCTTCTATACTGAAAAATGAAATGATTAGTCATATCCAATTGTTTTTACACAATTACTCTATGAAGGTTTGTCATCATCAAAAAGGGGGAGATTGATGTTTTCCAAACCTTATTTTGATGATGACATAAACACTTAACTTTGTAAACAAGTTTTTTGCAGGACTGTTATCTGTTTTGCTAGAGACAGGGCTTTTGGATGCACTGAACCGTCCGAACTAGGTCTAAACTTCTCAGACGCATTGCACCGTCCCAACAATTAGACAGAAAGAAATGGGATTCTACTGCTTCTCTTTTCGGACGACCATGACCGTCCGAAACTTCTATCGGATGAAGGAACGGACGCATATACACATCCTTTGATGTGTATAAGAGACATATACCTAGAATAGGCTAATTAACAAGGACATTCAGTAAAAATCATATATTTACATTGAACTACATTACTTAGAACTGTCTCTTATTCACATACAAATTGACTTAGTGACAGCTGTATTAGTGTGCCAACTTTGAGTGGAGTGATAATCTTGTATGAAAGTGTGGTTGTAAGAAAGATTCTTGGCTCAACTAAAGAGTTTTTAGTGTGAGCAAGAACTTCAACTTTGTAAAGATTATTGGCTCACCAAGTGTGTGAAGCATTCTAGTGATTGAATACTTCAAGCTTGCTAGCTTGGAAGTATTGGTTGTTTAATTTTTCTCTCTCTACCTTACAGTTCTAATAATTTTATTATATCAGCATTCAATTAGAAAATCTCAATATTTCTGAAAATATATTTTTAAGAAACCTAATTCACCCTCCTCTTAGGTTGCTTTGGGACCAACACCTATGTTAAAAGATGTGTTTTTAAACTTATTTTAGGTGGTGAAATATTTCATAATAGATCTGTGTGTCATATATTTAACTATTTGTATTCAAGATGGTGTTGACCCCAAAGCAACCTAAGAGGGGAGATGTGAATTAGGTTTCTTAAAAATTACTTTGCAAAATAATAACCAATAAAATATTTTAAACTATCAAATGGATAAATAGATATAAGACAATAAAGCTTATGGAATATAAAAAGGAAAAGAGAGACATAAAGCAAGCAACACTTCCAAGCTACCAAGTTTGAAGTGTTAATCCACTAGAATGCTTCACAAAATTGGTGAGTCAATAATCTTCTAATGTACACAAAGTAGGACAATCCTTGCTCACACTAATTCACTTTAGTTGAGCCAATGATATTACTCTTAACCTCACTTTATTACAAGATTATCACTCCACTCAATATTTTTGAATTGCACTTCAATGTACACACTAATACAATATTGCTCAATAGCTAATTTGCACTCAAATTGCTTTTTTACTAGCTTGTATTCAATGTGTAAGATATATTTACAAACACAATAGAGCAGGTATTTATAGGAGTTCTTACCAATGAATTTCGGTTGTAACTAATTCCCAATGGCTCAATAATAAATGTACAAAAACTAGCCGTTAAGGGTTTCGGACATTCGATGTATTAGTTGTGCGTTCGACCAAGCGTCCAATCTCAGTACAGAGTGTGTGATGAATGCTGTTCGGACGGCCGAGCATGCGTCCGTTCTATCGTCCGAACTAGGTTTCGGATAGTCTTTTTCATCTGAAGCAGACTTTGATCGGACAGTTGTATACGTCCGTTGTGAAGCTTAGGAGATTTGACTCTACCTCATATATCGGAAGGAAATATGCGTCCAAGGGATATTTCCCCGGACACTCCTGTGCGTCCGTTGCAGATACTTGAAAAAGTTTCCTTTTTGCTGTTCAGATTATGAACTGCGTCCGTGTGAGTTTGTATCGGACGTTCCTGTTCGTCCGAAAGATGTAGTATAGTTCGGACTGTGTTCTGCGTCCGAAAACCCTATTTCTAGCAGACAAGATAGTAGACCTGCACAGCTTGAATTCAGAGTTTATTTTGATGATGACATCAGTGCATATGTCATCATCAAAATAAGGTTTGAGAAACATCAGATGGTTTAAAAATAGCTGATGATATTATTACTCTAATTAGAAATACTATTTATTTTATACGTTCATCTACTACACGTCAACAAGAGTTCAAATGCCTTTATGTGGAAAATCGCATCAAGTCTAAACATTCTTAATGAGATATACCTACTAGATGGAATTCTACTTGTTAGATATTATCAAATACTTTTGGTTATGAAAAATTAATTTGTGCATCTTATAATGAACATATTAGTTCAAATACTGACATTTTTTTTTGGCTAAGAAGGATTTCAACCGAGCTAAAACAATAGTAAAAATTTTAAAAGCATTTGATTAAGCTACTACAATTTTGTCCACTAGTTATAAACTTTCCTCTCATGTTGTTTTACTTCAACTAAGTATTATTAATTTTTTTTTCAATGATAAAAATGATTTGTATTTCAATGAAATGGTTGGTGCAATGGAAGAAATTTTGACAAGTATTTACATTGAAAATATTGTATTGTTTTATTGTTCAGCTTGTGTTGTTAATCTACGTAATAAACTTGCTAAGTTCAAAGATTTCATTGATTTTTTTTAATAATTATATCACAAGTTACATAGACAGATAGAATCGTTCAATCAGTCGAAACAGTTTTACGAATTATATTCAATTTGCAAAAAAACTCCCCCAAACAAAAGGGTACATCTTCTAGTTCATCCATACCACAATCACAATCTAATTTTTCTAACATATATATTAGAACACATTTTGATTCTCATGAACCCTTAGCAGCAAAAAGACCGAGAACCGAAGGTAGTGATGAAATTTCTTCTTATTTGAACAATCAACCATTAAAAGATAGCCAAGTCCTCTATCTCAATTTTGATTTTCTTTCTTGGTAGCGAAATGAAAAATGAGATTATCCTATTTTGTCTCAAATTACTCGTGATTTGCTAACCACTCTATTCTATGGTTACATCAAAAGTGCTTTTAGTGCAAGTGAAAAAATTTTAGATGAAAGAAGGATTCGAATGACACATGCAACTTTAGAAATGTTGGTATGCTTAAAGGATTGGTTAGATGACAAAGAAAGAAAACAAGGATTAATGATGCAGGGCTTTGATGACTATGAAGGTAGTTACCGAATTGACGTATAGTATATATAGGATTTTAATATTTAATAATTGTTTGTTTGAAGGTAAGTTTATATGTTCCCCTCCTTATATATATATATATGTAGTAAATAGTTCATTTATTTTTAAAAATTTTTAGATTAGTTTTATAAATTGTAATTGTTTGGAGGTAAGATTCAATGTCCCCCATCTTTTACTTTTTAGACAATATTAATATGCATGGTAGGGGTCTATGCCAAAACTACCATCATCTCAAGGTGATTTTTTTTTTCCAATTATATACTTTTACTCTATAATTAATAAATAATAAATTATAATAATAAGTATTGACTTATATTTCCAAGTAAAAACTTACTCTAACAAGTACTAATTTGGAATAATAAAGTATTCATTTAATAACTAAGTTATAATGAATTACTAATGAATAATAAGTAAAAATTTTTGAAATAAATGATAATTTCAAGTTATTAATTTTAAAATAATAAGTAATAATTTTAAATAAAAAGTAATAATTTTAAATTATACAAGTAATAACTTTAAATATTAAGTAAGAATTTCAAATTTGAATAACAATTATTAGTTTGGACTTTGGATTTCAATTACTAACTATGATTATTAATTACTTATTTTATATAAAATATTATTTAATTTTGAAATAAAATAAGATTTCATTTTAACTTATCTTGGGCAAGACGTTGTGGGCTAATCCGTAGGCCAGCCTGTCTCGGCATGCTTTATCAGGCCGGGGGCCTAGATTGGGGCCGTGTTTGGGCTAAGGAATTCCAATTTTGGCCTAGAGCATCTCAACCCCAAAGCCCGTCCCGTGGACGCAAGTATTGGGGAATTAACTACCGAGCTTTTAGCCCAGTTTGGCCCGACCCGACCAGATCCACTGCCATCTGCCTACACACCACATAGTTGTTTAGAGATGCATCATAGGAAGTCATGACCAATTCTACGTTATGACACCTAAGTTATGATCATTTATTACTTTGCACCTCTAATTCTTAATTTTGGACACATTGAATCCCTAACTATTAGTTTCATCCCATTTAGGTCTAATTTTAATAGTACAAGGAATTTGACGAATGTTTCACTTTAAGTGAGTGCGAATCAAGAACATCCATTGATTTTTGTAATAATATTTAGAATTAGACTGAAATTAGATAAAATTGAGAGTTTATAAGTGCAGTATATCCAAATTAAAATATAAAGTACAAAGTAAAAATCCTGTAAAGTCAGGAGATGCAAAGTGGAGTAAATCCCACAACATTAAAAACCCGAGTGGTTCGAAAGAGATCAGTTCAAGTTGATGGAAAGCTTTATTTTTATTTATTTGTTTATTTTTTTAAAGTTGATAGGAAGTACTTCAAGTTTAATTAGAATATTAAATAAGCAATAGTATTCAAAATCTTTTAGGGCGTTAAGTGACATACAAATGTTCATATAAGGCCGATAGATATTCGAAAAATATTTAGGTAAATTTGATTTTTTATTTAATTTGTAAATTAATTCTGTTAATTAAATTTTGTGAAATAAAAAACATCCATTAATGTAAGAAAAAGTTATAAAATTTAATTTTAATAAAAAAATTTACATGTAAGACCAGCGAATTATACATAGATATTATATATGATTGTTTACTTAGAGGTGTAGCTGAAAGTAGGAATATATTAGCATAATTATTCTCTGGGTAGATACCAATCTTTCAATCAATAAATAACTAGATTATTATGTGAGGCAAAAATTATACAGACTGGCGTTTTGTTGTGCCTCAAGCCTGACAAGTGCAACTAACCACTACATCTAGAAGCTATATACTTTGTGAATAAAACAAAGAGCAAGCCAAAGCTAATCTTAGAGCGCATCCTAAGATGCCCTATTCTGACAACATCATCAAATTATTTCCCGTAGATGTCTCTTATTCAAATTCTAGAACATCCTGATCAATTATGTCTGTCGTAACCATACCTATGCTCATTAAAGAAATCTTCATAGTGATGTTGAACTCAGGAATAAAGAATGCGGTACTGTGAATTGATGCAAGAAGCCTCAAGCCTTATGCAGATTGAATATCTTTTTATTAAATAAAAAAAAATTCTTAGTGAAGAATAGAAGTTTAATCAACATATATGCTATCTAAGCATCGTTTATACAAAGGACAAGTCATTTGTCATCGAAGTGTTCTTTAAACCTTTTAATCACCAACAATATGTTTTGAATTATTTACTTCTTTAAACCTTTTAATCACCAACAATATGTTTTGAATGATTTACTTCTTTAAACCTTTTAATCACCAACAATATGTTTTGAATGATTTACTTCTTTAAACCTTTTAATCACCAACAATATGTTTTGAATGATTTACAAAGTTTAATGTTAACAATATCAACTTCTAGTGATACAAATGCAATGATGGTCCAAATCACTTTATATATTAATCTTCTGCCATAATTATCAACCTTAAAATAATAATTTCTCTTTTTGGTTCATTGTGTGCTTGCAATAAAAAATAGGACTTTGCACGCTTCAACTTAAAACTAAATCTAACTTTGCACTCCAATTTTAGTTTTGAACATTTTGCATCCCAACTTTCAAATCCATCCCACTTCAATCCCAATTTTTAACACTATCAACAAACTTAGAGAAATTGTTACTCTTGTATCCAAAATATTTTGGTAACAATGTTGTACATCCCACGGAATCTGTTGTACAAATGAAAAGATTTCGTAAATTTAGTGACGGTGTTAAAAATTAGATCGATGTAGGATAGATTTGAAAGTTGAGATGTAAAATATTCAAAATTAAAATTAAAAGTAGAAAATGAGAACGAGGTTTAAGTTGAGGAGAGTAAAATGGAATTACCTCTAAAAAAGTATGCATACATGTACTCCATTCATGCACCGCGTACAGGAGCACATGCAAATTAAAAATAGTCCACAAAATGCTTAAGGACAAAAAGATAAAGTGAATCCAAAAAACTATGAAAAAGCAATATGCATTTGCAATGTATAAACAGCTCAAACATCGTATCAACAATGAGTGAACAAAGTGGAGAATGCCACCTTCTTTTTCTAGCTGCCTGGAACTATCAAAAAAAATAGAAAAAAGTGATCTGTATGATGAATATAGACTAATCAAAATTCAAACAAAGTATAATAAAGTGGAGATTTTTAACTAATTACCCAGGAGTGGGGGCTCGAAGCTCCCACTAATTAATTTCTTGTAGCAAAGGAGGATACATCAAGCATCCATGCTGCCAAACATGAAAAAAGGGGGCGTATGATTCTGACTTGTCTTTCAATAGTAAGAATTGTTTATGTATTTTTTGGTTAATGAATTGTATTTATAGAGACAATCGTTAATAGTATGAGTTGTGTATCATTTAGCTAGGATGTTTGATCGCTTAGTAATTCTATTTGGTAAAGTGTCCTATTACTCTCTGCCATTAGGGATCCTTTACAATAATAGATATTTTCCTTCATCAGTCTATCTTAATAAGAATATTTGGAATGACAAGGCTCAAAATAAAATGACAAATGACTACATTACCCTTGTCTAATTTGGTTAACATCACAGAATAATCATCCTTTAGTCGGTTGGCTAACAAAAGCATGATTTGGTATTGTGTGCAGTATATGTGGCGGCAAAATTCTAAAGCATATTTGACAATGGTCTATTTGTCTCCACCACCGTAGAAGCTTGGCTATAACCTATCAGGCTATCTAAACAAGGAAAAAACTTACATAAATCCGGTTTTTGATTCCACTTGTAAACTCTGCGGTTAAAATTAAATTTTATAAAATATTGTTTACATCAACTTATGTCATGAATTCCATAATATTTAATTTACATCATAAGATTTACAAATGATATTAAAAATCAGATCTACCTAAATCTCTCCTATCTCAACAATACTTTACATCCATCAACACCAACTTCTAGTTAACTTTTAATTCCTTTATCCGTGCTTGACTATTGTGACGAGATCTTCGATACATTATGGACCCACACAACATACCACAATCAAAGACTGAGGCAGGTTTTGGATGCACCGTCGTTCACATGAATCAAAATTAATAAAATGTAAGTTTCATATATGGTTTATTATAAATTTTACATGAAATTAACAATTTCTGTATTTAAGTATATGTAGATTGTAATCCATAAAAAATTTATCAAAGACGCATCATCAGTGGGGTCATCTTTTGGAAGGTGGGACCACATAAGTTTGAAAAAAAAGGTAGATCACATTTATACCCTGTGATTTAGTCATCTTATTAAATGAACCCTATGGTTAAGTAAAATTACATATACTCCTTCAACACTAACTTTTATTATCGAATTAGAAAACTTTTTTCGTTACCCATGTGCAATAAAACTAATTAAAATACTAAATTATCCTTGTTGCATATCACTTAGAATTGCTCTATTGCAAGAGAAAGAACAATAATTGAATAGCAAATGACTACATTACCCTTGTCTAATTTTCATTCTTTCTCAATCGTTCCATATATAGATCTCTTTACCTCTCTCTCGTCTGATTCCCGTTCTTCGGTAGTGTGCCTTTTTAACATCTAGTGTTTAGAGGAAGTGAAGAACGAGAATGATCTCTTCCCCTCTCACTACCTTACCCCTTCATCATTCACCTGTAACTTCCTTCCCTTCCCATAATACATAAGATAACGTCCAAGAAAAGAAAGATACACCAGTGCTATCAAACAAGTCTGACAGCTTAACCAATTCCTTGGGAAACATCACAAGCCATGGGGAAAAGGAAGAAGAAAAAACAGAGAAAAAACGAGTAAATTTTGTAGATTTTGACATGAAAATCGGGAATGTCAACCAGAATTATAGGTGGCAATAAATTCTTTTTCTAAATTATTTTTATTTTCATTGAAACAATACTTTGGTTGTTTGTAAGTTCTTAGATGATGTAAGGATGATTTTGTAAGAAAGTAAATAACCGTGAAATTTAAAATTTTTACTTTCCTATCACGGATCACCTTAATTAATTTATGTATAGTACAAAAAAAGTATAAAGATTATACCTTAAAATCGCTGTAAAATCTTTAAATTGGTTGGGATGTTGATCTACAAGCCGCACAAATGCTCGGTCTCTAATGGTATCCATATAGATGATTAATTCAACAATCTTCAGAAAATTGATTGACTCAAATCATAGAGTGCTAGCTCCTTAATTATTTCAAACGACTGTTTTTCTAAAACTTTGTCCACAGCCTATTTATAATGTTTGCCATAGTAGTATTTATACTATATATATCTTAGTACTAGTGTGTGTGTATATATACATACACACACATATAATATAATATAATATGTATACAATAGTCTAGAATCCCAATCAAATTGGGTTTAGGGAATCATAATGATTCTAATAAATTTGGGTTAAGGGCATATTTTATAAGTATAAAACTCTTAGAAGTTCTAATATCTTACACCATTAGCTCTTAAGATTTATAACTTGTTATCATTGAGCCCAAAAAGTTAATTTATCTCATAAATTAATTCATAAGTATCTCATACTTATCAAAATCAATTTAATCCCGAATTAATAATCTTTAAGTGTGTGACCCTTTAGGCTCCCAATTACGTTGGTAATAAGCATCAATTATACCAGTAATTTATCATTAATTCTCCAATTAATTAATTTATACTTATAGATCAAGATGACTTCTAGCAAAGCAACGTGACCACCCAAGTGTTGAGATATGTCAAGTGGTTTGACATCATCCATCCGTGATTAGTTCTCATGTAATTATTATCCTTTTACCACACTATATCCCGATTAATTCAAGAATATAGATATATTGCCAACTATTATTGAATTAATAAATTTACTTCTTTCCAAAATACAACTCACCTAAAATAAAATTTAAGACACTCTTAATATATTTTCACTTTGCGCAAAGATTTTCGAATCGTATTTCAAGAAGTGGCCTGTAATACTGGATATACTCTCCCACTATAAGGAGTGGTGAATCCTATATTGTTCATATCTTATCTTTTCATGATTCATGCTCTACCTGAACACTACAGTATGTGGGACTCCTTAAGAGTAACAACTAATAGAGCTAAAATATAGTAATCTATAGTTAAGATAAACTCATGATCTCAAGTCCAAGGATCATTATACTATTAGCATAAAGAGATTAATCCACTAGCATTCGATTAATAATCTGTATGGAATATTCTTAATGGATCAATCCGATGTAATTATTCTCAATAAGCATCCACATACTATTATGTACTAATCTACCCATGTCAAACACTAAGATTAGAGAATTTACGACTAGAATATAATCACATTATAATTATTTATGATTTCACATATAAATATTTCATTCAAAAATGCCATATTACTAAATATACATAAATATAAAAGTGTAATTTGTTCTAAAAGAAATTGGCTTTAGGGTATACACTCCAAGTTCAGCCAAAAACTCACTTATGTCTTGATCCAAACCGTTTCTTTTGTTGCTTCTGAAGTTACAATGTATTCGGCTTTTATTGTAGAATCAGTCATGGTGTCTTGCTTGGAACTCTTCCAACTGACTACACTTATACCATTAAGAGTAAATCTATATCCAGATTGCGACTTGCTATCATCCCTGTCAGATTGAAAGCTAGCATCTGTGTATTTGCAAGCCGTTAATTCTTGCCCACCATAGATCGAGAATAAATATTTAGTCCTTCCTAAGTACTTAAGAATATTCTTGATTGCTATCCAATGGCCATTCCCTGGGTTATATTGAAACCTTCTCCTAACACTTAGAGCATAGGAGACATTAAGTCTAATATATAGCATAGCATACATTATAGAACCTATAATCGAAGCATATGGAATCCTTTTCTACTATCTCTTTCGACATCTGTCTTAAGATACATGTCTTTAGAAAGATATACACCCTGAGACATTAGTAAGTAACCCTTTTTTGATTGATCCATGCTAACCCTTTTATAGCATCATGTCTATGTACGTTGATTAAGTAAGACCAAGCAAATCTTAGATCTATCTCTATGGATCCTCATTCTCAAAATGTAGGTCAAATCTCCTTAATCTTTCATAGAAAAATTCCTGGACAACCATACCTTTACACTTTGAAGTATAGGTATGTCATTTTCCATCAATAATATGTCATCCATATAAAATATCAAGAAAACAATGGCGCTTCCACTAACCTTCTTGTATACACAAGGATCATCCTCATTTTTGATAAAATCAAACTCTTTGGTTGTCTCATCAAAATGAATGTTCGAACTCTTAGAAGCTTGCTTTAGTCCAAAAATAGACCTTTGCAGCTTGCATACTTTATTAAGATCTGTGGATATAAACCCTTCACGTTATATCATATATACATTTTTTTGCAAATTTTCATTAAGAAATGTAGTTTTTACATCCATTTGTCAAATCTCATAATCATAATATGCAGCTATAGCAAGTAAAATCGAAATTAATTTCGTATGTCAGCATTGCAACTAGTGAGAAAATTTCATCAAAGTCAACTCTTTGTCTTTATGTATAACCCTTTGCCACCAATTATGCCTTATAGGTAATCACATTAGCATCCATATTAGGCTTTCTCTTAAAGACCAACTTGCACCCTATGGATTTACTCCATTCAAGTGGATCAACAAAGCTCCAATTCTTATTGTTATATATGGAATCCATTTTAGACTTCATCACTTCTAGCCACTTCTGAGAGTCTTTATCAGATAGTGTTTCTTTGTAAGATATAGGTTCATCATTCATAATGATTAATATATCATTGTGCTACTTACGAGAAACTCATAACTCTTTGGAGCACGACGTATCCTAATAGTCCTATGAAGAGCTTGTGTATTATTAGCTTTATTTTCTATCACATCATCATGTGATTGAAGCTCTTGTTCCACTTGTTGATCAATGCCAAATCGTATTTCTTGAACTTATTCAAGATCTATTTTGTTTCCACTTGCCTTTACAAGACCAAGTATAAACTCTTTTTTCTAGAAAGACGGCATGCTTTGATACAAACATCTTTTGCTCAATGAGATTATAGAAATAGTATCCAAATGTCTCTTTCGAATACCCCACAAATAGGCATTTATCTAACTTAAGTTCAATTTTGTCAAATTCTACCCTCTTCACATAAGTAGGGCTGTCCCAAACCTTCAAGTATGAAAGTTTAGGTTTCTTTCCAAACCATATCTCGTACGGAGTGAAATCAATAACTTTTGATGGAAAACGGTTTAGTAAATGGGAGGCAGTGTTAAGAGCATATCCCTAAAATGATTTGGAAAGGACTGCAAGACTCATCATTGATCGAACCATGTCTAATAGAGTTCGATTACATATCTCAAATACATCATTTAGTTGTGGTTTATGAGGAGGATTCCATAGAGGTAGAATTCTATTATCCTTAATATAATCTTGAAACTCTTGGTTTAAGTATTCCTTACCTCGATCTGATTGAAGTATTTTAATACTTTTATCAGAAAGTTGTTTTTCAACCTCATTCCTGAATTCCTAGAACTTTTTAAAGGTTTCAGACTTATATTTCATCAAGCATACATAACCATATCTTTAATGGTCGTTTGTGAAGGTAATGAAGTATGAAAAACCTCCTCTAGCATAGATTGACATAGGATAACAAACATTAATATGTATTAACACTACCAATTCATTAGATCTATCACCCTTTCCTGTAAAAGGTGATTTGGTCATATTACCAAGTAAACAAAATTCACATATATTATATGATTTTATAATCAAATGATCCCAAATTACCATTGTTATCTAATTTGGTAATGCGTTTCTCATTTATTTGACAAAGTCTACAATGCTAAAGGAAAGATTGTTTCATATTATCAATTTTGGACCTTTTAGGATTTGTATTGAGAATTGGATTTTCCATGTCTAGAATATAAAGACCATTAATCAAGGTAATAGTTCCATACACAATGTCATCACATGAAAAAGAACAACATTTATTCTTTTGAGCATAATGATAAAACCATCAATGTCTAAATATGGAATAGAAATAATATTTCTAATAAGATGAAACATAATAACAGTCTTTAAATTCTAAAACAAGACCACTAGGCAAATAAAGATAATGAGTTTCTACAGCTAATGCAGCAACACTTGCTCCATTTCCCATACGTAGCTCCATTTCTCACTTAGCGAATATTCTACTTCTCTTTAGTCCCTGCATATTTCTTCAAATATGATATGTAGATCTAGTATCTAATACCCAAGAATCTAATTTGGAAGTAAAAATATTTATCTCAATCACAAACATACACGAAGTAGAAGCTTCATTAAGCCTCATCTGCTTCAATGTATCCATATAAATCTTACAGTTCCTTTTATAGTGCCCATCTTGGCGAGTACCCATATCCACAATATAACAAAATAGCAAACTTGCTCCACCTTCTACACAAAAGCTCCAATAGGCTTAATCACCAACAACGAATGCCAACAAGTCCAAGCACTACTTGTAACTTGTAAATTGAAAAAGGCTTCGTAAACATGTTCGCAGGATTTCTTTGGTAATGATCTTTTGAACAAGAACTTTTCCCTCAATAATAGTATTACAAACGAAGTGAAACTTCACATCAATGTGCTTAGTTCTCTCATGATACATCTCATTTTTAGTTAAGTGAATTATACTTTGATTATCACAGTAAATTGTAGTAATACCATGATGTGGATTCAGCTCATCTAACAAATCTCTCAACCATAAGGCTTCTTTGATTGCCTTAGACATGGCTATATATTCTGATTCTGTAGTAGACAATGCCACAATATGTTGTAAAGTAGCTTTCCAATTGACTGCACAACTAACGACACAAAATACATAACTAGTAAGTGATTTTCTTTTGTCAAGATCCCCAACGTAATCAGATTCCACCAAACCAATCAAATTGTCACTATTTTTCCCAAACTCCAAACAAGTGTTTGAAATACCTTTCAAGTATCTGAGAATCCATCTACAGCCTTAACCAATACTCTTTTCCAAGACAAGACATATACCCGCTAACCACACTAACTGCTTGTGAAATGTCTGGACGTGTACAAACCATCGCATACACGATACTGCCGACTGTACTAGAATATAGAACCCGTGTCATAGAACCTTTTTTCTCATTTGATTGTGGTGACTGAGCAACTAAAAGTCGAAAATGACTTGCAAGAGGAGTCCTCACAGGTTTAGCATCTTTCATGCTAAACTTCTCCAAAACTTTCTCAAGGTAATGCTTTTGGGTCAAGAACAATTTCATAGCTTATCGATCTCTCTTGATCTCTATGCCAAGAATCCTATTAGCTGCTCCCAAATCTTTCACTCAAATCACTGCTCAATTCTGTCTTCAAAGTGTGAATTTCTACAAAACTCTTGGCACCAATAAGCATGTCATCAAAATAAGCAATAGATAAATGAAAGAACCATCATTTAAATTTTGAAAATAGATACAACTATCATACATGCTCCTTGAATAACCATGACCCTCAACATAATGGAATCAAACCACTTATACCACTATCTTCAACTAGGCTCAATGGGTCAGACTTTATCCGGTCGGATCTATGACAAATTCCGATCGATCCACAATTATAATAAACGATCTTCATAGACCCAGATCCGGATAACACCGGATCCGATTAAAATATTTAAGATATAATAAAATTATTGTATATTAGTGTTATTTTATATGTATATATACATATATGTTGTGTAAATTGCCCATGTAATTTATATTTAATATAAAATACATGCATAAATATTAATTGTGAACTCAATACTTTTGTATAAGAGAAGGAAAAGAGAAAATTTGATAAATTGTAATAGTTTTACATATAATTTTTAAAAATTATTAAGACCACGACCGGATCTGATCCGACAAGAATCCGGATATACCCGATACACATCCGGAACTAGTAATATTAAACAGGTCCGGATTTGGATATGCCAGATCCAACCCGGATGTCAAGACCCGTTTAAAAATTCTAGCTTCAACCTATACAAGGATTTCTTTAATAAGCTAAACATGATCTTCTTTTCTTTCAATTTCAAATCCCTGAGATTGCCTTATATAAATTTGTTCTTCAAGTTCACCATGTAGAAAAGCTATCTTGACATCATGTTGCTCCGATTCCAAATCATACATGGCAACCAAGGCAAGCAAAACATGAATAGAGCTATGTTAAACGACAGGTGAAAACACATCATTGAAATCAACACCATGTAACTGACTATACCCCTTTGCAACCAATCGTGCTTTATACCTTGCATATTCAACCCTTGGAAGACCTTCCTTCTTCTTAAAGACCCATTTGCTATCAACAATTTTCTTACCCAAATGTGGCTTCACAAGAACCCAAGTTTCATTTTTACAGAGAGACTCAATTTCTTCATTCATAGAGACCAACCACCCAGTTGAATTATCACAAGAAACTGCTTCAAAGTAGGTAGAAGGCTCATAACTCCATCTGTTTCTTCACCAACTAACAAAGCATATGCAACTAAATTTGCATATTGCTACGAGGGTTGATCGAATCTCCCTTCTTGGTCTATCCTTGGCAATGGAATGTTCCTCCTCCTCTAGTTCTTCTTCAATAGACTAGTTCATCTATAGAATTTCTCTGACTGGAAAAGGGTAACTGAGAAGGACCAGAACTACCAAACTCTAGCTTCATCAGCTTCTATGTATTATCATCTAAATTTGTACCACAAAAACTATAAGACTCATTTTTCGAAGATAACATAGAGATTTCATCAAATGTATTATCTCTACTAATTACAAATTTTGGGGACTTGGGATCAAGGCACCATAATCTATAGCCTTTCACCCTAGAAGGATAACCAAGGAAAATACATTTTTTAGCTCTAGGCTTTAATTTCCCATCATTCACATGCATATATGTTGGACACCCTAAAACTTTCAAATTAGAGTAATTAGTAGGAGTACCTGACCAAACTTTCTCAGGAGTCTTGAAGTCAATAGCTGCAGACGGAGCGCGGTTGACAATGTGACAAGCTGTAGAAATTGCCTTTGCCGAACAAAAGTCCTTTGTCAACCCTGCATTATAGATCATAAAATAGGTTCTCTCCAAAAGTGTTCTGTTTATACTTTTGGCCACACCATTTTGCTTATGCATCATCCTATCTATATCGTGCTGAATAATTCCTTCATTTTTGCAAAATTTATCGAATTTGCCTTCACAAAATTCCATGCCATTATTTGTTCTAAGCCGCTTAATCTGTTTACTTGTTTATTTCTCAATCAAAACTTTCTATTGCTTGAAAGTTAAGTAAACATCATTTTTATTTTTCAAAAAGTAAACCCAAACTTTTCTTAAATAATCATTAATAAAAGTCAACATACATCTGGCACCACCCTTGAATGGAACATTAGCTGGCCCCTAAAGATCAGAATGGATATAATCTAAAGTACCTTTTGTCCTATGGATTGCTGCTGCGCTGAAACTGACTCTCCTCTGCTTTCCAAAGACACAATGTTCACAAAAAATTCATCACTCCAGTACTCTACCCACAAAGAAGCCCTCTCCTTTGCTCAACCTAGTCAAGCCCTTCTCACTCACGTGTCCCAAATACATATGCCACAATTTGGTGATGTTAGAATCAGACAAAGATGATGAAGAGACTGCTACGGAAACTATGATAGTAGAACCCCTACAAAATATACGAAGTACCAGGCTTGCAAGTTTTCATAATAACAAGAGCACCCTTACAGACTTTCATAATTCCACCTTTAGTTGGATAGTTGCACCTAAGAGACTCTAAGGTACCTAAAGAATGACATTCTTTTCAAATCAGGAACATGTCTAACATTAGTGAGTGTCCTCACAATACCATCATTCATTTTTATCCGGACTGTACCCTTACCAATAATATTACAAACAGCATTATTGCCCATAAAAACAACTCCACCATTACAAGATTCATAAGTGGAAAACAAATACCTATTGGGACACATGTGATAAGAGCACTCCAAATCTAAAATCTACTCATTTTTGGACCTTGTTTTATCATCAGTGACAAAGAAAATATCATTTCATTATCTCATTAGCTGCAATGCTAGCCTCGGCAGTATCAATATTTTTCTGGTTAGATTTCTCAATGTGCTTATCTTTATTTTTCAATGTGAAGCATTTAAACTTAATGTGCCCTTTTTATGACAATAATTGCATACCAAATTTTTATATTTGGATTTAGATCTAGATTTTGATTTACTACTATTAAAGTCTCTCTTTTCCGATCTATCCCTAACAACCAAGACTTCAACCTGATTTCTGTCGATTTCACTAGTTATATCCCTATCAATTTACTCTTTAGATTTTAAAGCAGATTTAATTTCCCGATACGAAATTGTTTCTTTACCATAAATCATAGTATCACGAAAATGCTTAAATGACAGGAAAAGGAAACATAACAACAGAAGGGCTTGATCCTTATCGTCAATTTTAACATTTATATTTCCCAAATCCATAACAATAGCATCAAATTTATCAAGATGCAAGAGTATAGATGTACCTTCAGTCATCCAAAGCATGTAATTAGGGTTTACTTTAAATAGAATCGATTCTCAATCGCATTCTTCATTACAAAGTCTTTAATTTATACCCACATACCTTTGGCTGTTGTGTCAGTAGAGACTACCCTTAAAACCTCATCAGAGAGATTTAGGATAATACCTGATCTAGCCTTTTGATCAAGGTCCTCAAAATCCTCCAGCGACATCTTCTCTAGGTTTTTTTCTACTCTATGAAGCGCTAGGTCCACATCATCTTGGATCAGGATAGCCTTCATCTTGAGTTGCCACATCCTGAAGTTGACACTCCGGTCAAATTTCTCCACATGGGTCTTTGTTATCGTCATAATGCTTCAAAACTTTCCTAGAAGCTCTGATGCCAGTTTGTTAGGGAGAATCCCAGGAAATTGACAAAAGTCTGAGACAAATTCGAAACAAACGATAACAAAATAAAACAAAAAATAAAAGAGAGAGAGACATCAGATTTATGTAGTTCGGTCGAAAAACTTACGTTCACGGGCGAAGCGAGCAAAATTTTATTTAAATGAGAAGAATACAAAAGCTCTAGGAGAGTGCTCTTAAGCCCACAAAAGCATTAGTAACACAAGAAAAACCAAAATAAGACAAAAGGATTAATGACCAACAAGGCCCAATAACCCACTAAATTCTCTTATTTTTAGTGCTTGGTACATAAAACCCAAAGTCTAAGGTCTCTATTTATAAGACCAAGGCTACAGAACTTTCCTTAATATTAACTAATGTGGGATAAAGCCACATAACATAATTTATCCTTTAAAAAAACCTTAAAGGCTCAAAGCAACAAGTTGGAAGTGGAACTGAAAACAAATTAAGGTGGATAAATATTTTTAAACTTGAATCAATTAGTGAACTAAGGTTGTAGTTGATGTTCGATTCGATTAGTTTGAAATGGAAACTAAATGTTGCTAGTTTATTGGTTTTATATTACTATTGTTTATTAAAGAAATATTAATAATATGAAATTATATAAAATACACAAAAAAAGGAGTACGAAACATTCTTAAGATGTCATAGCTTAAGATTGTTAGTTCATTAACTAAAGATAGATAAAAATTGTATCATAATTCTTTAAACCGAAATCAACTTTTTTGAAAAATTTAAAAATATTCAAAACTGGTTGAATTGATTACCTGTTCAACTGGTCTTGGCAAAATTTGACTAGTTCTTTTTTGTCTTTTTTACTATAGTATACAATGGGATTGGTGCCCTGACTACTTTCAAATGCAACCAGTTGCATCCATGGAATCGATGTGAGTTAAAAGACACTAGGTGAAAGCAAATTGGGTGTTTTCACTTTATTCTTGTTTTTGTTTTACTTACTTACTACAAACATGCTTACTGCAAAACACGCTAATATGCAAATGTAAAAGAGGGAAACTAGGCTTACAAAATAAAACTCTCATGGTATATTTATAGAGAGATAAGGCTTTGTTGAGAAAAATACCAAAGAGCATCAAGAAGAGTGAAAATCATGAAATTGAGTTCCATTTCATAGGTGTAATGCACCTTTGGTGTCCTTAGTGGGATGTGTCATCAGTCCAGGGTTTTGATTCAACGGTTCAATTTTGAGTGTTGTACTTCTAACCTTCTTTCTTGATTTTTCTTCACTTAAAACCAATATAAAACATTAAAAACTTAAGGAGGTGTTTGGTTAACATTCGAGAATCGAAATCGGAATGCGAATCATAAACCTTACTATTAGTTTGGGTTTATATCATTCCTTCTTACTTGTTTGATTTGAAACAAGAAATGGGTTTCATTATGTTATTGAGTTATGTTTGATTTGAAACAAGAAATGGGTTTCATTATGTTATTGAGTTACTCAATTTGAAACAATGTCAAAAGTGAGAAATGAAAGTAGGCATTTTCTAATACTTACATTCCCATAGAATGATTGCCATAGTACTCAACCAAACAATATCTATAGGTATCATTAACTTTGATTCCCATTCCCTGTTAGATATCGGGTCCAAAATTAAATTCTCAAACAGAGAAAATAATCAAATTGATAACACAAATTTTCTACTTTAATATAAATGTATTAATATTAAAGTAGTCACTCAGAATGATAATGCTCACAAACAATACAACTCTTTATTTGAGCTAACACAGAAACTCTACCTGATACTGAGACTTAAACACTCTGTTATAAACTCTAAAGCTTATAACTTGAACTCAAGACTCTTGGCTATGAATTGCACTTGAGATTTTGGATGATTACAACTGAAGGAAATGAACTCTATTTATAGTAGTGAAACTCCCGACATTCATCACCATTTTTCCTCATCACATTAAATGCTCAGGCATGCGAGAGAATCTGATGAAACCATACAAATTTTGTTGAAGATTGAGGAGTGATCTTCCGCCTACATTTTGCACACTAAAGTTGAAAATCTTTGGGCAAAGTCAATAGTCCTATAAACCTATACCAAGAAAATACTGAAAATGGTAGCCCACATTTGTTGACTTTTCTTGACAAATTGTGCTGTTATTCTCAATACTCCCTCTCAGCACAAACTTTCCTTGTAGTCATGACCGAGCAATTCTCTGAACTTTATAAATTTGACGAGAGTCAAACTCTTGGTAAATATATCAGCAACTTGATCATCTGTGTTGAAATATTTCAAATCAATTTCACCCTGCAACACTTTTTCATGAACGAAGTGATAATGTACCTCAATATGCTTTGTTCTTGCATGAAAAACTAGATTCTCAGCCATGCGTATCGCTGAAGGTTGTCACAGTATTGTTGAACCGAGTCATCAGTTGGTTGGTGTAAATCCTTCATAAGTTGCACTAACCACGTGCTCTCTTCTGCTGCTGAAGCTGCTGCTCTATACTCAGCTTCTATACTTGACAACGACACAGTTGGTTGTCTTTTACTGCACCATGAAACCGCTGTCAATCCAAGATTGAACAAATAACCTATAGTTGACCTTCGTGTGTCATTATCACCAGCATAATCTACATCGCAGTACCCTATCACTTTGCATTCTTGTAAAATATACCATAGTCAATGGTCCCTTTGACATACTTTGAAGATCCGACGTACAGCTTCCATGTGTGGCTTTTTTGGATTCTGCATGAATCGACTCACGACCCCAACTGCATATGATATGTCAGGTCGGGTCAAAGTGAGATAGATTAAACTCCCTACCAACTGCCGGTACATGGTAGCATCCTCTAGGTCTTTGCCTTCAACAAAGCAATATCTGTCATTGACCTCCATTGGAGTTGAGATTGGTTTACAATCAAGCATGCCAAATTTCTCCAACAAATCTTTAGCATAATTCTTTTGACACAAGAACAAACCTTCATTGGTCCTATCAATTTCAAAACCAAGAAAGTGTTTCAATTCTCCAAGTTCTTTCATCTGGAACCGTACAGACAAGTTATCTCTGGTTTGGCGAATCTCATCTTCATCATCACCTGTAATGATGAGATCATCAACATACACAAGAACAATAGCTAACTTTCTTTCAGTGGATTTCACGAACAAGCTAAAATCTGCTGCTGCCACAACATATCCACTTTGAAGGTTGTAAGAATTCAGCTATCTTGCCATACCATGCTCTCGGTGCTTGCTTTAATCCATACAAAGCCTTTTTTAACTTACAAACGTAACCTGGTCGGACCATATCTTCAAATCCCTGTGGTTGCTCCATGTAGATGTCTTGATCAAGCTCTCCATGTAGAAAAGCGTTCTTGACATCCATCTGCCAGAGCTTCCATGACTTGCTAGCTGCAAGTGCTGATAAACTCGAACAGTGGTCAACTTTGCCACCGGGCTAAATGTTTCATCAAAATCTAGCCCATACTTCTGCGAAAACCCACGAGCCACGACGTGAGCCTTGTATCTTTCAATTGAGACATCTAGAAAAGACTTAACCTTGTAGACCCATTTACAAGAGATAGGTTTGACATCTCTTGGTTTTGGAATAAGATCCCAAGTTTCGTTTTGTCTGAGTGCCTGAATCTCCTCCTCCATGGCCTTCTTCCACTCAGTGTTGTGAGTTGCCTCCTGATAAGTAGATGGTTCAACTAGACAGTTCACATCATCTTCTGTTAAAGAAACATTAGCATACCTGAGATTTGGCTTTCTCTGTCTCGTTGATCAAAGAAGTTGTTCTTGGAGAATTGTCACCAACTTCTATCTCCTCATATTGACTCGATCTTTTGTCTTCTGAAATTTGAGTATGCACTCCTGTTCGCCAAGGACTTCTATTTTTCTTAGGTGAATCAACACTTACCACATCTTGTGTTGGTGAGAACTCTACCTCTTCTTGGCTCACTTCATCTTTTGTGGTTAGTTGATCATCTGATCTTTCTAGCAACTTTTCCTCCATCTCTTTTGAATCTGGTAGGACTGTTGCTTGTGGTGACCACCAAGATGATGCCTCATCGAATACCATATTTCATGAGACATAGCACTTCCCGCTTGTAGGATCAATGCATCTCCAACCCTTTCATTGATTATCATAACCTACAAATATACATCATACGGCTTTCTTGTCGAACTTGCTCCGAAAGTGGTCTGGAATGAATACATAAGACACACACCCAGACAATACTCTGAAGTGAGTAACATTGGGTTTAATATTCCACAACTTGTCGAACGGAGAAATAAATTCAAGTTTGGGTTGAGGCAGTCTATTAGTGAGTCATGGACTGCCGTTTTCATGCATTCTGCCCAAAAACGTGGAGGTACGTTTTTGGAATGTATCATACTCCTGCAAATCTCTGTAAGATGTCGATTCTTCCATTCAGCTACCCCATTTTGTTGGGGTGTACTTAGGCAAGTCAACTGTCGCCTTATCTTGTGCTCTTGCAAGAATCTAGTGAATTCATCTGATGTGTATTCACCTCCGTTGTCCATGCGTAAGCATATTATCTTTTGGCCTATTTCTTTCTCCACCATTTCCTTGAATTCTTTGAACTTGTCCAAGGCTTCAGATTTTTCCTTTATGAAATCAATCCAAACAAATCTAGAAAAATCATCAATAAACATAATCATGTATCTCATTCCGCTTATTGATGGTTCCTTCACTCGACCAAACACGTCTGAGTGACCATAACTGCAGAGGCACCTTGGCTTTGAACTTTGACTCCTCATATGGAAATTGATGAGCCTTTTCATACTGGCAACCAGCACAAACAATGTCATCTCAGACATCTAATTGAGAAAATCCCTTCAATATTGACTTCATCATCATGATCTTCAACTTGTGGTAACTTACATGCCCTAATCTAGCATGCCAAAGATCAGCTGTCTCATTCTTTCTTGCCTTATCAACATAGGCTTCTTGTGCAAGACATTACATACACGGTCTCCATCCATTTCTCTTGCATTATTGGTGTACCTGTTTGTTCTTATTTTGATACACCTTGACTTCATCTGGTCCGAACAATACAAAATTGTCGAAAGCTGTTAGTTGAGAAACTGACAATAAATTTTTCTTCATTCCAGGTACATGGTAGACATGTTGCAATTCTACCTGGTGAGAATTGTATCTAGGTAATATAGTCGCATTACTAATATGAGTAATTGGTAACCTGAAATTGTCAGCTGTGACCACCACTATCACATCGACCTCCTTTGTACTCTGTCAAGTTTGTTAGCTTTCTTTTGTCCCCGGTCATTTGATTTGAGCACCCGGAGTCAATAATCCAATCAACATTATAATTAATAGGATTGGTATTTACTGTTGTAAGTGCTAACTCATCTTTTTGGTTAGTGGTGCAACAAAATGCACACTTTTCAACTGCAAAGGATACTTGTACATCCCAATCTTCATCAGGTTCATTAGCCTTTTGAGAGGATGTGGCAGCATTACTTTTAGCTAGTTTTGACCTGCAAAATTTGGCGTGATATCCTTTCTTACCACATTTGAAGCAATTGTCATTGCGCCATATTTCATTGCTTTGTGACCTTTGATACCTTCTATCTTGGCCATCTGCACCTTGGTTTTGGCCAGCTCACTCTTGATTAGTGCTTGTCCACTACTTCTTTTTCTTGCCTCATTTTCTTTTGGTACAGAGTGCCTTTTCTTCATCATTAGTGGTCACTTTAGATGTAAACTTTCTTCCTCGTGTAAACTTTCCAAACTCTACTAGAATTGGTCCTTGGCCCGTCCTCGGGTAGCAGTTGTAAGGCCTTTGTATTCTGGCCTTAAACCATGGACAATAATTCTCCTCTTCCTCGTTTCTGTTATACCATTTTGAGGATCCAATTTGGATATTTCATCACAAATTGATTTAACCTTAGAGAAATACTGACCTACTATCATATTTTGCTGTGAAATAGACAGTAATTCATTCTCGAGCTTTTGGAGCTTTGCATCGTTGGTTTTTGCAAACAATGACGAAAGAGTGTCTCACGCCTTCTTCGGTGTCTTGGCATCTTTGATCCGCTGCAACAAGTCATCTTCTATAGCCATTGCCAAAGCATACATAGCTTTATCGGCTTTAGCTTTCCACTTCTTAAGTGGCTCTGCTTCCGTTGGTGGTGATGTATCATCTCCACCGAAAATAATCCACAAGTCCTATCCAAGTAAGTAGAATTTCATACGAGTACTCCAGGAACCGTAGTTGTTGAATAGGAATTCATACTTAATTTATGAATATTTCCAACTGAGATTGAAACCTCCGCCATAGTCAACTTTATATGGTTCAAACCACAACCTATGTGTGATATAAAAATTTACAGTATTTAATTGTGCTTCTGGAGAATCTCTTCTGGTGTACCTGCAAATAAAGATTCAACAAGAATGGGTTTAGGATAAACCTCGCTCTGATACCAGTTTGTTAGATATCGGGTCCAAAATTAAATTCTCAAATAGAGAAAATAATCAAATTGATAACACAAATTTCTACTTTAATATAAATGTATTAATATTAAAGTAGTCACTCAAAATGATAACACTCACAAATAATACAACTCTTTATTTGAACTAACACAGAAACTCTATTGGACACTAAGACTTAAACACTGTGTTATAAATTCTAAAGCTTATAACTTGAACTCAAAACTCTTGGCTATGAATTTCACTTGAGATTTTGGATGATTACAACTGAAGGAAATGAACTCTATTTATAGTAGTGAAATAGCACTCCCGATATTCATCACCATTTTTTCTCATCACATTAAATGCTCAACATGCGAGAGGATCTGATGAAATCATAAAAATTTTGCTGAAGATTGAGGAGTGATCTTCCGCCCACATTTTGCACACTAAAGTTGAAAATCTTTTGGCAAAGTCAATAGTCCTATAAGCCTATGCCAAGAAAATACTAAAAATGGTAGCCCACATTTGTTGACTTTTTTTGACAAATTGTGCTGCTATTCTCAATATTCCCCCCCTGCATACTTATAAACCCAACACCTCCTAAATATAACTTAAAAACATTAGAAAACACTTAACAATATATGAAACCCTTAAACACACATTCATTGTATAAAAATGCACCACGTACATATATTTAACCTAAAAACTCAAGGACTAACTTAGAAACCATACAAATTACAGAAGAAATAACCCTAATTTTTTTTTTATATCTCCAAAAAAACCCTAATTTTTTTTTAAATTTATCAGCATAGCAAAGTAGAAAACAAGAAACTGATAAGTTAAGGGAGAGATTTTTTGCAATTTATAAAATTCGTATTGAATGGAGTTATTGTTTATTGGACTAGTGTTTTCATTCTTCCCCAAACTGTTATGAAAAAAATGAAAGTGTTATGTCATCTTTCTTTGGGCTGGTGAAATTAGAAGCAACTATGGTGCAAAATAAAGATAGAAAGGTATTTGCATACCTTCAAATGAATGAGGATTTGTGCTTTTCTAATAAATCTATGGATTTCATGCCTTATCGTGAAATTATTTTGGAATATTTACTATAAAAAATGGATCTATATAGGTGAGATGGATTCATACTATCACGCATAAACTATAATCTTTGTGTTTTTTTATTTGGTCTGAAAGTGCATGCACACTACTCTTGGTTATAGAGAAAAGTTTAAACTTACCGATTGAGATTGGCATCATATCTACAAGATAGTATAAAATTGAAAGATTACAAATTTTTGATTTGAATACTATTATCCTATAGATCCGTTGTATAAACATTTCTAACCAATCTTTTTACTAAACTTAAAACTTGTTATGCTACTTCTCTTGTTGTAAATAAGATAAAGTAGAAAAGTATGTTCAAAATAGGAATTACCTTTGGCACTTAGATAGGTTAGTGACTGTTGAAGTTCGATCCTAGATGAATTGTACACTTGAATGTTTATCAGCCATCCCTGAGGCAGAAAATTACATGCTTTAGCTAGTTGGATCACGGAGTTTATTCTTAGTTCAACCATCTTTGTAGGCATCAAGAATTCCAAGATCAAAAGTGAACTGGTATTTACTAATATGGTCTGATAATGCTCGGAATTAGCGTGTGGTTCACGCCCCAAAAATGTTCTGGAGGTGCCTATGTGGCAGCCTCATTAAGGTAATTATGTAATTTAGCCCCAGTTGAGCTAGTAGAATGGTAGCCTCATGCCCCTTCATGTAAATCTATAAAAAGGGACATTGGGCACCAAAAACATGGACTAATCTCTCTAAAATAATACCAATCACAAATTCTCCTCAATTCTTCTACTTTCTCANCATAATCTCTACCTAGAATCTGATGCTCAAAATTAGCACGTGGTTCACGTCTCAAGAATGTTCTAGAGGTGCCTATATGACAGCCTCATTAAGGGTAGTTATGTAATTTAGCCCTAGTTGAGCTAGTATAATGGTAGCCTCATGCCCCTTTATGTAAATCTATAAATAGGGGCCTTTGGGCACAAAAAACATGGACTAATCTCTCCACAATAATACCAATCACAAATTCTCCTCACAGCTCTTCTACTTTCTCTCTCTACCTAGAATCTGAATCTGACTTCATCAATTGGCGCCATCTGTGGGAATCGATAGATTTTCATCTCCTTTGATACTTTTCAATCATCTCAATTCTCTATTTTTGCTTTTGGAAGGATGAAGAACCGAGGAACACGCCGAACTGCTAGCAAGGAAGCTGAGGCGAGAACCAACTCCTCGTGGTGCATACCGATGAGGCAGAAAATGTTGGTACACCAACTGAGGTCCAACAGAAGCAGAACGACGTTCTAAAATACATCGCAGTGATCATTTTTAATCTTTCCGAGCATTTGTGGAGCAACGGGAGAACAAAACTCCATCCGAGCGCTCAAACTGAGCGGCCACTCCACGAGCCGAACAACAACGCGCTCCCAGTCGAAAACCTAGAAAACAGCCAGTTGACGCCATGAGTCCAACCGACCTATGCCACAAAATAACAAAGTCAAGCTCAGACAGGAAATCTGACGAATCACACTCATCAACGAGCGAATAAAAAATATTATCGCTACGCGAAAGACTCAGCGCGCATTCCTCAAAAAACTCTGACTCAAGAGGACCCTCCCCGACTGTTTTAAAATAGCTCGAGGAGTAGAGCCTCGAAAACAAAATTCAAGAGATTTTGAGGAAAAACAACTTAGTTATGAATACTCCTGCTCCGGCAAAGATTGATAGAGATCCATTCACAATCTCTATCAAAATCGAACCACTCCCGATGCAATTCAAGTTATTGGACCTCGACCGCTACAAAGGAGATTGTGATCCATTCGATCATCTTTAGTTACGGGCACGTGATAGCGGTCACAAGCCTTTATTGCTATAGTGATGCCACTCGCTGCAAATTATTTGCCACCACCTTTCGAGGCCCGGCTCAAAAGTGGTTCCAAGAGCTGCCGATGAATTCAATCGCCACTTTTAACAAGCTGGTGAAGTCCTTCCTCTGCCACTTCTGAAGCAAATCAATACTGTAGAAGGACACGTCGCACCTCATGAACATTCGACAGAGGTCCAACGAATCGCTCAACAAATTTGTGGAATGCTTCAACGATGTAGTGGTCCAAATTAAAAATGTGGATAAAAGAATTTTGGTTGCTGCTTTCTGTAGTGGCATCCGACCCTGGAGCTTCAACACTGACCTGGCCAAAAAGATGCCGAGCTCCTACCCTGAGCTCCTGGAGAGAGCATCGAAGATCATACGGGGCGAGGAGTCAAACAGGACAAAAAGAGAACTTTATGACACACAAAAAGAAAAGACCTCGAAAACTCCGAACCCCTCATTCTCTAAAAAGCCGAAGATTTCAGAGCTGTATAGGCTGAGCTATCCCAGAGTCAGACCATTGACGAACCGGGTGGTCTACTCAGATAATAACATCAAAAACTGACCCCTGCGGACAAAGAGCGTTCCGGACGCTGACTTCATACCACTCAACACATCAAAGAGGGAAATTTTGTTCCAGGTACAACATTTGGAGTTCTTAGAGCCACCCCCTCCAATGGTGTCGACCAGAACCAAAGAGACAAGTCAAAGTACTGCGCCTTTCATGGCCAACGTGGCCATGATACCGAGGCCTGCAACCACCTGAAGGTTGAAACTGAGAGGGCCATTTAAGAAGGACACCTGCAGCAGTTAATCAGCCGAACCGCTGTAGAATTCCAAAGAAATGACGCCAACAGAGGAAACCTAGCGTAGCCCCGCTTGCCTCGTTAGCAAAATTGAGGAGGCCAAAATAGAAACAATCCCCCGGTAAATCTAGACGAGCAGATTCACGTAGTTGGGGGACCGGCGACTGGGGACTCCAACAATGCCAGAAAAAAATATGCCCGGAACTATTCCTTCGGGCAAAAATTAGGAAATAGCGATTGAAGCCAGTCATGAGCTTCGGATACGCTTTTGAGGACCCCTTTCCTAGCCGAATGCCACACAATGACCCTGTGGTAATTTATATAAATGTGGCCAACTATGAAATGCACCGTGTGTTTGTTGATACCGGGAGCTCGGCGAACATCATTTTCTGGGATGTTTGGGTCAAAATGCACATATATGCCTCCATGATAAAGCCTTTCAAAACCCCACTGGTTGGCTTCACAGGTGATTCGGTCATGCCCGAGGGACAGATAATGATCTTGTTGTGCCTCGGGACTCTCCCGAAGCACAGAATCGAGATGACCAATTTCGTAATCGTAAAAAGGGACAGTTCCTACAACATGATCTTGGGTCAACCTACACAATACACCTACAGAATTCTCCCTTTCGTGTTTCATATCAGAATAAAATTCATACTGAGGGACGGATCTGAAGGAACAGTAATCGGAAGCCAGCAGGAGGCCCCAGCTTGCTACATGAGTAGCTTGTCCTTGCGATCCCAGTCACAAACTATGTCTATCGCATACAATGCCTTCCTACAAACTTTTGACGCCCCACCCACCTGGAATGGCCTTGAAAAGCCTTCAACAAGTCAAAGGGAGGAGGAGGAAAACATGGGGTCGCGCTGTCTTGCTACTGAGATCCCTGAGCCTCCCAAACCCAAGGGGAAGGGCAAAGAAAAAATTGAGCCCCAAGACGAGGTCCCCATCGAGGAGGTACCACTGGATCCGACCTTCCCAGATAGGAAAATAAAGATCTGTGCTACCCTCCCAGCAGAATTCAAAGCCCTCATTTTTAGACTTCTGTCTGAGTACAATGACGTGTTAGCCTGGACTGTCGAAGACATGCCTTGCGTTTCTCGAGAAACAATCTAGCACAAACTCAGAGTGGACTCGGCATATAGACCAGTCAAGGAGAAGAAGTTCCTCTTCAGTCCGGAGCGCAGTTTAGTAATTGAAGCCAAGGTGGATAAACTTTTGATGGCTAAGCTAATTGGAGAAGTATTGTATCCAACTTGGCTCTCCGGATTGTAATCCAGTCCTTGTAACTAAGAAAGATTCGTCTTGCCGAATGTGCCAAGATTTTATCGATCTTAATAAAGCCTGTCCAAAGGACAGTTACCCGTATCTCCGGATCGATATGGTAGTAGATTCATTTGGTGGATTTTATATTTTGCACTTTTTAGAGGCATTTAAGTGCCATCGCCAGATATACATGGCCAAGAAAGATGAAGAGAAAGTCTCTTTCATCACTGAACGAGGCACGTATTGCTACATTATGATGCCTTCCGGACTCAAAAATATCAGAGCCACATATCAATGCCTCGTCAACAAAACGTCCAAGTCCCAAATAGGATGAAACATGGAGGTATACATTGATGACATGGTGGTCAAGAGCCGAACCTATGAGGAAACCCTAAAAGATCTCAGGAAAACGTTTGAGACATTAAGATCGATCTGAATGAAGCTGAACCCCAAAAAATATACATTCGGGGTCTCCTCGAGAAAATTCTTAGGATTCATTGTCTCTCATCGGGGAACCTTTTGAGGCAAACCCTAAAAAGGTGCAAGCCATAATCGATACAGTCAAGGAAGTTCAGAGACTCACCGATAGAATGGTAGCCCTGAATCGGTTTCTGTCCAAATATGCAGAAAGAGGCTTACCATTCTTTCGGCTAATAAAGAAGACCGAGGGTTTTCAATGGATCGAAGAAGCTCAGAAAGCCTTCGAAGAGTTTAAATAATATTTAGGCAATATGCCGAGGCTCGCGTCTCCTCAAAAAAGAGAACCGCTATACCTATACATCTCAATCACCGAATTGGCAGTCAGCTCGGTTCTACTGAAGCAAGTTGAGCACGGCAAACAATGGCCCATCTATTTTGTAAGCAAAGTGCTTCAAGGTCTGGAAAAAAAATACACCCTATCGAGAAGGCAGCTTTCTTATTGGTGGTGTCGGCTTGGAAGCTAAGACCTTACTTTCATGGCTACAGGATAATTATTCTGACTAACCTCCATTTGAAGAATATATTGAGCAAGCTCGATGCCTCGGGAAGAATCTGGCTGCTGCTTAAGTGGTCTGTAGAATTATTCGAGTTTGACATAGAATTCAAACCTCGGACAACAGTCAAAGCACAGACTTTCATGGATTTCATTGCAGAAAGCTGTGACACCGAGAAGGTTGACCTCGTCATCGTAATTGATCGACAAAAGAGCAGCAACCAACAGAAGACCTCACATGGGTGCTTCATGTTGACGGAGTTTCGTGTGAATCCAGAGCCGGAACAAGAATAATAATCCGATCTCTAGAAGGAGACTACGTCACGTATGCCCTGAGGTTCGAATTCCCAGTAACCAACAATGAAGCTGAATACGAGGCCCTCATCTGTGGGATGGAGATGGCCCACCAGATGGGAGCCTGAACCTTAAAAATACATTCTGATTCTCAACTAGTTGTGAATCAAACCTTAGAAAACTACGAGGCTAGAGGCGTAGTCTTAAAAAGGTACCTGGCCGAGGTCAAAAGTTGGATAGCAAAATTCAAAAAGGTGGATGTCATTAAGATCGCCTGTACAAGGTAAAATACGCATGCCGATGCTTTGTCAAAACTAGCCTCGGTAATATACTCACATTTGACAAAAGAGATTTTGGTAGAGATACGAGAGCACATATCTGTTGACTTCTTGAAAAGAATCTCTTGTATCAACCCGGACTTCGGTTGGATAGAGCCCATAATAAGTCATCTCAACGAAGAAAAAATTTCCGAAGACCTGACCGAAGCCAGAAGGATCAAATATAGAGTTGCTAAGTATACGCTTATTAACAGAGTCCTGTATAAAAAAGTATACTTGTGCCCCCTGTTGAGGTACTCACGTCTTCTGAAGCTAACTATGTGCTACAAGAGGTGCACGTGCGATAGTCACATCTAGATCCTCGAAACTTGGCTGGCAAGGTCCTGATAGCTGGGTATTATTGACTGACTGTGCACTCAGGCGTTGACACCTTGGTGTGGGAGTGCCACCAATGTCAAATACACGCACTGATCTCCCGGAAACCCGATTCGGGCATGGTCCCTATGCAGAGTCCATGGCCATTACACTCTGCTCAGTGGGGAAAGACATATTGGGCCCACTTCCCAGAGGGATAGGAAAACTTGAGTTCCTGGTAGTGGCGGTTGACTACTTCACCAAGTGGATCGAGACCGAGCCCCTAGCCATAATTTTGGGACAAGCAATAGAAAAGTTCTTAGAGAAATATTGTTTGTCGGTTCGGTATCCCTACTGTGCTCGTTTCTGACAAAGGAAAATAATTCGAAGTGGAGCCTTTCAAGAGCTTCTACACTAACCTTGGCATCAAACAACATTTCACATCCGTCGCTCATCCACAAGCTAATGGACAGACCGAAGTATGCAACCCAAACCCTATTGATGAGGCTCAAGACTCAACTCGAACGAGCCAAAGGTACCTGGGTTGAGGAATTGCCTAGTGTCGCATGGGTGTACAGGACCACACCCTGAACGACCAATGACAACACTCCGTTCAGCTTGACTTACGGGTTTAAGGCTGTTATCCCTGTAGAGATCTGGCTACCTTCGGCTCAAGTGTCCGTGGTTGTGTGCCTTAGAACACAACGACGAGACCCTACGAGCTAACTGAGACCTGCTCGAGGAAAAGAGGTTGGATGCATCCACTCGAGAGGCCAAGTACAAGCTGGTCATGGCCAAACACTACAACGCTAGGGTCAAGCATCGGTACCTGCAGCCCGGAGACTTGGTGCTTCGAAAAAATGAAACAAGATGTGTAGAAGGGATTAGAAAGTTAGACACAAATTGGGAGGGCCCCTATCGTGTAATAGAAGCTCACACTTCGGGCTACTACAAGTTAGTTGACATGAAAGGGGACCCTGTTCCCAGAATGTGGAACATGGTAAATTTGAAGAAATATTACCAAGGAATGTAATAAAAGTCCCTTCTCAAAAGAAATAAATTACTTTATCAAACAACCACGTCAAACAAAATTGAGCTGCTCCAACCCTCAGAGGTTCGGATCCAGTTCAACATAAATGCAAATATTGAGGGTTGAGACCTAGTAGTCCCCCCTCAAGGGCTCTGCTTAGTAGGCCCCCAAGCGAAATCGAGCTGGTCCAACCCTCAGAGGTTCAGATTCAATTCAACATAAATGCAAATATTGAGGGTTGAGACCTAGTAGTCCCCCCTCAAGGGCGAAGGCTTAGTAGGCCCCCAAGACAAATCGAGCGGCTCCAACACTCAGAGGTTCGGTTCAAGTTCAATATGAAAACAAAATCGAGCTGCACCAACCTCAGAAGTCAGGATCCAGTTCAACATGAAAATGAAGTTCGAGGGCTGAGACTTAGTAGGCCCTCTCAAATAAATTCGAACAGTTCTAACCCTTAGAGGTCCGGTCCTAGCTCAACAGAAAAAAAAATTGAGCTGCTCCAACCCTCAAAGGTTCGGCTCAAGTTCAACATGAAAACAAAATTGAGCTGTTCCAACCCTCAGAGGTCCGGATCCTGTTCAACATGAAAATGAAGTTCGAGGGCTGAGGCTTAGTAGCCCCCGCTCAAATAAATTCGAGCAGTTCCGACCCTCAAAGGTTCGATCCTAGCTCCAACAGAAAAAAAAATCGAGCTGCTCCAACTCTTAGAGATTCGGTTCAAGTTCAACATGAAAACAAAATCGAGCTGCTCCAACCCTCAGAGGTCCGAATCCAGTTCAACATAAAAATAAAGTTCGAGGACTAAGACTTAGTAGCCCCCTCTCAAATAAATTCGAGAATATCCGACCCTTAGAGGTCCGGTCCTAACTCCTCAGAAAAGTAAAATCGAGCTGCTCTGACCTCAAAAGGTCCAGTTACCGTACAACATGAATACAAACATTGAGGGATAAGACCCAGTGCTTTCCCCTCAAAATTAGAGGCTCAATAGCCCTTTTCAAACAAAGCAATACTTCTCCGACCCTGAGAGGTCTGATTAGAGTTAATGACTAAGCGAACATAAAGAACTAAGTTTAGTTCTTTTGCCTCAACCCGGAAGGGTCCAAATAAGGCCTAAGTTCAAAATGAAAGGGGGACTTAGACAATTTCCTATGCATGTTCACTGCTATTCTTAAGTGTTATAAGTGTTTATTGTTATCTCCTTATATTATAAGTCTTTTGCCTTGTATGCTAGAAACATAGAAAATGAAAAGCAAGTAAAGGAAAGAAGTAAGGAAAAGGCGAGGTTGTCCAAAAACTTTAGAATTTTATTAAATGACCCTAACTATTACTGAAAAATGTCTAACTATTATAGAAGTATCACGTCAGTCTGCGGAGCAGAAGT
Source organism: Cinchona pubescens (assembly GCA_025175665.1). Lineage (NCBI taxonomy): Eukaryota > Viridiplantae > Streptophyta > Magnoliopsida > Gentianales > Rubiaceae > Cinchona > Cinchona pubescens. Next base: position 735,984 of record JANKKI010000179.1, read on the forward strand.
GGAAGGTTCAACTGAGGAGGTGGAGGCTTGGTTCACAGGTTTAGACTCAGTTTCGGGACCTACAGTTGATGGCCCACCCTGATCCAAGACAGTTGCTTCAAGAGCTCCAGATCTCTTATACTGGGGTCTTGAATTGAGTGTGCAAGCCATTGATGAGATGTCAGTAACAGAGGCATTATCTGGCAACCTCCCGTACAGATCAATATTCTTCACAAAGTGGTCACACACTAGTGTGAATCCCATTGAGAAGACCTTCTTGGTGAACTCCTTTAGCATCCCGTCTGCCTCATCCGAAGCCACGAACTCATTTCTTTCCTAGAAGATCCGCAGCTCCTTCTGCCGTGAAGCAAACTTCGCTTCGGCCATCTGGGCCTCCTCCTGAAATTGAAGGACCTTCTTCTCAAAGTCCGCAATCCTCTTGTCTCGATTGCTGACATCAACTTGAAGGGTCTTATTTTCCAGCTCGGCCTGACGAACCTTATCTCTCACTTCGGCCAGCTCGACTCTCCACTCATCATACTTCTTGCTCGATTCGATGTTACACTTCATTTCGCTGGCCTTAACGGCCTCCTTCACTTTTCAATCTACATCGGACGTGGCATGAGCCAACTCCTGCTTCAGGGAATTGATAGCAGAATTGAAAGAGGTCTCGGTAACGGCTAGCAGGATAGTAATAACCTGCAGAGGAGCAAAGGTGTAAACTAAAAAATGAAGTGCAAAAAGTTGAAATTTTGAGAAAGGCAAGACACACTTACGTTCATGAAACTGACGTGAAGTTCGTCCAGCCTCTGTTGGGAAGTAAGCTTCTTTACATAGGCTACGTCCCGAGGCAAAGTCGCACGAACCAGCTTCGCCAATTCGCGAGCCACCCTAAAAAATTGTGCTAGATCGTTTATATCAATCAGCGGGGTGTGTCGGAACTCGGTACTCCCCGAGGTGATGGGAACCGTAAGAGGATCAACGATCAGTCAACCCCATGGCAAATCTTGCGACCTCCCGGATTTCTTTTCCTTCATCAGGGCTATATTTCTTATCACCTGAAAAGAAAAAAAGGTTAGCATTCAACTGGGAAGGAAGACAAAAAGTGAGAAAGAAGAAGGCACGGTAGACCTTACCATGGAGGTGATAAGTTGCTTTGACAGCTGGGCGTTCCCAGAGCCCTCCCCGGGAGTCCTCACCCGCGCCACCAGACCGGAGGACCTTGAGGGCGATGACGAAGAGACAAGGACCACTGCCGAGGAGGGACCCTCCCTGAGGCTAGCAATCTCCTTTCACCTCTTCCTGGTAACCTGAATCGGCTCAAGCTCGGGGTAAGCAACGGAATGAAGATCCAGTGTGATCGGGTGTTCACCACCCATCAACTTTTTGGGGTTCTTCCTACCTCAATTTGGTTCGGGGATACTGAAGCTGATGGGGTTGCCCCAGCACTCCTCGAGGTAACGTTGGTGGTGGCAGATGAAGATCCTCTTGCAGTTACACATCTGAGGGCTGGTATAAAGATCATTTTCATGTCTCTTATGGATCCTACTGGATCCTGTATAAGAAATGCTCCAAGTTCTGCAAAAAGTCAAGAGGTCAGTATTACGATGAAGCAATGTTAAAAAAAAAGGGAAAGGTGATGACCTTATGAGGGTCGTAGCTCCGAGGGACGTTATGGGCAAGGAACAGCCCCGCCCAGGCTAGGATGTTGTTGGACAGTATGGCAGGCTAGTTGTTAAAATTTATTCTAAGGTTAGACTGAATGAGCTTCCTGGCATGTATGGAGTCCGGGAGGGAGGCATTTTTGGTTTTTAGGTCTTCTTTTACAAGATTCCAAGGGCCCCAGGGCATTGAAGGTTTGAGGTATCGGATAAAGAAAAATGACTTTTTCCAGTCGTGGATGCCAGATGAAGGGTTACCCGAAGTGAGCTGTTTCCCCGCAGTTCGGGGAGAAATGTAAAAAATCCATTTACAGGGGATAGCTTCAACATCATCCTAAAAGTGTCTAAGGATAGGAGGATGTCGTATAATTTACATAGAAAGGAGAATCCGATAATAAGCCGAAGAGCGTTTGGGGTCAGTCGGGATATACTAATATCCCAGTGGTCAGACATATGGACGAGGAAGGGTGCTATCGGGAGCCTCAGCTCCGCCTCAAGCTGCTCCTGGTAAACTGTTAAGTAACAGGACGTGGTAGGTGGTCTCAGTCCTCGGGAATGGAGAGTTTGATGTGCACATTTCTAAGGAAGCGGTATCTATCCCAAAGTATTTTGATGTCCTCGGGGTCAAGAGTGTTTGAGATATCTAGTGTTTGGAGGTTGAGGTGATCATTCTATAGAGGTTCGGCAAGGCAGGTTCGGCGAGGAAAGTTCAGGGAGACTACTGTCAGGAGAGCCTCGTCTGAAGGGTTAAGCAGCCTATAGCTGCTTAACCCAATAGCGTTTACGGGAGAAGGAGGTTCCGACGTGCTAATGAGAGAGGATGGAGTGAATGTATTTGCCATGGTCTTCTACTTGAAGGACAAGTGAGGTTTGGGGAAGCAGAGATCTCAGAGGGCTTCTGTGGTATCCGGCTAGGATGATGGACGGTGTCGGCGGTCGGCAGTCGGCAGCTGAGGAAATTAGATGTAAAGGGGACAGGAGTGCGGTAATAAGATAAGGGGAGGATGTGAACGACAGGGAAAAAGTGAGAAGTGAAGGAAAAATAAGAGAGCAAGTTTTAGTGAAAGGAAAGACGAAGGAGGAAAGTGAGAGCGAATAAAAGAAAAAGTAAAAGTTGGGAGAAATGGGGTTATAAATAGGGCTATGACCTTCCAGAGTATTCTATGGATTCAGCTGGAAAATCGTCAAGTTTGAAATAATTGGGTGAATTTCAGCAGAAAAAATGAGGTGTTTCGGCGAGAAAAATGAGGTGTTTCGACGAGAAAAATGAGGCATTTTGTAGCAAAATGCCGAAGAAAGCAATGCAGCGCAATAAATGAAATCCAATGCATGGGGACTCAACAAAAACTTCATTGCAACCATGTCTTGTCAAGGGGCCCACGGGTTACCTCAGCCTCGAATCGGTATGGCAAGCACGGGAGTGCTCCAAGATTTATGCACCTCGACTCGGTATAAGAGGGTTGGTCACTGCATCTGGGGACTGCGGACAGTCGTTTTCGGCAAGGTCCCTACAGCGAGGATAGGCATCAAGCCGAGGGGACTATTGATGATGCTCGGAATTAGCGCGTGGTTCACGCCCCAAGAATGTTCTGGAGGTGCCTATGTGGCAGCCTCATTAAGGTTAGTTATGTAATTTAGCCCCAGTTGAGCTAGTAGAATGGTAGCCTCATGCTCATTCATGTAAATCTATAATAAGGGGCCTTGGACACCAAAAACATGGACTAATCTCTCCACAATAATACCAATCACAAATTCTCCTCAATTCTTCTACTTTCTCTCTCTACCTAGAATCTGAATCTGGCTCATTCATCAATTGGCGTCGTCTGTGGGAATCGACAGATTTTCATCTCCTTTGATACTTTTCAATCATCTCAATTATCGACCTAGAATCCGAATCTAGCTTCATCCTGGTCCAAAGTATAAGTGTCTAGAATTTCTTTTTCTATATTATCGACTTTTATGTAAGAGAAAACTTAACACTAAAGAAAGAATGAGAAGGTGTGGATTACAAGTATTACTCCAGAACATGCATGGTGTAAGAATGCGGAGAAAACTATGGAATAGTTGTTTTTCAATTGTACAGTATTATCTTCAACATACAAAAAGTACAATGTATTTACTTCACTTAGAAAGGCTGATATTCTTGTACCAAAGAGATAACATAGTTGTGCAAAAAGGTTGGAAATCAAACTCCTTTGTCGTTCAAGTGAAAAGATTTGGATTTGCCCCACTGTTTACAATACTTGGAAAACTATAATTGCTATAATAATTCAATCTTGTGCCAAGTTTTGCCATAGATATTATTGTCCCAAATACCATTTCCCTATGCTATGTGTATACATCTTAGCAGAAAATTTCCTTAAGAAAGGAGAATTGGGACTTGGTAGTAGAATGGGCAATTTCCCACAAGTGTTTTGAAGTTAGTTAGGTATTAACTAGGGCTACTAATGTATAGGAAGATACAATATTTTCTTATGTAACATGTCCTTCAACCTACTTGTGCATGTAAACATCCGCTCTTGATTCTGAATAAAAAGTTTAGTGGGGTGGGATAAAGCTACTGTTCCAAAAGAGGTTGGAGGATTGGGTTTGAGGAATACAAGATGGGCAAATGATGATGCCCTTGCTAAACTTGTATGGAAAATTTCTCAGGGATTACAGAGTGTTTGAGCTCACACCGTCAGGGTTAAATATCTAGACAAAGAAAAGTCTAACCAAGAGAGGAAAATTATCCTTAAGGAGGGGCCGAGGTCTATTAATAAGGCTGCTCTCAAGAGGGGCAGTGAACTTTATAATAGGAATGCTCAGTGGGTAGTCAAGGATAGGTCTCAGAGTAAGGTTTCTGAGTAGATAATTGGATAGGCTTTGGCCCTATTATAGATCTTGTTGAATGGCTTTTAACCAACAATGAAGAATCCCACCTTGTCAGGGAATGTTTTGACTCAAATAGGAGATAGAAGTATGATAGAAAATTCTTACGTGGACTATGTCATGGACTCTTTAGTCCACGTTCTGTCATATCACCAATTGAAGTGGAAGTGGGTGATGTGGCAGAATATGGACTAAGGGATCCATGGCACTATACTATAAATCCGATCCATGTAAGAATTTCCCGAAGAATAATTATATTTCCTTCGTACTGCCTGACCACATATATCAGAAGATAATGGCTGTTTCTAAGCAAATTTTTTCCACCCTAGGCCTTATTTGGTTAAAGGTATTGAGGAATATAATTTCTCAAAATGTTATTGCATATAGAAAAAAACATTATTTTACTAAGTTTGGATATGTTTAGGAATATCGACGGGAAAATCATATAAAATCCTATTCTACTTGTAATAGATGTTTGGTTGAAAATAAAGGAATAAAAAATGTATTCACCTTTTGACTAAATATTCAAAAATATCTCTACAGGCATAATATGTACAAAAAATTTAATCAAATTTTGTACTACTATTACAATGCAAGTTACAATACATATTAAATTAACAAACATTTTAATTTTTGTTTGTTTTTTTCCCTTTTCTCCTTCTAAATGGAATAGTTGATAACTATTTTGTAACATAAAAAATCATTCAAATATTTATATAATGTTTCCATACATAGAGTGACTAATGTGTATCACTAAAATTTTCACGAATACGATGTCCAAAAGTTTCATTGTATACCATATACAAATTATTTAAAATGTATTCAATACACAAGAAATTTCTAAATTTAACAAAATAGCATGCCTAATTGCCAGACAAAGGATATGTATGACGTTGTGAGATGTGTAGGAAAACTGATCCAAAATTCTTCGCCTTATCATAGCTGTAATTGGTAAAAGATAGAAGTTGCAGTGATGCAGACTCACAATGAACAACTAATTACACAAGCACAGGGTTAATGAAGACAATGATAGAACAACAAGGAACATTAACTGCCAAATTAAAACAACCTAGGTCAATGAATCAAGACAAAAGAATGTATAAATGTATGATAATACCAAAAAAATAGTTGGTTTATTAATAATCAAAAATCAAACAAAAGTAAAGAATGAATTTCTAACCAAGATTTTGAAGAGCCATACTACAGTAAAACAATACAGATGAAAATTTGGGAGGGAGACAGGTGATGTAGGAAAATTTGATTAACCTATTCTCAACTTTCTACTAATTCCTACAAATGCAAAGTGTAGAATGAATAGGGAACGTTTTCCCCGGAAACTGTGTAGACAAGTACCAAAAATATTTGACAATTTCTATTTAGACGCTCACTAATGAGTATTTTTGAATTTTTAAAATAAACTAAAACTATAACTAAATACGAATTAAATGAATGCAATTAAATAAAGATAAACTAAAAATAAGTGTTTTCCACAAATAATTTAAAAGAAAGGCTAGGTGAGGCTAGCAATTTTCTAGTATTACTCAAGTTACGAATCAGTCGTTTCAATTATATTAAATAGAAATTAATTCCCAATTATCAACCCAACCTTGATTTCTCACGCAATTGGATCCTATCAAATTAATTAATTTAGGGATAGATTTCTCTTTGACCTAAATCAATTAAATTGAGTTTTATCTGTAAGAAATTTATAATGAAATAACCAAATAATTATTACAATCACGATCTCGAATTAGTCTAGTCTAATAATTAATACAGGTCTATGATGCGGGGTTCGACTTCCGTGTCACCTCAGTCAACCTAACCAAAACAAGAGTTAGCTACGTTCTTGAATTGTCAATTTATGTTAATTATTACCCACAAATATAATTTTTCCAATTAATGATTTTTGTTTTGTTTTAATCCATAGAAAATTGTATTACTCATACCCAAAGCTAATTATTTTAGTGCATCATAATTAAAATAAATATGCAAGAATTAATTAAATTACAAAAACTCATGATCAAAATATAACTAGGGTTGTGACTCAAATTAAAATTTGCAAGAAAATAGCCCCTGTCTCTTATAATTTAAAAGTAAAGAAGAATAAAGAGGAACAAAATTGTCTAAAAATATTCTTGGAATAATTAAAAATTGCAAATTGCAAAATTGAATTCTCCCCAAGAAAAATTGTTCGATCTTGAAATAAACCAATTCTTGAATCGAAAATGAAGACTATGTTTGTTGCGCAAAAATAGAATATATATCTATATATATATCTAGATATATATCAATACATATCTATATATATATATAAAGAATTCCTCAAGCCTAAGAATAGAAAGGAGAATATGGACTCCTAGTTGGAATTGACAATAATCATTTTTAATTACTATATGCAGCTTAGTACTACAAGAGTCCTAATGCCAATGCAATTGTACCAACTCATGTATTGGCCATCCTAGAGGCGAGTGTCACGGGCTCACTCTTTTTAGTGCTGCCCAACCCGTGCGGCACTTAGGTTTTCACCCTAAGTCAGCCTTTCTCACACTAACAACAAAAGAAGAGAGAGAAATGAGAGAAAATATAACTCTGTATATTCAATTGCTCAACTTCTGAGGTGTTACAAATGAGGGGGATGGCCCTCTAGAATTTGTATACAAGTATAAGAGACTGTTCTAGAACCTACCAAAGTAAATACAAATCTACAAGATTCTAGAGAATTCTATACAAGGATCATTCCTTCTAAAGGATATATTCAAATCTACATGATATTCCAAAGTCCTTCTACAACAGGTTAGAAACAGGCAGAATCTCCTTCTCTGGGCCAATCAATGTGGACTTACTTTTATTTTGGGCCAAACCTCTTCGTTTCAAAATGGGCGGACCGTGTCATTCTCCCCCACCTATTCTGGCAACGTCCTCGTTGGCTTTGGCGGTATTGAATGCGTCAATCTGCTTCTTGAACTGCCAAAGGGCTTCGGCCGGCTCCCAACTATCCTTGCTTTTGGACCGGGTAATTCCATAACCTTTCCATCGTACCTTGTATTCGATCCTGGGTTTGCAATACCGTTTGTGTACCTCTCGTACCTTAAGTATGCAATCCACCTCATGGTCATACGAGGTCTTTGCTCCCATAGGTGCCCGTTGTGACAGTCCGCGATTGGGGTCTTCCTCGTCCCCGTGGTATGGCTTCAACAAGCTCACATGGAACACCGGATGAAGTTTTAGTTTCGAAGGGAGTTCCACCTTGTACGCCACCTTCCCTACTCGTCTTAGTACTTTGAACGGGCCTCGTACCTTCGAAGTAGTCCCTTATGCACCTTCCGATATCTAAGTATGGAGTGCATCTTGACTAACACAAGGTCGCCTTCCTCAAACTCAAGGAATCGTCTCTTCTCATCAGCCCATTTTTTCATCTTCTTAGCAGCTCTTTGTAGGGATGCCCTGGCCAAATCTGCCTCCTCTTGCCATGTCTTGGCCAATTCGTATGCAGGGTGAGTGCTAGGAGTTGGTTGTTGTCCCATCACTACTTTCAAAGGACTTTTCCTGTAGACTCGTTCACCGCAAGTTAAACGAGAATTGGGCAACATCAAGCGTTTTGCCCAATTTTGTTGGGTTGAACTCACATAATGCCTCGTATAGCTCCAATAGCGCATTCGCCTGCTTCGCCCATCCGTTTGAGGATGTGAGCTAGTTGACATGTTGAGCTCCGAACCTAGTATGTTCAAACAATTCTGTCCAGAATTTACCAGTGAATCGGGGATCCCGATCACTCACAATTGTTCGGGGCACTCCCCAATACTTTATGATATGTTTCATGAATAGTCGAGCTGCTTCCTTAGCTAGACAGTCCTTGGAAGCGGCTATGAAAGTTCCATACTTCCAGTTTATGGATGGACTTAAGCCATGGACAGTTTGGATCCCTCAGATTTTGGGAAGCCATGTATAAAATCCATTGGGACGCTTTCCCATGGTCTCTCTGGAATGGGCAACGGTTCCAGCAATCCTGCTGTTTTAGACTGTTCGATCTTGTCTTGAGTATCTGGACAGCTGCTCTCTTCCACCTACAGCAGCAGAGTTGACCCTCCCAGGCTTGTACTCCAGTACATAGTCGAACTCTGCCAAAAAGTCCTGCCACCTCGCTTGTTTGGGAGAGAGTTTCTTTTGAGACTGAAAGTAGCTTGTGGCAACGTTGTCCGTCCGCACCGTAAAATGGGACACCCCAATATATAGTGCCTCCATGTTCTTAGGCAATGGACAACCGCTGTCATTTCTTTTTCTTGCACTGTATATCTCCTTTCTGCCTCGCTAAGCTTTCTCGACTCGTAGGCCACTGGATGTCCTTCTTGCATTAATACCCCGCCAATGGCAAAGTCCGATGCGTCTGTTTCTACCTCGAAGGCCTTTGAGAAATCTGGCAAGGCAAGTACCGGTTCTTGGGTCATGGCTTCTTTTAGTTTTTCAAAAGCTCCTTGGCACTCCTCATCCCATTCCCATGCCTTTCCTTTCTTTAGCAACTCCGTGAGAGGCGTGGTGATGTTGGAGTAGTTTCGCACGAACTTTCGGTAGTAGTTCGTCAATCCAAGAAATGATCGCAGTTCTGTCACCTTGGTAGGGGGTTTCCACTCCACAATAGCTTGGATTTTAGACACATCCATCCGAATCTGGCCTTTCCCCACAATGTGTCCAAGGAACGGCACCTTTTGCTCTGCGAACGCGCATTTCTTAAGTAGCCTTTTTCACGAAGAGTTGGTTCTCCTTAAGCACACTAAACACCTTTCTCAAGTGTTGGATGTGCTCTTCCAAGGTACGACTATAAATCACAATATCATCAAGGTATACTACCACAAATTTATCGAGAAACTCTCGAAGTACCTTGTTCATCAGCGTGCAAGAAGGTTGCTGGGGCATTGGTCAAGCCGAAAGGCATGACGAGGAACTCATAGGCACCGTACCGCGTCACACAAGCTGTTTTGTGTTCGTCGCCTTCTGCAATGCGTACCTGCCAGTACCCCGACCTTAGGTCCAACTTGGAAAACCATCGTGCACCTCCAAGCTGGTCGAACAAGTCGGCAATCAATGGTATGGGGTATTTGTTCTTCACCGTTAGTTTGTTCAAGGCCCTATAGTCTACGCACATCCTCAGGGACAGTAGACCTCTCTTAGTTCTGCGAGCTCCGGAGGGGCCATGCGATAGGGGACCATCGCAGGTGGCTTGGTGCTGGGGATCAACTCGATCTCGTGGTCTACTTCTCTCTTAGGAGGCAATTCCTTCGGCAGCTCTGCAGGCATCACACTCTTGAACTCCTCCAGTACTGCCGCAACCACTTCGGGCACCTCCCTTTGGTTAGCTTCCTCATCTACCTTCAAGGTCGCGAGGAAGGTTGGCTCTCCTCGTTTCAACCAGCTGCATATTTGGATGGCAGATAGGGTCTTGTGATCCCTTCCAGACTCCCTCTTTAGAGGTACCACGCATTGGTATCGAGAATCCAGAATGCATATAGATGTGTATAAGAGACAGTAGCATGGCACTAATACGATCAAGGAAGTCTAGTCCTATCACAACATCATAATCATCAAGGGGGATTACCTCAAGTGAAGTCTTTCCCTTCCATTGCCCCATGGCTACATCCACGTTGCTTGCCAACCCATGGATAGGGACCTCCTTAAGGTGTTGACGGTCTTCAAGGTGCCCATGCCTTTCCCCACCTGAAGGTTGAGTTTCTTGGCAGCCTCGATCGAGATGAAGAGACAGTTGCACCGGTCCACTAGAGCGCTTAGCTTGTGGCCCGCTATTTCCACATCGGCGAACATCAAGCCCCTCTTCATTTGCGACTTCTTCACTTTGATGGTATTTAGGATCCGCAGCGAACCCAATTGCTTTTCCTCTGCTGTCTCTTCTTCCATGGCCATCGCTGCTAATTTTGCTTTTGCAGGACATTCTCGCGCCATGTGTGGACCGTCGCAGAAAAAACATTTCATTGGTCGCTTGCCCTTATCCCTTGTTATGAATGACTTCCCCTCGTTCTTGGAAGGGGACTTCTCCCTTGCTCCCCCACCAAATTCTTTGTAGCTCTCCTTCTGCAATCTCCTTACCTTTTGGTTTGGAGAAATTAGGCTTTTCCTTTGGTGTGGTTGGCTTTTCGCGTGGCTTAAACTCCACGAGAGACTCGGCCACCAACAAAACAATAGCTTTGGATGGATAGATTATCCACATTTCTTCTTTCCAGCTCCAACCGTGTCCACGGCTTAAGTCCATCCATAAACTGGAAGAAGGCATCTTCCTCGCTCATACTTTGAATTTGCAGCATCAATTGAGAGAATTCTTTCACGTACTCCCTGACTTCACCCTTCATCTCCAGTCGGCGAAGTTTTGCACGAGCGTCCCTCTCTGCATATTGAGGGTAGAAGTAGCTGCGAAACTCGTCCACAAACTGATCCCAAGTAGTAATGGCAGTGCCACTACGATTGTCACTCCTGCGCAGCCACCATACTGTCTCTTAGCATAATGTGTATAAGAGACATCTCAGTATGAGACAATGGAAGATGAGTCTCATATACACATCTAGATGTGTATAAGAGAATACTGTTCCAGGACCACAGGAAGTTGTCCACTACCTTGGCCTCCCTATGACCATTGAACTCCTTGGGCTTTGGAGCGTCTGATCGGGGTGTAGGTTGTAGCATCACCGTCCCGCCGGCAACCGCTCCTGTCTCAAGGCAATCAATTCTGCCTTGAGTGCCTCAAACTCCTCCCGCATAGTAGCAACTTGGTCTTGCTCCGTACGTATGGCTGCAATTTCGTCTTTGATGGACACCAATTCTGCCTCCAGACTTTCAGACCTCTGGGCCAAACCATCTGCCACAGCATTCAAGGCACCCTGCATTTCTCCCCTAAGGTCTTCGTCCTTGGACTCGACCCCGTCAATGCGTACGACTGCATCTTCAACAGGGTCGCGAGTGTCTCCTATAGAGGAGCCTGTCTCTTATACACATCTAGATGTTGTGTAAGAGACATCTCTTAGGTCTCCTAGTCTATGCCAAATAGGGTTGGGAGCACTAAAAAGAGTGAGCCCGGATGAAGTTCCAGCCATAGTGTCTTCTTGCCAAGCACTTGCTACAAAACTCGCTCTGATACCACTTGTCACGGGCTCACTCTTTTTAGTGCTCCCAACCCGTGCGGCACTTAGGTTTTCACCCTAAGTCAGCCTTTCTCATGATTTATAGTCGTACCTAAGGAATTCTAGATGTTCCTAGATCTGTAGTGCCAGTGTCAATTGGACTTACTTTTATTTTCTTATAAACCTCTAGATTTCAAAAGAGGCGGACCGTGTCACGAGCATGTTACTAATCAAGGCGGCCTCTTGCCAGCAATTGCTCCTTACAGCTCGATTATGGCGACCATGTGTCTTGTGTAGCTCGCCTTAGGAGACCTTCCATGCTCCTTTTTTGTGTTATGTCTCGGTCCAAATTCTGTCCTTAAATGCAAAATGACTTTTTTATCCTTTCATGACCTGCGCATACAAAAATAAAATACCATAAATAATTATACTTTCACACTTAACACACTAAATAAACTACTAACACAACAAAATCCTATAAACTACTAACATACTAACTAACATCCAATAAACCATGACAATCAGGACTAGAATCATACAAATTAAGTATAATTAGAACATAAAATAGCTCTAATTCTAGAGCTATCAATTCTGCCCAACTTAGCGTTTTGCCAGTTCAGAGTAAAATAAAACCAAACAAAACTCATACACGATAAAATAGAAATGGCTATATTAAAACCGGATTGACTTAATTGGCTCATAAACCGCACTCGAAGCCAACCAACTACATGAACCATATAACACAAGTACACATACCAAAAACTCCACATAAATAAATATCAAATAAACTTTCTCGAACATAAACTCAAGAACTCAAATATATCAATATGGATCACGTCACATAAAAAATCATGATGTTCCATATCGAAGTCAAAAGTTACGTAAACTTCAGTTTAACGAAATCTCATAACTATCAAAAAGCACAAGAAAGATCAGTAGAACCTTACAATACAAGGCATACAAATGACACATAAAGGCAAAGTATTATAGAACCATTAGAACCATTTAACCCAAAATGGAAATATAACCTTTCGTAATTCCTTTATGACCATCTTTTTATTTGGCTCTTTTTTTTAGTAGGCTTAGAAAGATACATTTTCACGTAAACTGCCTTTAAATTTTTCATTTTTTACCATACTTACGTATTTTCTCTCTCTCTCTTTTTTAAGCTCATTGGAACAAATAGAGCACTTAACAAAACTAGCCATGGAAGAAGGGGTTATATCAACATAGAAAGGTCAAATAATCATAATAGAACCTAATACTTGCCATGCTTAACCACAAATGAGAACGTAAAGGCCGACATCATATCAATTTCAACCCAATCAACAATTACAAAGAACAATTCTAGTAACTTCCAACAAAGTATAGGCAATCACAATAAGTCACACGACTTCTTTAATGTGTCTAATAGTAATGAGTTCAAAAATTCATATCCAAGAAAGCATTATTTGATATAAATTTATGCTTCCATCATTTTTAACACAAAAACGTGAACATGAATCATGCGATTCAAAATGCTAGGTTATCATATCATTGGCAATTAAAGACAATCCAACGAATAATATACCACTCAACTAAGTTGACATCATATTACAATTACATAACCACAATAACACACCTAAATACAGAAAAATTTCACTAAACCACTACTCGTCAAAAAAACACAAGACTACGACAAGTAGTCCAAAAAAAAGCATAACAAACACAGTACTACATCAAAAAAAACAAAACATAGAACTCCCCTGACAAATTGTGCAGAAGTAGAAAAAGATCAATCACCTGCAGTCTCTGATGGACCAATTCCATCTCCTCCCTTCCTTGTCCTTGGGCTCTCTCTCTCAACTGCGTCTGGTAGACCACAATGCCATTTCGGTGCAACTAGTTCTTGAGACCAATGAGTCATATAAAAAATGGTGGAGGCAGATTAACATGATTCATCCTCCAAGCAATGATATCCATCTTCCGATGCAGCACGTGTAAACTTTGACTTTGATAGCTCATCAACTCTCTATGTGCATCATCATCACCTGATAAAAAAAATACATAATCTGAATGTGCTTCTGGTTGTGGGGCTAGTGAAGGCTCCCCTTGTTGGGTACTAGGCTACTGTGCATCCCCATTATCATCACCTGAGGAGTTCTTATCACTATTATCACTACCATCTAAACCATTAGTCTCTGCTTGAACCTTTCTCATGCACAAACAATGAGTTCTGACAATTCTCTTCAGATTGGTGTTGTTGATATTCTCCTTGGGTAGAATTTTGCTCCCACCTATGTGGTGTACCCCTAATTCCTTCCTAGGTACTTGTTCCTTAACTAGTTGAATTACTTCCAATATTTTTAAACATGTCCTTGTCGTTTCATCATGCTCCTCTACTTTTCTTTTATGCGTCAAGGCTTTGTCCAGTGAGATATCGTACCTACAAAAATATGTCTCTTATCATTAAGTTTATCAACAACATCAATTGCCATCAATTCATCATATATAGAGGGATGTTTGAGAGAATTAAAAATTGAAAAATTGACAGTCTGATCATCGACTCTCAATTGTAACTTCCTCTCTTGCACATCTATCAGTGCTCTTCCTATTGCCAAAAATGGTCTTCCCAAGATCAACGGCATATCCTTGTCCCTCTCAATGTGTAAAATAATAAAATATGTTAGCAAATAGCATTTATCAACTTTGACCAAAATATCCTCTACTATGCCCACAGGTTATTTTATGCTTCTGTCGGCTAGCTGGAGTATGACATTCATTGGTTTAAGATCCCCACCGCTGAGTTTCTAATAAATAGACAATGGTATTATGTTAATTGAAGCTCTCATATCACATAGTGTCTTTTCGAACTCCATCTCCCCAATTGTGCAAGGAATAGAAAATGACCTAAGGTCTTTCATCTTTTGGTATAACTTCTTTTGAATGATGGCACTGCAACTCTTAGAGTGTAATCACAATCTCTTCCCCAAATAGTTTTCTCTTGTTAGTCAACACCTGCTTCATAAACTTTGCATAGTTTGTTATGTTTTCAAGAGTTTTCATGAAGGGTATATTGTTGAACCTTCTTGAAAATTTCCAAGAATCTCTTAAACTTGCTCTCTTGATTTTTCAATCTATTCAAAAATGGGACTCTAACTGTTGGTTCGCTAAATTGACTCTTTACCTTCTTCTTAGCTGGGATTTGATACTTCTCAGTCTATTGCAATTTCTCCCTACCCTTTTCTGAATTCTCAATATCACCTTCATTATCAACTGGTAGATTATTTTCATCCTTTCCTTTACCTAGTATAGGCTCTAATACCTTCCTCCTTCTCAATGTAACGGTTTTTACTTGCTTCCTTGGGTTCAAAACTGTGTCACTCGGTAAGGTTCCCAGTGGTCGTTTAGCTAAGCTTCGTGCTATTTAACCTACCTGGTTCTCCAGATTTTTTATTGCAGCACTTTGAATTTAGTCATTTTTTCAGTACTGAACTGGATGAACTGCGCAAGAGCCCTTTCTAGCTGACTTTTTTTTTTCTGGTGGGGATAGGGATGCTTGCGGTTTATTTTGTTAGGGTTGATATTGCTGCTGGAAAGGTGGTCTATGATTTGAATCCTGCAATTGATTTTGAGCTTGATTCTGTTGACTTTTCTAGGAGAAATTTGGATAGTTTCTCCAACCTAAATTGTAGGTATTATTGTATGGATTGTTTTGAGGTCAAAATTGATTTTGATTTTAGTTCTCCATGTAATTTACTTGCTCATGTCCCATGAAAGAAGAAGAACCTATCGCGCTACATTGACCTTTTGGATGGCCACCTAAATAGAAATCACACACGAGTGGCTGTGATTTAGCCACTGCATTTACTTTCATCCCTTCTATCTATTTTGTCAAAGTTGCTATTTGTCCTGCCATTACTTTTTGTTGAGCTAATAGTACATCCAATGTATCCAACTCATGAACTCCTCTCCTTGAAAATTCTCTCAACTGTGCTAACAATTTGAAGTAGTTGGCCAACATTATGTTAAGAAGTTCGCGTGTTTCCTCTAGCTTCTTGTTCGCTGATAATGAACCACCTACTAAAGAGTGTCAACTGCTTCACAGGTTATGAAGCAGTTAACCTGTTATAGAATGTATCAATTTGTATCCATATACACATCTATGATGTGGGCATTTATTGAGTAAATCATTGTACTGCTCCCATGCCTCGCTGAGATTCTTTCCAATCTGCTAGCTAAATGAAGTGATATCATTTCTAAGGTTGGCTATTTTCGACGAGAGAAAATACTTTGTCATGAATGCTTGAGCCAATTTGTCCCAAGTAGTAAATGTTCCCTACTTATAACTTTGCAACCACAACTTAGCTCTATCCCTTAGTGAAAAAGAGTATAATCTCAATTTGAACACATAAGCACTGACACCATTTTGCTTGAAGGTGTCACAAACTTCCTCAAAATTTAGTAAATGGCGATTTGGGTTTTCATTCGGAATTTTCCCAAACATAGAATGTTGATGTAACATGAAGATCAGAGCAAGCTTAATTTCAAAGTTGTTAGCCTAAATAGGTCAGATCTGATGATGCTAGAGTTGCTTACATCAAAATTTGGCAAAGAATAATCCCGTAGGAAACGATTATTCCCTACAGGTCTATTTGGTCATTGTTACCATCATCCTTTGCATTATCAAGATTTATCGGTTGTTTCGGATTTCTTTCCAATGCCATACTATATTTTGATTCTTCTTGTTGATATCATTTTGATTTTCTATATTTAGAGTAGATTAATTAGAAATCGTAATTGCGAAAATTACTTGGTTAGGTCATTATAAATTCCATATGGAGAAAACTCAATTTAACTAATTTAGGTGAAAGAGAAATCTATCTCTCAGTTAGTTAATTTGATAAGTCCCAATTGCGCGAAGAATCGGGGTTGGATTGATAATTGAGAATTGAACTTTTATATAGTATAATTGAACCGATTGATTGATAAGTGGGTTTGAGTAATCCTAAAAAATTTCTACCCTAGTACCTAACCTGTCTTTTAAATTATTTGAAAATATTTATTTTTAGTTTAGTGTTATTTAATTGCATTCATTTAATTCCTATTTAGTTATACTTTTAATTTATTTTAAAATATCCTTCTATGACCCGCTCACAAACACAATAAGTAATTATATTTTCACATTTAACACACTAAATAAACTACTAACACAACATAATCCTAAGAACTACTAACATACTAACTTCCGCAAAACCATGATAATTGGGATTAGAATCATAGAAATTAAATATAATTGGAACATAAAATAGCTCTAATTCTAGAGTGTCAAACCATCATATTTTGGCTTGTTTACTAATAAACTTGAAAATGAAGATGTAAGGCTGACCTCCCAGAAAGAAAATTACATTAATTTACGAAAGAAAGCAAATCTTAGCTTACCTAATCTTAACAAGCCCTTAGCAAACCTAGGCATGGAAGTAGAAACACACATTAAATCGATAAGAACAAGTCGGTGATTATCGAGTCTCATTAGGCAGGACATTAATTATCTGGTCTTGGTACATATGCAGAAAGATGAACATCCTATCTGTAATCAAGAATTCAGATAACGCACTAACGAGTCCATTTTCCATGGAGGCTCAACAAATTCATTCATCACGTTGCACAAGAGCAGTGAGTCAAGCTCTACATGAATTAATGTCGGATCTTTTTTGTTCAACAATGTATGTTTTATATGGCACAGTTTTAATTTTTTTCATTTCATTTTTGCACAAATATTTATTTGCATCATATCGGCTTTACACATTTAGGACTTTGGATTGTAGCTCCAAAATTTTCACGTTTTTAAATATAAATTTAATTCTAATTGTATTGAATCTTTCTATTTGGTCAATAATTTCTATGTCAATATTCATCAATAAATTTATATTCAAGCTCCTCGTTTTCTATTCAAAACATCAACTGATATTATAATTAATAGTATGTTGTCAACGACACTATCTTTTCAGTTCTTTCTATCTTTTTTAGTAGTGACATAACTTATCGAAATCTCTTTATTTTCATTAGATTCAGATACCTGATTCATTTATGGAGTTTTGTGATTAGTATGTCTAGGGCCACTTTAGGAGCACCTGCCTCCATTGTATGACTATCTTTAATATTTGCTCCTCTCCTCTTATGAGAATTCTTGTCTTTTGCAACCGATTAGCCAACCACACTTTATGCTTGGATAACTATAATTTGTAATAAGTTGTCCTATTGGGACACAATTTAAATTGAGCCTTTCAGTCGGTATATGAGATTTCACTTATTTTAGGTCGGTAATGAATCTAATAGTTGATTCATAATATTTAGCAAATGAATTATCTTTTGAAATTCTAGTTTAGGAAGATCAAATGTGATAATTCATTTCATTCAATTTTTCTTTATTCAGCTACTTATCTTTTCCCCCTAATGTTGGGAAAACATTTTTATGACATTGGCAAATTGTGCCATAAATAAGTACCCTATGAATATGATTTCAAATATTTAATTAGAAGGGATGACTCTCATATACATTTTTAACTTTCTTTTATGACCCATGTTTGTGCGTTGTGGTGGAGTAATTAATACATATGCCGCACAATCAAAAATCCTTGATAGGAAAATTAGCCTCCTGACCAAGCCAATTGTAATGGTGAGAATTTAAAATATCTTGTTGGCTTGATACATATAAGTGTTGCTGCATAGCATATCTTTATACATATATAGACAATTTTATTCTCATAAGCAATGGTCTAACCATTAATTGGAGACGTCTCGTTAATTAACCATTCTACTGGACAATTTAGGGTATGAACATGTGCTTTAGCATGTTCAATAGTTATATCAATTGACATATAGATATCTGAGAGATAAATTAACCAGCATTATCAAGACAAATTTTTCTTGATTGCATAATTTGGAAATTGTGCTATTAATCAATTTAATTATTTGAACTAGTAATCTCACAAACTCCATGTTGCGAGTCAATAACAAGTAGCACGTATAACCATCTAGTGGATGCATCTATCAAAACCATAAAATATTTAAGGGTTAAATACAGTAACCCTCGTTAACGTTTATCCTATTTTGCACTAAACCCCCTAACGTTATCTTTTTCCCACTTTTCCCACGCGATGATAGTCAAATAAAATGGTCGATAACACTGAGGATAATCATTGGTAAATAGACAAGTTTGTCCCTGGTACATTGTTGAATATACGAAAGTACACATGGTTGTGGCTAGACAATTGGTTATTTTCCCGTTTCACCCTTCATGCTGGGGGGGGAAAAATCCTACGTCTTTAGGAGAAAAAAATAAAGAAAAGAAAAAATAGTGGATTAAAGAACAGAAATATCTAGAGGCTTTCATCAATCTCTTCACCTCACTAGGGAGACCAAGAGTTGAGCCCTAAAAAATTTCTCATCTTTCTTAATGCAAAACCTCAAGATTGTTGAAGCTGTGGATTAGAGAGTAGAAGAAGTGCAAAGCACCAAAAAATAAGGGTATCTGTTGTGGAGATCAAACCAAAATCTGCAACAAGGATTGGAGAAATTAGGATTACAAAAGTTCAGGTTAGTCTCGATTTGTTAAATACTCCTATTTTAATCTTTTAATTTTTTTAAAATTAGGGTTTGTCTTATGAGTGGTAAACATTGACTGATACATGTGGTCCTTGTTATTAAATTAGGGTTTCTATGGTCCCTTGTGTCTTTTGATGGTTTTGTAAAGTACAAAATGATGGGCCCTTGTAAGCATCTTTAAATTTTATTTTAAGCCATAAAAATATGCAATTTGAACACACGGGTGATTTGTTGTGGTCCTGGCATATGTATGCCAATTTTTTGATTTTTTTGACTTTTGATTTTCGGTAGTATCTATGTTTTAGGATTTGGTATGAGAACTTTTTTACTGTGGGGTCTAAATAAATTTTCTATATTTTTGTTTTTCTTTGTTTACAATAGGATGGCTTTTGAAACCTTTGTGTTAAAGTTTCATCATGGAGGGGAATTTGTTCAGAGTCTCCCCTTTTTACAATATATTGGGGGTAAAGCTGATTTATTTGATAGTGTAGATCCTGATTTGATGTCACATTTTGGGTTGCTTGATGCTCTAAAAGAGATTCATGTACCAGCTAATAGCCCAGTGTATTATAGGATAGGTGGGGTTGATTTAGAGAATGGTCTTAGATTGGTTGATAGTTATCAAACTGTAGTAGAGATGTTTGAGATGAATAGGGAGCAAAGTACCATAGAGCTTTATGTAGGCAAACTTCATGAATTAATTGTTGCTAATTATCAACCTGATGAAGTAGACAATGTTGAGATGGAAGATAGAGATCATGATGAGAATTCTGATATAGGTGATAGGGGGTCATGATGAGAATGAGAATTATAAGACAAATAATGAAAATGTTGTGAATAAAGGGGATGGTAATGACTTTTATGATTTTGATTTTGAGTTTTTCCTTGATAGAGATGACTTGAACGATGGATGCGATCCTGTAAATGAGGAAGAAGTGGCTAACAGAGAGGTGTGTTCCGAAGTAAACATTCCTAATTATGATGAATATGTGCAACTGATCCATGATGAATATGATGCATATATTGAATCAAAAGGAAATGGTAAAATTGTAGAAGAAGACAATGTCGGTGATGATGAGGTGTTGCATGCTGCTTATGACTCATCTGATGAGAAAGTTAGTGAGGAATTTCCTGAGTTCAAAATAGAAAAAGACATGAAAAGCCCTGAGCTATTAGTTGGTCAATTGTTCTCAACTATTGATAATTTTAGGGCTGCTTTACGGATGTATTCCATCATAAATGGATTTGAGCCAAAATTTATAAAGAATGACCCTAATAGAGTGACTGCTATTTGTTCAAGAGAGTATGGGTGGAGGATTCATGCATCATATTTTAGGGGTAGCGAGGTTACAATTCAGATCAAGTCAATCAAAGGCTTGCCTCACAAGTGCCCTTGGTCTTACCAAAATAAAAGTGCAAATTCAAGATGGCTGTCCAAAATTTTTGTGGAAGTTGAGATCACTGATCATCCTTTTTTAAAGGTGGGGGAGTTTAAGAAGGATATCAAGAAGAAGATTGAACTTCAGGCCTCATCTTCTCAAGTGTATAGAGCAAAGAACATGGCTGTCAAAACCATCCAGGGAATCACTCCAAACAGTATGAAAGATTGAGAGATTATTGTTCTACAATTATTAAAAAGAATCCAGGATCAGTTGCTATTGTACTTACTGAAAGGTTTCCTATGTACCAGAACCCAGTTTTTAAAAGAATGTTTGTGATGTTTGCTGCACAAAAGGAAGGTTTTACGAATGCATGCAGGCCTATCATAGGGTTGGACGCATGTCATTTAAAAGGCCAGATGGGGGGTCAACTAATGGTTGCTGTTGGAAGGGATGCTAACAACCAGATGTATCCAATTACAATAGCTTTAGTTGACTCTGAGTGCAAAGAGAGTTGGGCATGGTTTCTGGAGATCCTCACAAATACCATCGGAACACCATTTGAAAGGGGTTGGATATTCCTGAAAATCTATAGACAAAAGGTCAGATTGAATAATATAATTTTTTTTCAATTATTCATTCCACCTTAATTGCTCTAATATTGTGATTTTTACTTTGTAGGGACTGATTGAGACTATCAAGAACAAATTTCCTGGCATAGAGCATAGATTTTGTGTGAGGCATATGTATGCCAACTTTAAGCTTAAATTCAAGGATAAACAGCTAAGAGATCTCATGTGTGTAGCTGTAAGATCCTACTTACTTGAACAATTTGAGAACAAAATGAGAGAAATCTGCACCTGATGCCCATGTATGGTTAAGGGCTATTCCTGCAAATTTGTGGGCTAGGCAGACATTCTCAACTAGGTCCAAGTGTGACTTGTTGAGTCATAATACATGCGAGAGTTTAACCAGTACATTAAGGATGATAGGGAGCTGCCTATGTTGACTATGTTTGAGACCATTAGGAGACAGATAATGTCTAGGTTTCATGAAAAAAAAGAGTGGGAAAAAAAATTAAAGTCAAAGATATGTAGGCTTATTCAATCCAAGAATAGTTCAGAAAATGGAAAAGAAACTGAATGATGTGATTCACTTTGGTGCTCTTGTGGCTGGCAGTGGTGTTTATGAGGTGACCGCTATAAATAAGACATTTATAGTGAATAGTAAAGAAAGGTCTTGTTCCTGCAGAGAGTGGGACATGACTGGGATACCTTGTGTCCATGCATGTACTACATTTCTTCAAACCAGTCAAGACATTTACAAATATGTAGATTACTGCTACTCAGTGAACACATACATGAGGACCTACCAGGGCATTATTACACCTGTATCAGACCAAAGTTAGTGGGTAAACAATAAGTCTGATCTCATTGCCCCACCTTGTGTAAAGATAGCACCTAGTAGGCCCAAAAAGGTAAGAAGAAAAGGCCCTGATGAGAATCTGCATTCTGGAAGAGTCACTAAAAGAGGGATTCCAATTCACTGCAGCCACTATGGTCACACTAACCATAATGTGAGAAAGTGCAAAAACTATGGATGTTTATTCAAAATGAGTAATCATCAAAGCTATTGATAGTCAGGTGAATTGTACCTTTTCAATATAATATTATTATTTGTTCCCTTGTAGTGACATATAACTAAATTGTTTCTTACTTTGCAAGTTCCTACTACTAACATGCAGACTGAACAAGAAGCACCTACAAGAGGTGCTGCAAAGGGTGATACTCATGCTGGCAGGTCTACAAGAGGTGCTGCAACTGCAAGGGGTGCTGGGAATTCTAGTACTTGTAAAGGTATTGGTTTTGTGAATAGTTCAACTATTGGAGATGGTGCTAGTACTGTTGCAAGAGGAAGGGGAAAAGATAGGGGTAGAGTTGCAAATAATGGCCCACTATGCGGCATTGGGTTGTGGAATGGTGTGGGAATATCAAACAGTAAGACATACTTTCCACTAGAGGATTCAACAACTACTCATCCACCTGCAACCAAACTTGTAAGAAGTTTTTTTGTTAACTTAAATTCCACATCATTTATTCACATGTTACAGTTATTAAACATACTATTCTGTTTATTCTATAGTGGACAACCAATAACCAAACTACTTTAGGCCCAGCTGAATCCTGTTGGTGACACTTCAAAGCCACCTGCTACTACTTTTGATGACAATCCAACACCTGCTACTAATCTTAAAAAGACTGGTGCAAGAAAGAAAAGAAGTGCTTATGCAACTGAAACATGGCAGGGCATACCAGAAGTTTCTAGAACATCAGTGGTTAGTTACTTGTCTTAATTTGTCTAACTATTCTTATTAAGAATATCAAATTTGTTATACAAAAGGAATAATGTTGAACCTTTACATGTAGGTTAAAACAAAGTATACTAAATTTGGGGATGCCATGTTCTCTACCCAAAGTTCAGCTACTGGTGCTTCAAGTGTTGTCCAGACAACAGAATGTGTGATACAGTAGGAGTAGGATTTTGGTTTGGTTTTTGTTTTCTAAGATGCTTCTTTTGCTCACTTCCTCTTGAGACTTTGAAGAGATGGAATTGTCCTTGCTTTTGGTCTGTAATCATTGAAACAATTGCTTTCAGGGCTTGCTATGCTTTTTGTAGACAGCTGATCCTTATGCATTGTTAATGATATACTTGGTACTCTTTATTATGAACTAATTCATGTTCAATAGTAAATGGTTGTTGAATGTTGGCTACAGTAAATACATAATATTTTTCCCCCTCTTTGGTTGAGAATTACAACAGGCTATATATATTACAACACAACTTATAATGCACAAAATTAGTGAGTTTCTCCATTTGGGCTTGGCTAAAGAATGCATGACCTTCATTTCATTCTTATGTTCTTGGAGAGCTTGCTTCTCAGCTAACAAGACTGCACTTTCTATGTCTAAGGCCTTCTTAGTGTTTTTTAGTCTTTCAAATTCCATTTCTAGCTCTTCATACTTCTTTTCTAGGTACTTCAATGCCTCTCTTTTTTCCACAATTCTATAAAGTAGTACATTAGCTATCTCCCTTCCTTTCTCACAGATTTCTGGTTCAACCCACTCAAAAAAAACCACATGCATTCTGGTTCTGAAAAAAAAAAGAAGTTATTTCTGCAGTTTATGTTGACAAATAATTAAAGAACATAACTATTTAAGCCAAACTAACCTTGTAATTAAAGCACCCACAAAATTTCCTTCTTGGGTTTTCATAACTCCATGAAGTGCATAATGGTTCTCTTCTACCACATCTACGTCTTACATCACCAAAATTGCTCCATGCGGTTTGAGGAGCAAGATCTGGGGCAATTACAGAATTTCATGAGCTCTCTCAGATATTTTTTTTTTTTTTTTTTTTGGGAATAGAAGTTGGAAATTTTGTGTACAAAGAATAGAAAATGAGATAAATGGGTGGTTCATATGAGGAAGGGTCATTTTTTTATACAGCTGGACGAAGGGCATTTTGGTCACATTTTTTAACGGTTTAAAACGAGGGTATTCTTGTCATTTAGTAACTTTCCAACGGTATTATTGCTTAGGTGGATTGACAGAAGGGGCAAAGTGGGAAAAATATAACGTTAAGGGGTTTAGTTTAAAATTACTAATTTTAGGGTAAACATTAAGGGGGGGTTACTGTATTTAACCCAATATTTAAATAGTATACATGAAGGGTGAGTGGGTCTGCATATCTCACTCTTATTTCATTTCAAAAATGTGGGAGGATTCAATATTTTATTTTAATTAGTGATGATTTTTCCTTGAGAACAAGTAGCACAAGAGAATTCATTAGATTAAAGAATCTTCTTGTTCTCCAATGGATGTCTATGTGAATTCTCAATAATTTTTACATATCATAATTGACCTGGGATGGTCTAACTAGCCATTTCCAAACAATAACTATATTTCAATCAGCAAACTTCAGATTTACTATATCATGTGCTTCAGTTGTACTAATATATGTATAGTACAAACCAACAAGAAAGACATGCAACTTTTCCACAATATATTTCTATCCTAATATTACATAGATACTTAATAATTTTCTCATTTATAGTCTTAAAATGATATCCTTTTCAGCAAATATCTTTGAAACTTAATAAATTTCTTTGAAACAAACATGTAGAAAATATTACAACATTATAATGAACTTTGTTCCTTTGAGTAATAATATAGTGGCTCTTCCAGAACCGTCAATTAGTTTAGTATTACCTGATGAGAAAATATTTATTATTTTTTAGTATCATATGTGTTGTTGCACTGTCAGCTGCATATATCCTCATATCTCGGATACGTTTAAATGTATATACATATGTTTCTCATTAAACAAAATAAATATAAGAACAAAGTAATATAAGATAACAAATTAATGCAAAATAACAAGACATATATAATTTTAAAATTATAATGAAAAAATACTAAATAAAATATCATGACATATTCTTTCTTAGATCTTTTCACCCTCAACCAAACAGTCAATACTTCCTTTAGGGAAGAAACCAATAGTACAATGACCATAGTCAAGCACATTATAGAAAAAACTTATTTCTAGAGTTTTCTCTTTGTCTTTTAATAATGTTGAATATAATTTATGGTGTTTTGGCATACGACAGATACGCAATCAGTGGTCATTCATACCATAAGATAACATTCATTTTTTGCATTCTTCTATTCTTCCTATTGTTATCTTGCTCTTTTATCTTTTCACTATTCTGACACTTCTGATGGTAAGATATAGTGCTACAATCAGAATAATTACTTATTATAACCACCATGTCTACGTCCATAAGTTTTATTTAAATTTTGTCGCATTCATTTCGGGGAATGAAGCATAATCAGTTGGACAATATTCATTTGAGTAATAGCTTATTATTTCATTCAATCCTAGGAAGCCATGAAAGTTGGAATATTTCGTAAAACTCTTTGCCGGTATTACTTCTTTAGGAGCATATTTAAGGAAAGAAAGTAGAGAATATTTTCTCTAATATGTACTCATCAATAATCTACATAATTTTTCCATAGATCTGCTAGATCTTTTAAATAGGAAATTTTGAATCCTTCATGGATATAACGACGAAAATCATAGATTTTGTTTGATTCTGCTTGGATATAGTATTTTGTCTTTTTTTATTGTGACAATCTTCAGGACACCTAGAATCCGAATAGATTTCAACATCCAAAATTCAAAATAGATAATCTTGCCCATTATGCCAAAGGCTATAAATTCAAGTTTGGTATAATTTGACATGATTCAAACTAATCAAAATAAATTTTAATAATATTATGTTGCTACAATTAAAAGTATAAAAACAAAAGATAGTAATAGAGAATATCCAAAATCTTTAAATCATACCTTGATTGTAATAATTTAAAGTTTTATGTATGTTCATCGTGTTAAAAGTTCTACGTTCGTTCATTGTATTGACTTAAAATTCTACTTCTATTTGTCAGAGGTTTGTGCTGATAATGTGTCGTAAAACTAAGTCAAGATTATTAAACTTGACTACAAAATTAACTAAAGTAGGAAATATAGTAATTGTAGCCAAGGGAAAAGTAGACAAAGAAATAGTAGAAAATTCTCTAATACTCTATATTATCAAATTTCATTAGCCTTACAAATGAGGTACTACAGTCTTCTATTTTCATAGGGTTATAAGATAGAAAATTTATAAATAAACATTTAATATGACACATGAATCACGTGGATCAATAAGCCTTTACATAATTCAAGGGGTCGAATATTACATTAATCGATGTATTTGGGGGGATGTATGGACATCCATCTTCATAAAATTTATAACAAAATAGTAATATTAACATCATTATACAAAGTTTGGATATTTTTTAATTGAGGTGGAATTATTTTGTCAAAAACAACAATGATAGAAGTTCATTAATTTGCTAAATTATTGCATTGACTGATGATCAAGAGAGAAGAAAGGACCCCAACAAAGAACTTAGACATGGAAAAACATTTGGAAATGCCTCCAATTTTACATCAATAAATCTTTTTGTCTTTCAAAGTGCATTCACTGCTTCTCTTGTGTCAATAACCAAATCTTCATATCAGATCTGTATTTTAGGAAATTATTTTTTAAACCATCCTTGTAGAACCCTAAATTTTTAGAGTTCTCCTGTAGCAATTATATGGATTAGAATTATGAATTGTAGAAATAAAATAATCACACACAAAATTATATAGAGAAAAACATAACTTTATTAATATCTCAAACAGACAAACTTTCAATAAATTTTTTAGACTCTTTCAAAAAAATACTCCAATATGTACCCTATATATATAGACTCCTAAACTTGGCTAGCAAGAAACAAATAGACAATAATTACCAAATAAGTATCGACTCCTAAAATAATTAAACTACTAAAAACTGACTTAAATAAAAATACTAAAATTAAATAAGAAACTTCTAGACTTGATTTTGTCTTCCTACATTGCCTCCCTTAAACCAATCTCTTTGGAACGTCACCTCCAATTCTATCACGAGCATAAATATCCAATGAAATTTCTATCACCATATAGACGACGTGCAATTTAATCTTGTGTTGAGTCTTCATCTTCATTTTTACACGTAGTAGTAGACGAATTTTGTACTTCGAATATAATTTAACTGCTAACTCAGCTTGATCAAGAAATCCAAACCAAATATTTATCCATTCATCTTTGCAATATCCAATCAAAACCATTCATATATTTTCTAGAATCCAAAAATTTATACCTTTCTTTTTTGCAAAATTTTTTGGGAGAACTGTAATTTTGGTCCCCAAACATGGAAGTGCGTAGAATTGATATACAATCTATTCAAAGTTGTAGTTTTAGTCTTCAATCTATCAAATAACCGCGAAAATAGGACAAATAACCGTAGAATTAGTCCCTAATCCATTCAAAATTTACCTTAGTTTGAAAGATTGGGGACTAAAGCTATAATTTTGAATAGATTGGGGATCAATTCTACACACTTTCATTGTTTGGGGACCAAAATTACAATTTTCCCAAAATTTTTACTACCAAATAATTCAATAAACCCTCTAACACAACTGTCAAAATATTTATTCACCTCAAGAATTAAAATTTCAACACCATTTAGATCTCTTTTTTCAAATAATTTTTCTATACCAATAAAGTCCATATTGTCATCCCAATCAAAAATATAAATTCTTCAACCGAATAGTCTTGAATAACAATCCCAACATCTTCAATTTTATAATTTATCAAATTCACATTATTAGAAACAAATTTTATTTCATCATTGAGAAAATTTGGGACATCCAAAATATTTTCATCAATAATTTCTTCTTTTTCTACCAATTTAATAATTTCCTCCTCCTCATTAATAAATTCACCATTAATAATTTCTTTTTTCTCTATCAAATTAAGAAATACTTTTCTTTGTCAAATTTATCATCTCTAATTATTCTAAATAATATATGCAAATCAAAATTTTAACATGATAAAAATCTTCATAACTTTCCATATCATCAATAAATCTATATGTCTCAAAATCTATCAACCATCAACAATCAATTACTGGTTTTCAAATGTAATTTAATTCAACTTCTTGCAAAACATAATAAATATCTTTCCAAAATATTCTAGGTATACTAAAATGCTGATTAAATTTTTTAAAAAGATGTTGGGACATTGTTTTATGCATAATTGGTATCTGAAAAATTAATATTGCCTTTTCCCTTCTAACTTTTTTTGATAAAGAATCTGTAATAATATAATAGAGAAAATCACCTAAATTATATTTTTTAGATATGCTTCCACCCTTAAAAACTAATTTAGCCACTCTTCAGGACTTTTTCTTTTAGGAGTCAATATAAAATACTTTTGACCATCAATCAAATTTAGATACTCCTCTTCCATCATAGTTCAATAATTTATGTACCTCAAAAAGATATTTACCTCTTGCAATTTTTCTAGCCTTTTTATCTAATAACTGAATCAAACCCTAAAATTTCTTAAACATGCAACAATCAATAATTCCAACACAATCCTTCTATAATCTATTTCGTAGCACCCACAGTCAATCTAACAATTTAGAACCAATTTGATGGCCTTGTTCTCAGTAACTGAGTTGTCCACGACCAATATTTTTTGTCTAACTTTAACAACTTAATATTCACGGACAAACTTTGTATCCCAATTCTAACAACTAAAAACTCCAATTAGACTAACCTCGTAACTGAACTCTTGATACCAATTATAGAACCCCAAATTTTTAGAGTTCTCCATTAACAGTTTTAGAATTAGAAATTGAAGGAATAAAATAATCACACACAAAAATATATAGAAGGAAAAAATAATTTTATTAATATCTCAAATAGACAAACTCTCAATAAATTTTTCAGACTCTCTCAGAAAAATACTCCAGCATGTTCCCTATAAATATGGACTCCTAAATTTGGCTAGTAAGAAACAACTGCATAATAATTACCAAATAACTATTAACTCCTAAGAACTGACTCCAACAAAAATGCTAAAATTAAATAGGAAACTTTGAGACTTGATTTAGTCCTCCAACACTTTCCCTACTCTTAGTGATTGAAACTCATGACCAATAACTTGTAGGGCAAGTGTTTTATCGCTTAAATTGTACTTCGTTGTCAGTTTTTACAGGAATTCATACAAACAATTTTTTATGTTAAAAAATTGCACTTCCTTTTTTGTGATTTCCCCCTAAAAAATTACCTACAGTGGCTCAACAGATAAATTAATTGGCATTTGTTTACAAGATTATATCACTAGCTTATTGATGCAACAAGATCTAATCCAAGAAGAAAGATGTGTCTCTGATTGTAAAATAGAAACACTAATCCAGAAACTTGAGCCATCTTCTAACATGATTAGATGAGTATATTTAACTAAAATTATTAATACTATTATAATGTAATAGTTGAATTCTTTGCGCCTGCAATAAAACCCGGTCGGTTTGATACCATCCCCACGTAAAACCTGTATTTTCGATTTGAGGGGGTAAGGCTATTCTTTTTTTCCCCCATTAGTTGTCAACTACTCTTCACAAACTAATTAAACCTCTTATATGATTACTGTTTCTTTTAATTTTGGTGGGACTCCTTAATAAATAATGCAATTTCTTTTTAGATTGAGTAATGCTAACTCTGCCAACTAATTGACCTAGAGCTAATTCTTTTATCAGAAAAAGTTATTGATCAGTAATTTTGAAAATGAGATAGCTATTGTTAATCAGAAAAGACTAGAAGTAGAAGAACGTATTAGCATATACTCAAGTATGTTTAGAGAGAAAATGTAATTTTTTCCTACAAAGTTTGAATCGTGGTACATCTTGATCCTCAAAATTTCAAGCAAAACACATTTGAGTTCAAATTGTCTAATTTCAATCAATTTAGGATAAATTTAAAAATTTTGTCAATTACAAACAAAAAATGTCACTTGCAAAGCACGTGAGTGTTAAATCTCAAGTTTCAAATGTGAAAAAATTACAATTTTAACCCTCAAAGTTTGGGTCATAGTCTATTTTAGCCCCCAAAGTTCTAAACAAAATGCATTTAATCCTCAAACTTTTTAATTTCTTTCAATTTAGGACAAATTTAAAAATTTTGTCAATTACAGACGAAAAAAGTCACGTGCATTGCACGTAACAATTAAATTATCCTGGGATACAACACTTGCCCAACCGTTTTCAACCCGTTTAACCATTTTTCCATTTTTTCCTGTTATAACTCTGACTATCAACCATTCACCATTCTTCTCTATATTATAACACTTTCTATGCATGTGGCTGATAAATTTAACCTGGGTTATAATACCTTCCAACTAATTTTAACTCATTTAATCTAGTGTTGAAAAAAATTATATCCAAAGAAGGGATAATAATAACACAATAATATATATTCATAAATTCAAATAATAATTTAATTCAAGATTAGTTTTTGAGGTATAATAAAAAATAATAATTCACTTTTTATGGTATAACGATACTCATTTATTGAGGTTAATTTTGGAATGTTTGCCTAATTTGGTGTAGTAAATGAAAGCTCAATATTCAGTTACAAATGTTGAACAAAATTAAATGATTAATATATTAGTTCAAAAAGCTGTACTTCATGTGCTCATAAGCAACATCTTTTATAATACTTTTAAATTAGTGATGGAAATTTTTTTAAAGTTTTTAAAATATTAATCACTGATAGATTTTTCCGTCGCAACTATTACTTTTAACAATGGAATTATTTTGTCGCTAAATTTAGCAAAAAAATATTGCCAATTTAAGGTTTATACAATGTCACGTGGATAAAATTTAGTAACTAATTTACCGATGAAAAAATCTGTCGTTGAAATTCCATCGATAAAACTGTTGCTATATTTTACTGTGAGTCATTTTTCAATGGATGATTTCATTGGCAAATCCGTCAGTAAATAGTTTAGCGACAGATTTTTGCCAAAAATCTATTGGTAAATCCGTCACTAAATCGGTCGAAATCGGTTGGGAAGTCTTATAAGGTAGACAAGAATAGTGAATGGTTAGACATTTATAGTCAGAGGAAAATGTAAAAATATAGTTAAATGGATTTAAATTGGTTGAAAAATGTTATATCCCACAATATATTATTTCATGTCATTTCCTCCATCTGTAATTGAAATTTTTTTAAATTTGTACTAAACTGTTACAAATTAAAATGTTTGAGGATTAAATGCGTTTTGTTTGGAATTTTTGGAATTAAAATAGACCAAGATCCTAAACTTTAAGGGCTAAAATTGCAGTTTTTGACGTTTGGAACTTGAGATTTAACAAATTCCGTATGTAACTGACGAAATTTTCAAATTTGTTCTAAATAGTTAGAAATTGAAAAGTTTGCTGACTAAATATGTTTTGCGTGAAACTTTGGAGACCAAAATGGAGTGCAACCCAAACTTTAAGGGCTAAAATTGACTTTTTCTCATATGTTTACTGTCAACATTTTGCAAAATTCGATACTTTAAAACCAATAGTAGGTTAACCATCTAGATAGTATTGAAAATTTGATTGGACATTGGGAACAAAATTTTGGACTCAAAATTCTAGAAAAGGACGACGGTTCAAATCTTCACACATCAGATGATAAGTTGAAATAATTTTTGGGTAAATTGCTGTTGGATTTAATTTAAAGTGATTCAATATTTAATGTGCCTTTACATAAAATAATTATTACTCGACACATCTCTTTGATGTGGAAAATACACCTATTAGGATGCTACCATCTCCAAAGAGTGGAATGTAACTATGGGAATAGTCACGTGACTTATGAATGATCACATCTTTAATATTCATGTCTATTCATGAATGGAAGAATACATCCATTAGGTGTTTCATGAAAGTGTATGTCAACTAGGAAAAGGTACATTGGTATTGTTTCATTCTCAATAAATATCCAACTCCTTGGGGCTAAAGTTTCTATTCTAACATTTCTACATTCCAATCTTGAAACTTTTGTTCTTCTCTTGTTTCCAAACTTCTACCATATATTTGTCTAAATTTCTACAAGAGCAGTTGAGAGATTTTGAGCTCTTTTTGTCTTCTACTTGAGTGCATATTAGAATAGCTTTGTGTGGTTCATTGTATCTTGGAAGTAGGATGTCTTCATTACTATTTGCACTAAGGTAGCAGCTACTCTGAAGAAAGCACCTATCATAGCGTGCCTCGAACTGGTTTTTTTTTTTTCACGTACAAACTCTTTCTTTTTTTATTGTTAACTAGTAAGTGCATCTGTGAACTTGTTGTGTGTTCTTCGTAGTATTTCCAATTTTGGTGTTTGTTTCTAACAAGTTCAAAGTAGATTAAAATTATTTTTAAAAATATATATATATAAAAGATGGTTTCTTCCGAAGTACAAAAATCTGCAAAAATTGAAAAGTTTCTGGTATGAGAATGAAGTCAGTGTTGTGACAAATGAGATTGATGAAAGCTTTGTTCCACTCATTCCTATGGTCAATATAGTATGTGTATCTACTGATTGGTAGATTGATACTGATGCAAATATCCATGTTTGTGCTAATCGATCTCTGTTCTCACAATATTAGGTCATTGATGTTAAATTTGTAAACATTGGTAGTGCTGCTATTGCACAAGTGATGGGTGATGGAAGAAAATATTCCTAACTTCATAAAAAACTGTCTCTGCATAGAGTGCAACGTGTACCTGATATTAGGAAAAATTTTATTAGTAGTCCCCTTCTTAAGAGATGGATATAAACTATTATTTGAGTCTAATAAAGTTGTACTACTTACTTAGGAATGAAGATTTCATTGTTAAATCTTTTGTACTTGAGGGTCTTTTTAAATTAAATGTGTCAAATGTTATTTGTAATAATAATTAAAGTGATAGTAGTTATTCTTTTTATAATATTGTTCATTCTCCTAATATTTGCAATGATCCTTTAGGGCATGTTAATAATATGTCTAGTAAGAGAATGATGTTTTTAGATCTTATTCCTAAATCTGACATAAACTTGCAAGAAAAATGTGAAACTTGTGTGCAATCTAAGTTACCAAAAAAGTCGTTTAAATCTGTAACTAGAAACACTTCAATTTTATATCTCATTCATAGTAATATTTGTGGTGTAAAAATTTATTCTAGAAATAGTAAGAGATACTTTATTACTTTTATAGATGATTTTATTGAATATTGCTATTTTTTTTTCCTATTCAAACAAAAGATGAGGATTTGGCTATGTTCATTTCATACAAAAATAAAGTAGAAAATCAAAAGGAAAAGAGAATTAAATTAGAAACATACTCTTCTTTTCTTTCATTCAAATAGAAAAGAAGAGTATGTTTCTACAGAATTTTCAAACTTCTGTAATGAGAATGGTATTATCCATCAAGTGTCTCCCCCTTACACACCTCAATCAAATGGTGTAGCGGAGAGGAAAAGTAGAATTTTATTAGATATGATAAATTCTATGTTATCTAGCTCTAGGCTTCCTAATAATTTGTGAAATGAAGCACTATTATCTACATGTTACACTCTAAATAAAGTTCCCCACACAAAGTTAGACATAACTCCATATGAATTATAGAAAGGGAGAAAACCAAATTTAAATTAATTAAGAATGTGGGGGTGTTTCGCAAAGGTGAAAATTTCAGAAATTAAAGTGAAGAAATTGGGATCTAAATCTATTGATAGAATTCTTGTAGGTTATTCCCAAGATAGTGTTACTTATAGGATTTTAGTAACCAAATTCAAAATTTCTGGTATAAATGTAAAAAACACTGTCATATAATCAAGAGATGTATTTTTTGAGGATATTTTACCCTTTAAAAAGTAAAATAAATGAACTGCATGCCAAATTTGGCAGAGCATGATGAAGAAGAAAAAATCAATATAGAAGTCCTAAAAGAAGTAAAAGAGCAAGAGTAGAGAAAAATTTTGGAGATGACTTTTATACATATTTAATAGAAGAGGATCCTCGAACAAACAAAAAGCCATATCATCTATAGACTCAACGTTTCGGAAAGAAGCAATAAATTCTTAAATAGAGTCTTTAATTGGTAATAAGACTTGGATTTTAACTGAATTACCCAAAGGG
The DNA here is from genome assembly GCA_025175665.1 of Cinchona pubescens. Classification (NCBI taxonomy): domain Eukaryota; kingdom Viridiplantae; phylum Streptophyta; class Magnoliopsida; order Gentianales; family Rubiaceae; genus Cinchona; species Cinchona pubescens. The sequence continues at coordinate 770,207 of JANKKI010000179.1, forward strand.
TGAAAAACCTATTGGTTACAAGCGGATATTTAAAAAGAAACTTAAGCCAGATGGGTCTATAGAAAAATTCAAGGCAAAACTAGTTGCAAAAGGTTATTCCCAAAAAGAAGGATTCGACTACTTGATACTTATTCTCCTGTAGCAAAAATTAAGGCAATTCTAATCCTTTTGGCTTTGGCATCCATATATAAGTTAGAAGTCCATCTAATGGATGTTAAAAGCTCCTTTCTAGCCACCAATAGTGAGTTAGAAGAAGAAATATATATAAAACAACCAGAAAGACTTCTTGTACCTGGACAGGAGAATAAGGTGTGTAAACTAGTAAAATTCTTATATGGATTGACACAAACCCCAAAGCAATGGCATGGGAAATTTGATCAACTTATCTTGTCAAATGGTTTTCTAAATGTATTTATAGTAAACTCACTAATCTTGTTTGTGCTATATTATGTCTCTATGGTGATGATATTTTCATCTTCAGTAGCAATATGAGAATTATTTTTTTTTTTTTTTAAAAAACTAAAGATTTCTTGTTAAATAACTTTGACATGAAAGATTTAGGAGAGACTAATGTTATTTTGGGATTTAGAATTTTATGAAATCCAATGGATATTGCAATTACACAATCACATCATATTGAAAAATATTTAAAAAATTCAATAAGTATGGTTGTAAACCTATGAGCACTCCTTACGATCCCGATGTGAGACTAAGGAAAAATGTGAAAGAGCCTCTTTTCTAAATTATGCATATTCCCAAATTATAGGTACTCTCATGTATCTCACAAATGTTACAAGACTTGACATAGCACAAGCAATGGGAAGATTAAGTAGATATACAAGTAATCCTGATAAGAGTCATTGGACTACATTGGAAAGGATACTTATATTTCTAAAAGGTACCATATAATTTTGAATACATTATTCGGGTTACCCTACTATACGCGAAAGCTATAGTAATGCAAAATGCATCTCCGATTCAGATGAGGCTAAAGCCACCACCTAATATATCTTCACATTAGGTGGAGCAGTAGTTGTATGGAAATCCTCTAAGTAAACATGTATTTCTGAATCCTCTATGGAATCCGAGATGATAGCACTAGATACTATGACACAACATGCAAACTGGCTTAAGAGTTTATTAATGGATATTCCTATTATTTGAAAGCTGATTCCTATAGTTTCCCTTCATTGCGATAATCAAGTTGTTATTGCAAAATACAAGCAAAAGAATTCAAATGAGTAAAAGAGACAATTGACATATGCGTTTGAGATAGAAAACTATTATGAGTTTAATTAAAAATGGAGTAATAGCATTGGATTATATTACATCTTCAAGATATATTGCGGATCCGTTAACCAAGAGACTAACTAAAAAGCAAGCCGTAGAATTTTTAGTAGGGATGGGACTAAAGCCGATAAACTGGAAATTAATGATAGTGGCAACACAACCTTCTAATTGGAGATCCCAAAATGAATGGTCAATGTGGTAAAAACAAGATGTTTTGTAATTGGAGAAGTGCCATATTTTTATTTTTAGTCCCACCATGATTTCATGGTTCTTAATATAGCGATAAGGAAAAGTTTATGTTTTGAATGAATTCATAACAAATTATGTAAGAATGTTTCCATTACAAATATTCTTGAAGAATTCACCTATTCGAGTATGGTTGTAAGAGTCGTAACCTATGAGATATATTGGAATTTTCTCTAGAGCATTAAAAAATTAAGATATTAGCACAAGGACATTAATGTGCAACCTCCGTTTATGAACTATACAAAAATCTCCTATAATATGTATGATTAATTAAAATTTGGGTTAGAAGATCCTAGTTCAAGATTCGAGTTCACTATGGTTCTTCCAAACGGATTTTCTCATACTAAATGAGGTTCAAGTCCACAAGACACCTTCACCGAATGCATGGCAAAAGACTGCTTTTGTATCCCTAAATTTTAAATCATCCAGGGATTGTTGGATTTAATTTAAAGTGATTCAATATTTAATATTCCTTTATATAAAATAATTTTTACTAGATACATCTCTTTGATGTAGAAAATATACCTATTAGGATATTACCATTGGGATATAACTATGGATGAATAGTCACATGAATTATGAATGAGTAGACACATCTTTAATACTCATGTCTATTCATGAATGGAAGAATACATATATTGGGTGTTTTATGAAAGTGCATGTCAGCTAGGAAAATATGTATTGATATTGTTTCATGCTCTATAAATATCTAACCCCTAGAGCATATATAAGTATTTATTCCAACATTCCTACACTCCAATCTTGAAGTTTTTGTTCTTGTCTTGTCTCCAAACTTCTGTCATATATTCGGTCTAAATTCGTACAAGAGCAATCAAGAGATATTGAGTTCTTTTGGTCTTCTATTTGAGTGCACATTAGAAGACCTCTATGTAGTTCGTTGTATCTTGGGAGTAGGACGTCATCATTGCTATTTACACTAAGTTAGAGGCGGAAATCTATTTTGAAGAAAGTACCTCTTATAGTGTGCCTCGAACTAGTTTTTTTTTTTTCACTTACAAACTCTTTTTTTTTTTTTTTTTAATTGTTAACGAGTAAGTGCATCTGTGTTGTTGTGTATTCTTCGTAGTATTTCCATCTTTGGTATTTGTTTCCAACAATTGCAAATAATCCTCGTGAGGTTAACCGAATAAGTACTTTAAACAATTGTTTGTACACATTGTATTTCAATTTTTATGCAAAATTTAAAGAAAATGTTAAAACTAACCTTGTTTGACCTACTTATGCGACTATACCGCGGTTGGCACTATTTAAGAAAAAAAAAAAACTAAAATAGGACTTGAACTGAGAGATTGAAGAATTTTTTGTTACTTGGAATTATTTGTCCACTTCAATGTATTTTTCCTGTATATCAGGCTGAGTTAATTCAATAAAGTTATTTGATTTTATTATCCAAAAAAACTTAAATTTATTAGTAATTTTTGTGATATCATTTTGGTATATATGTTCAAACTTTAGAGCAATATACTAATCTAGCATGAATGCTAATTACTCAAAATTTAGATGTAATAAAAACTTTAGGTGTGGCATATAATAATGCTCCTGTGCTTAGTCTATATCATGAAAAAGTTAACATTTTTGAATGCTAAATTATGTTTCTTTCTTGTACTTGTGAGTTATATGTGCATTAGGCAAATTTATTCAGAGGCAAACAATTTATTGGTCATCCAATAAAGCATACTATTCTTTTATATACATAAATATATACTACTCTTGTCTATTAACGTAAAATTCTATTTAATGATCAACATGTTAAATCTTTTCTATAGAATTGCATACGAGAGTTTAGAAATAGAAAGTTAGAGAATAGAACAAAACTTTAATTCTTGGAAATTTCATAAATTATTAAATTTTAATAGTTTATTAGATATTAGTTTCCAATATTGACGGAATTACAACAAAAAGAAACGGTAAAGGTTAGATTTTATTGACAAATTGGTGGAAGTAAGATATTAGAACCTGATTCCATCTCAAGGTGATAAAGCAAAATACTTGCTTTATTTATTATTCAATTTTATGTATCCTAGCATTAGAAGTTAAGGAAAACTTAAATGCCAATGACTACTAAAACTTAAGGTATAATACATATGAATTATCAACAAAATTATATGCCAAAGGCTATTCTTTGTAGTTTCTACGTATGGATCATCCATTTTTACAAATCGAAGTAAAATGATGCACATTTTAAACTGTCAAATTTGAAATGACATTAGAAATATATTTGAATATCCTTGGAGAAAAGTATATCTCTGTCCCAAATTTAATGTTTTGCATTTTTTTCCTTTTGTAAAAGATTGAAAATATAAAATAGTTATTGTAAATTCTTACTTGTGCATAGAAGTGGCAGTGATTCAAATGTAATTAGTACTAATCCTCAGGCACACTCTGATGCATGTGCAAAGAGGAAATTTTTTTATAATTTAGACAATTTTGTGAAAGGAAAAATTGTTACGTTATTGGATCAACATTATTAAAATAACATTTATTGATTTTGAGTACGTTGTTGAAGTTATTTCCAATTATTTATTGGGGCAATACTCAATACGTACAAGATAAGAAAGAAATGAAGAAAAAATGTTAGGTATTATCATTTTTTTAAAAGGGAAATACTTTACAAAGTTACATTTCAAAATCACTTGCTAAAGCCAATCCACGTGTCAAAATCCTATTAAATGCCCAACCCCTTAATTTTAGATCCTTGGTCGAATTTCGTTTCTTTTTGTCCAAATCTAATGGCACGTCATCAGTGGCTTTTGTTTGTTGCTTTGTATAGGTATACTCTTTTTAAAAGTCAATAATTTTTATTTGATCTTACTTATTTAAAAACTAAATTAAGCAAAAAAATGTATTTATCTTGTAATTATTTGTGACCTAGGATTGCACCATGTAAACATAAAAAATAAAGCTTGAAAAATAATTATGCAGGTGGAGTAGAACCTATAATATTTGTTACATAAATTAAGAAAATGAAGTAAATAGACCAAATGTTAATATTACTTTAGCATAAATATGAGTAAAGGAAAAAATCTATGATAACAAAATTTTGCACTAGCAAAACAATTTAAGACTTCAAGAAATTGACAAAAGTCCAAGATAATCCCAAAACTAACGATAACAAAATAAAAGAGAAAATAAAAGAGAGACATCAGATTTATGTAGCTTGGTCAAAAGACCAACGTCCATGGGTAAGGGCGAATAAAATATTTTATTGTATGAAAAGAATATAAAAATTTTAGGAGAGTGCATTTGTTTCCTAAACCCACAAGAGCACTAGTACAAAAATACAAGAAAGCCAAAAGAATAATACCAAAGACTTAATGACCAATAAGGTCCAACAACTCACTAAACTCTCTTATATTTAATGCTTGGTACTCTAAAGTCTAAAGCTTAATGTTTCTATTTATTGATACGTAAAATATCTTGTTAAATAATTTATGATCACCTGATCTAACTACTAACTAGATAATACACCGCAAGTGTACGTGGTCAAATAGTATATAGCGGTAGTAGGAGGTCAAACCTACAAGGATTAGTTTAATAAATACCAGTTCTTTGACTCAAATGCTATTTGACAAATCAACAATAGAAAAAGAGAGTTAACTAAACTGAAATTGAAGAATTTAACTAGTGAAAACAATGGAATAGGTTTAAAACTAGTCAATTCCTGACTTTGATTAATTCATTCAATTAACTGGTTTAATTAAACATATTAGAGGTCAATTCCCATTATTAACCTAATCCCTATTCCTTATGTCTTCCAGTAGATCGTTCAATTCAATTAGTCTAAATAAGGATTCCTCCTATCTCCAAGAACTAACCAAATTGACCAGTTATTCTATGGAATTCTAGGTGACCAACTAGGTAATTTAGTCCATTAAGATCATAAATTAAGCATACTCCAATCACTAATAAAGTCTGAAATAGAGGTTCAACTTCTATTCTCGTCTCGATTTACCATCAATTAATTAAAAAAGTGATCAATTACCCTAATTATCATTCTAGTTCATTACAATTGTCTAATATTTAATTTCACCATTTAATTTTTCAAATTAATTGTCACCCATCGTCCAACCTTAACCCATGACAAATTAGAACATTATTGAAAGAAATTCACAATATAAACTAATAAAAATAGAGCTAGCAATTTTTCACACGACACGAAATTAACAGGTTACGACATGACCAAAATTTTATTGGGTCATTATTAGGTCAACTCATTTATAATACGAAAGTAAACGAGTCGTGTTCGGTCAACCTGAGGTGTTAACACAATAACTCGTTAAGTTACTGACTGAATAGATTTTGCTGAACTATTACCTCAATTATAATTTAATATAGTAGAGTTAAGATTGTAAATAATACTTTTAATATAATATTATTAAATAAAATATAATAATTATTTTAAATATCATCTACTAAATTTTAATAATTTTAATAATATATTCTAAATTGCTACGAGAATAAGGTTTACATTAATAATTGTTTAAATTATTAAAAAATAAAAATTTAAGATTTTAATTCAAATAGATCCCAAGTTATTTCAATTACTAAATAGGCTGATACATCTCTGTCAATAGTAAACGGGTCAGACATGAACATGATACAATAAGAAACGGGCCCCACATGACACGACTTGAAAACATCACGATAAAAAATGGATCACGCCTTACATGATAACCTGATAACCCGACCCATTGCCATCCTAAATGAAAGCAAGTAAACTACTCTAACCATTAATCTAGAAAAACTGTAAATTGGAAGTATAGAACACTTAGAAAATATGATGAAAGAAAAATTTAACCATAAATAAATTGCATTAGGAAGATCTAAGATTGTGTAAGAATGCTTCTGTAGTGAAGAATCGCAGGTTCTAGTCCAAAGTTGTCAATCTTGAACCTCGTCTTCAACTTCTTGAAAAAGAAAGAAAAACTCTAGTTTAATCCTACAGCCCCCAAGGGAAAACTAATAGAGAACTTGTTTTGAGGTCCTAAATCCTTATTTATAGTTTCTATTGGTTATAAAGTGTCGGGCTCTGAATAAGTTCCGAAACACTTCAAAACATGCCCAAAACAAATTTCGGAACACTAAAATCATTGAAATATCGTGTAGGAACCATTATGGCTCACCACAAGAGAGCTAAGCTCACCCAAGGTGAGCTCCATTCTATCCAAGCTCGCCTGTGGAACTCGCTTGAGGTGAGCTTCTTTTGTCAACAAGCACAGTTTTGCCATTTTGTTTCTAAAATCTCCATCTGACATCCAACTAACACATCGTTTGTTCTCAGGCATTATGTCTAAAATCCTAGAACAAAAAACACATTAATATCTATAATATAACACTAAAATAACACTTGAATACTGATAAATACTATACACAAAAGACAAAAAAGAATGCATAAAGAGCCTATTTCCAGAAGAAATTAGGTAAACAACCTAAACACAACCCTAAACACATATACACATAAATATAAATTAAATAACTTCAAATAAACACTAAAATGCTACCTTAGACATATGCTAACACATAGAAATGAAAATGCACGAAGACAAAAATATTAAAAATGTCGAAACTAGTGCAAAAGTCATATGAAAAATAGTAGGAATGAGCCTAATTTCCTAGAGTTATCATTTATAAGACCAAGGTTACAAAAATCTTCTTAGTTTAAACAATGTGGTACAAAGCCACACTAATAAATCTCCACCTGGGTGTATAGCCACATCTGCAAAATAGCAAACTTGCTCCACCTCCACAAAAGTTCCAATAGGCTTAATCATCAACAACAAACACCAACCAAGTCCAAGCATACTGCTTGAACTTGTAAACTAGAAGAGCCTTCGTAAACATGTCTCTAAGATTATCTTTGGTACTAATTTTGTGAACAACTTTTCCCTCAGTAATGGTATCCAAATGAAGTGAAACTTACATTAATGTGCTTTATCCTCTCATGATACATCTGACCTTTAGTCAAGTTAATTGTACTTTGACTATTACAGAAAACTATAGTAACACCACGATGTAGAATGAACTCACCAAATAAACTTCTCAACTACATGGCTTCTTTGATAGTCTCACTCGTGGTCATATATTCTGCCTCTGTAGTAAGTTCCACAACAGGTTGTAAAGTAACTTTCCAACTGACTGGACAACTACCAATGCAAATTACATAACCATAAAGTGTTATTCTATCAAGATCTCCGGTGTAATTAGAGTTCACAAAATGAACTAATGTGTCTCTATTTTTTTCAAACTCCAAATAAGTGTCTAAAGTACCTTTCAAGTATTTGAGAATCTATTTCATAGCCTGCCAACCCGGAGATCTTTCTTCTCTTTTCTAAGACAAGACATATACCTGCTAACCTTACTAACTGCTTGTGAAATGTCTGGACGTGTACAAACCATCATGTACATGATGCTGCCAACTACATTAGAATATGGAACCCAAACTATATAATCTTCTTTCTCACCTAACTATGGCAAATGAGTAGTTGAAAGTCGAAAATGACTTGCAAAAGGAGTACTCAGAAGTTTAGCTTCTTTCATGCCAAAATTCCCCAAAACTTTCACAAGGTAATGCTTTTGAGTCAGGAACAATTTCATAACTCCTCGATCTCGCTTTATCTCCATGCCAAGAATCTCTTAGCTACTCCCAAATCTTTTATCTCAAATTCACTACTTAACTGTGTCTTCAAAGTGTGAATTTTTACCAAACTCTTCTCAGCAATGAGTATGTCATCAACATAAAGTAACAAATAAATGAAAGAACCATCATTTAATTTCTGAAAGTAGGCAGAACTATTATACTTGCTCCTTGAATAACCATAACCCAATATAAAGATAAAGGAATCAAACCTCGTAAGACACTGTCTTGGAGACTGCATTAACTTGTATAAGGATTTCTTTAACAAGAAAATATGATCTTCTTTTCCTTCAATTTTAAATCCCTGAGGTTGACTCATATAAATTTGTTCTTCAAATTCACCTTGTAGAAAAGCTATCTTGATATCAACCTACTCCGATTCCAAATCATACATGGCAACTAAAGCAAGCAAAACACGAATAGAATTATGTTTAACAACAGGTCAAAACCCTTCATTAAAATCATCATCATATACCTGACTATGGCCCTTTGTAACTAACCATGCTTTGTATCTTGCATCTTCAACCACTGGATGACTTTCATTCTTCTTAAAGGCTCATTTGCAATCAACAATTTTCTTACCCAAAGAAAACTTCACAAGAACCCAAGTTTTATTTTTGTAGAGAGACTTAATTTCTTCATTCATTCTGACTAATAACTTAGTTGAATCATCACAAGAAACAGCTTCAAAGCAAGTAGAAGTGGGCTCACCAACTCCATCTGTTTCTTCAACAACTGACAAAGCATATACAACTAGATTTGCATATCGTTACGATGGTCGAATCTCCCTTCTTGGTCTACCCTTGTCAATAGAATGCTCATCCTTTTCCTCTAGCTCTTTTTCAATAGACTCCGATTCATCTATTGAACTTCTTTGACTGGAAGAGACTAACTGAAAAGGACCAGAACTATCCATTTCTAGCTCCATCTACTTCCGCATACTATTATCTGTATCTGTACCACAAGAACTAGAAGACTCATTTTTCAAAAATAACATAGATAATTCATCAAATATAACATCTGTTCTTATTACAAATTTTGGGGATTTGGGTTTGAGACACTATAATCTGTGGCCTTTTACCCTGGAAGCATAACCAAGGAAAATATATTTTCTAACTCTAACCTCTAATATTCAATCATTCACATCCATATATACTAGATACGCAAAAATTTTGAATCAAAATAATTATCAGGAGTACCTAACCAAACTACATCTAGATTCTCAAGAGTTTTGAAGTTAATAGCTGCAGAAGGATCGCGGTTGACAATGTAACAAACCATAGAGATCGCCTTTGCCCAAAAGTCCCTTGTCAACCTTGTATGATTTTTTTGCTCGACCCAACCATTTTGTTGAGATGCACTTTGACAACATTTTGAGTTGAAATAAAGGCATAATATGCATATTCTTCAACATTCATAATGAAATATTTGAATAATGTAAGAAAACAAAGATCTAATCAAATTACGAAATTCATGATAAATTTGCAAAAAATAATAACTATTTTCCATCAAGTAAATTCAGGTAAAATGAGAATAATCGTCCACAAGGATAACGAAATATTGGATCCTCTAACAATAGGAGTAGGAGTTGGACACTAAATATCATAATGAATAATATTAAAAGAATTAGACAACTGGAATCACTTAAATTAAATGGTAAAGTGTGTTATTTTCCCAATTGACTGGAAATACAATTAAACAATTCATTCTAAACAAAACCTAAACTTATCAACCACTGGACACTAACCAGTGGACTCAAGACAATGAAGCACGATCTATGCAAGAATGCAATAATTGTAAAAGTAGAAGAATTGTATTATGAGCAATAACACTAATTTGAAATGGAAGATGCAATGATGTCAACTCAAACAGGCGACGAATTTTATAGCCTCTTCCAACCTCCTTGCCAGTCTATAGATCCTGAATTATACAACCATTTTTAGAAAAGTATAAATCAAGATAAAAATCACAGAGTTGTATGATAGATAGTAAGTTAAAAGACAAGTGAGAGATATAATAAGTATATGGAATATTGAACTCATAAGTAGCAGTAGTACCAATATGAATAATGTGTTAGCATGAGCTATTATCAATGTGCACAGAATAAGACTCAGAATCTTGTGCTTTATTTGTAAAAGATGTTGCATCTGAGCATATATGATTAAAACATCCAAAATCCATAAGTTAATAAAAACTACCTGGTGTAGTAGAAAGAACAAAAGCAGAAGTAGTATTATTCCCTACAAGATAAGACCTGATTTATTAAGGCCTCCAAGACTTATGTTAATATAAAAGGAACAGGAGTAGCATGGTTCACAATTGGACCAAAAGAAGGATTAGCTTGTACAACAACTATAAGCTTGTAACCATCTCGATGTTCCAAAATAATACACTTGCGATATTTTGCAAAATTCTATCCCTGGAGTCCACATAAATCATATTTCTTTTTAGTTCTCTCCCCATTTGACTGGAGATGGTTCAAATTTTGAAGAAGTACATGCCATAACTACTTCGGTGTATTTCATGGTAGGCTTTGTAGGTGGATCACTTTGGAGGTTAACTCTGACAAAGCTGAATGGAGTATAGGTAAATGATAGCAATGTAAGATATTGGCTCTAGTTGGTCCAAAATCCTCTCTTAGAGGCACAAGAAACTGAATCAATCAAAAACTATCCTTCTGAGTAATATAGAGTGTGTCATCTTCGCCACTAACGTAATACAGGCTCAAAGAGTGTTAACTAAACAAATACGATCCTAAAAACTATTCATTTTAGAATCAAAATCATCAACATATTGTCTGGACATTTGAAGGAGTTTTAGTTTGCTTATAATCTGGTACTAATGAGCTAGATCAACTGTAATGTACCATTAGACTAGAAAATCTTAGTCAACAGTCTCAACTATTGAAAAGAGATCCAATGAAAAGAATAGATGTATTAATAAATCAAAACATGATCTAGTACTTTATACTATCCTAATCTTCCAATCTTTTTGCATATTTATTAGATGATTCATCTTTGTTTTGCATTGGCTTGGCATTGTCTCCAATGATAGGGCATCAAAACTTACGACCTTTGCGAACTCTGAGAAAGTTTTATATGGCTTGCATCCAAATTCTATAGTTAGTACCATCTAGGGCGATGATTGTTAGATGCAAAACATTTGAAATATTACTAGAAGCCATATTGATTAAGAAAACCTGAAGAAAATAGACCCGAGTACTCAAAGAACAATTTCGGAGCAAAATTTACAAAAATCAAGACAATATGAATGCAGTATGCTAGAAAACTTTAGGAATTGGTCAAACTAAGAAAAGAACCGATCGGAACATGGTCAAATCGGTCAATATTTAAGATTGCCAGTTGAACCGATCTTTTGTTGACCGTATTTGAGTCTGCTGCAACTCACTAATATAGCAATAACATGGAGGTCGTGCTTGGATTCGAAGCGGGCTGGAATCTAGTCTAAGGCACGGATATTGATTGATCTAGTAGGTAGATGAGCGGAGCTTGTGCTTGGAAGACGCAAACAAATCTGATGATTCTCTGCTTGTGGAATACTTGCAATGCACCAGATCGGATTGTAACTTTAGAAGGCACGTGAGGGCGCGTTAATGCTCCGATTTGACTAATTTTTGTGGGCAAATACTTAAGTAAATCCGGTTTTTGAGCCCACTAGTATGGTGTGGATTAAAAATTTTAGAAAATCTATGATATCAGCTGATGTAAGCAAGATTTTTTAAAATTTAATTCTGACAACATACATGATTTACAGGTGGAGTTAAAAACTAGGTCTATCTAAATATTTTTCATTTTTGTGATGTTCACTCAATCCTCTACTTTTTTATTTCAGGGTTATTTTATTTCAAAATTAACAACGAAAATAATATTACGAGTATGGCTGAGTGTTTTGTGGTTCTAAGCTGGGCCTCTGATACCATAAAAAGTAGGTGCAAAATAAATAAATTCTATATATTGATACATGCTTATGAGTATAATAGTTGGGAAAATACTTAGATAGATTCGGTTTTTGACCTTACCTGTAGACCTTAGGGTCATGATTAAATCTTAAAGAATATTGCTTACATCAACTGATATCATAGATTTTCTAAAGTTTAATCCACACCATAGGGTCTACAAGTGGAAGTTAAAAATCAGGTCTATCTAAGTATTTACCTAATAGGTGAGCTTATTTATAGGTTCAGGGTAAACACAAGCATATTTGTACACACGTGTGTGATATATGTAATACTCCCTCCGTTTTAAATAACTAGCAGTACCATTTTAGACAATTTGTCTTGCTTCATATTATAAAATTAAGGAAGTATTAAATGATTTTTTTTCAACTTTTACCCTTAGTACTACATTAATGAAAGGAGGATTATATAGTTGGATATTAATACAAAAGGATAATTTAGTCATTCTGAACTATCTTTTTGCAAAATTGATATAATTTAATAGTTTTCTTAATACGTGTGCACCAAATGTGACAGATATTTTGAAACGGAGAGAGTGCATGTAGTACAACAGTACATTCAACAATTTTTTTGGGGAGAATATTCAGGAAAATTTTACCATAATACTTTACTGAAAAAATGTGTAGTAATTAACATGTTAATTGAATCTTCTAAGAAATTTCTGACATAAAGTGCTGGCCAAATAAATAAAGAAAGAGAGCATAGAAGCAAGAAACCAAAATGAATAGAAGCCAACTTCGAAAATAAAAAGTACCTAGCCCTATGTTTCTTGAAGAATTACTATGGTAATTTGAAGCTAGGTTAATGATGAGTTTCTTACTTATTCATGCAGCAAGTAAGAAGCATTAAAGAAAGCTTAAGCATTGGATAATATATATTCCCTCTGTCTTAATTATATTGTAACACTTTCTATATTTGAATGTTTCAATAAAAACATTACATTGCCTAAAATAAATGATTTAAATTATTTAAATTTCATATTTGCACTTCTAAAAATTCAAAATATTTTCAATCCCAACAACTAGTGAATACAACATATCAATTCATTATTCCTTCCTCCTCTCTTCTCTCTCTTCTCAAATATTTGTCCTTTCAAATATTTATCCTTTAGTGATATAAGCTCAATACAACTCAATAAAAATATTTATATCTATTTGGTAGAATTCTGTTGTTGCCTAAAAATTTATGCACAAATGTCTAAAGTGACAAATACCTAGTGATGTTAAACTTTGGTACATCCTTCGTTACCTTTCATTATTACACGAATTTCAATCATTACAATTTCCATTCCCTCGAACACTTTTTACACTTCCCCCTTTTTTTTTTTCAATGATAACCGAAAAATAAAAAATAAAAAAAGCAAAATATCGAATGTAAAAGTTGATGAAAATTACCCAAAAATTTATGAAAAATATTTAAGTATATCCGATTTTTAACCCCACATGTAAATCTTATGATCAGAATTAAATTTTAAAAAATCTTACTTACATCAACTGATGTCATAGATTCTCTAAAATTTAATCCACACCACAAGATTTACAAGTGAAATAAAAGAAAAAAAAAAAGCAGAATATCGAATGTAAAAGTTGATGAAAATTATCCAAAAATTTATGAAAAATATTTAGGTATATCTGATTTTTAACCCCACATGTAAATCTTATAATCAGAATTAAATTTTAAAAATCTTATGTACATCAACTGATGTCATAGATTCTCTAAAGTTTAATCTACACCACAAAATTTACAAGTGAAATAAAAAATTGACTCTATCTAAATATTTGCCAAAACTTGTTACTACCTAATCATTCTCCAACAAAGGTCAGGCATGCTTTTACCCTAACCCACACAATTCTTCTACCACTTTATCATGAAAATTTTTTGAATAGATCAAGTTATATGTCTTTTATGTATCTTGTGAATAAAAATTAGCCACATAACACTAAAAAGATTAACTTAAAATTTAAAAAAGAAAAATTATATAAAGAAATGAAAATCATAAAAGGCATGAACACTTGATGATCTACCCAAAAATTATTCCATTACCACCTCATCATTGACTGACTACTGATTACAACCCCTCGTGAACCCTGTCATCTCTCTGCCACTCCCTTCTCTCGCAATAATGAATCTTGATAAACTGCATTTGCAACTTCATTTTGTACAATGCAGAGGCCTTCTTACTTATAATTACATTAAAACAAAATTACCAATATACAAAACTTTTTACCCAAGATGTGGTCATTGATGGATATTTAGATAAAATTCTTGATTTCTCAACTGTCTCAATTTTGTTACTATGAGTTCTTTCCAGGGGAATTTTCTCTTCAATTCCATACCTCTTCAGGACAGTACCAATGTAGAGTGGGAGGTTGATCATCCGAAAAATAGGTACTGCATGATTCATCACCACTGAAAAAGTTGTGCTCTTCAATTTTCACAAACTGTGGCTGATACAGTACTGCATTATGGGCTGCTTCTCCAAGAATTGCTACTTTTGAGTCACCAAATTGGAATCCACCAGTACAAATAGGTGATGATGATGAACCTGCATGATCATTTGATATCAAGAATTGGTGGGGTGTTCGAAGAACTAGCCCTTTTCCTCCTCCTTCAGATGAAGAAATAGCTGCATTTGGACTGCTACTATTATTATTGAGATTCTCTTCATTCAAGATTGCACTCGAGTCACTATCAGATGATCCATCTTTAAAATCAGGAAAAACTGAGGCATCCATTAGTCCTCTATTGCTGCCATTAAAGCTCTCGAAGTTGATCTCAGTTGCTTCGTCGTCGTCGTCATCACATTCAGCTAAAATATCATTCATTAATGAAGCTTGCTTTTGCTTCATGATCCATGACCTTATCATCACCATTCTCAGCTACCATTGCCTCTTCTTTTACTAAAACTTTGCTTTCACACTTATCATCTTGTAACTTAGACTTCAGCTCTCGAATCTACAACAAAAACAAGAACCAAAAAACTAGTTAATTTACACATCAATCTAGAATGTTGGATTGTTATTAGTGTTCATCGTCCGTAATCATTCCTTAAACATGTTTCGTACCTGCTTTTTCTCTCACATATATTATGTTATAAAAAGTTAATATAGTATTGTCCAAACGGAGAAATTTACAACAATTTTAAAGAATTTTCACCTCTTTGATGAGAGCTTCATTGTCATGCTGGAGATTATCATAATTGCGTTTGAGTGAATCATAATTTGCTTTGAGGACGCTGTAATCTCTCTCCAATTGCTTAGATTTCCACCTAGCACGGCGATTTTGGAACCAAACAGCAACTTGTCTAGGCTGCAAACCAAGTTCTTGGGCAAGCTTAACTTTAATCTCTCAGGTTCAAGTTTGTTTTCCACTTCAAAATTCTTCTCTAATGCCTTAACTTGATCCACACTTAGCCTCCTTTTTCTCTCAGGGACATAGCCAGATTCTTCCACACAGCCTTCTTCATCTAAACCTTCCAACATGGATTGATAAACATGGTTGTTTCCTTGGTTATGCTCATCTATATATAGTTCATAAACCAAAAAAAAAAAAGCAAAAAGAAGCAGTTAGTAATCTAAAGACAAAATAAATTCTTTCCCCAACAAGAAAAGATACTAAAATTAGAAATACTAAATCTAGAGAGCTCATAATGGTAAAAATAGTGAAAATATGACACAGTTAATTTAGTTTGAATTGATGACATAGAAGGTGGAGACAAGAAAACATGTTCTGTACATTTGGAATAATACGGAAAGGAAAAGAAATTGAGTGGAAGCACTAATTAAGCACCTGTAGAATTTGGACAGATAGACATCAAAGCACCCAAGGAATCAGAGCTGCCAAGTCTTTCTTCATCTTCATGACTGATGATTGATCAAGTCGTATTATAGAAGTGGTGAGTGGCGTACTCTAATCAGATCTATTTAGATTAGATCAGATCAGACCAGTTTGTTTCTTTTAATGTTGAGATGTTTTTTAAGCTCACAAAATTGCAAGATTTTAATATGGAACCAAAATTAGCATAATCTCCATTGTCCACTACAAGCAGACCATCTTGCACAAATTTGTAAGTAAAAATATTATTCAACAAGCAAGTCAGTAACTTTCTTGATTGCTCCATCTTTCTCCTTTTTTAACACTAACTTCTCTACTACTTGTGAACCCATTAGAAAGGCAAATAAAAAAGCCAAGAAAATTGAGTACCAAACAATGCCAACACCAAAAATTTAAAAATTCCCCTCAACTCTCTCTCTACATAATTGTTACTCAATCAGTTCAAGAACTCTAGGAAGACTAACAGAAAATGTGATGAAAATGGTGTGTGAGAGTGAGAGAGAGAGTGAGAGTGAGAGTGTAAGAGAGAGGGGAGGGAGAGGGAGAAATCAGTGAAGCAATTCACAGCCAGATGAGCTTCACAATTTGTGTGTCTTTAAATAAACCAACTGGGGTTAGGTTTACGAGGGTTAGGATCTGACTGGGGTTAGGTACAAAGGCTGCATTTTGAGCAAAATGTGAAATGAAATGATCCTTAAATTTCAGCTCAAATGCAGTCTTCTGGTTTACTGGGTATAGCCGGTAATTTGGACCGTTTTCAGGAGATATTTTTGAAGTTATTAGTATTGTAATAGTTGTGTAGGTGTCAGGTATGGCTAATGGCTCGGCTCGGCTTCTATGGATGAGCTGGGTCTGGGTGTAGATACGGGTGGCGTCAGCGGATCGTGGTTTATATTTAGTTTAACACAAGCGCGTGGTCGTGCGAGTGATCGCGATCAAACAGAGACTTGATTTTGCCAAGTGACCAATTTTTTTTTTTTCCTTTTTTTATTTGGGTTAATTGCAAACAACTCCTAAATTTTGTTTGATGTTATTTGCAAGATACCCCTAAACTTCTCATTGTGTAATATAGTATTTTTAAATTATTAATTTCTCTCACGTTACTCAAATCAATTTAAATACAAGATTAAATGACGAATTTGTCCTTATTAGAAAAACCAAATCTCCTAGATACCAATATCCCTTTCTACATATCCCTTTCTATTCTTCTGAGGGGGCAGCTCAATAGTTTAGGGAGTCTAAAGCTAACTTGAAGATTTTTTTAATTGAAATAAAATCAATATAAATTATCATATAAATTTATTTTTTCCCTTTTTGAAAAACAAATTTACTAATTAAATTTTTATAATTAAATTTTTCTCATATTTGATTTGTAATTGATAATATAGCTAATCCATTTAGTCTTTCTTGAGAAATTGTTAATCTTAGGTAATATTTGTGGCATCCCAACTAGACCAGGACTAAAATACACTTATAAAATAAGAATTCAAATTTACTGTCAAATAATCAAATAAATACACTATTGCACAAAATAGAATTACCTCTATTTTAGCCTCCAACAATTCTCGATACAAAATTGCAACTTATTAGAACCAAATCCATAATATAAACTATCTCAACTAAAAAAATTATAAACCAAGTAAAAAACTAACAATGAACTCTCTCGAACTCGTTTATTGTACCCATCCTTATGCTCTTAATCCTTCTCACCTAAGGAAAAAAATATAAAGAAAATACATGAGTTAATGCTTGGGGAGGTTTTAAATAGTGAAACACATTTTACACAAATTGTCCAATAATCTTTGATAATGAAAATTAAACTTAACAATCGGTCAATCGATATTCAATTAGTCATAACATTCAATACTATTATAAAATAGGTAGTGCACAAATTTAAGCACAAATAAAAAGGGTATGGGTAGATACAAGAGAGCTCAATATGAGAAAAAAATATTTGGATTTTCTCCAAAAAATAATGAGGAACAACTCCATCACTAGATAAATGACTCAAAAATCCATAACAATCTCCAACTCTAAATCTCCATCAATTATATTATGACAAACTCAAAGTAGCCACAAATAGTAGGGTGAAATCTTGAGACTTCCAAAGTAATAATGACACACCCATAACCTCATGATTGTCCTACAGGTAGGTTGCGTAGCCATGGTAGGTAGACCATTTTGACCAAATCCAATACCGATCTAGCGTATCTAACCTACACACAGTAGGATCCAGTTCTACCCGATGCGATAAAATACACAAATGGATTTACGAACATGCACAAGTAATTCATGGATAGTATCAAATTCTGTACAATAAAATGTAGCACTAGATTCTTTAGATTTAGTTCTCCCCAGTAATATAAAGTAAACAATCGAGTGAACAGACATGCACAAATAACTTTACATATGTAATGAATCGTTTTCACAAAATTCAAAGTAAACTGATCACTCTAGCATTGAGATATTACATTATGTACATTATTTAGTTATCCGAACAATACATAAAAAGTCACTTAAAATTTCATTTGTAAACATGAAATTCACCATCAAAGTCCTTTTTAATGAAAAACGCAAGAGTTCGAAACACTCACATAAAGATTCAAAGTTCATAATCATCACAAGTCCATAAATTGATTTCTAGATTAGAAGGAGTTTACTAAAATCTTTATATCTTGTGTTGTACAACTCTAAAAATCATGTTATTGGTGGCATTAGAAACTTAGAGGTGATAATTTCGGACACGACACGACAACATAACATGAATCCGATATGAAATTAACATGTCTAAATATGACCCAAATTGAATTGGGTTGCTATTAGGTCAACCTGTTAAAGAATCGAAGTTAAACAGGTCATGTTGTATCAACCCCTAGTTGACAAGATAACCTGTTAAGATATCAGATAACGTGACACGACCCGTTTAACCCGTTAGAATTTGAGTCACCCAACACGATCCAATAAACAACTAGGGCATTTATGGAATTTATCCCAATAATTATAATAACAAACATACCCTTGCCAACCCTAATAATAGCGGGTGAACGGGTTATTATGTCACTCGAGTCAATGGGTTATCTTGTAATGGATTATTGTGTTATTCAGATAAGTTAAGTAATTTTTGTAGTAGTGAAAAAGTTTAACGGGCTATATGGGTCGTGTCGGATCAACCCGTTAATAAACGGGTCATAACTCGACACGATACGAAAATTTAATGGGCTGTGTCCCGGTTCAAGATTTCTGACACAAACCTGATAAGGACCCAATACAATAAGGACCCGATAAGTCCCATTGACATTCCTATAGAAATTTAATATGATATACGAAAACTCTTATGACGGAACCTTGCTTAGATTCATACTATAAAGTTCCAACACTATGAATTTCCACATTATATAGTTGCACTAAAATTAACATATCTTGAGATATATAACTCCAAAAATTGTAATTCTTGAGGATTTGGAAAATACTGTAAATTTGCTAAAACTTTTATGAAGAATACTTTCTCAAAATAATTCTATAATCTTCCCAAATTTGACCATAAAATAAGGGTATTATGTAAAACAACACTGCAAAACATCATATATTGGGAAGTCATAATTAATCGACCATAAACTAAGATATATAACTCTAATAACTATGATTCTTGAATATTTGCAAATTAGATTCAAATACTAAAATTTTCATAAAGTGATCCCCTGAATCAAATCATAACCTAATAAAAAAAAGCTCCAAAATAAGAACAATATTAAACCAAATCTGGTCATCATCAGCAAAGCTAATTTGCAGCAAATTTCAAATATTTATTGGGGTTAGTACATAAATAATTGGGTTATGATCCTTATATCGAGCTAAAGATCTTCAAGTCTAGTTTATATAGTAACAAAAAGAGATCAATTTTGAGTTTTCTACATCAAATTACTGCCTATTAAATCATGCTACTCAAAACTACCAAAAATCCTATACTTACGAAATTTTCACTTTCAATTGTGTAAACCAATTTCATAGTTTCAAATGACTTCCAAAAATTAATATTTTCACCATGCACCCATATATAAATATCTGTAAACATATATTATCATTTTTCAGAGCAATGATAGTGGTAAAATTCCTCACTTATATGTTAAAAACCTTCATCTTATTTGAGCTATCCAACCTATCCACTTATCTTTCTTCTCTTTCTTCTTGGATTTCTTGTTTCTCTCTCTCAGCCATCTTGTTCTTCTTCCTTCTCTCTTTTCTTTTGTTTTTATTTTACTGAATTATTCTACTTCTATTCAAGTAGTACATATAAGGTTAAAAAAAAATTTGGTGGCTTGGTGGCTGCAAGGTTAGTTTAAGAGGTCACGTCTCCAACTAGTTTGAGTTTAGTCACCAATTATATATATATATGAGAAAAGTGCCTAATTGGTCACTAAACTATGTTCTAATTTTCAATTTAGTCACTAAACTTCTTCAGTGTTCAAAAAAGGTCACTCAACTTTTAAAACTGCATCTAAGGGTTCGCTCTATCAATTTAAGGTATTAAGTCTCTGTTAATCAGAGCATGTGCAATTCACATGCATCTCATCTGGAGCATTTTGTCCAACTACAATGTACAAACAGTTTACTTAATAAAAAAAAAAAAATTGATGTCAAAATTAGATAATAAAAAATTTGGTGTCAAAATTAGATAGGAAATCAGCAATTTGATTTACTTTTCTATAAACATCTATAAAAACAACATTTTTCCCAACTAAGATATTTTTAATAGTTTGCATGGAATGATCAATACTCCAAGGTATTGATGCTTTGTTGCATAAAATCTGCCCAAGAATCATTGAATTGAGTTCCATTTCCCATGTGCTAAGTCCCATAGAGGCATAAAGATGAAGTCCATCCAGTAGAGGTAGTGTTTCTGCCTGCAAGCTAGCTTTACAGCCATAGAAATTGTAGAAGGATTTGAGCATGCTTCCATTAATGTCCATTATGACCCCTCCTCCAGTAGCAATTCCAGGATTGCCTTTTGAAGCCCCATCCACATTAAGTTTTACATAGCTAGGTGCAAGTGGTGTCCATGAGACTTTCAATGCTTTTCGTGGCTTTGATTGTAAGAGGTAGTTGCAAAAACCTTTAGACCCTAGATTAATACATCATCAGCAGCTAAAACTCTTGGAAAGGGTTTGATGAAAGAGATGTTTCTCAAAAGAGTGAAGATTTCCAAGATAATGAAATGTGGTTGAGTTACATTCCCTTCAAAAAAGGATGTATTTCTTGCTTTCCATACAAACTAGCAAATGAGACCAGGAATAATTTTATAGAGCTCTCCTATAGTTGATTATGGAAATTTAAACCACCACCAAGAATTAAGTTTGTTTTCCATTGGATGATGCAATCACAAGACTTCATTTTCCTATTACACCCAAATATTTTTTTTGTGGTAATCAGGAAACATTGCATCACCTGTTCATTGAGTGTTGGCTGGCAAAACAAGTATGGCATCATTTTCAATCCTTATTTGAAATGAGTTTTGAGCAATCTAACCAAGTGGAACACAAGCTTATATACACATAGCTTATATATATATATATATATATCTATGTGTGTGTATATATATAGAGTTAATCTCACAGACACCATCAGTGTGTTGGAAAACTATTTACACCATCGGATGTGGATACATGCCATATCTGCAAAAATGACATTTGAAATTAAAACAATACACATGTGGCATGCATCAATACCAGATGGTGTAAAAAATTTTACAGGACAGTGTATGAAAGATTAACCCATATGTGTGTGTGTATGTGTATAGATATACTCATACACACGTATAAATTTATATAAATATACACACGCACACACACACCCATATATATATAAAGATATACATACACATGCACATATATATATATATATATATGTGTGTGTGTGTGTGTATTTATATACATATATATATATATATGCATATATATATGTATACACACACATACATACACGCATACACATATATATGTATGTATTTGTGTATTTTTGTGTGTGTGTGTATTTATATATCCACACACACACATATATGCATATATATATATATGTGTGTGTGTGTGTGTGTGTGTGTGTGTATGTATGTATATATAGATAGATAGATAGATAGATGGTACATATATATACATATATACATAAATATGTACATTTATACATATAAGTATGTGTCACGGGCTCACTATTTTTAGTGCTCCCAACCCGTGCGGCACTTAGGTTTTCACCCTAAGTCAGCCTTTCTCACACTCACAATAATAGAAGAGAGAGAATGTTTTCACCCTAAGTTAGCCTTTCTCACACTCACAACAATAGAAGAGATAGAATTGAAAGAAAATATAACTCTGTATATTAATTGCTCAGAATGTTCCTTTATCTTCTGGGCCTGGACCAATCATTTGGACTTACTTTTATTTTGGGCCAAATCTCTTCGTTTAAATGGGCGGACCGTGTCATATGCATGTATGCATATATGTATATATACATACATACACACACACACACACACACATATATAGATTAGATAGATAGGTAGATAGATAGATATACATGTATACAATTATGTATATTTGTACATATATATGTATACTTATGTATATACATATATACTTACATATACACACACACACATCAACACATATACTTATATATATATATGCACATATACATGCATTTTCTATATATATACATATATATACATATGTATATATAAGTATATATGTGTGTCTATATATATATATATATATATAGGTATATTATGAATGATATTTTCAATCCTTATCTTAATTTCATTCTTGTTTATATAGATGATGTTCTTGTTTATTCTGATAATTTAGAACAACATTTAAACATGTCAACATTTTCTTAGATGTAACAAAAAGAAATGGTTTAGTCATTTCTGCTTCAAAAATTAGTTTATCTCAAATACACATCTAGATGGTTAAGAGACAGGGATACTTGATCCCAAGAAATTGGTCTAGGAACACGGATCGATTGAATTTCTTGATAAATTTTCAGGACGATTCGGATAAAACTCAGCTTCAAAGGTTCTTAGGATGTTTAAATTACATCTCCGAACACATTCCCAATTTAAGTATTCTTTCAAAACCTTTGCATGATAGACTTCGAAAGAATCCTCATGCATAGGACACAAAAGCGGTGGCTCAGCCAACCATCAAACAGTAAAGCAAAATAAAAACGAAACTTTATTTGTGCCCCATTCTGTTGGCTTGATAACATTAAGAATTTGGTATGTTGAATGGGTATAATATGCTTGAGTGGCATGCATATTATTTATCGAAACTTTATTTAAAACTTTAAATATTTACAGAATTGAGGAATACCTCTGGTGAAGGGCTTGTTCCTAGTCACGCTCTGAAGGTACTCTCGAAAGGAAAGAAAGAAAATTATAACTTGGACAATGTTTCATGATTTCGGCGCAAACCATCCTATTTATAGGAGAAAACTACTGTTGCTACGGTGTCAAATAGTGACTCGTGAACAAGAACTTTTTCGTGATTTGCGCCGCTACATTAAGCATTAATGCAGGTAGCTTTTCCGTGATTTGAGCGCTACATGCGATTATGCGATTATGCGATTAATACGATGAACGGTATTTGTACATTTAAACAGTAAAGTACATTTGAATAGTAAATACAATTTTGAAAAAGAATCCTATCTATTACAATTGGGATTCTTATCTATACATATACCTGTCTCTTATACACGTCCTCATGTGATTGGGCGAAATCTTCTTCAGTGCTGATGCTGGCAGTTGAGCTGGAATCAGAACTGGATGATGACACCTGTTTTTTCTTTTTTGTTGAAATAGTAGTTTTCTCCTATAAATAGGATGGTTTCAGTTTTGAAATCATCAGAAAAAATTTCCAAGTTATAATTTTCTTTCTTCCCTTTTGAGAGTACCTTCAGAGCGTGACTAGGAACTAGCCCTTCACCAGAGGTATTCCTCAATTCTGTAAATAGTTAAAGCTTTAAATAAAGTTTCATTTTTATTTTGCTTTACTGTTTAATGGTTGGCTGAGCCACCTGAATTATTTGTTTAATTCTGTATTAATTATAGCTCCCTTGTCCCTCTAGATCTTCCTCTAGGTTTTTAGGGGTCCCCGGTTCTCCTCTTAGCCAGAGGAGGAAGTAGGGCATCTAACATAAGAAGATAATCTAGCCTAACATTAACATCAAAGGTTCATAGTCGTCACCCTACTTCCTCCTCTGGCTAAGAGGAGAACCGGGGACCCCTAAAAACCTAGAGGAAGAAGGGCCAGGGATGTCTCTTATAGACATCTAATAACAGAGCTTGTAGACAACTAAGATCCGAAATGGTTTGTCCATAAGGATCTCTAATGACATTGTGTATATTTATATAAATTTATACGTGTGTATGAGCTTTACCAAGTAAACATAATTAGATAGATCTAAAACAAGCATTAACATGGTTGGTTTATAATTAGCATCCTATGAAACCCGAAGGTTTCTGTGCCAAAGGGAACAAGGGGGTACAACCATTCCTGCATTTTCGTTTTATTTTCTGCATTTTATCTTATTTTGCATTTTTATTTTATTCTTGTATTTTATTTTGTTTTAATTATGAGTGCTTTCTTCAGATCTAATTCTAGATCTTCTCAAGCCTCCTCCTCATCTTCTTCAAATCCTTCTTCTCTTAAAGAAGAAATCAATTTCTCTGATATTTCTCAATCTTTAGATAATTAGAAAATTTCCAATCATCCTTCAAAAGAAATTTACAAAAATAACAAATGGAGTTTTTCAACCGACTATTCTCAAAAATCATTGAACAAACCATCCTCTCGATCTGAATATGACGAGATCAAATTGCTTTCGAAAAATCAATTGAAAGTTTTAAACAAAAATACCATTATTTGCATTTTGGACTTGTTCAAATTGCTGCAAAACCATTATCTAGAGAAGGTGCGGATACGTCTCTTTTACTATGTCTAACATCTAGATTTCTAGATTTCAATGATTCACTACTTGGTATGGTATAAACCAGGTTTATGGATATAAGATGTTTATTTTGATTGTTTTCAAAACTTTTCTGTTTCTTTAAACGATCCAAATATTTTAGATTCCTTAACTTTAAATGTTAAGACTTCAAATTATAAAACTAAGACTGGATCTTTACCAGTTGCTATTATTTTTAGACTTCAATACAAAGCTATGAACTCCGCTTTTAATAGCGGAGCTCTTAGAACTCAAAAGAAAGGTGAAACCATTCTTTTTCAAACCGATTCAACAGATCTCACCTATCTGTTCCTAGACCAATTTGCTGATAAATTTCCAGACCAGATTCTGGAGTTTGTTTGCTGAGGCTTTGCCTCCAGCCCAGCTAAAAATACTTTAGTTTCCAACATTAGGCAATTCTCTCTGGTTCAAGAGAAATTTCCTTCAATAGATCAAATAGTGCTAGATTTATTCCTCCTAGGAATTCCAAGACTTCAACTAGTGATTTTCGTAACCCACAAAGTGGCAATTTCGGACCGTAAATCCTGAATTGAAACCTTTTTAAAACTTTGATTCGGAAACTCTTATTTAAAATATCCGTGACAGTTAATTGTTTTAACTCTTGAATCAAATTTCAAATTAAAAAGAATTCTATCGAAATGAGTTTTAAATTCCTCATAATGAAGTAAGAAAACAATGGTTTTTCGAAAACTATAAAGATGATAAGAGAACTAAAATTCAGGTAGAATTTTATGCTTTCCTAAATCATTATCAAATAAGAACAGTTCTTTGATAGGTTTTCTGCCTATGCTGATTTGTAACAAAATTGACTATCCTTTTACTATCAATTTTTATATACTAAAGCTTGGCAAATCTCGAGTGGGGAGAAGGTTCATTCTGATTTCTCTCCGAATAGAAAATTTGAGTTTTTGGTAAACAATTCTTTAATTTATGCTGATTCTGAGTCAGTTCCTCAAACTCCTAAGCCTGAGTCGAATGACATCTTTAAGCTTAGAATTCAACCCTCTTCTAGTTCTTGGAAGAAATCCAATAAGCTTTACTACCCAAATATAGAGCAACCCATCCTGATGTTCTTCTTGAAGAACAGCCCAATGTGTATAAGAGACAGGACCACATCTAAGCTTAAAGATGTCATTCGACTCAGGCTTAGGAGCAATTTCACATACTGATCTAGAGATGTAGAAGCAGACAGGTCACTGCTTTCAAAACTGCTGTCTCTTGCACCGATCAACTCACGGCCCATATCTTAGTTGCCGTTATTCTACTTAAAATACTTAAAGGTTGGTGGTTCGTCCTGTCTCTTATACACATCTAGATGTATATCTTTGATGCCATTAGAATTGACCCGAGGGCAATGTCATTAGAGATCCTTATGGACAAACCATTTCGGATCTGTGTTCCAATATTTTGAAGTAAAACAAAAACCTTCATAGGTAACCTGTGGATTTTTAGAGAAAAGTCTACAAATCCTTAACAACCTTAAGTGCAAAAGCTCTCGAGTTTAGGTGGTATAAGGATACCTTCCTAACCAGGATTTACACTGCACTGATGGAAATCTTCCATATTGGAAAGAAAAATTCCTTGATGGTCTTCCCAAATCCCTTAGAGACTTAGTTCGTGAAGAACTCCAAATCCAAACAATAGATGTGTATAAGAGACAGCTTGTTGGATCATGGAATTGAGTTCCAAGATACAGGATGTTACCATCAGAGTCTGTCGTCAAGACAAGATGATGAGGCAATTAGCCAAAGACAGAAACCAACGTAGGAAGGATTTAGGTTCTTTCTGTGAACAATTTGGTCTTCCTTCTTGTGAAACCAAAATCAAACGTAGAAACAAACATAAGATTCACAAATCTTCCAAACCTTCCTATAGTAAGCCTTATAGGAAAACCAGACACAAATTTAGGAAATCTATTCTTCCTAATAAGCAGCATATTCCTGCTTTGCCAAGTTCCAATCCAGCTGTCTGCTACAAATGTAAGAAACCTGGACATATAGCTAGGTTTTGTAAGTTTGTTAAAAAGCTCAATCTACTGAATTTAGAAGATTCAGGTTGTCAGTTAAACAATCTTCTATTAGATGTCAGTGATTCTGATTCTAATTATGAAGAAGACAATCTTATCAATGCCTTAGAAGACTTAATAGATTAGGTTCTTCCTCTTCTTCTTCCAGCAAAACTTCAGTTTCTTCTGAAACTCCTCAAATAAATCTGTTTTGACTAGAGAATCAATGACATGTCTCTTATACACATCTGTCTCTTATAAGAGCATCTAGATTTGTATTTACAAAGGTACAAACAAACTCTTGAAACAAATGATTTTCAAAATCAAGTTTCTTCTTCAAATCCTTTGGTTAGACATCCTAAGGTTTTAAACACTTACAATCTCACGGATATTTTAAACAGATTTCCGAATCAAAGTTTTAAAAAGGTTTCAATTCAGGATTTACGGTCCAAATTGCCATTTTAAAACAAGAAGTTAGAGAGATTAAGTCTCAACAGTTTTGAACATTGAGCAAGTTGGAGATTTTGAATAAGAATCTGGTAGAAATAATTGCATCGTTTACATATCTAGAAAACTTGAAGTTTAAAAAAGATCAAAGCTTTCTAAAATTTAAGGAATCTAAAATCTGTCTCTTATACACATCTAGATGTGTATAAGAGACAGCACAGTTTTAAATATTTTAAATAGAGGCAAAGTTCTCAGGCCTGTCTCTTATACACATCTAGATGTGTATAAGAGACAGGTAAGAACTTTTCATTGGGAAAACTGCATTAGTTGATACTGGTGCAGATTTAAATTGCATTCATGAAGGTTTAACTCTGTCTCAAAGTATTCATCCAAATGACCAAAGAACAATCATTGTAGCAGTGCTAAAGGAGAATCTTTGGAAGTCAAATTCAAATTATCTGATATAGAAGTCAGATATTCTGATTGTAGTTTTCCCTACAACACCTTCTTACTAGCTAAGAATATCACTACTCCTGTGATTCTTGGTGTTCCATTTATTGCTTATCTGATACCGTATACTACTACTTTTCAGGGTATCATTATCAACTCCTTAGGAAGAAATCAATTCATTCCTTTCAAATGTTGATGATTCCAGCTTTTGAAAAAACCCTCAATCCTTTGCAAATGAAAATGAATCAAATCAATTTTTTGAAAAAAGATCTTAAATTTAAACGGCTTCAAAACCAGTTAAATGATCCAGTTTTCAAAACTAAGATTCATAATTTGCAAAACAAAATTCAAACTCAAGTTTGTGCTTTGATATTCCAAGCGCCTTCGGAATAGAAAGCAACATGTGGTAACTTTACCATATGAAAAGATTTTTCGAAAAACCTGAATTGGATTTCTCTCAGTCAGACAGTATAAGAATCGCTGAACTTAATAATTCTGCAAAGATGTGTATTCGAGACAGGCTTAGGAGTTCCAGGAAGATGACTCAGAATCAGAAGCAGGTTTGACCTTGGAATAACCTGTCTCTTATACACATCTCCGAGATTGAACGAGGTGTCCTCGCTTAGTCATCAATTACAAACCCTCAACAAAGTTTTACAATGGATTAGGTTTCCTATTCCAAACAAAAAGGACTTGCTTCATAGATTGCATGCTTCTTCAATTTTTCAAAATTTGACTTAAAGTCGGATTTTGGCAAATCCAAATCCACCCTTCGATAGGTACAAAACGCATTCACATCCTTTTGGTCAATATGAGTGGAATGTAATGCCTTTTGGCCTCAAAATGCACATTCGAGATATTCAAGGTAATTGTTTGAAATTTTCAATCCATATCTTAATTTCATTCTTGTTTATATTGATGATGTTCTTGTTTATTCTGATAATTTAGAACAACATTTTAAACATGTCAACATTTTCTTAGATGTAACAAAAAGAAATGGTTTAGTCATTTCTGCTTCAAAACTTAGCTTATGTCAAACTTCGATCAGATTTTTAGGACATAATATTTGCCAAGGCAAAATTATCCCTATCAACAGATCGATTGAATTTGCTGATAAATTTTCAGACAGTTCGGATAAAACTCAGCTTCAAAGGTTCTTAGGATGTTTAAATTACATCTCCGAACACATTCCCAATTTAAGTATTCTTTCAAAACCTTTGCATGATAGACTTGAAAGAATCCTCCCGCATGGACACAAAAGCACACAGACATCACAAATACATAAAAACTCAAGTTAAGAATTTACCTTGTTTAGTTTTATGTAATCCAAGTTTATTTAAAATCCCAATATGGAAGATTTCCATCAGGTCTGGTGTAAATCCTGGTTAGGAAGGATCCTTATACCTGTCTCTTATACACATTAGATGTGTATAAGAGACAGGTGGGGGTGAAAGGTCACTCTTTTTCTTTCTGGGCATTTCTGCCCTGAAGGTTAGGTTTCAATCTGATCTTTTAAATCAAAAGTTTTTGCTTCAATTGATTGCAAAGTGCCAAAGATGTTTTACAAAAGGATGTTAAGAATCTTGCTTCAAAACAACAGTTTTTTCCCTAGTTTCGATGCTTACATTTGTAGGGTTAGCAGTTTTGGAAATCTATTTCTTATACACATCTAGTGTTAATTCTGCCCGATTACCTTACCAGAGAATACCTTCAGGGCAGAAATTTTGATCCTCATCACCTCAAACACTTAACACGATGCCTTCTGCATCAAAAAGCACGGTACTTTACGTACCCAAAACTATAATAAACCTTTCGTTTCTTCAATCATATCTCAATATGTCAAGAAAACTGACTACCAAATCATAATCCAAATTGAACTCGAATGGTTCACCAATAACCCTTTAATTGTTGCCGAAAATTTGTCCTTCGGATTTAATTTTCTACCTTCTTCAAATCAAAAACCAGAGAATTCTTTGAGTTGATACTTAAGGATTCCAGTCCATTGCTGGATCATGGAATTGAGTTCACCAGAGGTGATGGTTTTCAAAAGGCTGTGAGATGCTGTCTCTTATCAACATCAGCTTGAATTTTGATCTTAACAGATTACGTTCCTTTTCTGGTTCTGAGTCTCAAAAATATCCTGGTTATTCCTACTGGGATTATCAAGGTGCTTGGTTCAACACATTCACCTACCAAAACATTGAGAATAAACACTCTTGTTTATTCTTTTTCAAAAAGAATAAAACCTATTCTTTCCCAATTTGGTTTAATAGATTTTGGTCTCTAATTGGACCAAATAAATCCATTTTACCTCCATCAATTTTAGAAAACTTTGAGTTTTTTAAATCAAAGTTTTCACAACCCAATTCAACAATGCCAATCACCCTCCATTTCTTTTCAAAATTTGCATTGCCATGGGTTCTGAAATTCAAGATTTGAATTTGTATAAGAAGACAATTCATTCATTTGAACTTGACTTTGGTAAGACAAGGTTCAATCAAATGGTGGGATGCTTATGATGCTACCTATGCTCATAAGAATCAAGTTCAATTATGGTTTGCCAAGAATTCACAATTTTTGCTTCCATCGATAAAGAAGTGCCAGTTTCTACAAGAAAGATCTTCAAATCTGCTTCGCTAGCCTCGGCCAAAACCAAGGACGCATACATCAAACAACCGGAAGAATCCCTCTCCCACTCAAAGAAGGAACTTCAAGCTCTTGACAAAATTGAAGTTTCCAAAAAAGGACTAAAGCAAAACCAAAAGAAAAGAAATCAAAGAAAAGATTTCAACAAAAAGAAAAAACAGTGTCATCATCCAGCTTCGATTCCACTCAACCGCCAAAGATCGATCAAGAAGATTTCGCCCAATCAAATGAGGACGACTGTTTCGGCATCGACCTCAGCAAAATTGAAGAATCCCAATTGTAATAGATAGGATTATTTTCAAAATTGTATTTACTATTCAAATGTAATTTACTATTTAAATGTACAAATACCGCTCACCGTATTAATCGCATAATCCTTGTAGCGGCGCAAATCACGAAAAAGCTACCACATCGTAGCGGCGCAAATCACGGAAAAGTTCTGTTCACGTGTCACTATTTGACACCGTAGCAATGATAGTTTTCTCCTATAAATAGGATGGTCAGAGGCCAATTGGCATTGTCATTCAGAAAAAATTTCCAAGTTATAATTTTCTTTCTTTCCTTTCGAGAGTACCTTCAGAGCGTGACTAGGAACTAGCCCTTCACCAGAGGTATTCCCCAATTCTGTAAATATTTAAAGCTTTAAATAAAGTTTCGTTTTTATTTTGCTTTACTGTTTGATGGTTGGCTGAGCCACCTGAATTATTTGTTTAATTCTGTATTAATTATAGCTCCCTTGTGTATGGTTCCCTGTTCTTCCCTAGGTTTTATCAAACAGTAAAGCAAAATAAAAACGAAACTTTATTTAAAGCTTTAAATATTTACAAAATTGGGGAATACCTTTATGGTGAAGGGCTAGTTCCTAGTCCTGTCTCTTATACACTTTCTAGATGAAGGTATAATTGACAGTTGTACTTATAAGGCTGTCTCTTATACATGATCTAGAGTGTATAAGAGACCACGTACCTGTCCGGTTGATTATTTATGTTAAATATTTAAGAATTTCATAGATCTGTTAGATCTTTAGTTAATTTTAACATTCATGTAAGATCTTGTTGGTCCTATGGGATATGACTCTGTCTCTTATACACATCTAGATGTGTATAAGAGACAGCTCTTAGACGGCAAGTGTAAGAGACAACTCTCTTTGAGTGTCAGTAGATTATCTATCTTCAGTGTTGCATAAAGATCTATTGATCTGGTTATGTATAAGAGACAGACCTAAGTCATTGGTATCAACTTAAACATAATTTTCATAGATCTAAAACAAGCATTAACATGGTTGGTTTATAATTAGACATCCTATGAAACCCGAAGGTTTCTGTGCCAAAGGGAACAAGGGGGTACAACCATTCCTGCATTTTCGTTTTATTTTCTTATTTTATCTTATTTTGTTCTATAATTTTTATTTTATATTTGTACAGGTTTTGGTAGATCAGGTGCCATTGTGCTGGATTTGGAGTTCTTCAGATCTCTCAAGCCTCCTCCTCATCTTCTTCAAATCCTTCTTCTCTTAAAGAAGAAATCAATTTCTCGATATTTCTCAATCTTTAGATAATTAGAAAATTTCCAATCATCCTTCAAAAGAAATTTACAAAAATAACAAATGGAGTTTTTCAACCGACTATTCTCAAAAGCTGTTGAACAAACCGTCCTCTCATCTGAATATGACGAGATCAAATTGCTTTCAAAAAATGAATTGAAAGTTTTAAACAAAAATACCATTATTTGCATTTTGGACTTGTTCAAATTGCTGCAAAACCATTATCTAGAGAAGGTCTGGATACGTCTCTTTTACTATGTCTAAGATCTATTAGATTTGTAGATTATAATGATTCACTACTTGGTATGGTTGAAACCAGCCTATGTGGTGGTCCTGTTTATTTTGATTGTTTTCAAAACTTTCTCTGTTTCTTTAAACGATCCAAATATTTTAGATTCCTTAACTTTAAATGTTAAGACTTCAAATTATAAAACTAAGACTGGATCTTTACCAGTTGCTATTATTTTTAGACTTCAATACAAAGTTATGAACTCCGCTTTAATTCTGGAGCTCTTAGAACTCAAAAGAAAGGTGAAACTATTCTTTTTCAAACTGATTCGAACAGATCTCACCTATCTGTTCCTAGACCAATTTCTTGGGATCAAGTATCCCTCTAGAAAAATTGGATACTGCCTGAGGCTTTGCCTCCAGTTCCAGCTAAAAATACTTTAGTTTCCAACATTAGGCAATTCTCTACTGGTTCAGTAGAAATTTCCTTCAATAGATCAAATAGTGCTAGATTTATTCCTCCTAGGAATTCCAGTACTTCAACTAGTGATTTTCAGAACCCACAAAGTGCTAGACACTCTGTTTCTTCTGTTAATACTCAAATCCATGGAATGAGACCAGAATCTATTTTTCCACAGGCCAGTTACACTGTCCAACAGGAAGATGATGATTTGGTCAATTCTCCAACTTACTCTAGTCTTAATCCTTCTGGACTTGACGCAGAGATAAATGTTTTAACTCTTGAATCAAATTTTCAAATTAACAAAGAATTATTTCGAAATGAGTTTTATCTAGCCTCATTGAAGGAATACTTCATCTATATAGTTATCAGAAAACTATCTAAAGTGATACAGGAACTAAAATAGCTACAGGTCTGAATTTTATGCTTTCCTAAATCATTATCAAATTCATGTTCAGTTCTTTGATTGGTTTTCTGCCTATGCTGAACAAAACAAAATTGACTATCCTTTTACTCAATCAATTTTTATGACTAAAGCTTGGCAAATCTCGAGTGGGGAGAAGGTTCATTCTGATTTCTCTCCGAATAGAAAATTTGAGTTTTTGGTAAACAATTCTTTAATTTATGCTGCACCTTTTAAAGCTAAAACTGCAGTTTCAAATGAAGACCTTTTACCAATAATTGAACAAATCAATTTTACCCGCTGTAGTCTACATCTAAATAAATATTTACAAGTTATTGGTGAACATCTTTCTGTCAAGATTCCACCTTCAACTTCTTCCATTCCTTTACCAGTTGTTGCTTCTTTATAGAAACAACCTTCTGGTTACAAATCAGCTTTAGATACTCCTATCTTTAAGCCTTATGAAATTCCCAGTCAACTTAGGACCCAGATTTCTAGTCCTAAGATCGATAGTGAATTACAAAATAGGATAGACAGGATAGAACAAGCTATTAAGTTAGTTTACATTCCTGAAACTCCTACTTCCAAAACTAAGGATGACAAACAGAAAGCGTCTGTCTGTTATTGATAGAGTCAAACCCGCTTCGATTCCCGAGTGTAATTCACTATCGATCCTAGGCCTGTAAGTCACTATCGATCTTAGGACTTAGAATTCAACCCTCTTCTAGTTCTTGGAAGAAATCCAATAAGCTTTACTACCCTAGAGCTTAACCCATCCTGATGTTCTTCTTGAAGAACAGCCCAATGTGATTCAGAACTCTTACAATCAGGGAAAACCTGTATAAGAGTGATCAACTCACGGCCCATATCTTAGTTTATACACAACTAGAACAACTAAGAAGGTTGGCCAAGACGAACATCTATTCTCTTTAAACACATCTATCTTTGATGCCATTAGAATTGGTGATGAGGGCAATGTCAAGAAGGTATCCTTATATCACCTAAACTCAGAGATTTGCAAATAAGGATCCGTGTATTAATACATTGATTAATTATCTAATATTTTTGGGTGACCCGGATTTCAATTCTAATGGCATCAAAGACATTGCCCTCAGGGTCAATTTAATGGCATCAATGATATTGTCCCTCTATCATTTTGGGATAGATGTATGCTCGTCCCACCAACCTTTGAGTTGTCCAGTAAATTCGGTCTCTTATATGGGCCTGTAGATTATACACAGAGACAGGTCATCAAATCCCTTAGATGTGGATGAGAGAGGTGTAGGGTTGAGTGCAGATGAAGAACCTTCATCTTACCAAAACATCACCTATGGTGAACTCAATTCCATGATCCAACAAGTTACCATGAGAGTCATCGTCAAGACAAGATGATGAGGCAATTAGCCAAAGACGAAACCAACGTATGGAAGGATTTAGGTTCTTTCTGTGAAAACTGGTTTGGTCTTCCTTCTTGTGAAACAAAATCAAATGTGTAAAGGACATGAAGATTCACAAATCTTCAAAACTTTCCTAAGGTAATACCTGAGAAAACCTGACAGAATTTAGGGAAACGCCTGTTGAGATTGATTGTTGCTAATAAGCAAGATATTCTGCTTTGCCAAGTTCCAATCCAAATTGTCACAAATGTAAGAAACCCGGACATATAGACAGGTAAGGTTATACACTTTCTAGATGTGTATAAGAGACAGCTTCTAAGATTCATTGTCATTAAACAAAATCCTGGTTAGGAAGGTATCCTTACTGTCTCTTATACACATCTAGTCCTGGTGGGGACAAAGCCTGTTGAGATTAATATGCATGAGTGGCATGCATATTATTTTCCAAGCTGTTGATCGTCTTCGGCAATTTCTGCCCAAGTCTTTTTAGGTGAGATCTGTAATGGTGTAGGGTTTTATACAGATCTAGATGTATTGTAGAATAGTTTATGAAGGGCTATTAAGATTTACAGATACAGAACAAACTCTTGAAACAAATGATTTTCAAAATCAAGTTTCTTCTTCAAATCCTTTGGTTAGACATCCTAAGGTTTTAAACACTTACAATCTCACGGATATTTTAAACAGATTTCCGAATCAAAGTTTTAAAAAGGTTTCAATTCAGGATTTACGGTCCGAAATTGCCATTTTAAAACAAGAAGTTAGAGAGATTAAGTCTCAACTGTTGACCAGATGGTTATCTCATTCTCTCCAACTGTCTCAATGTTCACATCAAGTTTTTGAAGATTGTGTTGAAACTCCTTCAACCTCAAAAACTTGTTTTGAAAAACCAAGTTTTATCCGAACAAGTGTCTCTTATACACATCTAGATGTGTATAGACTTCACATTATAAAACTAGAAAACTGGAGAATTGACCAAGTCATCATCTTATTTTTAGACAGTCAATACAAAGCTATGGAACTAGATTCTGGTCTCATTTCATGGATTCTTAGAACTCAAAAGAAAGGTGAAACCATTCTTTTTGGGTACTACTTTTCAGGTATCATTATCAACTCCTTAGGAAGAAATCAATTCATTCCTTTCAAATTTCCACTTTTGAAAAACCCTTTAAATTTAAGATCTTTTTTCAAAAAATTGATTTGATTCATTTTCATTTGCAAAGGATTGAGACTGTCTCTTATAGCACATCTAATCCAGTTTTCAAAACTAAGATTCATAATTTGCAAAACAAAATTCAAACTCAAGTTTGTGCTTGATATTCCAACCGCCTTCGGAATAGAAAGCAACATGTGGTAACTTTACCATATGAAAAGATTTTTCAGAAAAGATAGTCCAACCGGAGCTCGTGCTATTGAGATGAATCAAGAACTTCGGAATTCTGCAAACCATTATCTAGAGAAGGTCTGGATACGTCTCTTTTACTATGTTTAAGAGCTGTCTCTTATACACTTTTTATGTTAACAAAATTCCGAGATTGAACGAGGTGTCCCTCGCTTAGTCATCAATTACAAACCCCTCAACAAAGTTTTACAATGGATTAGGTTTCCTATTCCAAACAAAAAGGACTTGCTTCATAGATTGCATGCTTCTTCAATTTTTTCAAAATTTGACTTAAAGTCTGGATTTTGGCAAATCCAAATCCACCCTTCTGAAAAGAAATTTTTAAAATGTAATGCCTTTTGGCCTCAAAAATGCACATTCTGAATTTCAAAAGGTTATGAATGATATTTTCAATCCTTATCTTAATTTCATTCTTGTTTATATTAATGATGTTCTTGTTTATTCTGATAATTTAGAACAACATTTTAAACATGTCAACATTTTCTTAGATGTAACAAAAGAAATGGTTTAGTCATTTCGCTTCAAAACTTAGCTTATGTCAAACTTGATCAGATTTTTAGGACATAATATTTGCCAAGGCAAAATTATCCCTATCAACAGATCGATTGAATTTGTCGATAAATTTTCGGACTGATTCTGGATAAAACTCAGCTTCAAAGGTTCTTAGGATGTTTAAATTACATCTCGAACACATGGTTTGTCCATAAGGATCTCTAATGACATTGCCCTCAGGGTCAATTCTAATGGCATCAAAGATATTGTCCTGTCTCTTATACACATCTCAAATGTTGTATCTGTCACTCATACAGTTCTAGATTGTGGTAGGGCACAAGGGCATCTAATTAGAACTTTATTTACATCTAGATGTCTATGATGTATTTGACATGAGGCATATGGTGCTGCTCTTTAAAACAAAGAAGTTCTACTTCTGAACAAAGTCTGTTTTACTTCTAAACATTAGAATAATGCTCAAATGAATTATTCCACTACATCTAGATGTTTAGCAATTGTTTTATGTATTTCAAAGTTTCAATCTGATCTTATACCTCAAAAGTTTATACAC
This sequence comes from Cinchona pubescens, assembly GCA_025175665.1. NCBI lineage: Eukaryota > Viridiplantae > Streptophyta > Magnoliopsida > Gentianales > Rubiaceae > Cinchona > Cinchona pubescens. The sequence continues at coordinate 807,264 of JANKKI010000179.1, forward strand.
ATCTAGATGTGTATAAGAGACACTCTTCTTTTTGTGCAGATGAAGTAAACCTTCATCTTAGGATATCTGTCTCTTATACACATCTAGATGTGTATAAGAGACAGGGTAATAATCGGGCAGAGAATTAGAACTTCCTTTGATAAATTCTATATCAATCAAGCTGGATTGGAACTTGGCAAAGCATGAATATGCCTGACTCTTATACACATCTAGATGTGTATAAGAGACAGATGTAGGTTCTTAATCTGCAGGTTAAAATTTGTCCTTCTGGATTTAATTTTCTACCTTCTTCAAATCAAAAAACCAGAGAATTCTTTGAGTTGATACTTAAGGATTCCCAGTCCATTATTCCAAAAAATAATATGCATGCCACTCAAGCATATTATACCCATTCAACATACCAAATTCTTAATAGTAGTTATCAAGCCAACAGAATGGGGCATGAATCCTGAACAGACACGTTCCTTTTCCGGTTCCGAGTCTCAAAATATCCCGGTTATTCCTCTGGGATTATCAAGGTGCTTGGTTCAGGACATGTGTATACCAAAACATCGAGAATAAACACTCTTGTTTATTCTTTTTCAAAAAGAATAAAACCTATTCTTTCCCAATTTGGTTTAATAGATTTTGGTCTCTAATTGGACCAAATAAATCCATTTTACCTCCATCAATTTTAGAAAACTTTGAGTTTTTTAAATCAAAGTTTTCACAACCCAATTCAACAATGCCAATCACCCTCCATTTCTTTTCAAAATTTGCATTGCCATGGATTTTCCAATGGAGATTTGAATTTGTTAAGAATAACAAAAGCCTTTCCACCTTTACTGGTAAGACAAGGTTCAATCAAATGGTGGGATGCTTATGATGCTACCTATGCTCATAAGAATCAAGTTCAATCTATGGTCTGCCAAGAATTCGGGCAGCTTCTTTATCTGATGTTAAGCAAAAATTGTGAATAGGCAGGAACCATAATTGAAGATTCTGATGTAGCCCTGGGCAGCATCTTTATCTAAGGAAAGCAAGCTCTTGTACACAAATTGAAGTTATACACATCAGGATGTGTATAAGAGACAAAAGAATTGTTTTCTTACTTCATTAAGATTTCAACAAAAAGAAAAAGCAGTGTCATCATCCGATTCGATTCCACTCAACCGCCAAAGATCAAGATCAAGAAGATTTCGCCCAATCAAATGAGGACGACTGTTTCGGCATCGACCTCAGCAAAATTGAAGAATCCCAATTGTAATAGATAGGATTATTTTCAAAATTGTATTTAACATTAAAAAGCAGCACAGCTCCAAGGCTGTCTCTTACCGCTTCACCGTACACATAGCGGCGCAAATCACGAAAAACAGTAACTTTTCCGTGATTTGCGCCGCTACAGTAAGTACAGTAGCTTTTCGTGATTTGCGCCGCTACAATAGTACAGCTCCTGTCTCTTATAAACGGTCTGGTATGTGTATTTGAAATCATCAGAAAAAATTTCCAAGTTATCACCCTTTCTTTCTTTCCTTTTGAGAGTACCTTCAGAGCGAGACCGGGAACTAGCCCTAAAAACAGAGGTATTCCCCAATTCTGTAAATATTTAAAGCTTTAAATAAAGTTTCGTTTTTATTTTGCTTTACTGTTTGATGGTTGGCTGAGCCACCTGAATTATTTGTTTAATTCTGTATTAATTATAGCTCCCTTGTCCCTGGCCCTTCTTCCCCTAGGTTTTTAGGGGTCCCCGGTTCTCCTCTTGGTATCAGAGCCAGAGGGGGAAGTAGGGTGACGACTATGAACCTCTGATGTTAATGTTAGGCTAGATTATCTTCTTATGTTAGATCTGATATCTGGTGATGGTATATAGGGTGTTTAATTATACCTTAAAGGTTATCATGACGCTGAGTTTACTCAGCAGGAAGCTTGTCCACGTACCTAACCAGTTGATTATTTATGTTAAATATTTAAGAATTTCATAGATCTGTTAGATCTTTAGTTAATTTTAACATTCATGTAAGATCTTGTTGGTCCTATGGGATATGACTCTGTTGCCGTTTAGCCGACGAAGGCGTTGAGGTTTGATAGGTCCGCTACCCATAGAGTGTAAGGACTTGTTCTTGCAAAGATCTAGACTGAATGTTAGAATTTGCATAAATTCTTAAATATTTAACATAAATAATCAATAATAAATAATTGGTATCAGCTTAAACATAATTAGATAGATCTAAAACAAGCATTAACATGGTTGGTTTATAATTAGCATCCTATGAAACCCGAAGGTTTCTGTGCCAAAGGGAACAAGGGGGTACAACCATTCCTGCATTTTCGTTTTATTTTCTGCATTTTATCTTATTTTGCATTTTTATTTTATTCTTGTATTTTATTTTGTTTTAATTATGAGTGCTTTCTTCAGATCTAATTCTAGATCGGAATATGACGAGATCAAATTGCTTTCAAAAAAATCAATTGAAAATTTTAAACAAAAATACCATTATTTGCATTTTGGACTTGTTCAAATTGCTGCAAAACCATTATCTAGAGAAGGTCTGGATACGTCTCTTTTACTATGTCTAAGAGATGCCAGATTTCTAGATTTCAATGATTCACTACTTGGTATGGTTGAAACCAGCCTATGTGGTGGTCCTGTTTATTTTGATTGTTTTCAAAACTTTTCTGTTTCTTTAAACGATCCAAATATTTTAGATTCCTTAACTTAAAATGTTAAGACTTCAAATAGTATAAAACTAAGACTGGATCTTTACCAGTTGCTATTATTTTTAGACTTCAATACAAAGTTATGAACTCCGCTTTTAATTCTGGAGCTCTTAGAACTCAAAAGAAAGGTGAAACCATTCTTTTTCAAACTGATTCGAACAGATCTCACCTATCTGTTCCTAGACCAATTTCTTGGGATCAAGTATCCCTTCCTCAAAATTGGATACTGCCTGAGGCTTTGCCTCTAGTTCCAGCTAAAAATACTTTAGTTTCCAACATTAGGCAATTCTCTACTGGTTCAGTAGAAATTTCCTTCAATAGATCAAATAGTGCTAGATTTATTCCTCCTAGGAATTCCAGTACTTCAACTAGTGATTTTCAGAACCCACAAAGTGCTAGACACTCTGTTTCTTCTGTTAATACTCAAATCCATGGAATGAGACCAGAATCTATTTTTCCACAGGCCAGTTACACTGTCCAACAGGAAGATGATGATTTGGTCAATTCTCCAACTTACTCTAGTCTTATTTGTTAGACTATCCTTCTGGACTTGACGCAGAGATAAATGTTTTAACTCTTGAATCAAATTTTCAAATTAACAAAGAATTACTTCGAAATGAGTTTTATGCACCTCATAATGAAGTAAGAAAACAATGGTTTTTCGAAAACTATAAAGATGATAAGAGAACTAAAATTCAGGTAGAATTTTATGCTTTCCTAAATCATTATCAAATTCATGTTCAGTTCTTTGATTGGTTTTCTGCCTATGCTGAACAAAACAAAATGGTCTCATTCCACAGGCTCCAAGGAGACTTGGATGAAACAGAGTGTCTAGCACCTGTCTGCTTTAGTCCATTCTGATGTCTCTCCGAATAGAAAATTTGAGTCTTTTGGTAAACTATTCTTTGAATTTTGACTGCATCAATAACAGAAACTGCAGTTTCAAATGAAGACCTTTTACCAATAATTGAACAAATCAATTTTACAAATAAATATTTACAAGTTATTGGTGAACATCTTTCTGTCAAGAACTGACTCAGAAATAATTCTAGATCAACTTAGGACCCAGATTTCTAGTCCTAAGATCGATAGTGAATTACAAAATAGGATAGACAGGATAGAACAAGCTATTAAGTTAGTTTACATTCCTGAAACTCCTACTTCCAAGACTAAGGATGACAAACAGAAAGCGTCTGTCTCTGTTATTGATAGAGTCAAACCTGCTTCTGATTCTGAGTCAGTTCCTCAAACTCCTAAGCCTGAGTCGAATGACATCTTTAAGCTTAGAATTCAACCCTCTTCTAGTTCTTGGAAGAAATCCAATAAGCTTTACTACCCTAGAGCAACCCATCCTGATGTTCTTGGAAGAAGAACTCTCCCAATGTATTGTGAACTCTTACAATGACAATAATATCTATGAATGGAACATAGATGGTACGTCTGAGTACAATATCAGATCTAAGCCAAACTCCATCATATGACATCTGGTGTGTATAAGAGACAGTCCATCAATTGCACCGATCAACTCAGTTTCAGGAATGTTAACTAACTTAATAGCTTGTTCTAGCTGCAAATCTAGATGACAGAAGACATGTATCCCAAAAGATAGAGACAATATCTTTGATGCCATTAGAATTGACCCTGAGGGCAATGTCATTAGAGATCCTTATGGACAAACCATTTCGGATGCTGTGTCTACACTCATCTTCACAATAGCCAAAACCTTCATAGGTAACCCAGGGATTTTTAGAGAAAAGTCTACTGAAATCCTTAACAACCTTAAGTCATCTTTTGCTCTTATGAGTTTAGATGGTATAAGGATACCTTCCTAACCAGGATTTATACAGATCTGATGGAAATCTTCCATATTGGAAAGAAAAATTCCTTATAAGTCATCCCAGATCCCTTAGATCATTAGTTCGTGAAGAACTCCAAATCCAGCACAATGGCATTGTGCCCTACCAAAACATCACCTATGGTGAACTCAATTCCATGATCCAACAAGTTACCATGAGAGTCATGTCAAGACAAGATGATGAGGCAATTAGCCAAAGACAGAAACCAACGTAGGAAGGATTTAGGTTCTTTCTGTGAACAATTTGGTCTTCCTTCTTGTGAAACCAAAATCAAACGTAGAAACAAACATAAGATTCACAAATCTTCCAAACCTTCCTATAGTAAGCCTTATAGGAAAACCAGACACAAATTTAGGAAATCTATTCTTCCTAATAAGCAAGATATTCTGCTTTGCCAAGTTCCAATCCAAATTGCTACAAATGTAAGAAACCCGGACATATAGCTAGGTTTTGTAAGTTTGTTAAAAGCTCAATCTACTGAATTTTGATCGGTGCAATTGCTGTCTCTTATACACATCTAGATGTCATATAAGAATCAGAATCATAGGAAACCTAATCCATTGAAGATTGTTTGAAACTGCAGTTTTACAATTAGATGGTATAAGCGACAGTATACCTCCAGCAATTACTTCAGTTTCTTCTGAAACTTTTCAAATAAATGTTTTGACTAGAGAACAGGATCTTATTCTTGATATGATTAAAAAAATTCCTGATTCTGAGCAACGCCATTTGTATTTACAAAGGTACAAACAAACTCTCTGAAACAAATGATTTTCAAAATCAAGTTTCTTCTTCAAGATTTGGTTAGACATCCTAAGGTTTTAAACACTTACAATCTCACGGATATTTTAAACAGATTTCCGAATCAAAGTTTTAAAAAGGTTTCAATTCAGGATTTACGGTCCGAAATTGCCATTTTAAAACAAGAAGTTAGAGAGATTAAGTCTCAACAGATTGACCAAAAACTTGTTTTGAACATTCCTAAAGTTAGAGAGAAGTGAATGATCATCTGTGTCCTGTCTCTTTCAACATCTCAAATTCCAGATAAGAGACTCTTGTTGAATGGGTATAATATGCTTGAGTGGCATGCACTGATCGATTATTGAAAATCAAAAGAACAGCTTTTAAATATTTTAACTGGCCTGTGCATTAGTTGATACTGGTGCAGATTTAAATTGCATTCATGAAGGTTTAATTCCTGCAAAGTATTTCCAAAAGACCAAAGAACGCATTAGCAGTGCTAATGGAGAATCTTTGGAAGTCAAATTCAAATTATCTGATATAGAAGTCAGATATTCTGATTGTAGTTTTCCTACACATCTAGATGTGTATAAGAGACAGATACTGTCCGTGATTCTTGGTGTTCCATTTATTGCTTATCCGATACCGTATACTACTACTTTTCAGGTATCATTATCAACTCCTTAGGAAGAAATCAATTCATTCCTTTCAAATTTCCACTTTTGAAAAACCCTTTTACATTTCTAGATGTGTATAATCAGACAGATTCATTTGATCATTTTCATCTTAAAGGATTCGGCCTTGTAGGAACCAGTTAAATCTTGGAAAGTGCTGAGTTTGACAGTTCTTAGTGAATTCAAAACTCCATTCAAACACATGTTTGTGCTTGATATTCCAACCGCTTACGGAATAGAAAGCAACATGTGGTAACTTTACCATATGAAAAAGATTTTTCGAAAAAGATAGTCCAACCGGAGCTCGTGCTATTGAGATGAATCAAGAACTTCTGGAATTCTGCAAAAAAGAAATTGATGATCTTCTTTCCAAGAAGATTATCAGGCCCTCCAGACGTACCATCTATGTTCCATTCATAGATATTATTGTCCTGTCTCTTATACACATCTAGATGTGTATAAGAGACAGATTTTGCCTTGGCAAATATTACAGCATAAATGGTTCTCCATATCGATGTCTAATGACAGTAAGCTAAGTGTATAAGCAGAATATATAAGTATACATAACCGGGGACCCCTCTATCATTTTGGGATAGAACTCTGGATTTTGGCAAATCCAAATCCACCCTTCGATAGGTACAAACTGAATCACATTGGGCTGTTGGTCAATATGAGTGGAATGTAATGCCTTGATTGGCCTCAAAAATGCACATTCTGAATTTCAAAAGGTTATGAATGATATTTTCAATCCTTATCTTAATTTCATTCTTGTTTATATTGATGATGTTCTTGTTTATTCTGATAATTTAGAACAACATTTTAAACATGTCAACATTTTCTTAGATGTAACAAAAAGAAATGGTTTAGTCATTTCTGCTTCAAAACTTAGCTTATGTCAAACTTCGATCAGATTTTTAGGACATAATATTTGCCAAGGCAAAATTATCCCTATCAAATATCTTTTGAGCATTATTCCAATGTTTTGTTTTAAAATACCACCATAGCCAATGTCACTTTAGCATCAGTTCCTAACGATTTTAAATAAACTTGGATACATAAAACTAGACAAGTTAAATTCTTAACTTGAGTTTTTATGTATTTGACATGTTGTACAAAAGTCTCTTATACACATCTAGATCAAAACAAATTTTTGCCGATGGCAAGCAATGTATAAGAGACAGCCTTCTCACTTAGATCACGAATCCAAATCGGATTTTATTCTCTCCCGATTACCTTACTGAGAATACCTTCAGGCGTAAATGCCCGTAAAGAGTTGGACTGTCCTTACACACTATGGGTAGATGTGTATAAAAGATCAAGGGTGTAGGGTTTTGCACAAAACCCAAGAGTCATATCCCATAGGACCAACAAGATCTTACATGAATGAGTATTGCCCTCAAATATTCTGATGAGTTCATCCTCATCACCTCAAACACTCAACACGATGCCTTCTGCATCAAAAAGCACGGTACCTTACGTGGTTTTACTTCAATTTGGTATGTTGAATGGGTATAATATGTCTTGAGTGTCTAACCAAATTCTTATCTAGAAGAAATTGAACCTGAATGGTTCACCAATAACCCTTTAATTGTTGCACAGAAAATTTGTCCTTCTGGATTTAATTTTCTACCTTCTTCAAATCAAAAAACCAGAGAATTCTTTGAGTTGATACTTAAGGATTCCCAGTCCATTATTCCAAAAAATAATATGCATGCCACTCAAGCATATTATACCCATTCAACATACCAAATTCTTAATGTTATCAAGCCAACAGAATGGGGCACTGATCTTAACAGATTACGTTCCTTTTCTGGTGATCTGAGTCTCAAAAATATCCTGGTTATTCCTCGGGATTATCAAGGTGCTTGGTTCAACACATTCACCTACCAAAACATCGAGAATAAACACTCTTGTTTATTCTTTTCAAAAAGAATAAAACCTATTCTTTCCCAATTTGGTTTAATAGATTTTGGTCTCTAATTGGACCAAATAAATCCATTTTACCTCCATCAATTTTAGAAAACTTTGAGTTTTTTAAATCAAAGTTTTCACAACCCAATTCAACAATGCCAATCACCCTCCATTTCTTTTCAAAATTTGCATTGCCATGGATTTTCCAATGGAGATTTGAATTTGTTAAGAATAACAACTCAGGCTGAGGAATCTGTCTCTGCTACACTCTAGCCAGTACCAAGGACGTGTACATAAACTACAGGAAGAATCCAGGGATCCCACCTCAAAGCTGGAACTTCAAGCACATCTGACAAAATCCAAGTTTCCAGCATAGGTCAAATTTTGCAAAACCAAAAGAAAAGAAATCAAAGAAAAAGATTTCAACAAAAAAGAAAAAACAGGTGTCATCATCCAGTTCTGATTCCAGCTCAACTGCCAGCATCAGCACTGAAGAAGATTTCGCCCAATCAAATGAGGACGACTGTTTCGGCATCGACCTCAGCAAAATTGAAGAATCCCAATTGTAATAGATAGGATTATTTTCAAAATTGTATTTACTATTCAAATGTAATTTACGCCGCTAAATGTACAAATACCGTTCACTGTACACTGTACACTGTAGCGGCGCAAATCACGAAAAAGCTAATGCATAATCGTAGGGCGCAAATCACGGAAAAAGTTACTGTTCACAAGTCACTATTTGACACCGTAGAAAGAAAATTATAACTCCTATATACCTGGTATTATACACATCTAGATGTGTTTAAGAGACCTTAAAGGTTATCATGACGCTGAGTTTACTCAGCAGGAAGATGTGTAAAGAGACCAGCATTAGATTATGCAAATCTTAAATTCATTTAGATCTTTACATAGATCTGTTAGTTTGAAAGACATCGTTTAGCCGACGAACAGGCGTTGAGGTTTGATGTCTAATCTACCCATAGAGTGTAAGGACTTGTTCTTGCAAAGATCTAGACTGAATGTTAAGATTTGCATAAAGATCTATTGATCTGGGTTATGCTTTTATATTTATAATAAATAATTGGTATCAGCTTAAACATAATCAGATAGATCTAAAACAAAACATTAACATGGTTGGTTTATAATTAAAATTCTATAAAAGCAGAAGGTTTCTGTGCCTGTAGGAACAAGGGGGTACAACCATTCCTGCATTTTCGTTTTATTTTCTGCATTTTATCTTATTTTGCATTTTTATTTTATTCTTGTATTTTATTTTGTTTTAATTATGAGTGCTTTCTTCAGATCTAATTCTAGATCTCTCAAGCCTCCTCCTCATCTTCTTCAAATCCTTCTTCTCTTAAAGAAGAAATCAATTATGTGGTCTAGATGTTTATTTTGATTAATTTCAAAACTTTTCTGTTAAAGTTAAGGAATCAAAAATATTTAGATTCCTTAACTTTAAATGTTAAGACTTCAAATTATAAAACTAAGACTGGATCTTTACCAGTTGCTATTATTTTTAGACATCTAGAAATCTGCCTTCTATACTCTTATACACATCTAGATGTGTATAAGAGACAGGGAGTCAAAATTGGATACTGCCTGAGGCTTTGCCTCTAGTTCCAGCTAAAAATACTTTAGTTTCCAACATTAGGCAATTCTCTCCGGTTCAAGAAATTTCCTTCAATAGATCAAATAGTGCTAGATTTATTCCTCCTAGGAATTCCAAGATTTCAACTAGTGATTTTCGAACCCACAAAGTGCTAGACACTCTGCTTTCTGTTAATACTCAAATCCATGGAATGAGACCAGAATCTATTTTTCCACAGGCCAGTTACACTGTCCAACAGGAAGATGATGATTTGGTCAATTCTCCAACTTACTCTAGTCTTAATCCTTCTGGACTTGACGCAGAGATAAATGTTTTAACTCTTGAATCAAATTTTCAAATTAACAAAGAATTGATTCTTCGAAATGAGTTTTATGCACCTCATAATGAAGTAAGAAAACAATGGTTTTTCGAAAACTATAAAGATGATAAGAGAACTAAAATTCAGGTAGAATTTTATGCTTTCCTAAATCATTTCAAATTCATGTTCAGTTCTTTACCCACTATTTCTCTCATGCTGAACAAAACAAAATTGACTATCCTTTTACTCAATCAATTTTTATGACTAAAGCTTGGCAAATCTCGAGTGGGGAGAAGGTTCATTCTGATTTCTCTCCGAATAGAAAATTTGAGTTTTTGGTAAACAATTCTTTAATTTATGCTGCACCTTTTAAAGCTGAAGAAGATTTCGATACTCCTATCTTTAAGCCTTATGAAATTCCTACCAACTTAGGACCCGATTTCTAGTCCTAAGATCGATAGTGAATTACAAAATAGGATAGACAGATAGAACAAGCTATTAAGTTAGTTTACATTCTGAAACTCCTACTTCCAAGACTAAGGATGACAAACAGAAGCGTCTCTCTCGTTATTGATAGAGAACAGTAACTTTTTCTTAGTCTGTCTCTTCCTCAAACTCCTAAGCCTGAGTCGAATGACATCTTTAAGCTTAGAATTCAACCCTCTTCTAGTTCTTGGAAGAAATCCAATAAGCTTTACTACCCTAGAGCAACCCATCCTGATGTTCTTCTTGAAGAACAGCCCAATGTGATTCAGAACTCTTACAATGACAATAATATCTATGAATGGAACATAGATGGTACGTCTGAGTACAATATCACATCCAAACTCCAGCAGATGACCATGGTGGCCACTGCTTACAAAACCTCCCACAATTGCACCGATCAACTCGGAATATATATATGTTTACGGCCCATATCTTAGTTGCCGAATTTACTGGACAACTTAAAGGTTGGTGGGACGAACATCTATCCCAAAATGATAGAGACAATATCTTTGATGCCATTAGAATTGACCCTGAGGGCAATGTCATTAGAGATCCTTATGGACAAACCATTTCGGATGCTGTGTCTACACTCATCTTCACAATAGCCAAAACCTTCATAGGTAACCCAGGGATTTTTAGAGAAAAGTCTACTGAAATCCTTAACAACCTTAAGTGCAAAAAGCTCTCTGAGTTTAGGTGGTATAAGGATACCTTCCTAACCAGGATTTACACCAGACCTGATGGAAATCTTCCATATTGGAAAGAAAAATTCCTTGATGGTCTTCCCAAATCCCTTAGAGACTTAGTTCGTGAAGAACTCCAAATCCAGCACAATGGCATTGTGCCCTACCAAAACATCACCTATGGTGAACTCAATTCCATGATCCAACAAGTTACCATGAGAGTCTGTCGTCAAGACAAGATGATGACGGCTGGCAATTAGCCAAAGACAGAAACCAACGTAGGAAGGATTTAGGTTCTTTCTGTGAACAATTTGGTCTTCCTTCTTGTGAAACCAAAATCAAACGTAGAAACAAACATAAGATTCACAAATCTTCCAAACCTTCCTATAGTAAGCCTTATAGGAAAACCAGACACAAATTTAGGAAATCTATTCTTCCTAATAAGCAGCATATTCCTGCTTTGCCAAGTTCCAATCCAGCAGTCTGCTACAAAGTAAGAAACCTGGACATATAGCTAGGTTTTGTAAGTTTGTTAAAAAGCTCAATCTACTGAATTTAGAAGATTCAGTTGTCAGTTAAACAATCTTCTATTAGATGTCAGTGATTCTGATTCTAATTATGAAGAAGACAATCTTATCAATGCCTTAGAAGACGATGACTTAGGTTCTTCCTCTTCTTCTTCCAGCAAACCTTGTTTCTTCTGATTACTCCTCAAATAAATGTTTTGACTAGAGAACAGGATCTTATTCTTGATATGATTAACTAAAAATTCCTGATTCTGAGCAACGACATTTGTATTTACAAAGGTACAAACAAACTCTTGAAACAAATGATTTTCAAAATCTCTCTAACTTCTTCAAATAAAACATCTAGATTTAAGAGACAGGGGTTAAAAATCTAGCAATATCACGGATATTTTAAACAGATTTCCGAATCAAAGTTTTAAAAAGGTTTCAATTCAGGATTTACAGTCTGAAATTGCCATTTTAAAACAAGAAGTTAGAGAGATTAAGTCTCAACAGCAGATTGACCAGATGGTTATTCATTCTCTCCAACTTTCTCAATGTTCAAAACAAGTTTTTGAAAATTGTGTTGAAACTCCTTCAACCTCTCAAACTCCTTTTGAAAACCAAGTTTTATCTGAACAAGTGATTCCACCTGATCAGATTATTGAAAAATCAAAAGAACAGTTTTAAATATTTTAAATTTGGAGAGAACTGTCTCTCAATCATCTTATTCAAATTACTTTGGTTATTAACAATGAACTTTTCATTGATCGTTTAACCACTGCATTAGTTGATACTGGTGCAGATTTAAATTGCATTCATGAAGGTTTAATTCCTGCAAAGTATTTCCAAAAGACCAAAGAACGCATTAGCAGTGCTAATGGAGAATCTTTGGAAGTCAAATTCAAATTATCTGATATAGAAGTCAGATATTCTGATTGTAGAAGGAAGAATTCCATTTCTTCAATATGAGTGGAATGTAATGCCTTTTGGCCTCAAAAATGCACATTCTGAATTTCAAAAGGTTATGAATGATATTTTCACATCCTTATCTTAATTTCATTCTTGTAATTATATTGATGATGTTCTTGTTTATTCTGATAATTTAGAACAACATTTTAAACATTTCAATGATAAGTTAACTTAAATCATCCTAAAGAAATGGTTTAGTCATTTCTGCTTCAAAACTTAGCTTATGTCAAACTTCGATCAGATTTTTAGGACATAATATTTGCCAAGGCAAAATTATCCCTATCAACGATCGATTGAATTTCTTGATAAATTTTCAGAACAGATTCTGGATAAAACTCAGCTTCAAAGGTTCTTAGGATGTTTAAATTACATCTCTGAACACATTCCCAATTTAAGTATTCTTTCAAAACCTTTGCATGATAGACTTCGAAAGAATCCTCCTGCATGGACACAAAAGCACACCACATCACATCTTGTCTTATACGACAGACTCTCATGGCATAAGAGTTGTTTTATGTAATCCAAGTTTATTTAAAATCATTGAAACTGATGCCTCTGACATTGGCTATGGTGGCATTTTAAAACAAAGAAGTTCTACTTCTGAACAAATTCAGGTGTCTGTTTTACTTCTAAACATTGGAATAATGCTCAAAAGAATTATTCCACTATTAAAGAAATTTTAGCAATTGTTTTATGTATTTCAAAGTTTCAATCTGATCTTTTAAATCAAAAGTTTTTGCTTCGAATTGATTGCAAAGCTGCCAAAGATGTTTTACAAAAGGATGTTAAGAATCTTGCTTCAAAACAAATTTTTGCCAGATGGCAAGCAATTTTATCTATATTTGATTTTGATATAGAATTTATCAAAGGAAGTTCTAATTCTCTGCCCGATTACCTTACCAGAGAATACCTTCAGGCAGAAATGCCCAGAAAGAAAAAGAGTGACCTTTCACCCCCACAATCCAAAAAAGATGAAGGTTCTTCATCTGCACAAAACCCTACACCATTACAGGTTGTAGTTAAAAAGACTTGGGCGAAATTGCCGAAGACGATCAACGGCTTGGAAAAGCTTTCAAACTATGGCTGCAATCTCAACAGCTTTGTCCCCACCAGACAAACAAGCCAAAAAACAAGAGAATTGATGATGAGTTCATCCTCATCACCTCAAACACTCAACACGATGCCTTCTGCATCAAGAAAGCACGGTACCTTACGTACCCATCTAGAAATACCTTTCGTTTCTCCAATCATATCTCAATATATCAGGAAAATGACTTTAAATCATAATCCAAATTGAACCTGAATGGTTCACCAATAACCCTTTAATTGTTGCACAGAAAATTTGTCCTTCTGGATTTAATTTTCTACCTTCTTCAAATCAAAAAACCAGAGAATTCTTTGAGTTGATACTTAAGGATTCCCAGTCCATTATTCCAAAAATTAATATGCATGCCACTCAAGCATATTATACCCATTCAACATACCAAATTCTTAATGATTGGCAATTGTCGAGAATAGACACTCTTGTTTTGAAAAGCTGGAAATTTCAAAAAGAATAAAACCTATTCTTTCCCAATTTGGTTGATAATAGATTTTGGTCTCTAATTGGACCAAATAAATCCATTTTACCTCCATCAATTTTAGAAAACTTTGAGTTTTTTAAATCAAAGTTTTCACAACCCAATTCAACAATGCCAATCACCCTCCATTTCTTTTCAAAATTTGCATTGCCATGGATTTTCCAATGGAGATTTGAATTTGTTAAGAATAACAACTCAGCCTTTCCACCTTTACTGGTAAGACAAGGTTCAATCAAATGGTGGGATGCTTATGATGCTACCTATGCTCATAAGAATCAAGTTCAATTATGGTTTGCCAAGAATTCACAATTTTTGCTTCCATCAGATAAAGAAGCTGCCCAGTTTCTACAGCAAAGATCTTAAATACTGTTCTGCTAGCCTCTAGCCAAAACCAAGGACGCATACATCAAACAACTGGAAGAATCCCTCTCCCAGATCAAAGAATTTGCAAATTATGAATCTTAGTTTTGCATCGACCTCAGCAAAATTGAAGAATCCCAATTGTAATAGATAGGATTATTTTCAAAATTGTATTTACTATTCAAATGTAATTTACTATTTAAATGTACAAATACCGTTCACTGTACACTGTACACTGTAGCGGCGCAAATCACGAAAAAGCTACTGTACACTGTACACTGTAGCGGCGCAAATCACGGAAAAAGTTACTGTTCACAGGTCACTATTTGACACTGTAGCAACAGTAGTTTTCTCCTATAAATAGGATGGTTTCAGTTTTGAAATCATCAGAAAAAATTTCCAAGTTATAATTTTCTTTCTTTCCTTTCGAGTTATACACATCTAGATGTGTATAAGAGACAGCTTAATAGCTTGTTCTCCTCAATTCTGTAACTATTTCCGTGATTTAAAGAAAATTACAGTGTACATTGTACAGTAGCTTTTTGATGATTTGCGCCGCTACAGTCCTATTTGTACAATTCTGTATTTGCTACAGTGTCAAATAGTCCCTGGCCCTTGTATAAGAGACAGATTATGGGGTCCATAAAACTCCTCTTCGTATCAGAGCCAGAGGGGGAAGTAGGGTGACGACTATGAACCTCTGATGTTAATGTTAGGCTAGATTATCTTCTTATGTTAGATCTGATATCTGGTGATGGTATATAGGGTGTTTAATTATACCTTAAAGGTTATCATGACGCTGAGTTTACTCAGCAGGAAGCCCACGTACCTAACCGGTTGATTATTTATGTTAAATATTTAAGAATTTCATAGATCTGTTAGATCTTTAGTTAATTTTAACATTCATGTAAGATCTTGTTGGTCCTATGGGATATGACTCTTTAAGGCTGTCTCTTATACACAAAGCGTTGAGGTTTGATAGGTCCGCTAGAGATAGAGTGTAAGGACTTGTTCTTGCAAAGATCTAGACTGAATGTTAAGATACACATAAAGATCTATTGATCTGGGTTATGCTTTTATATTTATAATAAATAATTGGTATCAGCTTAAACATAATTAGATAGATCTAAAACAAGCATTAACATGGTTGGTTTATAATTAGCATCCTATGAAACCCGAAGGTTTCTGTGCCAAAGGGAACAAGGGGGTACAACCATTCCTGCATTTTCGTTTTATTTTCTGCATTTTATCTTATTTTGCATTTTTATTTTATTCTTGTATTTTATTTTGTTTTAATTATGAGTGCTTTCTTCAGATCTAATTCTAGATCTCTCAAGCCTCCTCCTCATCTTCTTCAAATCCTTCTTCTCTTAAAGAAGAAATCAATTTCTCTGATATTTCTCAATCTTTAGATAATTAGAAAATTTCCAATCATCCTTCAAAAGAAATTTACAAAAATAACAAATGGAGTTTTTCAACTGACTATTCTGTCAAAACTGTTGAACAAACCGTCCCTCTCAGTCTGGAATATGACGAGATCAAATTGCTTTCTTAAAAATCAATTGAAAGTTTTAAACAAAAATACCATTATTTGCATTTTGGACTTGTTCAAATTGCTGCAAAACCATTATCTAGAGAAGGTCTGGATACGTCTCTTTTACTATGTCTAAGAGATGCCAGATTTCTAGATTTCAATGATTCACTACTTGGTATGGTTGAAACCAGCCTATGTGGTGGTCCTGTTTATTTTGATTGTTTTCAAAACTTTTCTGTTTCTTTAAACGATCCAAATATTTTAGATTCCTTAACTTTAAATGTTAAGACTTCAAATTATAAAACTAAGACTGGATCTTTACCAGTTGCTATTATTTTTAGACTTCAATACAAAGTTATGAACTCCGCTTTTAATTCTGGAGCTCTTAGAACTCAAAAGAAAGGTGAAACCATTCTTTTTCAAATACTGATTCGAACAGATCTCACCTATCTGTTCCTAGACCAATTTCTTGGGATCAAGTACATTTTAAAGATACTGCTGAGGCTTTGCCTCCAGTTCCTAAAAATACTTTAGTTTCCAACATTAGGCAATTCTCTACTGGTTCAGTAGAAATTTCCTTCAATAGATCAAATAGTGCTAGATTTATTCCTCCTAGGAATTCCAGTACTTCAACTAGTGTGTTTCAGAAGACACAAAGTGCTAGATGCAGTGCAGATGATAAGAGAACTAAAATTCAGTAGAATTTTATGCTTTCCTAAATCATTATCAAATTCATGTTCGATTCTTTGATTGGTTTTCATATCTTGTGGGTTCTGAAAATGACTATCCTTTTACTGGAATCAATTTTTATGACTAAAGCTTGGCAAATCTCGAGTGGGGAGAATGTTCATTCTGATTTCTCTCCGAATAGAAAATTTGAGTTTTTGGTAAACAATTCTTTAATTTATGCTGCACCTTTTAAAGCTAAAGCTCAGCTTTCAAATGTATAAGAGACAGCATCTCAATAGCACGAGCTCCAGTTGGACTATCTTTTTCTGAAAAATCCACCTATCTCTGTCTCTTATACACATCTAGATGTGTATAAGAGACACTACCCTAGAGCAACCCATCCCGATGTTCTTCTTGAAGAACACCCAATGTGATTCAAACTCTTACAATGACAATAATATCTATGAATGTACACTGTACACTGTAGCTTTTACAATATCACATCCAAACTCCAGCAGATGACCATGGTGGCCACTGCTTACAAAACCTCCCACAATTGCACCGATCAACTCACGGCCCATATCTTAGTTGCCGAATTTACTGGACAACTTAAAGGTTGGTGGGACGAACATCTATCCCAAAATGCTTAACATTCAGTCTAGCCTTTGCAACACAAGTCCTTACACCTGAACTCTTACTCACATCTAGATGTGTATAAGAGACAGGTGAGTGTCGTCAAGACAAGATGATGAGGCAATTAGCCAAAGACAGAAACCAACGTAGGAAGGATTTAGGTTCTTTCTGTGAACAATTTGGTCTTCCTGTCTTGTGAAACCAAAATCAAACGTAGAAACAAACATAAGATTCACAAATCTTCCAAACCTTCCTATAGTAAGCCTTATAGGAAAACCAGACACAAATTTAGGAAATCTATTCTTCCTATAAGCAGCATATTCCTGCTTTGCCAAGTTCCAATCCAGCTGTCTGCTACAAATGTAAGAAACCTGGACATATAGCTAGGTTTTGTAAGTTTGTTAAAAAGCTCAATCTACTGAATTTAGAAGATTCAGTTGTCAGTTAAACAATCTTCTATTAGATGTCAGTGATTCTGATTCTAATTATGAAGAAGACAATCTTATCAATGCCTTAGAAGACGATGAACATAGTCTTCCTGTCTTGAACCACCAATTCTTCACATCCTCTTGTAACACATCTTTGGCAGCTTATACTAGAGAACAGGATCTTATTCTTGATATGAATAACCATCTGGTCAATCTGCTGTTGAGACTTAAAGAAACAGAAAAGTTTTACAAACATACAATCAAACTCTTGAAACAAATGACCCAGATGAAATTGCCATTTTAAAACAAGAAGTTAGAGAGATTAAGTCTCAACAGCAGATTGACCAGATGGTTATTCATTCTCTCCAACTTTCTCAATGTTCAAAACAAGTTTTTGAAAATTGTGTTGAAACTCCTTCAACCTCTCAAACTCCTTTTGAAAACCAAGTTTTATCTGAACAAGTGATTCCACCTGATCAGATTATTGAAAAATCAAAAGAACAGTTTTTAAATATTTTAAATAGAGTAACTGTTCTCAAATTTCTTATTCAAATTACTTTGGTTATTAACAATGAACTTTTCATTGATGCCACTGCATTAGTTGATACTTATTTGCAGATTTATATTGCATTCATAAAAGGTCTCTTATTCACTGCAAAGTATGATACTGTCTCTTATACACATCTAGATGTGTATAAGAGACAGCGATATAGAAGTCGATATTCGATTGTAGTTTTCCTACAACACCTTCTTACTAGCTAAGAATATCACTACTCCTGTGATTCTTGGTGTTCCATTTATTGCTTATCTGATACCGTATACTACTACTTTTCAGGGTATCATTATCAACTCCTTAGGAAGAAATCAATTCATTCCTTTCAAATTTCCAGCTTTTGAAAAAACCCTCAATCCTTTGCAAATGAAAATGAATCAAATCAATTTTTTGAAAAAAGATCTTAAATTTAAACGGCTTCAAAACCAGTTAAATGATCCAGTTTTCAAAACTAAGATTCATAATTTGCAAAACAAAATTCAAACTGGAAGTTTGTGCTGATATTCCAACTGCCTTCTGGAATAGAAAGCAACATGTGGTAACTTTACCATATGAAAAAGATTTTTCAGAAAAAGATAGTCCAACTGGAGCTAAGTCGTGCTATTGAGATGAATCAAGAACTTCTGGAATGTCTCAAAAAAGAAATCTAGATGTGTATAAGAGATTATCAGTATATAGTGTCTTTCGAAGTCTATCATGCAAAGGTTTTGAGATTGAACGAGGTAACTTAATAGCTTAGTCATCTATCCCAATCTCTGAACAAAGTTTTACAATGGATTAGGTTTCCTATTCCAAACAAAAAGGACTTGCTTCATAGATTGCATGCTTCTTCAGATTTTTCAAAATTTGACTTAAAGTCTGGATTTTGGCAAATCCAAATCCACCCTTCTGATAGGTACAAAACTGCATTCACAGTCCCTTTTGGTCAATATGAGTGGAATGTAATGCCTTTTGGCCTCAAAAATGCACATTCTGAATTTCAAAAGGTTATGAATGATATTTTCAATCCTTATCTTAATTTCATTCTTGTTTATATTGATGATGTTCTTGTTTATTCTGATAATTTAGAACAACATTTTAAACATGTCAACATTTTCTTAGATGTAATAAAAAGAAATGGTTTAGTCATTTCTGCTTCAAAACTTAGCTTATGTCAAACTTCGATCAGATTTTTAGGACATAATATTTGCCAAGGCAAAATTATCCCTATCAACAGATCGATTGAATTTGCTGATAAATTTTCAGACCAGATTCTGGATAAAACTCAGCTTCAAAGGTTCTTAGGATGTCAAAGGCATCAGTTTCAACGATTTTAATTTAAGTATTCTTTCAAAACCTTTGCATGATAGACTTGAAAGAATCCTCCCGCATGGACACAAAAGCACACAGACATCACAAATACCTGACTCTCATGTTAACTTGTTGGATGTGTAGTCTTATGTAATCCAAGTTTATTTAAAATCGTTGAAACTGATGCCTTTGGTCTGAAAATTATGGTGGCATTTTAAAACAAAGAAGTTCTACTTCTGAACAAATTGTCTGTTTTACTTCTAAACATTGGAATAATGCTCAAAAGAATTATTCCACTTTCTCTTATGAAAGTTACATTATTTCTAACTATCTTAATACAAAAAAGATGAAGATGTGTATCTGAGACAACCCTACACCATTACAGTTGTAGTTAAAAAGACTTGGGCGAAATTGCCGAAGACGATCAACACTTGGAAAAGCTTTCAAACTATGGCTGCAATCTCAACAGCTTTGTCCCCACCAGACAAACTCGTGTATTGCCCTCAAATATTCGAAATTGCCTCTGTCATCTTATCTAATAGTCTAGATTGTGTTAAGCCTGTCTCTTATACACATCTAGATGTGTAGTGGAAACAGACACTTTGTTTCTTGCTTTCTTCAATCATATCTCAATATGTCGAAAACTGACTACCAAATCATAATCCAAATTGAACTGAATGGTTCAGGTGGAATCACTTAATTGTTGCACAGAAAACTTGTCCTTCAAAAGGATTTGAATTTTCTACCTTCTTCAAATCAAAAAACCAGAGAATTCTTTGAGTTGATACTTAAGGATTCCCAGTCCATTATTCCAAAAAATAATATGCATGCCACTCAAGCATATTATACCCATTCAACATACCAAATTCTTAATGTTATCAAGCCAACAGAATTGGGCACTGATCTTAACAGATTAGGTTCCTTTTCTTAAGATCTGAGTCTCAAAAATATCCTGGTAATTCCTACTGGGATTATCAAGGTGCTTGGTTCAACACATTCACCTACCAAAACATCGAGAATAAACACTCTTGTTTATTCTTTTTCAAAAAGAATAAAACCTATTCTTTCCCATATATTTGGTTTAATAGATTTTGGTCTCTAATTGGACCAAATAAATCCATTTTACCTCCATCAATTTTAGAAAACTTTGAGTTTTTTAAATCAAAGTTTTCACAACCCAATTCAACAATGCCAATCACCCTCCATTTCTTTTCAAAATTTGCATTGATGGATTTTCCAAGAGATTTGAATTTGTTAAGAATAACAACTCAGCCTTTCCACCTTTACTGGTAAGACAACATTCAATCAAATGGTGGGATGCTTATGATGCTACCTATGCTCATAAGAATCCAGTTCTATTATGAGTCTTAGGACAAGAAATCACAATTCCTGCTTCCATCAGATAAAGAAGCTGCCCAGTTTGAACAGCAAAGATCTTCAAATACTGTTCTGCTAGCCTCGGCCAAAACCAAGGACGCATACATCAAACAACTGGAAGAATCCCTCTCCCAGCTCAAAGAAGGAACTTCAAGCTCTTCTGACAAAATTGAAGTTTCCAGCAAAAGGACTAAAGCAAAACCAAACGCTTTGACAGAAAAGAAATCAAAGAAAAAGATTTCAACAAAAAAGAAAAAACAGGTGTCATCATCCAGTTCTGATTCCAGCTCAACTGCCAGCATCAGCACTGAAGAAGATTTCGCCCAATCAAATGAGGACAGTATCAACTTTGGCATCGACCTCAGCAAAATTGATTGAATCCCAATTGTAATAGAATAGGATTATTTTCAAAATTGTATTTACTATTCAAATGTAATTTACTATTTAAATGTACAAATTGTTTGGAATAGGAAACCTAATCCCTGTCTCTTATACACATCTAGATGTGTACGCATAATGGAAATCTTTTTCTTTGATTTAGTTTCTTTTGGTTTTGCTTTAACTTTTGCTGGAAACTTCATTTTCGTCAGAAGAGCTTGAAGTCTGTCTCTTATACACATCTAAATGTGTATAAGAGACAGCTCTTTTCTTTCTTTCCTTTCGAGAGTACCTTCGAGCGTGACTAGGAACTAGCCCTTCACAGAGGTATTCCCCAATTCTGTAAATATTTCAAAGCTTTAAATAAAGTTTCGTTTTTATTTTGCTTTACTGTTTGATGGTTGGCTGAGCCACCTGAATTATTTGTTTAATTCTGTATTAATTATAGCTCCCTTGTCCCTGGCCCTTCTTCCCCTAGGTTTTTAGGGGTCCCCGGTTCTCCTCTTGGTATCAGAGCCAGAGGGGGAAGTAGGGTGACGACTATGAACCTCTGATGTTAATGTTAGGCTAGATTATCTTCTTATGTTAGATCTGATATCTGGTGATGGTATATAGGGTGTTTAATTATACCTTAAAGGTTATCATGACGCTGAGTTTACTCAGCAGGAAGCCCACGTACCTAACCAGTTGATTATTTATGTTAAATATTTAAGAATTCTAACATAACATTAGAGGTTTATATAACCTTTAACATTCATGTAAGATCTATATACCATCACCAGGGATATGTCTCTGTAACCGTTTAGCCGACGTACAGGCGTTGAGGTTTGATAGGTCCGCTACCCATAGAGTGTAAGGACTTGTTCTCATGCAAAGATCTAGACTGAATGTTAAGATTTGCATAAAGATCTATTGATCTGGGTTATGCTTTTATATTTATAATAAATAATTGGTATCACTTAAACATAATTAGATAGATCTAAAACAAGCATTAACATGGTTGGTTTATAATTAGCATCCTATGAAACCCGAAGGTTTCGTGCCAAAGGAACAAGGGGTACAACCATTCCCGCATTTTCGTTTTATTTTCTGCATTTTATCTTATTTTGCATTTTTATTTTATTCTTGTATTTTATTTTGTTTTAATTATGAGTGCTTTCTTCGATCTAATTCTAGATCTCTCAAGCCTCCTCCTCATCTTCTTCAAATCCTTCTTCTCTTAAAGAAGAAATCAATTTCTCGATATTTCTCAATCTTTAGATAATTAGAAAATTTCCAATCATCCTTCAAAAGAAATTTACAAAAATAACAAATGGAGTTTTTCAACCGACTATTCTCAAAACTGTTGAACAAACCGTCCCTCTCATCTGAATTTCATCATTTTTGATACTAAAAATCAATTGAAAGTTTTAAACAAAAATACCATTATTTGCATTTTGGACTTGTTCAAATTGCTGCAAAACCATTATCTAGAGAAGGTCTGGATACGTCTCTTTTACTATGTCTAAGAGATGCCAGATTTCTAGATTTCAATGATTCACTACTTGGTATCTTCAATACTGCCTGAGGCTTTGCCTCCAACCCACTAAAAATACTTTAGTTTCCAACATTAGGCAATTCTCTCTTGGTTCGGTAGAAATTTCCTTCAATAGATCAAATAGTGCTAGATTTATTCCTCCTAGGAATTCCAAGATTTCAACTAGTGATTTTCAGAACCCACAAAGTGCTAGACACTGTTTCTTCGTTAATACTCAAATCCATGGAATGAGACCGAATCTATTTTTCCACAGCGCTTACACCGTCCAACAGAAGATGATGATTTGGTCAATTCTCCAACTTACTCTAGTCTTAATCCTTCTGGACTTGACGCAGAGATAAATGTTTTAACTCTTGAATCAAATTTTCAAATTAACAAAGAATTATTTCGAAATGAGTTTTATGCACCTCATAATGAAGTAAGAAAACAATGGTTTTTCGAAAACTATAAAGATGATAAGAGAACTAAAATTCTGGTAGAATTTTATGCTTTCCTAAATCATTATCAAATTCATGTTCAGTTGTTGAATGGGTATAATAGTGTCTCTTATACACATCTGTAGTGAATTACAAAATAGGATGTTTACAGGATAGAACAAGCTATTAAGTTAGTTTACATTCCTGAAACTCCTACATTCCAAGACTAAGGATGACAAACAGAAAGCGTCTGTCTCTGTTATTGATAGAGTCAAACCTGCTTCTGATTCTGAGTCAGTTCCTCAAACTCCTAAGCCTGAGTCGAATGACATCTTTAAGCTTAGAATTCAACCCTCTTCTAGTTCTTGGAAGAAATCCAATAAGCTTTACTACCCTAGAGCAACCCATCCTGATGTTCTTCTTGAAGAACAGCCCAATGTGATTCAGAACTCTTACAATGACAATAATATCTATGAATGGAACATAGATGGTAGATCTGATTTATTGTTAATTTGATCAGAATCATACCTGATCTCTTATGGTGGCCACCGCTACAAAACCTCCCACAATTGCACCGATCAACTCACGGCCCATATCTTAGTTGCCGAATTCTTAATCTACTCTATATGTTGCTGGGACATACATCTATCTAGAAATGATAGAGACCTATCTCTGATACACATTAGAATTGTACCCTGAGGGCAATGTCATTAGAGATCCTTATGGACAAACCATTTCGGATGCAGTGTGTCTACACTCATCTTCACAATATTTGTACCTTTTGAAGTAATCAGAAGGATTTTTAGAGAAAAGTCTACTGAAATCCTTAACAACCTTAAGTGCAAAAAGCTCTCTGAGTTTAGGTGGATATAAGGATACCTTCCTAACCAGGATTTACACCAGACCTGATGGAAATCTTCCATATTGGAAAGAAAAATTCCTTGATGGTCTTCCCAAATCCCTTAAACATCTAGTTCCTACGAACTTGGTTCCTGTCAATGGCATTGTGCCCTACCAAAACATCACCTATGGTGAACTCAATTCCATGATCCAACAAGTTACCATGACTAAGTCTCTAAGGTCAAGACAAGATGATGAGGCAATTAGCCAAAGACAGAAACCAACGTAGGAAGGATTTAGGTTCTTTCTGTGAACAATTTGGTCTTCCTTCTTGTGAAACCAAAATCAAACGTAGAAACAAACATAAGATTCACAAATCTTCCAAACCTTCCTATAGTAAGCCTTATAGGAAAACCAGACACAAATTTAGAAATAAATCTATTCAAGCTAATGAAAAACATTCAGTCTAGATCTTTAAAGAACAAGTCCATTACCTATGGGTAGCTGTCTCAGTTTATACATTTCTACAGAAACCTTCGGATTTCATAGGATGCTAACTGACATAAACCAATCATGCTAAAGCTTGTTTTGAGCTCTTATCTAATTAGATGAAGTGATAACAGATTATACACATCTAGAAGTATATAATCATTCAATGCATAAGAAGACAATGACTTAGGTTCTTCCTCTTCAAGATTCCAGCAAAACTTCAGTTTCTTCTGAAACTCCTCAAATAAATGTTTTGACTAGAGAACAGGATCTTATTCTTGATATGATTAAAAAAATTCCTGATTCTGAGCAACGCCCAATGTATTTACAAAGGTACAAACAAACTCTTGAAACAAATGATTTTCAAAATCAAGTTTCTTCTTCAAATCCTTTGGTTAGACATCCTAAGGTTTTAAACACTTACAATCTGAACAGGAAAATCCAACTTTCTCAATGTTCAAAACAAGTTTTTGAAAATTGTGTTGAAACTCCTTCAACCTCTCAAACTCCTTTTGAAAACCAAGTTTTATCTGAACAAGTGATTCCACCTGATCAGATTATTGAAAAATCAAAAGAACAGTTTTTAAATATTTTAAATAGAGTAACTGTTCTCAAATTTCTTATTCAAATTACTTTGGTTATTAACAATGAACTTTTCATTGATGCCACTGCATTAGTTGATACTGGTGCAGATTTAAATTGCATTCATGAAGGTTTAATTCTGCAAAGTATTTCCAAAAGACCAAAGAACGCATTAGCAGTTCTAATGGAGAATCTTTGGAAGTCAAATTCAAATTATCTGACCAATGACTACTCCTGTGATTCTTGGTGTTCCATTTATTGCTTATCTGATACCGTATACTACTACTTTTCAGGGTATCATTATCAACTCCTTAGGAAGAAATCAATTCATTCCTTTCAAATTTCCAGCTTTTGAAAAAACCCTCAATCCTTTGCAAATGAAAATGAATCAAATCAATTTTTTGAAAAAAGATCTTAAATTTGAATAGATTCAAAACCAGCTTAAATGATCCAGTTTTCAAAACTAAGATTCATAATTTGCAAAACAAAATTCAAACTCAAGTTTGTCTTGATATTCCAACCGCCTTTTGGAATAGAAAGCAACATGTGGTAACTTTACCATATGAAAAGATTTTTTGAGTAAAGTTCTAGATGTGAATAAGAGACAGTCTTATTGACCTGAAGATCAGAATTTCTGGAAGTTCTGCAGAATCTCCAGAAGTTCTTGATTCATCTCATCTAGATGTATCAGTCCTTGGTTTTCTCCTTGGAGCTAGTGCTGCTTTTTATTTGAACAATCTTTGCTGTAGAAACTGGGTGTCCTCGCTTAGTCATCAATTACAAACCCCTCAACAAAGTTTTACAATGGTTAAGGTTTCAGTAGACTTTTCTCTAAAAATCACCTCAATTGGAGCTTAGTAGGTTTTGGCTATTGTGAAGACTGTCTCTTATACACATCTAGCCTGTCTCTTATACACATCTAGATAAGATTGAAATTTCACATCCTTTTGGTCAATATGAGTGGAATGTAATGCCTTTTGGCCTCAAAATGCACATTCGAATTTCAAAAGGTTATGGTCGCTGATATTCACATCCTAGATATCCTATTTTGACATTCACCATTTATGAACCGGACTAGTCTTCCCGGTCCTGATAATTTAGAACAACATTTTAAACATGTCAACATTTTCTTAGATGTAACAAAAAAATGGTTTAGTCATTTCTGCTTCAAAACTGTAGCTTATGACACATATCGATAGCGTATAATTATCAGGATAGTAATATTTGCGACAGGCTAAATATACATGCAGAGTCATATACATGCATTTCTTGATAAATTTTCGGACAGATTCGGATAAAACTCAGCTTCAAAGGTTCTTAGGATGTTTAAATTACATCTCTGAACACATTCCCAATTTAAGTATTCTTTCAAAACCTTTGCATGATAGACTTCGAAAGAATCCTCCTGCATGGACACAAAAGCACACAGACACTGTCAAATACATAAAAACTCAAGTTAAGAATTTACCTTGTCTAGTTTTATGTAATCCAAGTTTATTTAAAATCGTTGAAACTGATGCCTCTGACATTGGCTATGGTGGCATTTTAAAACAAAGAAGTTCTACTTCTGAACAAATTGTCTGTTTTACTTCTAAACATTGGAATAATGCTCAAAAGAATTATTCCACTATTAAAAAAGAAATTTTAGCAATTGTTTTATGTATTTCAAAGTTTCAATCGATCTTTTAAATCAAAAGTTTTTGCTTGAATTGATTGCAAAGTGCCAAAGATGTTTTACAAAAGGATGTTAAGAATCTTGCTTCAAAACAAATTTTTGCCGGATGGCAAGCAATTTTATCTATATTTGATTTTGATATAGAATTTATCAAAGGAAGTTCTAATTCTGCCCGATTACCTTACGAGAGAATACCTTCAGGCGAAAATGCCCGAAAGAAAAAGAGTGACCTTTCACCCCCACAAACCAAAAAAGATGAAGGTTCTTCATCTGCACAAAACCCTACACCATTACGGGTTGTAGTTAAAAAGACTTGGGCGAAATTGCCGAAGACGATCAACGACTTGGAAAAGCTTTCAAACTATGGCTGCAATCTCAACAGCTTTGTCCCCACCAGACAAACTCGTATTGCCCTCAAATATTCGATGAGTTCATCCTCATCACCTCAAACACTCAACACGATGCCTTCGCATCAAAAGCACGGTACCTTACGTACCCAAAATTGAGTCTGTCTCTTATACACATCTAGATGTGTATTATGTCGAAAACTGACTACCAAATCATAATCCAAATTGAACTGAATGGTTCACCAATAACCCTTTAATTGTTGCATAAAATTTGTCCTTCGGATTTAATTTTCTACCTTCTTCAAATCAAAAACCAGAGAATTCTTTGAGTTGATACTTAAGGATTCCAGTCCATTATTCCAAAAATAATATGCATGCCACTCAAGCATATTATACCCATTCAACATACCAAATTCTTAATGTTATCAAGCCAATGAATGGGGCAGGAACGTAATCTATAAGTACCTGTCTCTTATACACATCTAGAGTGTATAAGAGACAGGATATTACATCTAGCCATTTCACCTTGATGTAGCTAGTAAGAGCTGTCTCTTATAAACATCTATATCTTTATCTTGTGGACCAGAAAAATCAAAAAGAATAAAACCTATTCTGATACTAATGACTGATTTGGTTTAATGGACAGATCCATAAGTCTCAAATTGGACCAAATAAATCCATTTTACCTCCATCAATTTTAGAAAACTTTGATGTTTTTTAAATCAAAGTTTTCACAACCCAATTCAACAATGCCAATCACCCTCCATTTCTTTTCAAAATTTGCATTGCCATGGATTTTCCAATGGAGATTTGAATTTGTTAAGAATAACAACTCAGCCTTTCCACCTTTACTGGTAAGACAAGGTTCAATCAAATGGTGGGATGCTTATGATGCTACCTATGCTCATAAGAATCAAGTTCAATTATGGTTTGCCAAGAATTCACAATTTTTGCTTCCATCAGATAAAGAAGCTGCCCAGTTTCTACAGCAAAGATCTTCAAATCGCTCGCTAGCCTCGGCCAAAACCAAGGACGCATACATCAAACAACCGGAAGAATCCTCTCCTCAAAGAAGGAACTTCAAGCTCTTGACAAAATTGAAGTTTCCAGATAATGACTATCTTTTTCTGAAAAGGCTTTTTAAGGTATCTTATACACATCTAGATGTGTATAAAAGACAGAAACTACAGTGCTACAGTGTTCTGATAGTGAGCTGAACTGTAACTTTTCCGTGATTTGCACTGAAGAAGATTTCGCCCAATCAAATGAGGACGACTGTTTCGGCATCGACCTCAGCAAAATTGAAGAATCCCAATTGTAATAGATAGGATTATTTTCAAAATTGTATTTACTATTCAAATGTAATTTACTATTTAAATGTACAAATACCGTTCACTGTACACTGTACACTGTAGCGGCGCAAATCACGAAAAAGCTACTGTACACTGTACACTGTAGCGGCGCAAATCACGGAAAAAGTTACTGTTCACAGGTCACTATTTGACACTGTAGCAACAGTAGTTTTCTCCTATAAATAGGATGGTTTCAGTTTTGAAATCATCAGAAAAAATTTCCAAGTTATAATTTTCTTTCTTTCCTTTCGAGAGTACCTTCAGAGCGTGACTAGGAACTAGCCCTTCACCAGAGGTATTCCCCAATTCTGTAAATATTTAAAGCTTTAAATAAAGTTTCGTTTTTATTTTGCTTTACTGTTTGATGGTTGGCTGAGCCACCTGAATTATTTGTTTAATTCTGTATAATTAATTATAGCTCCCTTGTCCCTGGCCCTTCTTCCCCTAGGTTTTTAGGGGTCCCCGGTTCTCCTCTTGGTATCAGAGCCAGAGGGGGAAGTAGGGTGACGACTATGAACCTCTGATGTTAATGTTAACTAGATTATCTTCTTATGTTAGATCTGATATCTGGTGATGGTATATAGGGTGTTTAATTATACCTTAAAGGTTATCATGAGACAGGGATTAGGTACGTGGGCTTCTGTGAGTAAACTTCATCCGAAATGGTTTGTCCATAAGGATCTCTAATGACATTGCCCTCAGGGTCAATTCTAATGGCATCAAAGATATTGTCTCTATCACTTTTGGGATAACTGTTGAACAAACCGTCCCTCTCAGTCTGGAATATGACGAGATCAAATTGCTTTCGAAAAAATCAATTGAAAGTTTTAAACAAAAATACCATTATTTGCATTTTGGACTTGTTCATGAGATTTAGAAATTGCTGCAAAACCATTATCTAGAGAAGGTCTGGATACGTCTCTTTTACTATGTCTAATCTGTGCCAGAGACAGATTTCAAATTCACTACTTGGTATGGTTGAAACCAGCCTATGTGGTGGTCCTGTTTATTTTGATTGTTTTCAAAACTTTTCTGTTTCTTTAAACGATCCAAATATTTTAGATTCCTTAACTTTAAATGTTAAGACTTCAAATTATAAAACTAAGACTGGATCTTTACCAGTTGCTATTATTTTTAGACTTCAATACAAAGTTATGAACTCCGCTTTTAATTCTGGAGCTCTTAGAACTCAAAAGAAAGGTGAAACCATTCTTTTTCAAACTGATTCGAACAGATCTCACCTATCTGTTCCTAGACCAATTTCTTGGGATCAAGTATCCCTTCCTCAAAATTGGATACTGCCTGAGGCTTTGCCTCCAGTTCCAGCTAAAAATACTTTAGTTTCCAACATTAGGCAATTCTCTACTGGTTCGGTAGATTTTTAGCTGGAACTGGAGGCAAAGCCTCAGGCAGTATGTGTTTGAGGAAGGGATACTCAATCCATGGAATTAGTTCAGAATCTATGTGTATAAGAGACATCTAGAACAGTCCAACAGGAAGATGATGATTTGGTCAATTCTCCAACTTACTCTAGTCTTAATCCTTCTGGACTTGACGCAGAGATAAATGTTTTAACTCTTGAATCAAATTTTCAAATTAACAAAGAATTATTTCGAAATGAGTTTTATGCACCTCATAATGAAGTAAGAAAACAATGGTTTTTCGAAAACTATAAAGATGATAAGAGAACTAAAATTCAGGTAGAATTTTATGCTTTCCTAAATCATTATCAAATTCATGTTCAGTTCTTTGATTGGTTTTCTGCCTATGCTGAACAAAACAAAATTGACTATCCTTTTACTCAATCAATTTTTATGACTCTAAAGCTTGGCAAATCTCGAGTGGGGAGAAGGTTCATTCTGATTTCTCTCCGAATAGAAAATTTGAGTTTTTGGTAAACAATTCTTTAATTTATGCTGCACCTTTTAAAGCTAAAACTGCAGTTTCAAATGAAGACCTTTTACCAATAATTGAACAAATCAATTTTACAAATAAATATTTACAAGTTATTGGTGAACATCTTTCTGTCAAGATTCCACCTTCAACTTCTTCCATTCCTTTACCAGTTGTTGCTTCTTTATAGAAACAACCTTAAGTTACAAATCGACTTTGATACTCCTATCTTTAAGCCTTATCTCCCACTAAAAGTCAACTTAGGACCCTGTTTCTGTACTAATCTAGATGTGTATAAGAGACATCTAGAGAGTATGTAATCAGATTGGGCTATTTAATAGAAGAACATCCTGTCTCTGTCTACTTACACATCTAGATGTGTATAAGAGACAGGGACTTGGAATATCTTTTTCTGAAAATCCTTTTCAGAAGGGTGGATCATTACCACATGTTGCCTCAAACTCCTAAGCCTGAGTCGAATGACATCTTTAAGCTTAGAATTCAACCCTCTTCTAGTTCTTGGAAGAAATCCAATAAGCTTTACTACCCTAGAGCAACCCATCCTGATGTTCTTCTTGAAGAACAGCCCAATGTGATTCAGAACTCTTACAATGACAATAATATCTATGAATGGAACATAGATGGTACGTCTGAGTACAATATCACATCCAAACTCCAGCAGATGACCATGGTGGCCACTGCTTACAAAACCTCCCACAATTGCACCGATCAACTCACGGCCCATATCTTAGTTGCCGAATTCTTGGACATACGTCCCACCATATATAAGCTGTCTCTTATACACATCTAGATGTGTTTAAGAGAACATCATTCTAATGGCATCTTATACACATCTAGATGTGTATAAGAGACAGGTGAATGCAGTTTTGTACCTGTCAGAAGGATGGATTTGGATTTGCCAGAATCCAATCCTAGTTTTAGGTAACCCGGGATTTGAAGGTTAAAACGTAGGAAGGATTTAGGTTCTTTCTGTGAACAATTTGGTCTTCCTTCTTGTGAAACCAAAATCAAACGTAGAAACAAACATAAGATTCACAAATCTTCCAAACCTTCCTATAGTAAGCCTTATAGGAAAACCAGACACAAATTTAGGAAATCTATTCTTCCTAATAAGCGTAGTTCCAATCCAATCTGCTACAAATGTAAGAAACTGGACATATAGCTAGGTTTTGTAAGTTTGTTAAAAGCTCAATCTACTGAATTTAGAAGATTCGGTTGTCGCTTAAACAATCTTCTATTAGATGTCAGTGATTCTGATTCTAATTATGAAGAAGACAATCTTATCAATGCCTTAGAAGACGATGACTTAGGTTCTTCCTCTTCTTCTTCCAGCAAAACTTCAGTTTCTTCTGAAACTCCTCAAATAAATGTTTTGACTAGAGAACAGGATCTTATTCTTGATATGATTAAAAAAATTCCTGATTCTGAGCAACGCCATTTGTATTTACAAAGGTACAAACAAACTCTTGAAACAAATGATTTTCAAAATCAAGTTTCTTCTTCAAATCCTTTGGTTAGACATCCTAAGGTTTTAAACACTTACAATCTCACGGATATTTTAAACAGATTTCCGAATCAAAGTTTTAAAAAGGTTTCAATTCAGGATTTACGGTCAAATTGCCAGTTGGAGAAATGGTTATTCATTCTCTCCAACTTTCTCAATGTTCAAAACAAGTTTTTGAAAATTGTGTTGAAACTCCTTCAACCTCTCAAACTCCTTTTGAAAACCAAGTTTTATCTGAACAAGTGATTCCACCTGATCAGATTATTGAAAAATCAAAAGAACAGTTTTAAATATTTTAAATAGAATAACTGTTCTCAAATTTCTTATTCAAATTACTTTGGTTATTAACAATGAACTTTTCATTGATGCCACTGCATTAGTTGATACTGGTGCAGATTTAAATTGCATTCATGAAGGTTTAATTCCTGCAAAGTATTTCCAAAAGACCAAAGAACGCATTAGCAGTGCTAATGGAGAATCTTTGGAAGTCAAATTCAAATTATCTGATATAGAAGTCAGATATTCTGATTGTAGTTTTCCCTACAACACCTTCTTACTAGCTAAGAATATCACTACTCCTGTATGGAATAGAAAGCAACATGTGGTAACTTTACCATATGAAAAAGATTTTTCAGAAAAAGATAGTCCAACTGGAGCTCGTGCTATTGAGATGAATCAAGAACTTCTGGAATTCTGCAAAAAAGAAATTGATGATCTTCTTTCCAAGAAGATTATCAGTCCCTCCAAGTCTCCTTGGCTGTGCTGCTTTTTATGTTAACAAAAATTCCGAGATTGAACGAGGTGTCCCTCGCTTAGTCATCAATTACAAACCCCTCAACAAAGTTTTACAATGGATTAGGTTTCCTATTCCAAACAAAAAGGACTTGCTTCATAGATTGCATGCTTCTTCAATTTTCCATGTATCTAGAGTTCTTATAATAGTCTGGATAGTACTGCAGCTCCAGATGGACTATCTTTTTCTGAACAAATCTGCATTCACATCCCTTTTGGTCAATATGAGTGGAATGTAATGCCTTTTGGCCTCAAAAATGCACATTCTGAATTTCAAAAGGTTATGAATGATATTTTCAATCCTTATCTTAATTTCATTCTTGTTTATATTGATGATGTTCTTGTTTATTCTGATAATTTAGAACAACATTTTAAACATGTCAACATTTTCTTAGATGTAACAAAAAGAAATGGTTTAGTCATTTCTGCTTCAAAACTTAGCTTATGTCAAACTTCGATCAGATTTTTAGGACATAATATTTGCCAAGGCAAAATTATCCCTATCAACAGATCGATTGAATTTGCTGATAAATTTTCAGACCAGATTCTGGATAATTTTTTCAGCTTCAAAGGTTCTTAGGATGTTTAAATTACATCTCTGAACACATTCCCAATTTAAGTATTCTTTCAAAACCTTTGCATGATAGACTTCGAAAGAATCCTCCTGCATGGACACAAAAGCACACAGACACTGTCAAATACATAAAAACTCAAGTTAAGAATTTACCTTGTCTAGTTTTATGTAATCCAAGTTTATTTAAAATCGTTGAAACTGATGCCTTTGACATTGGCTATGGTGGCATTTTAAAACAAAGAAGTTCTACTTCTGAACAAATTGTCTGTTTTACTTCTAAACATTGGAATAATGCTCAAAAGAATTATTCCACTATTAAAAAAGAAATTTTAGCAATTGTTTTATGTATTTCAAAGTTTCAATCTGATCTTTTAAATCAAAAGTTTTTGCTTCGAATTGATTGCAAAGCTGCCAAAGATGTTTTACAAAAGGATGTTAAGAATCTTGCTTCAAAACAAATTTTTGCCGATGATTCGGAAATCTGTTTAAAATATGGAAGAGAGAGGAAGTGTTTAAAACCTTCTTCAGGACTGTCTCAGGTATTGCCCTCAAATATTCTGATGAGTTCATCCTCATCACCTCAAACACTCAACACGATGCCTTCTGCATCAAAAAGCACGGTACCTTACGTACCCAAAACTTCAAAACCTTTCGTTTCTTCAATCATATCTCAATATGTCAGGAAAACTGACTACCAAATCATAATCCAAATTGAACCTGAATGGTTCACCAATAACCCTTTAATTGTATTTGCACAGAAAATTTGTCCTTCTGGATTTAATTTTCTACCTTCTTCAAATCAAAAAACCAGAGAATTCTTTGAGTTGATACTTAACCATTCCAGTCCATTATCCCAAAAAATAATATGCATGCCACTCAAGCATATTATACCCATTCAACATACCAAATTCTTAATGTTATCAAGCCAACAGAATGGGGCACTGATCTTAACAGATTACGTTCCTTTTCTGGTTCTGAGTCTCAAAAATATCCTGGTTATTCCTACTGGGATTATCAAGGTGCTTGGTTCAACACATTCACCTACCAAAACATCGAGAATAAACACTCTTGTTTATTCTTTTCAAAAAGAATAAAACCTATTCTTTCCCAATTTGGTTTAATAGATTTTGGTCTCTAATTGGACCAAATAAATCCATTTTACCTCCATCAATTTTAGAAAACTTTGAGTTTTTTAAATCAAAGTTTTCACAACCCAATTCAACAATGTCTCAATCAAAACATTGTGAATTTTCAAAATTTTGCATTGCCATGGATTTTCCAATGGAGATTTGAATTTGTTAAGAATAACAGTATCAGCCTTTCCACCTTTACTGGTAAGACAAGGTTCAATCAAATGGTGGGATGCTTATGATGCTACCTATGCTCATAAGAATCAAGTTCAATTATGGTTTGCCAAGAATTCACAATTCTTGCTTCCATCAGATAAAGAAGCTGCCCAGTTTCTACAGCAAAGATCTTCAAATACTGTTCTGCTAGCCTCGGCCAAAACCAAGGACGCATACATCAAACAACTGGAAGAATCCCTCTCCCAGCTCAAAGAAGGAACTTCAAGCTC
This sequence comes from Cinchona pubescens, assembly GCA_025175665.1. NCBI lineage: Eukaryota > Viridiplantae > Streptophyta > Magnoliopsida > Gentianales > Rubiaceae > Cinchona > Cinchona pubescens. The sequence continues at coordinate 842,103 of JANKKI010000179.1, forward strand.
TTCTGACAAAATTGAAAATTACATTTGAATAGTAAATACAATTTTGAAAATAATATGAACGTTATTTGTACATTGGAATATCAAACAGCTTTTGAATACCTAATGTTTAAATAGTGAGAATAATCGTATCTATTACAATTGTGATGAAGAAGATTTCGCCCAATCAAATGAGGACGACTGTTTCGGCATCGACCTCTTGAGCAAAATTGAAGAATCCCAATTGTAATAGATAGGATTATTTTCAAAATTGTATTTACTATTCAAATGTAATTTACTATTTAAATGTACAAATACCGTTCACTGTACACTGTACACTGTAGCGGCGCAAATCACGAAAAGCTACTGTACACTGTAGCGGCGCAAATCACGGAACAGTTACTGTCTCTTATACACTATCTTGACACTGTAGCAACAGTAGTTTTCTCCTATAAATAGGATGGTTTCAGTTTTGAAATCATCCTAAAAATTTCCAAGTTATAATTTTCTTTCTTTCCTTTCGAGAGTACCTTCAGAGCGTGACTAGGAACTAGCCCTTCACCAGAGGTATTCCCCAATTCTGTAAATATTTAAAGCTTTAAATAAAGTTTCGTTTTTATTTTGCTTTACTGTTTGATGGTTGGCTGAGCCACCTGAATTATTTGGGAATTCTTATTAATTATAGCTCCCTTGTCCCTGTAAACTAACTTAATAGCTTGTTCTATCCTGTCTATCCTACTTATTACATTTAAACTGAACTGTATTCTACCCATAGAGTGTAAGGACTTGTTCTTGCAAAGATCTAGACTGAATGTTAAGATTTGCATAAAGATCTATTGATCTGGGTTATGCTTTTATATTTATAATAAATAATTGGTATCAGCTTAAACATAATTAGATAGATCTAAAACAAGCATTAACATGGTTGGTTTATAATTAGCATCCTATCATCTGAAACCCGAAGGTTTCTGTGCCAAAGGGAACAAGGGGTACAAAATAAATTCTGCATTGATACATATTTTCTTACATCTTATTTGGAATTTTTCCACTCAGGTCTAGATGTGTGAAGTCTTAACATTTAAAGTGCTTTCTTCGATCTAATTCTAACTCAAAGAATTCTCTGGTTTTTTGATTTGAAGAAGGTAGAAAATTAAATCCAGAAGGACAAATTTTCTGTGCAACAATTAAAGGGCTGTCTCTTATACACATCTAGGTGTGTATAAGGTTCAGCTTGGATTATGAAAAGAGTAGTCAGTTTTCCTGACATATTGAGATATGATTGAAGAAACGAAAGGTTTTGAAGTCCGGAATATGACGAGATCAAATTGCTTTCGAAAAAATCAATTGAAAGTTTTAAACAAAAATACCATTATTTGCATTTTGGACTTGTTCAAATTGCTGCAAAACCATTATCTAGAGAAGGTCGGATACGTCTCTTTTACTATGTCTAAGAGATGCGATTTCTAGATTTCAATGATTCACTACTTGGTATGGTTGAAACCAGCCTATGTGGTGGTCTGTTTTGGCAATTGTTAAGAAAACTTGATTCTGTAGGAGACAAACGTCTGTGCAACAATTATAGGGTTCCTTAACTGTGTGTTAAGAGACAGGTGGAAAACTGAGACTGATCTTTACCAGTTGCTGATTAAGAATAGACTTCAATACTTTCTTATGAACTAAGTGGCTTCTAATTTGGAGCTCTTAGAACTCAAAAGAAAGGTGAAACCATTCTTTTTCAAACTGATTCGAACAGATCTCACCTATCTGTTCCTAGACCAATTTCTTGGGATCAAGTATCCCTTCCTCAAAATTGATCCGCCCGAGGCTTTGCCTCCTTCGACTAAAAATACTTTAGTTTCCAACATTAGGCAATTCTCTACTGGTTCAGTAGAAATTTCCTTCAATAGATCAAATAGTGCTAGATTTATTCCTCTTAGGAATTCCAGTACTTCAACTAGTGATTTGTCACATTGAACTTTCAGAACCCACAAAGTGCTAGACACTCTGTTTCTTCTGTTAATACTCAAATCCATGGAATGAGACCAGAATCTATTTTTCCACAGGCCAGTTACACTGTCCAACAGGAAGATGATGATTTGGTCAATTCTCCAACTTACTCTAGTCTTAATCCTTCTGGACTTGACGCAGAGATAAATGTTTTAACTCTTGAATCAAATTTTCAAATTAACAAAGAATTATTTCGAAATGAGTTTTATGCACCTCATAATGAAGTAAGAAAACAATGGTTTTTCGAAAACTATAAAGATGATAAGAGAACTAAAATTCAAGTAGAATTTTATGCTTTCCTAAATCAGTATCTTATTCTAGTAAGAGTTCTTTGATTGGTTTTCGCCTATCTTTGAACACATCTAGATGTGTATAAGAGACAGCCTCATAATGAAGTAAGAAAACAGCTTGGCAAATCTCGAGTGGGGAGAAGGTTCATTCGAGGTGGCTCAGCCAACCATTAAACAGTAAAGCAAAATAAAAATTTTTCTTTAATTTATGCTGCACCTTTTAAAGCTAAAACTGCAGTTTCAAATGAAGGGCTTTTACCAATAATTGAACAAATCAATTTTACAAATAAATATTTACAAGTTATTGGTGAACATCTTTCTGTCAAGATTCCACCTTCAACTTCTTCCATTCCTTTACCAGTTGTTGCTTCTTTATAGAAACAACCTTCTGGTTACAAATCAGCTTTAGATACTCCTATCTTTAAGCCTTATGAAATTCTCAACTTAGGACCCATTTCTAGTCCTAAGATCGATAGTGAATTACAAAATCTAAAGACTGGATAGAACCAGCTATTAAGTTAGTTTACATTCCTGAAACTCCTACTTCCAAGACTAAGGATGACAAACAGAAAGCGTCTGTCTCTGTTATTGATAGAGTCAAACCTAGATTTATATGAGTCAGATTGAAATCAGAACAGGATTAAGATGATTCACTAAATGAAAATGCAATCTTAGAATTCAAATCTACTTTACTGTTGGAAACCTACAGTCTGTCTCTTATACACATCTAGATGTGTATAAGAGACAGTCCGAGTACAATATCACATCCAAACTCCAGAGATGACCATGGTGGCCACCGCTACAAAACCTCCCACAATTGCACCGATCAACTCACGGCCCATATCTTAGTTGCCGAATTTACTGGACAACTTAAAGGTTGGTGGGACGAACATCTATCCCAAAATGATAGAGACAATATCTTTGATGCCATTAGAATTGACCCTGAGGTCAATTCATTAGACTTACTCTAGTCTTAATCCATTGAAATTGATGCTGTGTCTACACTCATCTTCACAATAGCCAAAACCTTCATAGGTAACCCAGGGATTTTTAGAGAAAAGTCTACTGAAATCCTTAACAACCTTAAGTGCAAAAAGCTCTCTGAGTTTAGGTGGTATAAGGATACCTTCCTGTGAGAGAAAGAACCAGGATTTACACCAGACCTGATGGAAATCTTCCATATTGGAAAGAAAAATTCCTTGATGGTCTTCCCAAATCCCTTAGAGACTTAGTTCGTGAAGAACTCCAAATCCAGCACAATGGCATTGTGCCCTACCAAAACATCACCTATGGTGAACTCAATTCCATGATCCAACAAGTTACCATGAGAGTCTGTCGTCAAGACAAGATGATGAGGCAATTAGCCAAAGACAGAAACCAACGTAGGAAGGATTTAGGTTGTTCACAGAAAGAACCTTGGTCGTCTTCCTACTTGTGAAACCAAAATCAAACGTAGACAAACATAAGAGACAAATCTTCCAAACCTTCCTATAGTAAGCCTTATAGGAAAACCAGACACAAATCTAGGATATCCAGATTCTTCCTAATAAGCAGCATATTCCTGCTTTGCCAAGTTCCAATCCAGCTGTCTGCTACAAATGTAAGAAACCTGGACATATAGCTAGGTTTTGTAAGTTTGTTAAAAAGCTCAATCTACTGAATTTAGAAGATTCAGTTGTCAGTTAAACAATCTTCTATTAGATGTCAGTGATTCTGATTCTAATTATGAAGAAGACAATCTTATCAATGCCTTAGAAGACGATGACTTAGGTTCTTCCTCTTCTTCTTCCAGCAAAACTTCAGTTTCTTCTGAAACTCCTCAAATAAATGTTTTGACTAGAGAACAGGATCTTATTCTTGATATGATTAAAAAAATTCCTGATTCTGAGCAACGCCATTTGTATTTACAAAGGTACAAACAAACTCTTGAAACAAATGATTTTCAAAATCAAGTTTCTTCTTCAAATCCTTTGGTTAGACATCCTAAGGTTTTAAACACTTACAATCTCACGGATATTTTAAACAGATTTCCGAATCAAAGTTTTAAAAAGGTTTCAATTCAGGATAATACGGTCCATGTTGCCAATTGATTCTTAATTTTAGTTAGAGGAGCTTCATAAGTCTGTGTACAGAGCTTTTCTGGATTCTTACCGCTTGTTTCTCGAAATTGGTCTAGGAACAGATAGGTATAAGAGACAGATCCTACACACACCTGAGTTTACTAGCTAAGCAGATCACTACTCCTGTGATTCTTGGTGTTCCATTTATTGCTTATCTGAAGCCGTATACTACTACTTTTCAGGGTATCATTATCAAAATCTTAGGAAGAAAAACTTGATTCATGAATTTTGTTTTGCAAATTTTGAAAAAACCCTCAATCCTTTGCAAATGAAAATGAATCAAATCAATTTTTTGAAAAAAGATCTTAAATTTAAACGGCTTCAAAACCAGTTAAATGATCCAGTTTTCAAAACTAAGATTCATAATTTGCAAAACAAAATTCAAACTCAAGTTTGTGCTGATATTCCAACTGCCTTCTGGAATAGAAAGCAACATGTGGTAACTTTACCATATGAAAAAGATTTTTCAGAAAAAGATAGTCCAACTGGAGCTCGTGCTATTGAGATGAATCAAGAACTTCTGGAATTCTGCAAAAAAGAAATCTGCTGTCTCTTATACACATCTCTTACTATAAGGGACTAGGACTGTATAAGAGACCCTTTTGGTCAATATGAGTGGAATGTAATGCCTTTTGGCCTCAAAAATGCACATTCTGAATTTCAAAAGGTTATGAATGATATTTTCAATCCTTATCTTAATTTCATTCTTGTTTATATTGATGATGTTCTTGTTTATTCTGATAATTTAGAACAACATTTTAAACATGTCAACATTTTCTTAGATGTAACAAAAAGATGTTGCCTCATCATCTTATCACGACCTTTAGATGATACACATCTAGATGTGTATAAGAGACAGGTGTAGGGTTTTGTGCAGATGAAGAACCTTCATCTTTTTTGAGTTGTGGGGGTGAAAGGTCACTAAGGCACAGTGCCATTGTGCTGGTTTTGGGGTTCTTCACGGACATTGGCTATGGTGACAATTTGTTCAGAAGTAGAAGTTCTTTGTTTTAAATTGTCTGCCAGACTTCTAAACATTAGGCTAATGCTCAAAAGAATTATTCCACTATTAAAAAAGAAATTTTAGCAATTGTTTTATGTATTTCAAAGTTTCAATCTGATCTTTTAAATCAAAAGTTTTTGCTTCGAATTGATTGCAAAGCTGCCAAAGATGTTTTACAAAAGGATGTTAAGAATCTTGCTTCAAAACAAATTTTTGCCGGATGGCAAGCAATTTTATCTATATTTGATTTTGATATAGAATTTATCAAAGGAAGTTCTAATTCTCTGCCCGATTACCTTACCAGAGAATACCTTTAGGGCAGAAATGCCCAGAAAGAAAAAGAGTGACCTTTCACCCCCACAATCCAAAAAAGATGAAGGTTCTTCATCTGCACAAAACCCTACACCATTACAGGTTGTAGTTAAAAAGACTTGGGCAGAAAACCCGAAGACGATCAACAGCTTGGAAAAGCTTTCAAACTATGGCTGCAATCTCAACAGGCTTTGTCCCCACCAGGACAAACTCAGGTATTGCCCTCAGTAATATTCTGATGAGTTCATCCATATCACCTCAAACACTCAACACGAATCCTTCTGCATCAAAAAGCACGGTACCTTGATTACCCAAAACTTCAAAACCTTTCGTTTCTTCAATCATATCTCAATATGTCAGGAAAACTGACTACCAAATCATAATCCAAATTGAACCTGAATGGTTCACCAATAACCCTTTAATTGTTGCACAGAAAATTTGTCCTTCTGGATTTAATTTTCTACCTTCTTCAAATCAAAAAACCAGAGAATTCTTTGAGTTGATACTGACCTTAAGGATTCCCAGTCCATTATTCCAAAAAATAATATGCATGCCACTCAAGCATATTATACCCATTCAACATACCAAATTCTTAATGTTATCAAGCCAACAGAATGGGGCACTGATCTTAACAGATTACGTTCCTTTTCTGATTCTGAGTCTCAAAAATATCCTGGTTATTCCTCTGGGATTTCTTCCTAAGGAGTTGTGTAATTATACCCTGAAAAGTAGTAGTATTGAGGTCTCAAAGAATACATCTAGATGTGTATAAGAACAAACCTAGTCTGTCCCAATTTGGTTTAATAGATTTTGGTCTCTAAGAGGACCAAATAGGTGAAGATTTTACCTCCATCAATTTTAGAAAACTTTGAGTTTTTTAAATCAAAGTTTTCACAACCCAATTCAACAATGCCAATCACCCTCCATTTCTTTTCAAAATTTGCATTGCCATGGATTTTCCAATGGAGATTTGAATTTGTTAAGAATAACAACTCAGCCTTTCCACCTTCTTGGTAAGACAAGGTTCGATCAAATGGTGGGATGCTTATGATCTACCTATGCTCATAAGAATCAAGTTCAATTATGGTTTGCCAAGAATTCACAAAGGAGTTCCATCAGATAAAGAAGCTGCCCAGTTTCTACAGCAAAGATCTTCAAATACTGTTCTGCTAGCCTCGGCCAAAACCAAGGACGCATACATCAAACAACTGGAAGAATCCCTCTCCCAGCTCAAAGAAGGAACTTCAAGCTCTTCTGACAAAATTGAAGTTTCCAGCAAAAGGACTAAAGCAAAACCAAAAGAAAAGAAATCAAAGAAAAGATTTCAACAAAAAGAAAAAAGCAGTGTCATCATCCGATTCGATTCCACTCAACCGCAAAGATCGATCAAGAAGATTTCGTGGATTTGGATTTGCCAAAATCCAGAGATTTGTCAACATTCTAAAAAAAATTGAAGAATCCCAATTGTAATAGATAGGATTATTTTCAAAATTGTATTTACTATTCAAATGTAATTTACTATTTAAATANCCTTCAGAGCGTGACTAGGAACTATGAGTGTAGACCAGAGGTATTCCCCAATTCTGTAAATATTTAATGCTTTAAATAAAGTTTCGTTTTTATTTTGCTTTACTGTTTGATGGTTGGCTGAGCCACCTGAATTATTTGTTTAATTCTGTATTAATTATAGCTCCCTTGTCCCTGGCCCTTCTTCCCCTAGGTTTTTAGGGGTCCCCGGTTCTCCTCTTGGTATCAGAGCCAGAGGGGGAAGTAGGGTGACGACTATGAACCTCTGATGTTAATGTTAGGCTAGATTATGTTTTTATTGTGTCTCTTCTAGACTCTAATGTTAGTTTTTGCATAAATTTCTATTGATCTGTGTATATCTTTAGTCCCTTTTCTTACAATATGAAGATTTGTATAAGAGACAGGTCTAAATCTACAAGCATTAACATGGTTGGTTTATAATTAGCATCCAAATGAAACAACAGAGTCTGTCTCTTATACACATCTAGATGTTTATACAGACTAGCACTTTTCGTTTTATTCAATCTTGATATTTCTCAATCTTTAGATAATTAGAAAATTTCCAATCATCCTTCAAAAGAAATTTACAAAAATAACAAATGGAGTTTTTCAACTGACTATTCTGTCAAAACTGTTGAACAAACCATCCCTCTCAGTCTGGAATATGACGAGATCAAATTGCTTTCGAAAAAATCAATTGAAAGTTTTAAACAAAAATACCATTATTTGCATTTTGGACTTGTTCAAATTGCTGCAAAACCATTATCTAGAGAAGGTCTGGATACGTCTCTTTTACTATGTCTAAGAGATGCAGATTTCTAGATTTCAATGATTCACTACTTGGTATGGTTGAAACCAGCCTATGTGGTGGTCTATCTAGAAATTGGCAAAACTTAAAAAAGTTCTTTTGACGTGTTGAAATAATCTCTTATACACATCTAGATGTGTTAAGATACAAATTATAAAACTTTGTATGGATCTTTACCAGTTGCTATTTTTTTAGACTTCAATACAAAGTTATGAACTCCGCTTTTAATTCTGGAGCTCTTAGAACTCAAAAGTTTGGTAAAACCATTCTTTTTCAAACTGATTCTAACAGATCTCACCTATCTGTTCCTAGACCAATTTCTTGGGATCGAGTATCCCTTCCTCAAAATTGATCTGCTGAGGCTTTGCCTCCATTCGACTAAAAATACTTTAGTTTCCAACATTAGGCAATTCTCTCTTGGTTCGGTAGAAATTTCCTTCAATAGATCAAATAGTGCTAGATTTATTCCTCCTAGGAATTCCGACTTCAACTAGTGATTTTCGAACCCACAAAGTGCTAGACACTCTGTCTCTTATACACATCTCAGATGTGTATAAGAGACACCAGAACCTATTTTTCCACAGGCCAGTTACATCTAGATGTGTATAAGAGACAGCAAAAAATTGATTGAGTAAAAGGATAGTCAATTTTGTTTTGTTCAGCATAGGCAGAAAACCAATCAAAGATAAATGTTTTAACTCTTGAATCAAATTTTCAAATTAACAAAGAATTATTTCGAAATGAGTTTTATGCACCTCATAAATGTAACAAATACCGTTTTTTGAAAACTATAAAGATGATAAGAGAACTAAAATTCAGGTAGAATTTTATGCTTTCCTAAATCATTATCAAATTCATGTTCAGTTCTTTGATTGGTTTTCTGCCTATGCTGAACAAAACAAAATTGACTATCCTTTTACTCAATCAATTTTTATGACTAAAGCTTGGCAAATCTCGAGTGGGGAGAAGGTTCATTCTGATTTCTCTCCGAATAGAAAATTTGAGTTTTTGGTAAACAATTCTTTAATTTATGCTTGCACCTTTTAAAGCTAAAGCTGCAGTTTCCATCCTATTTATAGGAGATCAGACAGCTCAAACTCATAAGCCTCATGCATGTTGTACAGCTTTTAAGCTCTAGAATTCAACCCTCTTCTAGTTCTTACCTGTCTCTTATACTTTACTACTAGAAGAACTCTTACACCTGTCTCTTATACACATCTAGATGTGTATAATATATATATATATAAGAGAAAGCTCTAGATGAAATCCTTAACAACCTTAAGTGCAAAAAGCTCTCTGAGTTTAGGTGGTATAAGGATACCTTCCTAACCAGGATTTACACCAGACCTGATGGAAATCTTCCATATTGGAAAGAAAAATTCCTTGATGGTCTTCCCAAATCCCTTAGAGACTTAGTTCGTGAAGAACTCCAAATCCAGCACAATGGCATTGTGCCCTACCAAAACATCACCTAGGCTTACTATTAGGAAGGTTTGGAAGATTTGTACCATGAGAGTCATCGTCAAGACAAGATGATGAGGCAATTAGCCAAAGACGAAACCAACGTAGGAAGGATTTAGGTTCTTTCTGTGAACAATTTGGTCTTCCTTCTTGTGAAACCAAAATCAAACGTAGAAACAAACATAAGATTCACAAATCTTCCAAACCTTCCTATAGTAAGCCTTATAGGAAAACCAGACACAAATTTAGGAAATCTATTCTTCCTAATAAGCAGCATATTCCTGCTTTGCCAAGTTCCAATCCAGCTGTCTGCTACAAATGTAAGAATGTGTATAAGAGACAGGATGACGATTCATCAGAATATTTTGTTAAAAGCTCAATCTACTGAATTTAGAAGATTCGGTTGTCGGTTAAGTCATCGTCTTCTAATGGCATTGATTCTGATTTCTTCTTCATGAAGAAGATCAATCTTATCACTCAACATCTAATAGACGATCTCTTAGGCTTCAAGAGGATACACTCTCTTATACACATCTAGATGTGTATCCTCAAATAATTGTTTTGAGCAGAGAATATGCTGCTTATTAGGAAGAATAGATTTCCTAAATTTGAGATTCTGAACAATCCATTTGTATTTACAAAGGTACAAACAAACTCTTGAAACAAATGATGTTTCAAAATCAAGTTTCTTCTTCAAATCCTTTGGTTAGACATCCTAAGGTTTTAAACACTTACAATCTCACGGATATTTTAAACAGATTTCCGAATCAAAGTTTTAAAAAGGTTTCAATTCAGGATTTACGGTCCGAAATTGCCATTTTAAAACAAGAAGTTAGAGAGATTAAGTCTCAACAGATTGACCAGATGGTTATTCATTCTCTCCAACTTTCTCAATGTTCAAAACAAGTTTTTGAAAATTGTGTTGAAACTCCTTCAACCTCTCAAACTCCTTTTGAAAACCAAGTGGTTTATCTGAACAAGTGATTCCACCTGATCAGATTATTGAAAAATCAAAAGAACAGTTTTTAAATATTTTAAATAGAATAACTGTTCTCAAATTTCTTATTCAAATTACTTTGGTTATTAACAATGAACTTTTCATTGATGCCACTGCATTAGTTGATACTGGTGCAGATTTAAATTGCATTCATGAAGGTTTAATTCCTGCAAAGTATTTCCAAAAGACCAAAGAACGCATTAGCAGTGCTAATGGAGAATCTTTGGAAGTCAAATTCAAATTATCTGATGTAGAAGTCAGATATTCTGATTGTAGTTTTCCCTACAACACCTTCTTACTAGCTAAGAATATCACTACTCCTGTGATTCTTGGTGTTCCATTTATTGCTTATCTGATACCGTATACTACTACTTTTCAGGGTATCATTATCAACTCCTTAGGAAGAAATCAATTCATTCCTTTCAAATTTCCAGCTTTTGAAAAAACCCTCAATCCTTTGCAAATGAAAATGAATCAAAGTTTTAGCTTTAAAAGGTGCAGCATAAATTAAAGAATTGTTTAAGATGTGTATAAGAGACAGAACTTGAGTTTGAATTTTGTTTGTCTTGATATTCCAAGCGCCTTACGGAATAGAAAGCAACATGTGGTAACTTTACCATATGTAAAAGATTTTTCAGAAAAAGATAGTCCAACTGGAGCTCGTGCTATTGAGATGAATCAAGAACTTCTGGAATTCTGCAAAAAAGAAATTGATGATCTTCTTTCCAAGAAGATTATCAGTCCCTCCAAGTCTCCTTGGAGCTGTGCTGCTTTTTATGTTAACAAAAATTCCGAGATTGAACGAGGTGTCCCTCGCTTAGTCATCAATTACAAACCCCTCAACAAAGTTTTACAATGGATTAGGTTTCCTATTCCAAACAAAAAGGACTTGCTTATAGATTGCAGACTTCTTCAATTACCATAAGGCTAGATTTGTATAAGAGACATTTTGGCAAATCCAAATCAAGACCCTTCTGATAGGTACAAAACTGCATTCACAGTCCCTTTTGGTCAATATGAGTGGAATGTAATGCCTTTTGGCCTCAAAAATGCACATTCTGAATTTCAAAAGGTTATGAATGATATTTTCAATCCTTATCTTAATTTCATTCTTGTTTATATTGATGATGTTCTTGTTTATTCTGATAATTTAGAACAACATTTTAAACATGTCAACATTTTCTTAGATGTAACAAAAAGAAATGGTTTAGTCATTTCTGCTTCAAAACTTAGCTTATGTCAAACTTCGATCAGATTTTTAGGACATAATATTTGCCAAGGCAAAATTATCCCTATCAACAGATCGATTGAATTTGCTGATAAATTTTCAGACCAGATTCTGGATAAAACTCAGCTTCAAAGGTTCTTAGGATGTTTAAATTACATCTCTGAACACATTCCCAATTTAAGTATTCTTTCAAAACCTTTGCATGATAGACTTCGAAAGAATCCTCCTGCATGGACACAAAAGCACACAGACACTGTCAAATACATAAAAACTCAAGTTAAGAATTTACCTTGTCTTACATAAAACTAGATCCAAGTTTATTTAAAATTGAAACTGATGCCTTTGACATTGGCTATGGTGGCATTTTAAAACAAAGAAGTTCTACTTCTGAACAAATTGTCTGTAAAACTTCTAAACATTGGAATAATGCTCAAAAGAATTATTCCACTATTAAAAAAAACTCTTTAGCACAACTGTTTTATGTAAGAGACAGGTAGATTGATCAATTAAATCAAAAGTTTTTGCTTCGAATTGATTGCAAAGCTGCCAAAGATGTTTTACAAAAGGATGTTAAGAATCTTGCTTCAAAACAAATTTTTGCCAGATGGCAAGCAATTTTATCTATATTTGATTTTGATATAGAATTTATCAAAGGAAGTTCTAATTCTCTGCCCGATTACCTTACCAGAGATTATCTTCAGAAATGCCCGAAAGAAAAAGAGTGACCTTTCACCCCACAATCCAAAAAAGATGAAGGTTCTTCATCTGCACAAAACCCTACACCATTACAGTTGTAGTTAAAAAGACTTGGGAAGAAATTGCCGAAGACGATCAACGACAGGTTTCTTACATTTATAACAGACAGCAATCTCAACGGGCTTTGTCCCCTCAGAATCAGGAATTTTTTTAATCATATCTCTGATGAGTTCATCGTCATCACCTCATCAGATGGTCAACACAATGCCTTCTGCATCAAAAAGCACGGTACCTCTTGTACCCAAAACTTCAAAACTATTCGTTTCTTCAAACCTATCTCAATATGTCAGGAAAACTGACTATCAAACCCTAATCCAAATTGAACCTGAATGGTTCACCAACAATCCTTTAATTGTTGCCCAAAAAATCCTCCCTACTGGATTTAATTTTTTACCATCTTCAAGCCAAAAAACAAGAGCTTTACGAGTGAACATACTCAGAGATTCTCATTTCCATTAGGGTTTGAGAATAATATGCATGCCAATCAAGATATTATACACACTCTACATTATCAAATTTTAAAAGTTCTCAAACCATCTGAATGGGGCACTGATCTTATACAGATTACGTTCCTTTTCTGGTTCTGAGTCTCAAAGATATCCTGGTTATTCTTACTGGAATTATCAAGGTGCTTGGTTCAATACCTTCACCTACCAAAATATTGAGAATAAACACTCTTGTTTATTCTTTTTCAAAAAGAACAAAACCTATTCTTTCCCAATTTGGTTTAATAGATTTTGGTCTATAATTGGACCTAATGAATCTATTCTGCCTTTACCAATTTTAGAAAACTTTGAGTTTTTTAAATCTAAGTTTTCACAACCCAATTCAACAATGCCAATCACACTGCAATTCTTCTCAAAATTTGCACTACCATGGATTTTCCAATGGAGGTTCGAATTTGTTAAGAACAATAATCCAGCCTTTCCACCTTTACTGGTAAGACAAGGTTCGATCAAATGGTGGGATGCTTATGATGCTACCTATGCTCATAAGGATCAAGTTCAATTATGGTTTCTCAAAGAAGGAACTTCAAGCTCTTCTGACAAAATTGAAGTTTTCCAGCAAAAGGACAAAAGAAAAAGAAAAGAAATCAAAGAAAAAGATTTCAACAAAAAAGAAAAAACAGGTGTCATCATGAGCATACAGTGTCAGATGAAACAGTAGTAGAAGAAGATTTCGCCCATACAAATCTAGACTGTTTCGGCATCGACCTCAGCAAAATTGAAGAATCCCAATTGTAATAGATAGGATTCTTTTAGTGTATTTTACTATTCAAATGTACTTTACTGTTTAAATGTACAAATACAGTGAACGTTCACTGTACACTGTAGCGGCGCAAATCACGGAAAAGCTACTGTACACTATATACTGTAGCGGCGCAAATCACGGACAAAAGTTACTGTTCACAGGTCACTATTTGACACTGTAGCAACAGTAGTTTTCTCCTATAAATAGGATGATTTCAGTTTTGAAATCATCAGAAAAATTTCCAAGTTATAATTTTCTTTCTTTCCTTTCGAGAGTACCTTCAGAGCGTGACTAGGAACTAGCCCTTCACCAGTGGTATTCCTCAATTCTGTAAATATTTAAAGTTTTAAATAAAGTTTCGTTTTTATTTTGCTTTACTGTTTGATGGTTGGCTGAGCCACCTGAATTATTTGTTTAATTCTGTATTAATTATAGCTCCCTTGTCCCTGGCCCTTCTTCCTCTAGGTTTTTAGGGGTCCCCGGTTATGTATACTTATATATATATATATACATATATATATGTGTGTGTGTGTGTGTGTTTTCAATTGGCTAACCACCAGAAACTTTGTGGGGGGCGCTACACCGGAATTTAATTAATCTTTAAAATAAAAGTACAAAGAGGGTTAATACCAATGCCTCCCAATTAGTAAAAGATAGCGAAGCTTAGGAATCCCTAAGGTTAACACAACCCATCCTGTCTAACCTAGCCAAACCTACAACTAATCTAGGCAAATTGGTAGCATAATAATAAGTATTACACTTCATAGAATAACCTAAATTAGCTAGGAAATCTACAACCTGGTTTGCTTCCCTAAATATGTGTTGAGCAATATAGTTAAAGTTCCTCAAAAGCTTTTGAATTTGTTTCAGTTGGCTATCCATCCTCTAGGAACTCGTGAGATTTCTGTGAATACATTGGATTAGGAGAAAGGAATCAATTTCAATCACAATATTGTTGATACCCATTTGGACACAAAGTTGTAAACCATGGATGAGGCTTGTGCTTTTGTATGCATGCTTGAACCAAAGTCACTAGAGAGTGCAAAACCAGCAATGATTTTGAATAACTCCTCCACCAGTAATAGGACGTGGACTGCCCTTAGAGAGTCCATCTATGTTAAGCTTAAACCAATTATGAGGTGGAGATTTCTAGCTAATGTTATTCAATATTAGAGACACTTTTCGGTGAGCAAAAGTAGGCTAATAATGAATTCCCAGCTGTTTTGTGTGAGCATCTGATTTAGTAGAGGCTATAAAAGGAAAGGCTATAGAAACATTGTGCAAACTTGATTGGATAACAACAATTAGATATCTTGAAGCGGTTGAGATGCCATCATGTAAAGTTCTATTTCTTGCTTTCCAAGTTTTCTAGCACATAAGGCTGGGAATGAGCTTAATGATCTGACCTGCCACTATTTTATTAGAGTGGTTCAGCAACCGGCTATTAAGAAATTCTTTGAGATTGACTCCTCCTACATTAGCTAGGAAGAAATTTTTGAAGTAATCCCAGATATCCTTCACCAGCTGGTAGTGAAAGAAAAAATGCTCCAAGCTTTCCTCATTCCTGTAAAATTGGCATTTTGAAGGCAACTTAAAGCCTCTATTCTCATAATGTCATCAATAGCAAGATATGAGTTAAGCATATTCCACATAAAAATAGAGATTTTTTTCTAGAAGTCTCTATTATCCCAGATCATAGTCTTGGAGAATATAGATGATCTTGCTGATCTTAACAGTCCATTGATGTGAAAAGTGTGAACTTGCCAGAACATGTATGTTTCCAGATAAATTCATCCTTTCCACATAAAAATAGAGATTTTTTCTGGAAGTCTCTTATCCCAGATCATACTCTTGGAGAATGTAGATGATCTTGCTGATCTTACACAATCCATTGATGTGAAAAGTGTGAACTTACAAGAAGATGTATGTTTCTAGATAAATTCATCTTTTCCCTCAGAGAACCAAATCTTTACTTTATTGAGTTGCTGGGTAGGATAGTTGGGACAAAAGTTCTTGATCTGCTGGAAGTCCCAACAATTATCAGACCACACCTGGATAATTTTTAAATTTGTTGTTGGAGATTCATTAAAGTGAAGAACATCATTTTCTTGCCAATGGTCATACCTGAAGATAGAATTTCCTTCTCTCACCAAGACTAAAATATCACCTCCACTAAGTCTTTGACTTGTACAGCATTCCCTTCTATGTAGGTGAAGAAGATGGTTTGGCCACAACTTGAATGGGGTGGGAAAACCTTGGAGAGATATTTAGAGTTCATGAACCTATTCCAAAGAGTAATCCTTGTTCTAAAAGACCACCATAGCTTCGTGGACATTGCATGAACCTTATTTGCTAAGTCATGGATACCCAGGCCATTCTCAATAGAAGGTAATGTAATTTTCCTCCCACTACACCAATGTAATTTGTTAACACCAGTGGAATTCCCCAAAATAAATCAACAGCGAGCTTATCAATTTGCTTGATGACTAATTTAGGTGGCTGCAAAACACTCCAAACATAGATGGGAATAGAACTAAGCACATGTTTTAGAAGCAGAAGTTTTCCTCCTGAGGACAACAATTTACCTCTCCAACCAGCCAATCCGTGACTTATCTTTTCCACTATTGGTTGAAAAAGTATCTTAGATTTCCTCCCTTTTCTGATAGGACACCCCAAGTAGATAAAAGGGAAGACTTTTCTTCTGCAAACTAGTTAAATAGCAAACCATCTTAACATGAGAGTGAGTCCAATTTGCTGGAACCAAAGAAAGAGCTTTTTGGTCTATTAATGAGATGCCCAGAAGCTTGTTCAAAGTCTTGAATAAATGCCATTATATGTTTGATGGACTTCTTACCACCATTCATGAATATTAACACATCATCTGCATATGATAGGTGTGAAATAGGTATTCCAGACCTTGAGGTTTTATAGTACTGGATGGAACTAGAGATAAACAACTCATTGATCCCCTCTACTTAAGGCTTCTGCACAATAATAAATAATGTTGAAGAGAGAGGGTTATCTTGCCTTATACCCCTGGAAGATGGGAAAAAAAAAATAGTGGGAACACCATTGAATAGAACAGAAAACCAATTACCCTCAACACAATTAGCAATCAGATTTATGAATTGACTTGAGAAACCAAATCTAGACAACACTTTATATAGGAACATCCAAGAGATTCTATCAAAAGCCTTTGTGAACAATGTCTAATTTCAATATTATGTTACCACCTCTAATTTTCTAGCCAATATGCTCAACCATCTCTTGAGCCATAGGATATTATAAGCAATATTTCTTCCTTCTACAAAAGCAGTTTGCTTCTCAGAAATGATATTAGCAAATAAAGTCTTCATTCTGTTGGCTATGATTTTAGTGATGACCTTATTAGCAAAGTTACAAATGCTAATAGGTCTAAAGTAAAAAATGTGGAAGGATTATCCCCTTTAGGAATAAGACTGATGAGAGTGCTAGTAAAAGTTTTGGGCAGTTTAGCTCATCCAAAAAAAATCCACTTTTTCATTAAGCAAATCTTGTGAAACGATGTCCTAGCAACATTTCCATTAAAACCATAAGCACTAGCAGCACTTTCTGGGCTTAGAGAAAAAACTACCTACTTGAGCTCTTCTATAGTTGGTAAAGCCATCAGGTTTTGTTTTCTAAATCAGTAGTGATAGATGGGATATTATTAAATAGTGATATGATTGGATGGTGTAGTGGTCTCACCATTAATGAGTTTCTCATACAAAGAAACTGATTCATTTTTAAGGTCCTCAATATCTTCTGTCCGGGTTCCATCTCCTTTCTTCAATCTTCTAATGCAAAGCTCATTTCTTTGATTTTGGAGATAAGAGGGAACGAACTTTGTATTTTGATCTTGTTCCATTTAACTCTAGCTTTCTGTCTATAAAATCAGACTTCCTCAGCAAGACACGTAAGAAGATTAGCTTGAGCCAGTGAGAGATCTCTTTGAGAAGATGTTGTTGAAAGAGATTCTCCATGAGGGTGACCTTGTCTTCTGCATCTTTAATTTTTTGGAATATATTCCCAAAATGCAAGCGATTTCAGGCTTTCAAATCAAATTTGAGTATTTTAAGCTTGGCTGAGAATCTTTGCAAAGGAGAGCCAACTAAGAACTACTGCCAACTTTTATTTACTTTAGAAACAAAAGTGATGGGAAGTCTAGATATCAAGACATCTAAATAGTCTAGGGCCTTTGGAAAAGAGAACTGGCTGGCAAAGGACAACAGGAGAGGGCAAAGTTCTAAGCAGGTCTCATTGAGATGAGTCACAGCAACACTATTGTATGAAATGAGCATATGTTGATTTGTAAGGACTCTATCCAATCTCTTCCAGCCATGAGAAGCATTTCTTTTACCTTTCCATGTGTATTTGGAACCTGAGTAGGGCAATTATATCAAGGCACTTGAATGAATGGCATCACATAATTTAGCAATTCCCTAGGATCAGGAGTTTAGAGACCAATATATTCAGCAATGTCTTTAATCACATCTTCCCACAAACCAGGAGGAAAAAGTGCAATAACTTCAAAAAGAGCACAAAGAATCCCACAGTCTCCTCCTCTCAAGGACAACACATTTTGCATGCACCAAGGAGGCAAATATAGGATGAGGAAAAGAGATGTTGTCTAGTTTGAGATGGATGACTTTTTTTTCAGCAGCAATGCATGTAATGGCCAATGAGTTATCCTATAGAATCCAAATAGTGTGAATCATCATTAGATAAAGAGCTAGCAAACCCTAGCTTTTGAAGTAAGCTCAAATTATTTGAAGATGATATAGGCTCAAAAAGAGCTACAAATTGAACCTTATGTAGTGTTATCAAGTATTTAAATCTACGCACGGATTTTTTATTACCTATCCTTTTATGTTCCAAAAAAGAATAATCATTGATGAAGTGGGAGGGGAAAGCAACTCCAATTGTGCTAAAACAGCACTTTTGGTGGTGATGGAAGAAACATTTTTGTTGAGCATCTGATTCTTCTTCCTCCTCCTTTTGCTCACTACCAAAGTAAATTCACCTTGACTTTGGTCACGCTTGTCTTTTAGAGTATTAGCAAAATTTACCAAATCTTCTATTTGCTTATCCCAAGGAGCATTAGGAATTGCATGGTTTGCATAAGAAACCTCAATATCTAAATTCGGGGCAAAATCATCTCCTTCGTGGTCAAGATTTTCAGGTTGAACAACATTATCATCCAGATTAAAGATTGTTATGGTCTAGGAGCTAAAACCCTAAATCCTCTCTTTCCTCAATTAATCCTGGAAGCATGTAAGGAATGGAATTATGTTGATAGGAGGCTGATTTTCTGGGGGATTAGCAACATCTTTGCTTGATATGGAATATTCTGGCTGATTATTAGTATCTTGATTGTTCACACTTTTTGGGATTGATTGGGAATTTTGTAAATGGATCTCACTCAATGCTACTGTCATATTTTGTTGTGGCTGTTTCACTTTCCATTTCTATATTTCTTTTGAATTTTGAATTTCTTCTTTTCCTCCTTGATTGATGTCCATATCCTGATTGTGTGCTACTGATTGCTTTTGTAGTGCCGTGGTTGTTCTTTCCTCTTCCCAAGCTGAGTAGGTTATTGTTCTTGACCTGAATCATGCTTAGCAGCCTTGTAATTTTCTTGCTGATGGCCATGTTTCTTGCATATTGAGCAATATAGAGGAAAATCTTCATATTGATCTTTTGCCATTGTCCTCTATCCTGAAATCCTAACCCAATTCAGACTTTGGGTGGGAGACTTACCAACAAATCAACTTCCACACAAACTCTGGCCAAACTTGGACGGCTTCTATTTAAAGATGCCAAATCAACCTTTAGAAGTTTTCCTACTGCCTGTGCCAGTAAGAATAGGGATTCCTTATTGAAAAAACAAAGTGGTAAAGCTTCCAAAGTGATCCATATTAGAACCATTGAAGGCTCCACATTAGAACAAAAGTAAGGGGACCAATTAAGAACTTTCATATAGAAACCATTAACGAACCAAATCCCCTTAAGGTATCACCTCAAATAGTTCTCTTCTAATCAAAATATGCTTAAAATCTAGAAGTCCTAATAAGTATCCTCCCTCAAAGCAAATGGTCTGAAAACTCTTGCGTAGGACTACCATGCTTGGCTTTCCTTGAGAGAATTTCCCTACAAGTGCATATTTCAAAGGTTGTGAAAGTTCATCAATCTCTTCTTTGAGAAATAGACTGTAGGTTCACCTTTATACACAGAACTAGAACTGGTCTAATGGTTTGATTTTACCATCCTTGTCACCATCGTCCCCATTGGCTTGTAAGATCTCTGCGAAAGATCTTATTGATAACTTCATGAATGACAGCATAGGTTAGAAGTAAACAAAGAATAAGTTAAGCAAAATGTAGAGTGAGAAAGAAGAGAGATGGGAGAGCATTTTGATGTCTTGTCATATATATCTGTGTGTATATGTGTGTGTGTGTCTATATTTATATGTATATGTGTGTGTATATATACACACACATATGTATATATATACACTCAGACATATGTGTGTATATATATGTATATATATATTGTAAAAAAAGGAAGACTTTTATTAATTGAATGACAATTACAGGCAGCTAAGATCCCATCCTAATCGATGGTACGCCTATTGCATCTAGTTTCACATTACCATGGATTAGGGATGGGGCGTTATTAACATAAAAAAGAAGATCAATATACTTTGAACTCCTAACTTTGCTAAAATATCTGCCACACTGTTAGCTCTCTTTGCGGTAGACATGATGTAGTGAGTGGTTTTGCTGTTGAAGAAGTATTCTTGCGTGCCTGATAATTGAATCAACCTTCCAAGGAACCTCAACTTGAGTGGTCGCCATGACGCACAAGCCTTTTGAATCTATTTCAACTTGAACATTGTCGAAGCTATGATCCTTGCAAATCTGGAGGCCTTGTAGAAGGGATAAAGATTCAGCTTCTAAATTTGTACAACATGCCAAAGATTTTGAGAAGCTAATGAGTATCTGACCAGCTGCATTGCAGATGATCCCGCCTATGCTAGATTGTCCAGGATTATTCCAAGTTGAGCCATCGATATTCATGTTGACTCCACTTGCTGGTTGTGAAACCCTGAAATTTTCACTAATAATTAACTTAAAAAAAATTATCTTCTTTACTAAATAATTATTTTTATGAATGGATAAAGAAAATAATTTTATAAATTATTGAAAAGAACCCTTTATAAGAAAAATAATTTTTATTATAAAAATTAGTAGTTATGTTATTTTAAAAAAAGAGCATTTTATTAATACCTTCTTAATTTCAAACTAAATACGTATTTACATAATTAATTTAGTCAAAACAATATTTATCTCATATATTTTAAATAATATATATATACACTTTATTATCCTAAATAACTTTTAAAATAAGAATTTAAATTCTACTAAGATAAGCATGAGAGATTGGTAAGAATCCTATGTTATTTTAACTAACTTTCTTATCACACTCTTATCTGAAGTATTAGTCGATGCAAAAGAGAATGTCAAAGAGAGAGATAAAAACACAAGAGAATGAAGGATAAGAGAGAGAGAGGATATATCGATGTTAAGAAGAATCCTATCATGAGAGGAAAACCAAGAAGATGAAAGGTAAGAAGAGAGAATAAACAACCATGGATTTCAAGAGAAATATTCTAATTAAGGTGAGAATTGTTTCGTTATTTTATGATAAATTAGTATACTCATGTCTATAATTGTTCATATATAGGTTAGGGAATCATGAAAATAACATGATTAAGAATTGATTTGATAGTATAGAATTTGTTTATTAAGGTAGTAAGTTAAAACTGTAACTGCAGACATATTTGCACAACATTCGTTAAAAGATCATATCTTAGTGTAGAAAACTCCATTTTAATCCATTTTTTTGGTTAGAAACTTGACTCATTGACCTTGAAATTGATTTATTTTCATGATATTATTCATTTTGTATTAATATTAGTGAATTTTCAAATTTAGAAGAAAAATCCATTCAACTGAGATTATCCAGACAACACTAAAAACTTTTGAGAAATTGGCTATATCTCGGTGTGAAGACGTGGGAATGGATTACTGTCTGTTGAGTTTTAAACTAGACTCATAGGGGTTTAATTTGGTATAAAGATCTCCTTCTAACTCATTTTATACTGAATGTAGAGAATTTTCAAAGTTGATCAAAAATCAGCACTGATAACTTTAGACAAATTCGTCTTTATTTATGTAATGAGTTTGGAATAATTTTTGATAGGACATAGAATATCATCTGAATCTCTAAATTATTTCTTCATAAAAGTTCTAGAATATTGTTTTAAGTTTCCAACGAAATAGAGAACATGAGTCTTGGAGTTTTATAAGTTAAGATATGATGATTTTAGTGAACCATATCTATTTTGAAAATTGGTATATAAACTTCTGATGATTCTGTAGTTTTGAGACTAAATCTGAATATATTAGAGCAAGAATATGAGAATAATGTCTTCACAAAAGTTGTAGAATTATAAATCTAGTTTACAACGATATAAAGCACGTAATTTTTGGAGTTGTGCATCTCAAGATTGGTTTGTTTTAGTAAACATTTTCAAAGATAAAATTAGTATTTTAGTCACGACTTTTTATTGGAAAAATCAATATAAGTTCATTCTTTTTGTGAGTTATTTCTGGGCTTCAAAAATTAAGAAAAATGAGAATGTTTACGAAGATCGAATCAAGGCATGGAATTTGGAAGCATTCAAGGTAAGTGACCCTTACTTTGAACGCTCTTCATGGAATTTGAAAAACGTCTTCATGAAATGAGTGATTTCTAAATGCTATTTTCGTGAGGAAAAAAACTTGAACCATGTGTATTTTGTAGAATTTTAAGTGTTTGGTATGTCATATGATTATGATCATGCATGTTGTATTTTATGTTTCATGTTTATGTTGGCTCTGATATTATAGACATGTTGAGACCGATGAACCATGGTTCCTTTTTCGTCAACTGCAGCCGTTCAGATTGGACTGTTGGCTCATGTTATGAATCAATTGTATCAGTGCAAGGTCGGCCCTTTGGTAATGTTATGTTCATGGTCCCATGTACTCGGCCGGGTGCCAGGATAACCTTTTCTAGTAAGGTAGCACTAGACTGAATACTCAGTGACGGTTAAGGCATGGAAACCAGTAGATGAGCCAAATTATTTTGTTTTACGAAATTTTAGAAATTCATGACATACCTACTTGTTATGTGAAATTATATATATTTGTGATCAAGTACATGATGTTTTTGCGAACATAACTTAAGTATGTAGTAATAAATATGAATGTTTGCATGTTTTAAAAATTCTTTTCATGTATATGTATGTATAAATATATGTATAGTTCACCATGGAGGAGGTATAAGTTACTTGTTGAGCGACGTTTCGCTTGCCTTATGTATTCAGCATTTTTTGCAGATGATAGTGAGCATACATATGTATAAAGGAGTCAAAGGCAGCTGGAATTAGTGATTGCCAGGTTGAAGTTCAAGACCTTTATTGGCATTTAATTTCTGTTACTAGTATTAAAATTTGAGTTTGTAGTTCAAGGATAAGTCAATCCTTAAAGTATTTTGTGACTTCTTATGTTAAGCTGAATTTGTATCGCTTGTAGGTTTTATTATTATTTTTATTTTGTGAAATACTTACAAATTTTATGAATTAGTTATGATGCCTTGTATTTTCGAGCGGTGTACATAGAAATATGGCGAATATTGTGTTTTGAGTTTTAGCAGGTTTGGGGCTTGACATTTTTAATGGCTTTATCAGAGCTTAGATTATGATCTCTATAGCATGTCTTAGGTTTGATACTTAAGATACTAAACTGTGAGTTTTAGAAACAAATGCGATGAGTATTAGACTTAGAATATTAAGTGATTTTAGCACGATGATAACATGGTGGATTCATTAACTTAGATTTTGAGTTAAGTGAAGGAGGTGACAAAGGAAGAAAAGAAGAGTATCAAAAAGGAAATAAAAGAACCACAGGATATCTATTGCCAAAGAGATTTAGAATTGGAACTACGATATTGGACAAAAATAAAGTTGAGTAACTAGAGCTACATAAGTATTGTGGTATAAATCCCATTAAATCGTATTAATAAGGACAAGACTTAGACATATTCAACTACCAAATAAGATGTGAGAAAAAGAAAAGAAGTATAGAGATGAAGTTTTGGATAATCCATGTAATGTAAATATTTTGTCTCTATTTAGTACGAGTATTTTGGACCCTCTTAGTCAAAGAATGTTATTATACTATGAGTTATAAATTTTTGGATTTGGTCGGAAGTGTTGTATTGCGTAAAGATCAAGGATGAGTATGTCTTGAAATTATACATATTGTTGAAGTTGTTGGACTAGAAATTTACATTGCTATATATATGAGTACATTTTCCTTGTGGTTTTGATAAGTTAGAAAATTAACATTTGATCTTTCACATAGGAAAATGACACCACAAACTAGGTCCAAAAATGGTAACAGAAACAATAATACCTCCAATATCGAAAACACCCCTGGAAGGAGTGGATCTAGAAGTGCTAATTGTAGGTTGGGAATGGAAAATAACCAAACTCCTGTGATTGTCCCTACCAAATTTATTACTGCTATAACTACAATAGCACAAGCTGTCCAAGGACAAAATCAAGGTTAAACCCAAGTACCACCAGGCCATATGCAAAATGGTATCCGAGTTTAGGTTTTGATCTCTGTGTGTGTCTTAAGCTAGAAGTTTAAGATGTTGCACTGCTGAACTTGCTTATAGTTAAATCTGTTATGATGAATTGCTTATATAAGAGTTTTTAGATGCAAGTCGATCTTGGTACTAAGAAGATTATAAAGAGTATATATATTAATTTCCTTAGTGATATTTGAATATGGGTCGAAAATTACACTTGTTGATAGTTCAATGGTAAATTTTCACTAATAAATTACCTTAAAAAAATTATCTTCTTTACTAAATAATTATTTTTATGAATGGATAAAGAAAATAAATTTATAAATTATTGAAAAGAACCATTTCTAAGAAAAATAATTTTTATTAGAAAAATTAATAGTTATTTTATTGTAAAAAAGGGCATTTTATTAATACCTACTTTATTTCACACTAAATACGTATTTACATAATTACTTTAGTCAAAACAATATTTATCACATATATTTTAAATATATATATACTTTATCATCCTAACTAACTTTTAAAATAAGAATTTAAATTCTATCGAGATAAGCCAGAGAAATTGGTAAGAATCCTATGTTATTTTAATTAACTTTCTGATCACACTCTTATCTGACATATTAGTCGATGGAAAAGAGAGAGTTTGAGAGAGAGAGAGAGAGAGAAAAACACGAGAGTGAAAGATAAGAGAGAGAGAGGATATGTCGATGTTAGGAAGTATAAGAAGAATACTACCATGAGAGGAAAACCAAGAAGATGAAAGGGAAGAAGAGAGAATATATAACCATAGATTTTGGGAGAAATATTCTAATTAAGGTGAAAATTGTTCTGTTATTTATGATAAATCAGTATATTCATGTCTATAATTGTTCATATATGGGTTAGGGATGAAAATAACATGATTAAGAATTGAATTGATAGCATAAAATTCATTTATTAAGATAGTAAGTTAAAACTCATAATTGCAGATAGATTTGCACACCTTTATTAAAAGATCATAACTTAGTGTAGAAAATTCCGATTTAATCGCAGTTTTTTTGTCAGAAACTAAACTATAACAGACCTTTAAATTGATATAATTTTATGATCTAATTCATTGCATATTACTATAAATAGTGAATGTTCAAATTTTAAAAAAATCCCATAACTTAGATTTTCTAGACAACACTACACACTTGTAGAAATATCGGAATGGATCACCGTCTGTTGAGTTTTAAACCAGACTCATAGGTGTTTAATTTGGTATAAAGATCTCCTTCTAATTCATTTTATACTGAATGTGGAGAATTTTCAAAGTTGATAAAAAATCAGTACTGATAACTTTGGATAGATTCGTCTTTATTTATGTAGTGAGTTTGGAATAATTTTTAAATAGAATATCATCTGAATCTCTAAATTATTTCTTCATAAAAGTTTTAGCATATTGTTTTAAGTTGCCAATAGCATAGAGAACATGAGTTTTAGAGTTTTATAAGTCAAGATATGATGATTTTAGTGAACCATATACATATGTGTGTGTGTGTGTATATTTATATATGTGTGTACACACACACGTGTATATATATATATCTGTATATGTACCTTTATATATACATATATACATAATACATATATATATATGTATATATACATATATATACATATATACACACACATATATATATATATATATATATATATATATATATATATGTATACATATATATGTGCGTGTGTGTATATATATGTATATACACACACATATATATATATATATATGTATATATATATATATATGTATACATATATATGTGCGTGTGTGTATATATATCTATATATATGTGCATATATGTGTGTGTGTATATACATATACATATGTATATGTATATATGAACTCACACACACACACACACGCATATATATATCTATACATATATATATTTTTGGATGATCAACCTCACTGGGACTGAGACACGGCTTGGACTCTCACGGAAAGCCGATGTGTAGAATTTTGGTAGACAATGGAACAGATGAGGGAACCTTGGGAGAGCGACTGACTCCAACTACCATCCATGAATCTTGGATCTGTTTCCTCAACAAATCCCAAATGTACTCCGGTGCGATTGCAAGGCTATTGGCCTTCTTGCCTATACTTTATATTGTGCCTCCACAAACCCTAGCTACGTTGGGACATGAGACGTATCAAGGTCTCAGGCCTCATGCATCTTTTGTGAGTTGTTGGCGGAGCCAACTTCTTGGGTTGTGGGTGTAAAAAAGCGGATGTGGGGACTCGGTTCAGGGGTTCCCTTTTTCAGCTTATTCCATTTCTTCCATAGGGACTCTTCCAAGTCATCCGATCCTATAACTTGAAAGAGGAATTCACTAGAGTAGAACACTAATAGGAGGATCACAGACTCAGACATGGGCTAGGCTAGGTTTGATTATACCTAGAAGCTCTTGCTCTTAGAGAATCTACTCTTGGGGATGCTTGATATATATACATATATATATATATATATATACATATATGTATGCATGTATGTATATGTACATATATGTGTGTGTGTATATATATATATTTATAATATACCCGCACACATATGTCTATACATGTACACATATGTATATTATGTATGTATATTCATATATACGTATGTATGTGTGTATTTGTTTGTGTGTGTGTGTATATATATATATATATATATATATACACATATGAGCATACATACATATATATATGTGTGTCTTTGTGTGCGTATACACACATACATATTAATATATACATATACATATATATATATATGTGTGTGTGTGTATATATCTAAATATATACACACGTGCATATGTATATGCCTGTCAATGGGTCGGGTCTAGACCCTGACCCGTTTATCTGGGTCTGGATCTATAACAAATTTCGATTACCCGCATCCGATCCAGACCCGTTTAGCTATTATAATAAATGGGTCGGATCTGGATCTTGGTGTTTCGATCTGATTAAGACCCGGATCCTATTAAAATATTTAATATATAATAAAATTATTATATATTAGTGTTATTTTATATGTATATATACATATATGTTGTGTAAATTGCTCATGCAATTTATATTTAATATAAAATACATGCGTAAATATTAGAACGAAATTATGAACTCAATACTTTTGTATAATTAAAAAAAAGGAGAAAATTCGATAAGTTGTAATAGTTTAACATATAATTTTAAAAAAAATTATTAAGACCCGGATCCGGATGTGACAAGATTCACGGATCTGGATATGGATCTATTTTTGTAGACCCGTTCGGATCCGGATTCGTATCTGGTTATATTAATCGGATCCGGGTCTGGATATGCCAGATCCGACTCGGATCTGACCCGTTTACAACCCTACATATGTATATATATTTGTGTGTGTACACATATATATATTTGTGTGTATACACATATATAACATATCCATATATATATATATATATAGCGATATTTTAGGTTAATTAACCACTTCAAACATTGTAAGAAAATAAGCTTCACAAGATGCTACATTTATGGCTCTAAAAAACCAACTTCAAATAGCGAAACATTCGGCTATAGGGTTCACATATGCTCATAATGGTTGTAAATAAATATGGAAGAGTTGTTGATGAAGTTCCAACCTCAACAGTAGAAGCAGTGACATCCAATGTAGTAAAAAACTGCCGATTGCGACTTATTTCTTTAGATTTATGGGAAAACTATTCTAAAAATCCTTCACATTAATACATTTGTATTTATTTAGTTCCTCACTTTTAAAATGATGATTTTTAGTCTCTTACATTACCCATTTATATTTATTTTACACTTTTAAAATGATGATTTTTAGTCCCTTACAAATGTAAAATATCGAATTTCGGTACCTAAACTAAATCCCGAGTACTTTTTGGTCTGATTTAATCGTGTGTTGTTCACATGACATATTTTTTGAGTAAAATTTAGGAACTCGTTTTTCCTTTCCAACACATTTAGCATGTGATTACATTATAAATTTTGGAAAAGATAAAAATACCACAAGTCAGATATTGAAATAATCTTAAATACAAACAAATTGCTAATCAATCACTTACTTCATATCTTTCGTAGTCATAAAACATTCTACTCAAATGAATTTATAAATTTGTCCTCGACGTATAACGTGTCATATGAACAATACATGACAAATTTAGGCAAAAAATACTTGAGATTTGATTCAGAGACCAAAATTCAACGTTTTATATATGTGAGGGACATAACAAATTTAGGCCAAAATGCTTGGGATTTGATTCAAGGACCAAAATTCAACATTTTACATTTGTCAGGGACAAAAAATCATCATTTTAAAAGTGATGGACTAAATAAATACAAATGTGTAACGTAAGGGACTAAAAATTATCATTTTAAAAGTGAGGGACTAAATAAATATAAATGCATAATGTGAGGGACTAATATAGTAGTTTTCCCTGGATTTATTGCCTTAATCCGTGTTGATTAAGGAAAATGGAAATACTAGACACACTTTTTCCTATATTAGAGAACCGCAATTTATCAAATAAATGAATAAAGACCATAATGTATATAAAAAGATTAAATAATATACTTTCAAAAAATATATATATATAATTTTTAAATCCCCTCTTGAAATTTATATTAATATCATTTATGGCACTCCAAAACTTTCAAAAATCTCGCAAACCTTTCCTAACTTTCTGTTTGTTATAACATGTCAGCCTAAATTGCAAAAAATATTAAACAATTCAATTTATGAGGAGAAGTTAAGTTAATTATAATGATTCTAACTTACTAGTTAATTAAAATTTACTTAATTAGATAGTTGGGAAAAAAGGATTGTATTATAATATAATTTATTAACAAATAGAAATTTATTAATGTAGTATTTATAGTGCTTTGTAGATTACATTTTAATTTGTGATGATTTGAAGACAAATTTTGTTTTCCAAATTTAAAAAAAAAATTATAGTAAATATTTTATATACAAATCTGGGAAGATTGTACATTCTTTTAGGATATTGTTAGTGAATTAATAAAAAATAATATATAAATTACTTTTAATTGGAGCCAATATCTTTTTATATTATTAAGTAATTTCTTTACTAACTAAGTTAATGGACTAAATTCTGTTTAGCATTTTAAACTTCATAATTTATTTCCCATATCTGGCAATAACAACCAAGAATTCCAGAAAGGAAAAAAAAAAAAAACTTGAAAAGCACTAATAAAAATTAATTAACAAACACATGAAATAAAACATTTTTGTTATATGTCTAAAGTAGCAAGGTTAAAATTGTTAAAATGAATTGTTTAATAATTTCCTTTTTAACTTGAGCTGTCATGTTACTTTAAATCAAAAGTTAGTGAAGATTTGTGAAATTTTTAAAAGTTTAAGAATACTAAACGATATTAGCATATAATTGAGGCGAGGTTTATGAAATTATTCCATATATTTAACCTATATGTGGTAGAACAATATTTGTTTTGTGGGACTCAAAATATTCTGATTATATGAAAACAAGTAATAGACCCGTAGTGTTCTGAAAAATTTAGCAACCACTTCTTTCTAAATCGGATCACCGCAAATTATAAGAAGACATTTTTTTAATAACATAGTTGGCCGGGTAAGTTGTAGAACTTTTGAACTCAAGACAATAGCTTTTCTATAAAGATCATAGTAGTCAGTATAAATTTGCAGTACATTTATACAAAATCTCAAATTCAATCTAACTTCATAAAACTACTAATGTGTCAGTTAGATCATGAAAAAAATGAACAAAACTGACTAAATATTTGAAATCAGATGATAGCAATTTAATAAAATTTTACAATATAAATTGATTTTGATAAGTAATTTTGACTTACAGTCTTGTAAATGATTATTCATAAATATATTTTTTACATTGGGATAATTCTTGTTGGTGTAAATTACTATGTATATATTTTGTACGCTAGCTTATTTTTATTTGTATACCCTCCTTGGAAATTTGACAAATTATTGTGTCACCTGAATTAACACAAGTTATTTGGTACCATTCATTCTTGAAACTTTCCAGCTTAATCTTTTTCGCTATTAATCAGGGCTTCATTTGTGTTCATCCAAATTTGAGGTAATTATGATATTTTTTCCTCAAATTCTTTTTACTTCACTTAAATTTTCTTGAAAATTTTAACTGTATTCCTACGCTTACTTTTTAAGGATATATCAAAATTACGGTCACTTTTGTAATTGAAATAATTTAATTGAAGTCAAAGTAGTACTTGGTACATGTTTTTCTTTTTTACCTTTAATTTCAGACTAACTAATTGTGGAGCCTTACATGTGTCTCCGTGTGTCTATATATATATTTAAACGTATGGAACTTCACATGTTACTCACTTTCTTCGAAACTATTTTTCTATCTATCTTCTTCCTTTTCTTTTCTTTTTGGGATAATATCACATTTTTTAGGTTTGGCAAAAGGGATAATTTTAGAAATCTTCCTTGAAATTCATGCTAATATCACTTACCACCATTGAACTTTAAAAAATCTCACGAATTTCCCTTGATTTTCTCTTTGTTGTAACATGTCAGCCCAAGTCATAAAATAAATTACTAAAAAATTCATTTTGACAATTTTACCCTTGTTACTGTAGAAATATAACAAAAATGTATTAACAAATATGTGTTTGCTCATTTACATTTATTAATCGCATCTTCTTAAGTTTGATTTTTTCTTTTCTTATGGAATTATTAGTTTGTTACAGTTAAAATAAATAGTGAAGTTGTAAATTAAATATTTTAAATTAATGTAAAGAGTGTTAGTCCATTTACTTATTAAAGAAGTTACTTAAATGTATACCAAGATAAAGCTCTAATCTAAAGTTAATTTGTCTTATATTTTTTACTAGATCAATAACAGTAGCTCGAAAGTATAATTCTCCCATATTTGGATTTAAAAACAAAAAAAAAAAAACTTATTTCATATTTGTCTAATTTGGAATGCTAAATCAAACTTTAAATCTTCCAAAATTAGAAATTTAATCTACATAAAATTATAAATACAAAAGACAATGTAGAATTCAATTTTATAACTATATTAACAAATTTCTATTTGTAAATAAATTATATTAATTGAGAATTCCTTTTTTCAAACTGTTTAATTAAGTAAATTTTGATACTAAATTAACTAGTGGATCAACAAAGGGTAGAATTGGAACTAACATAAATTGCTAAACATGAATTTAGTAAATCTATCATAAATTGAATTGGTTACTAAATTTTTCAAATTGGGTTGACAAGTTATTTGTCAAAAGAGAAATATAACAGGAGGTTTGTGATATTTTTGAAGGGGTGCCAAGTGATATTAGCGTAAACCTCCAAAATTATCATTTTGCATAATTGCAATTATTTCCATCTATTTTCAAAAATCACACTTACATCACATCTTTTAAAGTTTTAAGTAACAAATTCCACCACATCACAATTTAGACATAAAAAATTAATTTTTCAATGTAATGTGGTACTTTCTTTCCTAACCGCCCTTGTTAAGGGCAAGATAAATTGAATTAAGTAGTTGTATAAAAGGGGTGGAAATGAAATAGCTTATAAATTATCAAGTCAAAGTGAGTTTTTTTAGAAAAATAGTCAAATACAGATAAAAACATACAAACAAGGTATATTTTACGGTAATATGGTGGATTGTGATTAATTATTAGCAACAAAATTTTAAATGAAGTATTACATGAGTCTACAAAGAAAGTTAAAAAATTACCCTTAATATACCAATAAAATCGTAAAATAAAAGTTCGTATAGAACCTTTTATTTCTTGCATAACAAAATATCACTTTGTCCACCTAAAGGAATGGCTGAATAAAAAATTCAGTGAAAATATAATATCAAAGGCCTGGTATGCACAAGTTTTAATTGTTTCATACTTTGAATAAATTTTGTTCATTTTCTTATACTCCTTTTATTCTGTTGTAGTTTTATTTTATTAATTTCAGTATGAATAGCAATTTACAAGGGCAATATAGGAAATAAGATACTACTTTACAGTGAAGATCAGTTTTTTACGCCAAATTTCGGAATGAGCTAAATTTTTTACTCAAACTTTAAAATACGGGGTAAGTGAATTTCGAAACTAGAGGAGAGGTAACTATTGTTTTGCCAAACCTCAAGGAAGGAATGTAAAATTATCAGCCTTCCTTCAAATTTTTACTAGTAATACCAAATTAATCTAGGTAGTTTTAATTCAAATAAGCTCTAGTTGCCTTTGAGCCTTATTTTGCTATTTTTTTTTTCGTACCCTCATCTAAAATTCAAGTATGCTAATAGGATGATATTATTACCAGAGCAAATAATTTCCTCCTATAGCAACTTTCACAAACTACCAAAACTGCCCTTCTGTGATGAAGACCAATTTTCCATTGAACTCTTCATTGTAGAATGACTTCGCTCCCTTCCCTCATTCATCAGTTAATCCTATCCATGCTTATCTTACTCCACCTTTCTGCCTTTACCCTTTGCCCTTTCAAGAAATCATCTATTTCTGATCAACTCAGAAAAATTCGTTACCATATCATAAAAGATGTAATTAAAATGCCCTTCTAAAAAGCCCAAAAACCACCAAATTTTTGACCCCTATCCTTCCAAAATTCCACCTGCATCATCAATCCTCCATGGCTTCATATCTAAATCAAGTCAAAGCAAGTCAGGTCATTCAAATTCAACTTATTCGGTTGGTAAGTCAAAATAGTCAAAAAAAAATGATAGGAAAAAAAAAAAAACCTACTTCATATCTAATACAACTTTTAATCCAATAATCCATAATTATAAATTTTAGTACATCATTTCATAAATCTACAAAAAATTAGAAATTAAGTCATACATATTGTTCTTTCATTTTCTTCTTATTTTTTTCCTTATAAATGGTTTTACTTTCCTAATGTGGTACATATCTTTATAGATTACATTTTAATTATTTCACAGCATCTTTTAATATATTTATGTGATAACTCATTGTAATAAATGTATGAATTATTATGTAAATGTAGTATGCACATATATTAATATCTTGTGAGCATTTTTTAGATATTATATAATAATATCTAGTATTATATTTTTTTAATTGACTTATTCAGTCAATAGATTGACTTGAAAGTAAAAGTCAAACTCGAGTCGATGATTCGATTATTTAATTGATTTCGAGTCAAAATCGAGTCGAATGTTGAACAAGTCCAGCCAAACATTACTTGAATCGACTCATTAGTTTGACTTCTTTTAACTAACTTTTAAATACCCTTACTGATTATCTCATTTTGAAATTTAAATTAGTGTTTTACCCTCTGTAAAATTTAAACTGCAGCAAAATAGCGCCTCCATTTTTACAAAGAGTTGAAATACACTTTGGTTGCAATGAATAATTTTTTTTTTCTCAATTGACAATTTTAACTGAATTTACTAAATTTATAGTGAAAGGCTACTAAATTATTTCCTATTTTTTAAAGTAAACTCTCACAATGATAAAGAAATTATCTATTAAATAAAATAAGAGGACATTTCAGTCATTTCAATTGGTAGAAGAGGTATTTTATAACATTTTGAGCCCCACAGAGCTAATTCAAAAGAAGTAATTGCCACCTTTACCTATGCTATTATTAAAGTGTGGGTGGTGTTTTTTTTCCCTCCAAGTATTTCTTCTTTTTTTGATCTGCCTAAATTACCCATAACTAAAATGCAATTTACTACATAACTATTAGACAAATATGTAATTATAATTTGATCCCAAACGCCACTATGCAAGAGCCCAACATATAAGGAACTTTTAGGCCATTAGAATTTGATTTTGCAAAGTATATATGAATAGCTAAATCATTGGGACTCTTTATGAGAAAATGTTAATATCCTAAAACATCCTTGTGTTAGGACATTCATGGGGAAATCCTATTATCATAGAACAGTCTTTCAAATAAAATTCTTTTAAAAATAAATTACTCTGCATGCAATGAAAATATTTCTGAGATTCATTGTCTTGATCTAGGAATAGAATGGTTCATGTATCCTTCTCTATGTCGATAATCTAAAATTTTTTCCCCAAACCAAAATATACTGAAACAAACATTTTAGTTGTTGAAATTTTGCTATTTACACATAATCTTAATCAATTGAAATTAATTTTCTCAAAAGCCATTAGAGCCTCAACTCATTTGGAGATGATTATGTGCTTGTAAAAATGACATAACTGAATAGTAATATACTATATTACATGTTTCATGAACTGAAAGGATGCATTGTACGTGCTTACTATATGATATATTTTCTAATTTAGACCTGAATATTATACTAATATTACGAGAAAATTAAAGTATTAATTTCTTTTTACACCCTTAATGTTTATACTTAATATCATTTTAATCCCTGACGTTATTTTTTAGGCACTTAAGTCCTTTCCGTTAAATTCAACTCAACATTCATTATCCTTTTGACAAAAGTACCATTATTCTCTCTCTCTCTCTTCTCATTTTTACTTGATTCATTTTTCTCTCTCTCATTTTATTGATATGATTCAATAAATTTTTTTTATCACTCATCGCCATATCTTAAATTTTATCAAACTCTTATGAAAACAAAATAAGATATTTTCTGTGTCATGAAAAAATTTGCACACACATCAATAATTTGATGGTGAAAATGTCATTTTAGGCTAAAAATCTAACATTGTTACTAGCTTTTACTATCAGTCTAGCGATGTGAACTTAAAAAATAATGTTAAAAACTAAAGTGATAGTGATCCTAAATGTTCCATTCACTTACAAAAGGTAAAGTGAAATTAACCCAAAATAAAAATAGCTTATGTCAGGCAACAATCTTGATTATTACTTTTTAATGAGAAAAAATGTTATTATTTAGAAAGTCTTAAAGCATATATAATTAATATTGTGGATGATGTTTTCTCATTTAGTGCTTCTTTATTTTTTTTAAGCTACTTTTTTTTTTTTTTTTGTCTATAACTGAATAAATCCTAACCGTAATATGGAGGACCAAAATGTGAACAACATGATAATGCTTACTAAAGCTCTCTTCCAATTCATAAGAATTCCTAAACTATCCCTAAAACTAATCAATATCATATTTCAATAACATTGTAATACTCCCAGTAACAAATACTAAAATCTGCTTTGGGATTACTACTCCCCAATAAATAGTACATTAAAAATAATTTTATGAGGAAAAAGCAACTAAAGAGATATAAAAAATTCTAAAAAATCCTTTTATTATTTTAGTATTATGATATCATACATATAAATGAAAACATAGATGTAAGTTGATATTTAAAAATAAATAAAAAAGATGAAAATATTGTTTGGTGCTACTTAAATGTAATTTCATCTTTTGGAAATATAAATATTAATAAGATTAGTTCTTATATGTATATATGTGCAAAACACGTGTACTTTTTTTAGTAATTTCAAAATGGCCACGCACATATATATATATATATATATATACTGTCTATATATTTATTTATATATATATAGATAGATAGATAGATAGATAGATAGATAGAGTTCAATAGTGTGCAAGCTCTGTTAAGTTTGAGAATCACATCGAAGTACAAGAGAAGAAATTCTATCCTAGATTGTGAGCATTGCCCACTGCCTATGTGGCATTTCCTGAACAACAAATTTTCTGAATAACCAGATGAGCTCACCACTCATTGTGAACCTTTACTTCTGTAAAGAAAATTTGAGGTATAGGAAATGCAATTTAGGTAGTGAGTGCTCATTCGCTAGATAGAATTTCCAGTGCAATGCATCTGGATTCATTGACTACCTATTTTCCTATTATATTCTTGCAAATGGGATTCCCCATGTAACAATTTTTCACGATTTCCAGGCCAACGGAAGATTTTCCCATATTTACCTAAAACATCATTAAAAGTCCATTGGTGCCTGTATATATATTTGCCGAAAACACCATTAAATTCTATTGGTGCGTGTACATACATTCACCTAAGATATGAAGATAATTATGACCATCCATTAGGAGTCAATTGATGAATGAATTTCATACTAAAAGATACAAATATAGTACTACTTTTGTCTATTGAGGTTGTCACTGTTTGATTTTTCTAATCAACACATTAAATTTACTTCATTTATATAGATTTATTTAACATTTTAAAATTTTAAAATTTGTATACATTAATATTTGATATATATTTTACTTTTATTGAATAAATTTAATTAAAATTTGAATAAAGTTTTATAAATTATTAATTACAAATTATTTTATTTGATAAAAAAGTTAAATTGCGATAAATAAATTAGGATAAGCTATCGGAGAGAGTAATAAATCCAATGGTAAATGAATGGTTACAAAATTTATAAAACTTCCGAGTATGCGTCATATAAAGCTAGAACTGTGACAAACACTGGACCTCACCTCACTGTCTTTCAATTTCAAGTCTCCAGAACAAAAGAAGTATATTAGTGTAGCTCACTGGCAATCTCCAATACTGTGATGCGAAGATATGCAAGTGGGATTTAATAGTGGCGTACTACAACTCCAATAGTCAAAAAATCATATTTTATTAGGAGCCCACAGCACCTAATTAGAAACCAACAAAATAGTTATGAAATCACATGCATGTTTTAAATAGAGGAGCCCACCCAGCCAGGAGTGCGATGATAATCTTTCGCTTCTATACATGCTACTGGGGGTTTACACCTCGTGTGATTGTTGAAAAATTTTAAAATAGATTGGGTTCACGACACTTTTTAATCTATAAAAAAATGGCCCCAGGTCGAACACCCCGTGTGGATTTGCGAATTAATGGGATTTCCAAAATTTTTGTTGATTCAATATAGCCCACAAATTAACTGGAAAAGATGAGTTGTGGGCATGTGGTTATGCTGGCTTTCATCACTTAAAGCTGGAACATTGTAACGTTGTTTGCTTCTTCATTTTCGAAAGGGCGGAAGACACGGTAAAACAGCCTGCCCCTTTGGATATTATCTGAAGACAGCTTTATTTTGTACATGTTTGTTGAATATAGTTCGCAGAACCCTATTTAGGTACCACTTGTCTAAACAAATTGAAGTTAGCTGTCCACAGCATAATAACGGCACCTTCCCACACTATCAACTGCGTATCGATTCATGCATATTGAAACACAATTTATTTACGTCTCGAAAAGCATTAATTCATGTTTCAAATTGTCAAAGATAGTAAATCTTTATTATGATAAAGATGCTTTGTTTCCTCTTCTTTTTTCTCTAGGAGTTTCTTTATTTTTTATTTATGTTTTGAGAAAATGAGAAAATACATTCGATATTTACTTAATATAGAACTATTTAGTATTGGATTGAGTATAATAATTTTTAAAAATTGAGTATTTTCTTTTATCTAGTCATTAAAAATTTAATATTTAGTAGAATTTAATACTATTTATTACCATCTACCTTCTTATATTTCTATAATGTAATAACTTTTTCTAAAAAATGGTGTATGACGTATCGACTAAATTTACTCGTACGTATCCGAAATTTTAAAAAGTGATGAATGACATTCCCATATCCGTATTGTATTTCTTAATATATTGCGTTTCTATTAACTATGATCCATAGACCATATGCATAAACAAGGAGTACTTTTGACACTCGTGTGGAAGGTGCATTTAAGATTTGTATCATTCTAAAATGTATAAGCACTTAATGTACTTATATACAAGAATTTAATGATTTTCAAGTAGTAGAGATCTTCCATAGTATAACTATTCATAAACTCAACAAGAATGGATTATTTGAAACATGATGGATATTTACCACTTAAGTTTAAGCATTCAGATGTTATTTTAGTAGTATTTCGCAATTTATGAACTAGTTAAACACTAAAAAATTTAAAAATACCAGAGACTATGGTTCAAAGTCACAGTATCAATTGCAATAATGATCATTCTACTTTAGTCGCGATAGTATCGGATCAATACTCGAACAATAAATTTATCCAAAATAATAAAAAAATGAAAATTGTTTTTTTTTTCAAAAGAACCCACCTTCCTACCTATCCTCTACTGACTCGAGTGCATGACCAATAGGTCATAGGAGAAGCGTCTTACTACCTTACCTGCATTTCATTGTCAATAAGATGAAAATTGTAAATTGTTACTTGTGAATTATTTTTAAGAAATTAACTAGTCAAAAATAAACTTTATACAACAATTTTAGTTCATATTATAAGATCTATATAGGTCGATATGACGTATCAATGTCAAAACGATACTTACCTTTCTGGATATGATTTAGTCGAGTTGACTCGGACTAAACGAGTCTTTGAACTATGTGTGAGATGGTTAGTGCTGTCGACTTTAGGCATTCAAAATTAAACAATTGTCAATAATAATGTAGTAGTGGTGAGTACACGTCGTCCCACAGAGAAAGGAATTTATTCTTGTGCTCAAAAGAAAGGGGAGAGGGGGTTTTGAATGCTTTTAAACTAAAAACCAAAACAATAAAGTAAATTGGAGGGCATTCAATTTAAGAAGAATCTTGGTTTTGGTCATATCCACCATAACAACTTTACTAGTCGATCCATGAAACCAAAGATAATTCAATTTCTATACCAAACACTAATTGAAAAATTAACTTGAATTCCAATTCAAAGTTGATTCTTATTTCTTTTTAAAGTTGGCTAATTTTTAACATGCGATGCAATTAACCCTGACTGTTAATTTAATCCAGACACGCACCAAAGATTAATTTATAGAAGTA
This sequence comes from Cinchona pubescens, assembly GCA_025175665.1. Lineage (NCBI taxonomy): Eukaryota > Viridiplantae > Streptophyta > Magnoliopsida > Gentianales > Rubiaceae > Cinchona > Cinchona pubescens. The sequence goes on from JANKKI010000179.1 coordinate 881,314, forward strand.
TTAAAATCAACAAGAATAATTAGCCTAATTAAACATAAACACATGCAGTTATGTCAATTAGTTAATTATTTTTCCTGAATTCGCTAACACTAATCGAGCAATTATCAAACTTAGTTGTTTCACAGATTGAATTAAACTCATGCGGTTAAAACAATCTAGCTGTAGATTAATTTCAATAACTTAATATTCTGCAGCAATAGCAAGTTAAAAAGAACAATCATAAAATTAATAGCAAAAAAATAATCAATACTTGATATAAAATAAATAAGTTCAAGAACAAAAAATCTCACAACATAATAGAATTGACCATAGCTTCAATTCTCTCAACCAAGAATAAGGGTTTAGGCACTAGGTGTCATAGAAGAATAAACAAGAATTGTCTCTGCGGAAAACCCTAGATAAAACAAGAAAAATAAAAATGTCGACTTGTGTTCTAACCCTACATGGGATATTTATAATGCATACTAGGGCAACAATTATTGTCTAAGGATAAGAACGTAAAATCGTATGAAAAAGAGTTCAACCGGATGAACAAATCTGCCAAAAATAAAACAATCTCTTATCACCACTGTTTCTGGCACACATGTTCTGCCTGATCTGCGCTCATGTGTACACCCTAAGCATTGCTGAAACTTTCGCTTCTAGACTCAGCGCATATGCACTTCACAATCCCAGGCGCATGTGCTCAGGGCTTAATGCTACTTTACACATTCGGTTTCAATTTTGACCTTGATGCTTTTGAAATTTGGTAAAGTGTAAAACACAAAAGTTGTAGCTCTCTTTCTTAACATTCCAACACATCTTGAATCAAATCAATTGGAATTCAAACTTGAATGTTGTGCTTGAAATACGAAACAGTATCCAGAATGGCTTTATACTTGTGCATGTTCTGCCCCTTAGCATTTTCTTTCATCCTTCTCTTCTTTTTCAACTTTTTTTCACTTTAATCCTATAAAAACTAAGAATAACCAAATTAATCTCAACAATAACTCAAATCTTGTTTACAACATATAAAAACGTGGTAAATGACACGTAAAATATAGCACAATTATGAACTTATGAAATTACCGCACACTTACCTTTTAATACATTTAAGCATAACAAAATTCCACTCAACAAATATTCCCTCAAATATCCACATAAACAAATCAATATTCAATCTACCAATTAGAGTAGTCTAAGAACCCAAAAGCTCAAATGCTAATAAAAACCAAAACATGAAATTCGTGTGTATGTGTGTATAGCCATTCAAAAATTTATATTTGAAAATATTTAGATTAAATCATGAAGACTCTCAAAATTTTTCTAAACATCCCATACTATTCTTACACCCCCTTCACTAATTTAAACAACTGATTCTATTTAAATTAGATAGGACTTTTATCTCAAACTATAGGTTAGGGTATTAGTTAATCAAAGAAGGGAGAGGATATATCAATTAAGAACAAGAGCTTTATAGTAATGGTGACCACACATTAAATTAAAACTTCTCTTCTCATGTGAAATATCTTACATCTACAATCCCACACTTGAGTAACAAACACCCATGCAAATTTCGAACAAGCAATAAGCATAGAAGTTCCCTTTCTCGAATTAACAAAACATGCCAACCTCCCTCCGTGGTAAATGTAGATATATATGTCACATCTTCAAATTTTTTATGTATGCTCACTGTACGGGTACCAATGATAGGAACTACCCGCAACATATAAACACGCAAGTACTAGAGATGGGCACTACTTGCAAATACAGGTACTAGTGATAGGCACTACCTGTAAATATCAAAAACTCCCATTATTATTTTATTTTCTTCAACAATTTTTTCCAATACCTTATTTTGCTCCATAAATGTACACCACCTACTTCTCACATACTTTCACCCTTATTTCCCCAGAACATATAATGTGCACCATAAAGCTCTTAAAGGGATAATTTAGGATAAAATAATGAAAAGAAACAATAAGTTCAATAAGGGTAGATAAATTGAGTTTAAGTGAAATAAGGTGAACGGTGTTTCTCTTCACAAGAATAAGGCTCAAACAAGGTATTTAGAAATAAATTGTTAAAATGGTTGGCTAGAAAGGCTCAACAAACAAAGAAAGCACTACCCTTATTTTTAAAATAAATCAAGTCGTCTATACATAAAATTCGCTTCGAAAATGTAATAAAGTGAGTTTTTGGGATGCATCATAATTAAGTCTACATAAATTTCTCTAAATATCCCAAATCAACAATTAATGTTGGCTTAGTGTTCAGAAGTCTTGAAAATTATGAATGAAAAATATTAACATCGACTACTCATTCATGCATGATTCAATCAAAGATTTATTATGTAGAAAAATGGGAAAATACGTTAAGCAAAAACTTTCAAAAATTTTAAAAAATGGTCAATTAGTCCACAAAATTTTCAAAATTTTTTAACAAGCTCTCATATCAAAGGAAAAGTTAAAATATTGCAGCAAAATTAAGCAAAACACACCAAACAACTTAAAAATCCAAATAACTCCCCCATCCCACACTTAAAATTAAGCATTGTCCTCAATGCAAAAATAAAAGTATAAAATAGGAAGAAGAAAAGCTTCTTTGGATTAATTCGTGTTTGGAGTAGTATCTGCGATAAATATCACCTTGTCGCGAATGAAAGCCATGCGAGAAAACACTAAACAAAACATAACAAAACAAATAATTTTCTTGAGATAATAAGGAAAATTGGAATATTGTAGAAAAGGATCCTACAATAATAAGAAAAAACTTACTCCCTTAAGGGAATACACGACCGAAATAAACGAAAACACAATGACAAAAATTAAAACCTAGCTAAAAGGAAATTGACTAACTAAAATGTCTAATAAAATAAAATAGCAACTAAAATAGTCTGAGAAATCAACTACCAAAATTAAGAGATAAAGAAAATAGCCCAAAACATAGGGCATGAAAAGCTCAAGGATCATGCGGCCCTAATCCTATGGGAAAGGAGGAAAAATTGAAAATGTCAATAGATCCTCTCTCGTTCCCTAGCCATCTGGCGAGCCTCCATGGTTTGCTTCCAGGTATACTAGTATTGAATAAATGAATCAAAACGGTGACTCATCCACTGTTGCTCCACTAGGATTTGTTGTAGAAGCTATTCCTGAGTTTGCTATGGCACTGGCACTACTGCTCCAATTCAGGCTCATCTTCGGAATCAGCAGCTTCATCTGCGTGTGATGTAGAGGCATGGGACCGAGTGTGTCGAATTGGAGCTCTCATACCCTCCATTGCAATTAACTTTCATGCTTTAGTTTCTCCTCAGAAGGATTAATCACAACACCGCTTTCCAAACATAGAGCAGTAATTAGATGGGAAAACCATAAGCCATGTTTCTTATTGGTAGCGGAATAGCATAACTACTGGTGTATAAGCTGACCAACATTTATAGATTTCCCGGTACCAATGCAATACAAAAGATTGCCTCTTTCCATAGTGATGTGTGCAAGATGATTGACCGGAAGGAGGCGAGCACAAAGAAACTTAAATCAGATAAACCAAGCTGGTTTAAGTGTACTAGCATTGAAATGCTGAGCCACGTTACCATCCATCGTATAGGTCCATTCAACGTTCCCATCACAAAAAACACTTGTGATTTTTTGTAACTCTATATAGGCATTTCGGGTGTCTGGCCATTCATCATTGCTTTATACCCGATTGACCTTCAAAACTCTATTAATTTCATTGGAAGAGACATCCACTTCCTTGCCTCGAACATATACCCTGGTGTCGCAATAATGCTTGAAATTAGCATAGAATTCACACACCACCGGGATGACTGGATCTATAGGGGTAGAGGTGAAGTGATCCCATCCACGATTGCAAATGGTTAAGTTGATCTTGGGAACCCCTGCCAATGGAACCTGAATGCCCTTTTCTTTGATTACAACCATTTTAGATATATCATTGTCGTATTTTTGTTGGGATGTTGCAATTAAAAATCTCACACCCCCAACTACCCTAGGTTGCTGAGCCCCGGATGATAAGGATGCTCCGGCACTCTTGACCGTAGCTGTTGTCTTGCCCGTTCTTCCCATTCCTACAAAATATAAATATGAACATCATAGCCTCCTAACAATTAACTTCTGCACCCCATACTTAAATAAAATTCTACTCCTCAATTTATAAGTCCTAGAATATATGAGATAAGTCAAGTATTTTAAAAATAATGTCGAAAACTAAGGCTTATATATATTTCAAGAACATTCCTATGCATGAAAATTAACCAAAAAGATATCACATGGCACCATTGCCTTGTCTTTTAATATTTTTATTCCTTGAGACAATTTATCGAACACATGGCATGTATAGATAAAGAGCAAATTTTTGTTTATATAATTAACATGAATTCACTCCTCAATCAACAATCCAAACATAAATCACTCCTATCACAAGTTTAAAGTTCAATCCATAAAAGATTTAATCAATCAAAGCATAAAAAATAAAAACATTCTTGATAATCAATTTAAACCCATGAAGGAAAAATTAAAGAAAGAGAATGCAATTCATACCTTGATGTGATTTTCCTTCAAAAAAGAAAAGTTTTGGATGTAAATTAGATGAAGTATGAGTGATTTGAGAAAGAAATAGGAGTGGGGGATATTGGGGGTTGAGAAGAATTGGAAGGGAAGAAATAGAAGTATTCGTGTGTTATGCTTGTGAAGATCATCAGGGTTTTGACCTTTATAAGTAGTCGTACGCATGTGTACGCGAAGCAGAAAGTTCGGGTGTTAATTTTGCCTCGCGCACATGCTCGAGGCTTATAGCACGCATGTGCGTGCGAGGCAGCAGCAAGGTTTGCAGGATCCCTCGTTTGAACAAATGTCACAGGGTTGTGTTGTCTGCGTAGTTCTTGAAGCCAGTTGTTGTACAAAAGAAGTTAGACTAGCCATTTGTTGTTCTAAAGATGAAACATTTACCTCGTTAACACGTTTGAGAGGTTGTTCACATCGTATCCCGAACTTTTGAGAACGCGTGACCATGTTTGATATAAACTCACGAGCAGCGTCTATGGTAAAATTATCTAACACCCTTCCACTAGCGGTGTTGACCATATTTCTTTCATTTGGCAAAAAACCTTTATAAAAATATTGAATTAATAAAGAATCACTTATCTGATGATGTGGACATCTTGCACACAGTTTCTTGAAGTGCTCCCAATACTCATCTACTCCCAAACTTGGTTGTAATGCTGCCCGAAGGTAAATCGAACAACCAATCCTTTGCCTCATTCTTGAACGAGAATGGAAATGCTTTCAATTTAATATGCTCCTCTGACACTTCAGTGGGTCTCATACTCGTGCAAACTACATGGAACTCCTTAAGATGCTTATTTGGATCTTCACCTGGTAATCCATGAAAAGAAGGTAATCGATAGATTAGTCCAGACTTTAATTCAAATGTAACATTAGGATATGTAATGCACAAAAGTTGTTGATTTAAGGTGGCCACTGCTAAATCTCTCAGTGTTCTTTGCACCATGTTTGTCTCTTCGTGGTCTTCCTTATTGTCAGCAAAGATAACATCGAACGATTGATCTTTCCCTAGCTGTTGGTCCTTTAATTCTCTCCCTAATTTACGTAACGTTGTCTGTATTTTCGGATCTAATAGACATTCAACTTGTCCAGTTTATCATGTCACTGGAATACACAATTAGCGGAGGAAATAATAATAAAACGAGAGAAAGCATTTTAGAAAAATTGAAATAAATAGCACTAAAATAATTCAAACCATTCCTCGGCAACGGCACCAAAATTTTGGTTAGTACTATCGTAGGCACCCAAAATTAAACAATTCTCAATAATAATATATTAGTGGTGAGTACAGGTCGTCCCATAGAGAATGAAGTTTATTCTTGTGCTCAAAAGAAAGGGGGGTTTTTGAATGCTTTTAAACTAAAAACTAAAACAATAAAGTTAATTGGAGGGAATTCAATTTAAGAAGAATCTTAGTTTTGGTCATATCCACCATGACAACTTCACTAGTCGATCCTTGACACCAAAGATAATTCAATTTCTATACCAAGCACTAGTTGAAGAATTAACCCGAATTCGAATTGAAAGTTGATACTTATTTCTTTGTAAAGTTGGTTAATTTTCAACACGCGATCCAATTAACCCTGACCATTAATTTAATCCAGACACGCACCAAAGATTAATTAATAGAAGCATGAAAATCAACAAGAATAATTAGACTAAGTCATTAAACATAAACACATGCGGTTATGCCAATTAGTTGATTATTTTTTGTGAATTTAATAACACTAATCGAGCAATTATCAAACTTAATTGCTTCACAAATTGAATTAAATTCACGTAATTAAAACAATCTAGCTATAGATTAATTCCAATAACTTAATATTCTGCAGCAATAGCATGTTAAAAAGAACAATCATAAAATTACTCGCAGAAAAATAATCAATACTTGATATAAAAGTAAATAAGTTCAAGAACAAAATTGACCATGGCTTCAATTCCCTCGACCAAGAAAAAAGGTTTAGGCACTAGGTGCCATAAAAGAATAAACAAAAATTTTCTCTACTGAAAACCCAAGATAAAATGAGAAAAATAAAATTGTCGACTTGTTTTCTCACCCTACATGGGGTATTTATAATGCATACTTGGACTACAATATTGTCTAAGGATAAGAACATGAAATCTTATGAAAAATAGTCCAACCGGATGAAGAAATCTGCCAAAAATAAAATTAGTCAATTACTACCACTATTTCGAGCACACATGTTCTGCCTGATCTGTGCACATGTGCGCCCTAAGCATTGCTGAAATTTTCCCTTCTGGACTCGGCACACATGCTCTGCACAACCCCAGCGCACGTGCGCTGGGCTTAATGCTGCACTACACATTCGGTTTCGATGTTGACCTTGATGATTTTGGAATTTAGTAAAGTGTGAAAAACAAAAGTTGTAGCTCTCTTTCTTAGCTTTCCAAAGCATCTTGAATCAACTCAATCAAAGCTTAAACTTGAATGTTACGCTTGAAATACGAATCAGCATCCAGAATGGCTTCATACTCATGCATGTTCCACCCCTTAGCATTTTCTTTCATCTTTTTCAATTCTTTTTCACTTTAACCCTATGAAAAGTAAGAATAACCAAATTAAACTCAATAATAACTCAAATCTTGCTTACAACACATATAAACATGGTAAATGACACATAAAATATAGCACAATTACGAACTTATCATGAGACATGTTCTCCATATATTTCCCTTACCGTGGTAACTTCCTAAAATGTGACAAAGAAAAGATGTAGGAATTACTAAAAAGAAGAAGAAAAGAAGAAAGAAAAAGATGATACATAAAAGAAGCAATAACACCACAACATTTTAGAGATCAAAGGTGGAGTGGCCATTAAGCACTGAGCTGTAAAGGAAAATAATTTTATTCTAAAATATATATGATATGGGTGAAATGGATTTCTAGGTACTTGGTGAATGAGTATAGGATTGGAAACATATTAATTGGTACATCTATGACTATATACATCTCAATTCAAAGCACCTCCATAAACAATGATTAGGTTCTCCCCATGTGCAGGAACATAGATATTTAATTACTCTGCCGCTATGTTGTGACAATTCTCCATGTATTCCCTCCATTCCTTTTTATTTGTCTTTCTATCTATTTTAGTTTGTCTCAAATTATTTGTCACTCCTTAAAATGGCAAATAAATAAAGGATAATTTACCTAATTTACCCATCATACAACAGAAATGTATAGTTCCAAAAACAAAGCATTAAAGTCATGTTTTAACATTAATTACTCTAAAATGATTTCAAAATTTTAAACCCCAAAACCAACTAACAAATTTTAAATTTTAATTGAGGGATAATAATGGAAAAACTCTTCTACTATTTAGTCAAAAATAAACTTTTCTTAAACTGTGTGAAAGATTGACTGTACTAAATAAAATAGGACGAAAGGATAATTTGGCAGAAACATCGTATGTAGACATTAATTACAACCCTAAATTTCCGCACTACCAAGTTACAAGAGAATAACTAAATAAGAGGTGAAAATGCATAAAGTAACAGATTTGAGTTAAATGTCACTACAACAATAACCCACATTTTGTACCTATACAAATACAACTTTTGGTGACACTATATATATATATATATATATAAACCTACCTCTCCTCCTTACCCTCTAGTTGCTCGTACTCATGATTATGGGTGTTCATGGACCGGGTACCCGATCCATGTGTTAAAAAAAGTACCCGTAAACTTTACCCTCACTAACCGAGTCAAGATATTCCAACCCTCTACCCGGTCTATACAAAGTAGGTACCCGGCCTACCAGGTACCTTCAAAAGAGGGTCGGGTTGACTGGGTTCCCAACCCTCACTAATAACAAAATATAAAAATTTAAATAATGATTGTTAAGCAAGTTAATTTCACAATTAAGTCAATAACAATTACATGTAAGTTACAAAATACATCCCAATTTTACATCCCAATAGTAACAAACTAACAAGTAACAATAGGCTAATAGTAACAACAATTAAATCGCAAAATACATTTCAACATATACGAGTATGAGAAATGAGGATGCGAGGAAGAGGAAGGGAAGTGATAATTGAGGCGGAAGAGGAAGGAAAGACAAGGAACTGAAAAAGAAGAGATGAGAGGTTGCCAAAAAACCTAGTAAGTATTTACTTCTAATGAAACCTTATTAATAAAATTTACAAAATTACCCCTGAAATGGACTGATTCGGGTACCCGGTGAGTCACAGATGGTCGTATACTATGTGACCCGCTACTCGACCCTCAACTTGAGTGATTCGACCCTCTACCCGACTCGCTTTCAAAATGCAGTTCGGTTTTTTTGGTTCGCAGATCGGTTCCGTGGGTTTTTCAGGTCAGTGGGTCAGGATGAACACCCCTACTCATGACTAATAGGTCATAGAAGAAGCATCTTACCACTTAAATTGCACTTCTCTGTCAATCTTTGGTGACACTAAACTCAAATAAAATTTAAAAAATCTAATATTTCCAAGTTACAAATAATTGTATAGCTTTCATTAATAAGTCACAAATAATTTTTAGAATTTGCACAAGTTACACTCATTTGAGAGTCATAAAGGGATCACAAAACTCTTTGTGTTTTATATTTTAATTTTTACGATTTGTTTTTAATAATCACACATGCTCATTTTTTTAATAGTGTATAACTATAACTACTAGGTAAAAGAATGTCATAATATATTTACTCTTGTGTGATATTATATATACTTTTACAATCTATATATTAGTTATAGGTAGGGATAAGGAGTATGCAAATATTTGGTTAATTGAATTTGAAATCGATTTCGAATTCAATTTAGGTCAAATTTTTTTTTTTATAGGTTAGAAATCGGTTAACTGATTTCAAGAATTAGGTTAATGAATTCAAAAATGGAACTGAGCTTTCTTTAATTCGGTTAACTGATTCCCGAATTCAAAAGTTGAAGTGTGTGTATGTATATATATATAAAGCTTTACAAATCACATATTTATAGGTTTAACTATATTTTATTGATAAAATATTTTAATTTGCTTTAATTTTTTAATTTTATCCATATATTATTATGTATTTACGTATTAAATCATGTACAACGTAATTATACTGGTAGTGGCTTACACGTGCTTATATTGTTGCTTATTTAATTGTTTCTAATAAATCACATTATGTACCCTTTTATTATATGTAAAATATTAATACTTGCAACTTACATGATATTATAGTTTTATATATAATTATATTGTTAGTTATTGAATTATGTTATAAGTTCCATGGCATAATTTTTTTACATATTTTTATTAGATAAATTAATAAAATCAACACATCAAAAAGTATATGATGAAAATCAAACAAAATTTATAAAAATTCTTTGCTGAACTTATATTTTGTATGTAGAAATTTAACCAATTGTCAAAGGCCCAACCTTACCCAAGTTCAATTTGATTAATTAAATTCAAAATCGATTACTAAATTTGAATTAGATTAACCTAATTTTCTATTGAATTAAATTTGAAATCAAAACTGTTTAAAACTTTGGTGATCCATTTTCAAATTTTGACCGATTAACAAATTCTCACCCTCAATGGCGAAGGCGCTGTTTGTTAGTGATGGATATCTCCTAGCCTTGGCAAGCACGTCACTATCTCCCCCACTGACAGGACACCCATCACCACCTCTGTCAATAGTAATACTCCCTCCAAGGCTACCATCAATAGATCTATCACAAACGATATCTCTACCAGTGTCATTGTCCCCAATCAAACGCCCCTCACCAATGCTTACCAATGACAAGAATTCAGAGGCGGAAACATACATGAACAATTGATCATTGCCACTATCGCCCAACTCTACAATCAGACGCATATATGTCTTGGCAAGGACAGGCCGCGGCTAGAACTCTCCTACCAATCCTATGCTCGCACCAATGTATCGACGACCAGCGATGGAAAGCTAACATTGGTGCCACCTCTACTAACAAGTTCTTCAATGTTGGTTCAATTATTGGACTCTGCTCTTTGCCCACGCCCCCATTAGCAGTTCCTCCATTGTGACGATCCTTGAGAAAGCGTAGCAGGGGCACCGATCGCAGGGACAAGGAAGCTTGTAATGCAAAGACGACGCCCCATATATGGATTTTCATGTGACTGGCTATAACAAAATGCCTACTAGCAACGGCCTCACCTTAGAATGACTCGTTATTGATGAACGGCCCTGACTTGCCACTTATCACAGACGAGTTCCTAGTGGAATCACACACCATTCCTTACTTGGGGAACTAACACTGGAGAACCCAGTTGGGGGCTTGCAAGTCTTTGCCAACAGTGGAGAAATATAGGTAGGAAAATGTTCTCCCACTCTTTCATGGTCATCAACTCCCTTTATCCCAATGCGACGAAATCACTACTCATCCAAGTATGCCTACCAATTGTATGACAAAAAGGTAAGAGATGATATGGAAAAATAAATGAGAACAAACTAAGAGCAAAAGAGTTATGGACCCCAAAATGAAAGCCTTAGGAGTTGCCAATTGTACTTCAATTCGGGGTCCGAATTTTCACCCAAGGGTTGTCTTTTGTCAAATCCCGTATAGAGTGCAAAGGTTAAATGAACCCTCATTCCATCTGATGACATCTTACAAAGTTATGAAGTCGTACAAGAAGGCTTTGATGTAAGTCCAAAATTTTCCCTTCCAAAATTAGGTTTCAAATTTAAAAATTGATCTGGTTAGTGATTTTGGTCAATAACTCAGGTCCCATCTTGTTCTAAGAGCCAATTGAAACTATAAAACCTGGACTGCCTAGTACCGATGAAAAGACACGAAATCGAGTGAATGACTCCAGCTGGTTGGGGCACAAGTTTCAAGGAATTACTTCTCTATTTTCATCCTTAATAAGTTCAACTTGAGAAAAGAAAGTGATATACCAAAATATTCAACAATTATAGGCGTCTACGTGTGTGTTAGATGACGTAACAAAAGTCAACCTATTTAGCTGGAGCAAAAGTCATCAACTTCATAATATGCTTAACAAAGGCCTTTTTGAGTTTTAATTGTATCATCTCACCCATTTCACCTAAAGCCCATTTGCTACTAGTACAAATATCTCCGGGTTAGTGTTTGGGTTTTGAGATTGGGTAGGTGAAGCACACTCAAACAAGTAATAAAATAACTCTAATAATCACCTAACCAATACTCACACTCTTGCAAGTATACGAGATAGGTTGTAGACTAGTAGTGAGTAGGTATCATTCCCACAAGTATTGGACTGATGATTACTAGGTTCATTGGATCTTTTACTCTATTTAGACAAATCGAAAGAAAGGGGTTTTCCTACGCTAAAGGTTCACAAGTAAGAAGACATAAAATTGACCCAAAGGTCAATTAGAACTATCATCGAGCTAAGTTAGAAAACCATAAAAAGACATAAACAAACATGAAAGCAATTTGGACAAAAGAACAACATAAAGTGCAAGAGTAATTAAAAGTTTGGAATAAATTAAAAATTAGGTCTACTTCTATTAAAGTGTGAATAGTAACTAAGGGATTGACTAAATCACTGCCCTAAATAGCTAAAAGGATTATGCAAAAAGATAAGTGAATAGAGTTCTAATCTAGAAAACAATTAAAGCGCAAAAAAGGTAGACAACTAAACTAAACACTAGCAATTAAATTAATCTACTCTATCAACAAAGAAAGCAATTAAAGACTTAGCTAAGAAAGTAAGGAAATAAATGTAACTAAGACAACAATATTAAATACTACCCTAAGAAAGCATATAAATCATGATTAACAATTGATTGTTGAACCATGATTGAACAATAATTAGGAAATGGCCAAAACTAGGAAATCCTGCAATAGATACTATGATGTTCTTCATTTTTTACTCTTTTGGGAAAGAAGTTAAAATGCAAGACTTTTAGGGTTAAAACTAATGATTAAGCTACATAAACTAGATTTAATGAAAACCCCACTAAATAAAGGTTAGAAAGTGAGAAAAACAACATTTAGAGCAAGATTAATCACTAGAAATTTAGATTGATGCTAAATTAGAAAATAGTAGAAACTTGAGCTCAACTAAAATGCAAGAGAGAGAAATTGAAAGCAAGTAAAATTGGCATTAAATGAAAGATAATCAATAGTACAATAAACTAAAAGTGAAAGATAGAATTTTTACAATTAAAATTTAGTTAAAAATCAAAGTTTTTGTAAAGTAGAAAGTAGCACTATGACAAGACTAGACTAAGGAGGCTACAACTAAACTAAACTACACCTACTACTCTTAGTGTTTAGGTGTATCTCCTAGATGGTAATTTCTAAAGTTTTCTGTTCTAAGTGCTGACTTTTCATCGTTTACCACGATAACCATTTTCTCTATACAAATTTAGTGACCGCGGTTGTTGAAGGAATCTCATTTATGCTTGATAACCTCAGTAATTGAATTTGTTCTTTGGATTCTTTGACTGCAATAATTGCATTGAATTGAAGTGATAGATTTACGGTTATTGATTCTTGACTTGACTTCTTTGACCACGATTGTGAAACCATTGACCAGACTTTGACTTTGTCTTCCAATTCCAAATAATTATGCTCAAGTCCTTGGCTTCTTCGACCTCAATTCGTAATAGATTTCTGAAATTACCTCCAAAAACACACCACAAACCATAAATTGAAATACACCTAATATCATAACTGTCAATTAAGTTCAAATTGGTGCATAATTCTACCAAAAATCCTAATATTAGTCTAAGTTTCTCAAAATAATGGCTAAACATAAGTCATAAGCAAAAACAAACAAAACCTATCTACGAATGGGAATAGAATGACAAAAATTGAATAGGAATTTAAGGTAAAATAACTCTATGAATTTAAGAACTCTATGTAATAGAGTTATCATGCTCCCAGGCCTAGCATTTTACTAATCCCAAAACAAGAGAAAAAAAAACTAAGTACACCACCAATGGAAATGGAAACAAACTGACAAGGTAAACTCGAAAGCATTTAGGCATGTGCAAATGGAGTGTTTAACTCAACAAACTAAACATGTTCAACTACTTGTATAATTTGGAAGTAAGACTAATTCTAAATGCATGTTGTTGAATCCCAGTTATGGTAATCATGTTTTAATGATGAGCAAATCGTACTAACGACCTGAAAACGAGTGTGTAAAAAAATAGGATGGTTTGGAAGTAAATGATCGTCCAAACACAATCAAGAAAAATAACTAAAATAAGAAAAAACACCTTACAGACGATGAAGAGTATTAAAGAAAGGAGCTCGGAAGCAAGAGAGCATCCGAAACATGACGAAAGACTAGCTTTAGGATGCACATGACTATCCGAACTAGAAGCTATGGAATAGGACTCATATGAACATCCGAACTAGAAACTGTAGGATGCAAAAGACCGTTTGAACTAGAAGTTGTAGGACGCACAAGACCGTCCGAAGAAAAAAGCTCAAAATGAAGAAGTTTCTGTCAAGTTATAGGACGCATATGACCATCCGAAGCACTGTTCATAAAACTATAGGATGCATGATCGGACGTCCAAACCACCGTCCGAACTCCTAACGGCTAGTTTTTAACAGCTAGTTTTTTTACCATTGCTACTCAAATTTCAACTCATCTTTTATCTATAAATAACCCAAGGACATGCAATTAATGTAAGGAACTACTACATTCAATACAAACACTTGTAAGAGCTATATGGGGAGAAAAGGCTAAAATATTGTGGGTTGTATTGGTTTGGGTAGTATAGTTCTCAGGGAATTAGTGTGAGCAAGCGTAGACTGGTGAGTGATCTTCAAGTGTAAGAGTGGAAGCTATATAAAAGGAAAATAAGTTTATAAAAGTTTGATTGTAATTAAAACCCTTGGGCTTAACTAGAGGAATTTAGTTGGTGCAAGAGTGAGCCTACTTTGTGTACAAGAAGGTTATTGCCTCACTTTCTTTGAAGAGGCACTACTAGTGGATGTACTCCAAGCTTGAGGAGCTTGGGAGTTTGGTTTGATATTCTTCATCTCAATCTTTTTATTTGTTCTTTAAGCTTCAATTGTTAAATATTAATCTTTGATCATTTGTGCTTAAGTATTCATTTGTTGCACAAAGTTTGCATTTTCATTAAGTATATTAAAAGGTTTGTTTTTAGAGACAACCAAATTGACACCCCCTCTTAGGTTGCTTTTGGGCCAACAATTGGTATCAGAGCTTGGTCTCTTCTTGTTTTGGTTTAATCACCTTAGAGTAAAGATCATTATGGCAACCAAAAATACATTGTTTTTAGAGGGGCATTTCATTACTAGACCTCCCATGTTTAATGACATTAATTTTGTTGGTATCTGGAGGGAAAGAATGAAAATTTTCATACAATCCATTGATATTGATTAGTGGTACATTGTTGATGAAGGTCCTTTTGAAGCTAATATGCTTGATAAAAATACACATAGATTAAGGCCTAAGACTAGATATGAGTTAAATGCACAAGATAGAGTAAATTTATCTTTAAAAGCTAAAACCATGAATATTTTGTATAATTCTTTGGATGCAAGTGAGTCTTCTAAAGTGAAAGGTTGCAAATCGGCCAAGGAGATATAGGACAAATTGAAAGAAATCCATGAAGGAAGTGAAGATACAAGAGAGAAAAAGAAGTC
Source organism: Cinchona pubescens (assembly GCA_025175665.1). Classification (NCBI taxonomy): domain Eukaryota; kingdom Viridiplantae; phylum Streptophyta; class Magnoliopsida; order Gentianales; family Rubiaceae; genus Cinchona; species Cinchona pubescens. The sequence continues at coordinate 896,507 of JANKKI010000179.1, forward strand.
ACTTCTTGTGGCTAAATATGAATCGTTCAAAATGGAACCTCATGAGAATATTGACAAGATGTGTTCTAGGTTGAATGATATTGTAAAGGATTTAGAAGGTTTAGGTAAAGAATATTCTTTGGGTGAAAAGAATAGAAATTTTTTGAATGCTTGACCTAAGGAATGGGAACCTAACTCCATTGTCATAGAAATTGTATAAGAGTCTAAAAATTTAAATTCTATGCCTATCGAGTCTTTGATTAATTCACTGACCTCCTTTGAATTGAAGTTGAAATATAAGGTACAAGATGATGAGAAGGCAAGGGCAAAAAGAAGCATAGCATTGAAGGATTCACAAAAAGATACAAGCAAGAAGCCAAGTGAAAAATGCTATAAATATGGCCAATTACAATACTTTGGAAATGAGTGTCCATCCAAGAAGAAGAAAGAAGAAGGAAGCCTCACTTCAACAACTTCTAAATCACATGGGATGATTGCAATACGGATGGAGAAGTTGAAGAAGAACATGAGGCGACTCAAATGTCTTTCATGGCCATTGGAGATAATAAGGTATTCTCTAGTTATGATTCTTGTGATGAAGATGATGATGTCGAATAATTTATTTCTAAAATGCATGAATGTTTGAAAGAATCATATGCTAGGAACAAAGAGTTAAAAATTAAAATTATTGCTTTATTGAGTGCAAAGACAGTGCATGAAAATAGTAGTTTGACAAAAGAAAATAATTCATTGAAGAAAAGATTAGATGTGAAAACCAAAATCAAGGAAGAACAAGTTTCATTAAAGAAGAGTTTAGATGATCTTTATGCACTTTTACAAAAGACAATGGAAAATGTTTTTGAAAAGAAAAAGGACTAGAAATATGCTTATCAACAAAAATTTTATCACCTTTAGAAAGTATGATTTTTGCCTTGTAAATTCTAAATCTTCTTTTTATAGCAACAAAAATATTGTATGCTATTATTGGTGTCAAAATGGACATGTAAAAAGGTATTGTTACATCAAAAGAAATGAAAAGTTGGGAATAAATTCTATTTGGGTGCTTAAGCATGTTACTAACCCAATTGGACCCAAGAAAGTTTGGGTACCAAAAGTTGTTGCTTAACTTTGAATGTAGGAATGCTTGGAGAGCACCAAGGGATTCAAGATAGATCATCAATGTAGGGTGTTCAAAGCATATGAACTAAGATGATATCGAAATGCGGTGGGTAACAATTAAAGTTTTTAATGTGCTTTCATTTGTTAATATGAACTATGATCTCTTAAATGTTAGTCAACTATATGTTTGAATTTGTTTAGAATGCTTGGGTATAAGTATCCCAAATTTTTGTCTATATTAAGTCACTATTTGCAAAAGAAATGGGGAGCATTCTCTTTTCTAAATGGATATGCATCACAAGAAATTGCATCACACATGCTTTGTTGTTTTGATGATGCTTTTGGTAAAGAATGAGCAAAAAATGCTTTGATGTTAATCCTTTGCATGAATTTCCCCGTTTCTACCTAATTATTTATTCTTGAAGGGAAGAAATTATTTAAACTTGACTTATTCCCTACATACTTACTTGAATTGCATAGATAGTTTAAGGGGAAGATATTTGATATTTGATATTTGATATTTGATGTGGCCTTAATTAAGGGGGAGATTGTGTGTATAAATTGCTTTATACTATTATGTTTTGATGATGCCAAAATGGGGAGAAATCAATGACAAAACCTCTTGTCTTGTACTTCATATTTTATGGTTGTTTTAAGAATTGTCCAATTGATTTGTCATCATCAAAAAGGAAGAGATTGTTGAAACCCGGTTATGGTAATCATGTTTTGATGATGACCGAATCGTACGAACGACCTGAAAACAAGTGTGTCAAAAAAGAGGAAGGTTCGGAATTAAATGATCATCCAAACATAATCAAGAAAAATAACTAAAATATGAACAACACCTTATGGAAGATGAAGACCCATCCGAAAGAAATGAGCTCGGATGCAAGAGAGTGTCCGAAACATGACCAGAATCATTAGGACGCACATGACTGTCTGAACCAGAAGTTGTGGGATAGGACGCATATGAGCGTTCGAACTAGAAGCTGTAGGATGTACAAGATCATCCGAAGAAAAGAGCTCAAAATAAAAAAAATTCTATCAAGCTGTAGGAACAATATGATCGTCTGAAGAACTTTTCAAAAAGCTATAGGACGCATGATCGAACGTCCGAATAAAACGACCGTCCGAACTCCTAGCGGCTAATTTTTAACAAGTAGTTTTTTGACCGTTGGAACTCAAATTTCAGCATATCTTTCATCTATAAATAGCCCAAGGATGTCTAATTAATGCAAGGAACTACTACATTCAATACAAACACTTGTAAGAGAAATTTGGGGAGAAATAGGTTAAAATATTGTGGGTTGTATTGGTTTGGGTAGTATAGTTCTCTTGGCTCAACTAGAGGGAATTAGTGTGAGTACGAGTAGACCAGTGAGTGATCTTCAACTGTAAGAGTTGAGGGATAACAAGTGCACAAAAGTGAGATTGTAATGTAAAACCCTTTGACTCAACTAGAGAAACTTAGGTTGTGCAAGGGTGAGCCTACTTCGTGTACAAGAAGGTTATTGCCTCACTTTCTTTGAAGAAGCCCTACTAGTGGATGTATTCCAAGCTTGAGGAGGTTGGGAGTTTGGTTTGATATTCTTCATCTCAATCTTTTTATTTGTTCTGTAAACTTCAATTGTTAAATATTTATCTTTGATCATTTATGCTTAAGTGTTGATTTGTTGCACAAAGTTTGCATTTTCATTAAGTACATTAAAAGGTATGTTTTTAGAGACAACCTAATTCACCTTCCTCTTAGGTTGCTTCTGGGCCAACACATGTCTGATCTTGACAAGTTAAGTATTAAGGGAATTCCACTTCAATTACAAGGTGATTAAGAGTAAACCTATTGAATTTGTCAAAAATTGACTTCAAAAGTAGAAAGATCACTAAGTCTTGTTTTAATGAATCACTAAACTACAAGTAAACATGCAAGTGTATTTGTGGACACCGTAAGACCAAGTCAAGATCACTAACTAAGGCAATATTGCACCCTACAAATCTCTAAGATAATATAAGCCAGATTAAGGATTACATAGGACTTTCAAAACTTGTAATATAGGCTAAGGATGAAGGAAGGATAATTTTGAGAAAGAGTAACTCAATTCACCTTAATCAATCACATCAAAACTTTGGGACCTACCTAATCAAATGAACAAAAATTCCACAAATACACAAATGGAACAATTCCCTCTTGAAGTACCAGATCGGTTACATCTATGTTTAAAGAGATATTTTTGAGTCTCCTTTATTACAAAGTTATGTACAATATTGCAAAAATTAAATAAGCAGGATTTTTTTATATATTTTTTGAAAGATAGGTATCATAAAAGAAATAAGAGATAATTCATCTTTATTGCATCCAGTTACAAGGAGGAAATTAAGGCAAGAATATAATTAGACTTCAATTTCCTAACAATTGTACAAAAGTCGACTCATTCTACCATATCACTTGAACTTCATAATTTAGGTCTGAATTTGACTAGGGTAATGGGACAAAGAAATGGTAAATCAAGAAATGAGGAATGGTTGAATTGTGTGATCATCAAGGAGTTATGGCTTAAAGGTTTGAAGGGGGATACTAGGGATACAATGGATTTTCGAGTAGGCTTTTTGGCTCAAACAATCCCAAGAACTGCCTAGTTCTCTATATTTTCAAAATCGGACTATTTGGTAAATGGGGGAATCTATGCTACCTTAGCTAATGTCTTAAACCAAACATCACTAGCCCACAAAACATCCCACAATACAAGTCATGCTAAATTACCAAAGATGTTTAAATCATTTCTTTCTACATTATCAACCAATTTCCAAGGACTTCAACACATTTAAACCAAATCAACTATGAAGTGAATATGGCATTTAACCAATACTTGCAGTCAAAATAAAGCTTAGCATCCAAGAATAGCAAAGAAAAATGATTTATATACAAGATAGAATATTTGGTAAAGTTTAAAGAGTTAAAAGCCATTTCGCACGTGTAAGACAACAATGCTCACCAATTCAATTCATCCATTCCAAAAACACATACCTTAAAACATATCTAAAAAACATCACCGCACTTTTTGTGTTATTAGAACGATGAGTACCACTTACCGTTGAGCACAAAAAAGGAAAATATGTAAGCTAAAGCAAAAACATATAAAGCATAACTAATAACTTGAAACTTAGATTATGCTGAAAAGGCTTCTAAGAAGCAAATATCAAACAAAACATAAGCAATAAATCCAAGTGTTGACCGTATCAAAATGGCCCAATGGTCACCCTTTAAACCAAATACTAACTACGTTAAGGGGTCAAAACCAAACAATACCAAAAACATTATTCAAAGCATTAAAACCATAAAAAATCTAGCAAGTATTAAAAATCTAGAAGTAATGAGAATGTAGCAGGAATGTTTCTCTCTCAACCAAACCATAAATAAACGAGAATGATGGGGGGAAACAAAACAATAAAAATAAAGGGGAAAGGGTCTTCTCAATGGTAGGTCCAGCTGGGCTCCTAATTCTCCTCCCCTTGTCATCGTCGTCCTCCTCACCATAGGTGTCTTGCATTCCATTTCTTCAGTTTTTCAGGTTGGCCTTCTCTTATCCTTCTTCTATGTCTCTATCTCCTTGTGGTGATGTCCTTCTTCTATGCCTCTATCTCCTTGTGGTAATGCTTGTGGTTCAGCCATGTGGGTGGAAGAAAGGCGCATCTCGGGGTAGCCCAAAGTGCCACAATAGAAGAGGGCGAGGATGGACCCACATCTCGAGAGTGATAGTGTGGAGGGCTTGGCTAATGAATGTCATGTTGTGATGTAGGACTATTTGACTATAAGTCCAGTAGGCATGGAGCTCTTCCCGCTCGTGATCTGTATGTAGGGGGTTGTACACATACCCCATGGCCCAAGTAACACTATGTACTTAAAGAGGTGCTTGAGGAGGTTCGCCATTTGTCACACCCACCAGTTTATGCGTTCAGTATTCATTTAGCATGTTGCGCACATATGAACCATTGATTTTGCCCTTAGGATGCACCTCCTCATCTCCATCCATTCTAGGACAACTTGCATCAATACACAACTTCATAACAAGACCATGCAAAGAAAATGAAGGTTTTCCTGAATTAGCAATCCTCAAGAAAACATAATGAATCATCTTGCCCAAGTCTATGCTCATGTTCTCCAAAATCGCTGGAAAACCAAGTATGCCTTGTCTCTCTGCACTGCATTGGGAGTAGATGTCCTCAAAATGCAAAAACTAATGAATTACAACCAAATCTTGGAAAAAAACATGTGTTTTTTCTTAAATCCCAAAATTTTAGTGTTAGAATACTTGGAATCCCATTTCAATTTCCTTTTGCACAATCGTGCCCACATTTTGGCATAGTTGGGTACCCCAAACTCTGGGTTCATTAAATCTCCAAATCCACTACCCTTAAAATTTGTAGCCCTAAATACAACATTGATTTTCTTGGAGCTGATATCTACCCATATCCCCTTTACATACACTTTGTCATTCTCCATACCATACAAATTGCGATGAAATCCCTTGCCTAAATTGACGTCACCTACAGAAGTTGTTCCATTAAAAGTTAGTCAAGTTTTTTCCTTCAATTATGGGTGAATTTCCATACAGAAGTTCTCAAATTTCTACCAACTTTCGGATAAGTCAAGACTTCTCTATTGAATTATGCTATATTATACCATGATTTTTGTACAATTTTACGGCTTTGACATTAAGAAATATGTGATCATTATAACTCGAACCACCACTATCGCTACCCACACAAAATGGCTTCATACTTGTGCATGTCCCGTCGTTATCATTTTCTTTCATCTTTTTCATCATTTTTAGCTCTTTTTCACGTTAACCCTACAAAAATTAAGAATAACCAAATTAAGATCAATAATAACTCAAATCTTGCTTACAACACATAAAAACGTAGTAAAGACACGTAAAATATAGCATAATTATGAACTTATTAAATTACCCCACACTTAACCTTTGATCATCCTCGATCAAATATAAAATTAAAACATTTATGCTTAGCACATTTCACTCAACATATTCCTTCAAATATCCACATAAATAGTCAATAATAAATCCAGTAATCAGAGTAGTCTAAGAACCAAAAAGCTTAAATGCTAATAAAAACCAAAACATGAAATTCGTGTGTATGTGTATAGCCATTCAAAAATTCAGATCCTTCTCGAAAATATTTAGATTAAATCATGAAAACCCTCAAAAAAAATTTTAAACACCCCATGGCTCACTATTCTTATACCCCTCCACTAATCTAGACAACTAATTCAATTTAAATTTAGGTAGGACTTTCAGTTCGAATTATAGGTTAGGATATTTGTTAGCCAAAGAAAGGAGGGGATATAACAAATAAGAACAACAACTTTATAGTAATGGTGGCCACCATTAAAATAAAACTTCCGTACACTTGTGAAATATCATATATCCACAACCCCACACTTGAGTAACAAACACTCATGAAAAATTCTGAACAACCAAACATGCCAACCTCACTCGGACATATATACATCACATCATCATTTTATTTTTCTATGTCCACTCACTGTACGGGTACCAGTGATAGGCACTATCCGCAACATATAAATACGCAGGTACCAGAGATGGGCACTACCTGCAAATACAGGTACCAGTGATAGGTACTACCTATAAATATAAAAAACACGCAGGTACCAGTAGATGGGTACTACCTACAACTACAGAAACTTCCATACTTAATTTTTCTCAACAATTTTTTCCAATACCCTATTTTGCTACAAAAATGTACATCACTCACTTCTCACAAACTTCCACCCTTATATCCCCTTAACAAATAATGTGCACCATAAGCTCTTAAAGGGAAAACTTAGGATAAAACAATGAAAAGAACATTAAACTCAATAAGGGTAGGTAAATTGAGTTTAAGTGAAAGAAGGTGAATGATATTTCTCTTCACAAGAACAAGGCTCAAATAAGGTACTTAGAAATAAATTGTTAAAACGGTTGGCTAGAAAGGCTCAACAAACGGAAAAGGCACTACCCTTATATTTAAACTAAATCGGGTTGTCTAAGAATTATCTTCAAAAATGTAATAAAGTGAGTTTTAGGGATGCAACATAATTGAGTCTACATAAATTTCTCTAAATATCCCAAATCAAAAATTAAAGTATGGCTTAGTACTCAAAAATCTTGAAAATCATGATTTAAGTCTAAATGGAAAATATTAACACCGACTACTCATTCATGCATGGTTCAATTAATGATTTATTACGCAGAAAAATGAAAAAAAAAATACGTTAAGCGAAAATTTTCAAATTTTTTTAAAAATAGTCAATTAATCCACAAAAATTTCAAAAATTTTGACAAGCTCTCAGATCAAAAGAAAAGTCAAAATATTGTAGCAAAATCGAGCAAAATACAGCAAACAACTTAAAAATCCAAATAACTTTCCCACCCCACACTTAAAAATAAGCATTGTCCTCAATGCAAAAATAAAAACATAAAATGGGAACAATAAACGCTTCTCTGGATTTAATTCGTGTTTGGAGCTGAATCCGCTATAAATAATCCCTTGTCGTGAATGAAAGCTGGACAGAACACTAAATAATACAAAATAACTGTCTCTAAATAATTCCCTTGAGACAATAAGAAAAACAAGAAAATTGTAGAAAATAATCCTACAATACTCAAGAAAAAACTTACTCCCTTAAGGGAATACAGACACAAAAATAAATGAAACACACGATTACAAAAATAAACCTAAGAAATATGAAATAAACTAACTAAAATGAAATCTAACTAACTTTATTGTCTAATAAAATAACTACTCAAATTGTCTAGGAAATCACCTGCCATGAATATCAAATAAAGAAAATGGCCCAACACATAGGGCATAAAAACTCAAGGAGCATGGGGCCCCAAATCCTACAAAAAATGAGGAAAGGTTGAAAATGTGGAGGGGTCCTCTCCCCACTCTCTGTCCGTTAGATGAGCCTCCATGGTTTGCTACCACATAAACTGATATTGCATAAGTGAATCAAAACGTTGGCCCATCCACTGTTGCTCTGCCAAGATTTGATGTAGATGCTCTTCCTAAGTCTGTTGCGGGGCAAGTACTGGCTCGTCATCGAAATCTTCAGCCTCCTCTCCGTGTGAAGTAGAGGCTTGGGACCGAGTGCGTTTAATCGGAGCACGTACACCCTGTATTGCAATCAACTGGCTAGGCCTCAATAGATTTTTCTTTCGAAGAATCAATCAACACACCACTTTCCAAACACACTGAAATTTTTATGGATGATTCTAGTGTTTTTGGCATGTCTTTTGATGATTGTTTGACCAACTTGTCCAATGTGTTGAAGAGATGTGTGGAATCAAACTTGGCCCTTAATTGGAAAAAATACCACTTTATGGTGCATGAAGGAATAGTTCTAAGACATAGAGTTTCGGCTAAGGGTATTGAAGTTGATTGAGCCAATTTAGAGGTGATTGAGAAATTACCTCCTCTTATTAATGTGAGAGTCATGAGAAGTTTTCTTAGGCATGCAGGATTCTATAGAAGATTCATTAGGAACTTTTCGCACATCGCTAGACCTCTATGTGCTTTGCTTCAAAATGATTGTGTGTTCAATTTTGATGAGTCATGTTTGAATGCTTTTAATAAGTTGAAACAAGCACTTGTTAACGCACCTATTATTGTGGCACCAAATTGGTCTCTTCTATTCGAACTCTTGTGTAATCTCTATGCTAGTGATTTTGCAATTGGTATTGTTTTGTATCAAAAAGTTGACAAGATATTACATGTCATACATTATACTAGTAGGACCTTGAATGATGCACAAGTGAATTATTCTACCACAGAAAAGGAATTGCTAGCCATAGTCTTTGCATTTGACAAGTTTAGGTCCTGTCTCATTGGTGCTAAAACAATTGTACACACAAATCATTCTGCTTTCAAGTATCTCTTCTCTAAACAAGATGCTAAATCAAGATTGTTGAGATGGATACTTATTTTGAAGGAATTTTATTGGGAGGTAGTAGATAAGAAATGATGCAAGAATTTGGTTGTAGACCACCTCTCAAGGATAGAAAGACTGAGACGTAACTCAAGAGGAAATCCCAATCTAAGAAGAATTCGCAATTGAGAAGTTATTGGCTCTTAAAGACAATCATCCATGGTTTGCGGACATAGCCAACTATCTTATGGCAAGAGTGACACCAAAGTTCTTGGGTGTGAACAAGAAGAGAATAAATTAAGGCAAGCTATTTTCAGAAGTCAAGCACTACTACTGGGATGATACATATCTCTTTAGCCATTACAATGATCAAATTCTTAGGAGGTTCATTCCAAAAAGTGAAGTTGAAGACATCCTATGACATTGCCATTCATCTCATGTTGGGAGACACCATGGATCTCCAAGGATCACTTTCAAGGTGCTACAAAGTATATTTTATTGGCAGAGCATTTTCAAGGATTCCAAGAACTTCATTCTTAGATGTGACGAGTGCCAAAAAGTTGGCAATATTTCAAGAAATCATGAGATACCTCTTCTTGGGATTGTAGATATTGAACTGTTTGATTATTGGGGAATAGATTTCATGGGCCCTTTCACCACTTCCTACTCAAATAAGTACATTTTGGTAGATGTTGATTATGTTTTGAAATGGGTTGAAGCAATTGCTACACCAACAAATTATGCCAAGGAGGTTACCAAATTCTTGAGGAAACACATTTTCTCTCGCTTTGGAGTTCTCTGAGCCATTCTCTATATAAGTAATGGAAGATCCCATTTTAAGAACACTCAATTTGAAGCTTTGATGGCCACAAAATTGCCTTCGTAGACATCCTCAAATATCAGGGCAAGTAGAGGTGTCCAATCGAGAACTCAATAGGATTCTAGAGAAAATAGTCAACAACTCTAGAAGGGATTGGGATCTGAAATTAGATGATTCGCTTTGGGCTTATAGAACTGCTTTCAAAATCCCCGTTAGGATGTCATCATATCAAATGGTGTTAGGGAGAGCTTATCACTTCCCGGTAGAATTAGAACATCAGGCATTTTGGACAATCAAAAGTTTGAATTTTGATTGGAAGGGAGCCTCTAAGAAGAGGTTGTTAGGTTTAAATGAATCTGAAGAGTTTAGGAAGGAAGAATTTAAGAACTCTATGGTCTACAAAGAGACAACAAAGGTTTGGCATGCCAAACATATCTCAAGAAAGGAGTTCAAGGTCAGAGATTTGGTATTGCTCAACAAGTCCCGTCTCAAGCTATTCCTATCTAGGCAAGCTAAATGATAAGTTCATAATTGTACAATATTTTATGTGTCATTTACCACATTTTTATGTGTTGTAAGCAATATTTGAGTTATTATTGAGCTTGATTTGGTTATTCTTAGTTTTTGTAGGGTTAAAGTGAAAAAGAGCTGAAAATGATGAAAAAGATGAAAGAAAATGCTAAGGACGGGACATGCACAAGTATGAAGCCATTTCGGATGCTATTTCGTATTTTGTACATAAATTTTGAGTCTAAGTTCCAATTGAGGTGATTTGAGATGAATTGGAAAGCTGAGGCATAAAGCTACAACTTTCATGTTTTACACTTTCTCAAATTCCAAAAGCTTCAAGGTGAAAATTGAAGCCGAAGGTGAAGCACAGTCATAAAGCCAGCGCACATGCGCTGGAACTGTGCAGCGCATGTGCACTGCGTCCAAAAGCAAGACTCCCAGAATATGTTCGAGCGCACATGCACGCTAAGCTTCCGGCGCATGTGCGCTGCGTCCAAAAGCATATAGAGACTCCCAGAATATGTTCGAGCGCACATGCACGCTAAGCTTCCGGCGCATGTGCGCCCGAAGTAGTGGGATTGTGTTAGTTGGATTTTAGGTATGTTTCTTCGCCTGGTTGGACTCTTTTTCACCCGAATTCACGTTCTCATCCTTAGACCTTGATTGTAACCCTAATACTCATTATAAATACCCCAAGTAGGCTAATTAGCAGAGAGATCGACACTTTTATTTTCTTTTGGCTAGAGATTTTAGCAGTAGAAAATCTTCTTTATTCTTTCATGGCACTTTCTGCCTAAACCCTTTTCTTGGTAGAGGAAATTGAAGCCATGGTCAATTCTACAAAGTTGTGAGACTTCTTGTTCTTGAATTTATTCAATTATATGTCCAGTATTGATTATTTTTCTACAATTAAATTTATGATTGTTCTTTTTAACTTATTATTGCTGCAGAATATTAAGTTATTAGAATTAATCAATTGCTAGATTATTTTAACCGCTTGTGTTTAATTCAACATCTGTGAAGCAACTGAATTTGATAATTACTCGATTAGTGTTATTGAATTCAGGGAATTTAATCATCTAATTGGCATAATCGCATGTGTTTATGTTTAATTAGACTAATAGTTCTTATTGATTTTAAAGCTTCCATTAATTGATTTTTGACGCGTGTCTGGGTTAAATTAATAGTTAGGGTTAATTGGATCGCGTATTGAAAATTAACCAACTTTAGAAAGAAATAATAATCAACTTTGAATTGGTATTTGTTCAGGTTAATTTCTTCAATTAGTGCTTGATATAAAATTGAATTATCTTGTGTATCAAGGATCGACTAGTGAATTTGCCATGGTAGGTATGACCAAAACCAAAACTTTTCTTACATCGAATTTTCTTCAATTATTTTGTTGTTTTTAGTTTTAGTTTAAAAGCATTCAAACCCCCTTTTTCCATTTAGCACAAGAATACATTCCGTTCTCTGTGGGACGACCTGTACTCACCACTAATATAGTATAATTGAGAGTTGTTAATTTTGGGTGCCTACGACAACATTGCAACTCGGCATTATTATTTTGCACCAAAATTTTGGCGCCGTTGCCGAGGAATGGTTTGAATTATTTTTGTGCTATTTATTTCAGTTTTTCTTTTCTTTCTTTTCATTGTTATTCTTCCGCTAATTGTGTATGCCAGTGACACGATCTGCTGGACAAGTTGAATTCCAATTCGATCCGAAAATATTGAGAACGTTATGCAGATTGGGAAAAGAATTAAGAGAACAACAGTTAGGGGAAGAACAATTTTTTAATTATATCTTTGCAGGTGATAAGGAAGATCAAGGGCAAACGAACATGGCGCAACGGACTTTGAGAGAATTAGTAGCGCCTACTTTATACCAACAACCTTTATGCATTACATATACAGAATTAGATGCTAATGCTACATTTGAATTAAAATCTGGACTAATCCATTTATTACCTTTCTTTCATGGATTTCCAGGTGAAGATCCGAACAAGCATCTTAAGGAGTTTCATGTCATGTAAGTTTGCACAAGTATGAGACCCACTGGAGTGTCAGAAGAGCATATCAAGTTGAAAGCATTTCCGTTCTCGCTCAAGGATAAGGCAAAGGATTGGCTGTTCGATTTACCTTCGGGTAGTATCACAACTTGGGAGCAAATGAACAGACTATTCTTGGCCAAATATTTTCTAGCTTCTCAGACTGCGAATATTTGCAAGGAAATTTGTGGGACAAGGCAGTTCAATGAAGAATCCTTATATGAGTATTGGGAGTGCTTCAAGAAATTGTGTGCAAGCTATCCACATCATCAGATAAGTGACTCCTTATTAATTCAATACTTGTATGAAGGTTCATTGCCAAGTGAAAGGAACATGGTCAAAACCGCAAATGAAGAGGCGTTAGTTAATTTGACTGTAGACGCTGCTCATGAGCTTTTATCGAATATGGCCGCGCATTCTCAAAAGTTCGGGATACGCCGTGATCAACCTCTCAAACGTGTGAATGAGGTAAATGTTTCATCTTTAGAACAAGCAAATGGCTAGTTTGACTTCTTTTGTTCGATAATTGCCTTCAGGAATAGTGGCAGCAGCACAACCCTGTGGCATTTTGCTCAATTCAGGGACACTCGACAGATATGTGCCCCACATTACAAGATGAAGGCCAATAACAAATAAATGCAAAGAGAGGATTCCTAGGGCAACCACGACCAAATTACGATCCCTACTCGAACACGTATAATCCTGGATGGAGGGATCATCCTAATTTGAGATAAAGCCATCTAGCACAACTTCAAGCTCAACAGAATCGGCAGAACTTCCATCCGTATAGGCCGCTATTCGCTCAAAGACAACAAGCCAATTTGGATAATCAGTCCGGTTAGTCTTTAGAGGAAAGGTTGAATGCTTTAACCAATAATACTATTAAGTTCCAATAGGATACCAAAGCCAGTATTCAATAGTTATAGCATCAAATGGGACAAATGGCGACTGTAATTAGCCGGTTGGAATCATAGAATTCTGGAAAATTGCCGTATCAAATCTCAATCATCAACCCCAAGGAGAACGTGAGTGCAATTATGTTGAGGAGTGGTAAAGAGGTTGAAGTGCAACGCAACATAGTTCCTGAGCGTGTTAAGGCCGAGAAGAAGAAGACCAAAGCTGAAAAAGAGGTTGGCCCAAGCGAAAAGACAAGCAGCGGTAGTGAAGATAGAGGTGTTCCTGTTTGGCCAAAATATAAGCCCCAACCCCCATTCCCTGAGGCATTAAAAGAGTTTTCAAAGGAGGATCTCGACAAAGAGTTGTATGAAACATTTCGTAAGTGTGAGGTAATTATTCCTTTATTAGACGCTACTAAACAAATACCTCGTTATGCTAAATTTTTGAAGGAATTGTGTACCCACAAAAAAAAGCAAAAGGAGAAGAAATTTAGAAAGGTAAAGGTTGGGAGGAATGTCTTGTCTATTATTCAAAAATCCTTGCATGAAAAGCGTAAGGACCCAGGTATGTTCTCTGTTCCTTGTAAGATAGGAAATACACATTTTGAAAAAGCTACTAACATGCTGGACTTAGGTGCATCTATTAATGTAATGCCATATTCTGTTTATGATACATTAAAAATTGGTCCATTGAATAAAACTGGCATGGTAATTCAGCTGGCTCTTTAACCTATCCTAAGAGAATTGTAGAGGATATCTTAGCAACTCGTAAGAAGAGCAACTTGTTCGGGTTCTAAAAGAGCAAAGGAGATTGAATCCATCATTTGTGAAAACAGTGGAGTGGAAGACCCTTGGACTCCTTAACATGGGAGAGTTACTTGAATTGTGTGAAAGAGCATCAAGTCGAGCCAACAACAGTAAATAAAGGTGCTCCATGGGAGGCAACCCATGTCTATTTGGATTTCTTTCCATTATTTAATATTTTGCAACTTTACTTTTGCTTATTTTAGTTTAAAAGGACAACATATTTTAATTTCGTTGTTAATTGGGAAATCGATTGCATTAAGAGGCTAAAATGATAAAATGGTTCTTTGAAGATTTTGTGTGTGTTATGTGGGTGATCTTAGGGTAGAATGTTTATGTGTTAACTTTAAAAAAAAAATTTAATTTTTGTTCTGCCTCTCGCTAGGCTGATTAGCATATGGATGCACTGCTTTGCCCGCACATGCGCGCTAAGCTTACAGCGCATGTGCGCGCGCAGAATTATAAGTAAGGCGAGGTCTTCTTCTCACATAACACCCTAAACCCTTCATTTTTCTCTTTCAAATTCCTCTCAACCCTTCAATTATCGCACATCTATTTCATCCTCAAATCATTCTAAATTCACCAATTTTACACTCAAATTTCTTCTTTTCAAAGGAAACTCGAATCAAGGTATGAATTTTTCTCTTTTTTTCTAATTTTTCCTTATGGGTTTTCAATTAATTCTCAAGAATATTTTGAGTCTTTTTATGCTTTGATTGAGGAAATGAACTTAAAACTTACAATTGGAGTGCTTATTGTTTGGATTGTTGATTGAGGACGGATTGCATGTTCATAATATACACAAAAATTTTCTCTTTCTCTAGCTAGTATAACATGCATGCCATGTGTTCGCTAAATTGTCTCAGTGAATAAAAATATTAAAACACAAGGCTTTGATGCATGAATTTATTTCCTAGACCATTGACTATGCCATGTGAATTCTTTCTGACTAATTTTCATGCACAGGAATGTTCATGCATTGTATATAAGCCTTAGTTTTAGGCATTATTTTGCTTGAATTTTCATGAATATTCTAAGGTTCATGATTTGAGAAATGGGCTTTTATTTAAGTGTGGGGTGTTACTACTGTTTGTTTGGGAGTCATGATGCATCTTTATCTTTTATAGGGATGGGAAGAACAGCAAAGAAAACTGCCACAGGCAAGGGTATCGGAGAATCCTCATCATCCGGGGCTCCACAACCAAGAGTCGGTGGAGGGTTACGATTTTTAACTGCGGCAGCCAAATAGAAATATGACAATGATATCTCAAAACGGGTTGCGATTAAGGAAAGGGGCATCCAGGATCCTTTAGCAGGGGTGCCAGAAATCAGGTTAACCGACATTCACAATCGTGGATGGGAGCTTTTAACCTCAATCCCCATAGATGTCGTCATTCCGGTGGTGTGAGAATTTTACCCTAATTTTGATCATTATAGCTCCACCAGAGTATATGTACGGGGAAAAGAAGTCGATGTCTCTACCAGTGAAATCAACAGAGTTTTGAAGATCACTCGTGTTCGTAATGATGAATGGCCCGACACCCAAAATGCCAACGTGGAACTGCAACAGATCACAAGCATTCTTTGCGATGGGACATGGAATGGACTTACACGACGGATGGCACTGTGGCTCGGCATTTCAGCGCTAATAAACTTAAGCCAGCTTGGTTTGTCTGGTTTAAGTTTCTTTGTGCCCGTCTTCTTTCGGTAAATCATCTTGCCCACGTCACTATGGAAAGGGCCAAACTTTTGTATTGTATCGCTACCGGGAAAGCCATAGATGTTGGTCAGGTTATACGACAATGATGCCTCTTTAACACATCTAGTTATAATTCAATAACATCTAAAGGAATCCTACTACTAACTAGATGGCATCCCGCAAGTATACGGTTGTCAACTAGTAGAAAAGGGAAGTAGTGATCGCTCCCACAAGGATTGTCGATTGCAATTACCAAGGTTTAAGGGTATTTGTGTAGTTAAGCTAAATCAATTGGTAGATGATAGAACTATTCTAAGGAAAGCTATAATTTTAATTCTAACCTAATTTAATCTAATTAAGACTAAATTTTAGAACAATTGAATCAATCAACTAGAAAGACTAAAAAAGAAAGAAAAATTGAATACTAAAAGCATTCATTTCCGAAGTACAAATTAGATAAAGATAAACTAGGAAATTAAATATTTTTGGATTTGTCGATTGGAATTAAGAAAACCCACTAAGAATTAACTAAAAATTAAAGTTAGAAATTGAAAATTCTTAAATAGAAAGCAAGAAATTGATAAGAACCCTAATTTTCCTACAAACCTTAATTTCAAAGTAAAGAAATTTTCATTAAAACGGATAAGAAAGAAAATCTTAAAAATTATATCTACTTGAAGCTTGCAAAGAACCCACTATGATTATCTAATAAAAATTTAAACTTGACAAGAAGATCTAAGATGAAAGTTAAGAGAAATTTTTATTAGAAAAAGTAACTTGTAGTTTAAGCTATCCTAATCTATCCTAATCTATCTAGAACTATCTAAAACTCTCTACTCTGAACTATGTAAACTCTCTCTAAAACTCCTTCTACTTAGCTTAAATAGTGCAGCATTATACAAGGCAAAATCAGGATTTTTGGGATGGAAGTTTACAAAATTGCCCTTACAACTTAGCATTCAGCGAGTCGAGATCGCGGTCTGGAACTGTCGAGACCGCGATCTCGACTCTCTTTCCAGCAATCGTCATTTCATCCATTTTGCAATTTGGTCCCTTGAGCTTTGTTCCTTCTAGCTTCTAACCTTTAATTTTTAACCTGCATAATATTAACACCATTAAGCACTTAATTAAACTAAAAATTAAACACAAAATTACCCATGATAATTAATTCAAAACCAAAAATACAAATACATATGAAAGAAATTAATTAAAATCTTCAATTACTTATCTAATTTCAGAATTTAAACTATCAAAATGCTATAATTTAGAGGAAAATAACTCTAGTGTACTAGAGTTATCAGCCAACAAATCTGCTATTCTGTTCCCCGTCGGCAACCGGGTTTGTAAAAGGGCATTCTCCTGTAGGCAAAAGTGCCATACGAGCGTGTAAAAGTTGTCTTCTTTTGGTCCTGTAGGTATATAGCAATTTTCAAATACCCAGAGTAGCCATCGAGGAAGCAATAATAGGGCAAAGCAGACAAGTCTTTCAAGCATTTGGTCAATAAAGGGCAAAGGACAGTGGTCTTTATGAGTGGCCTCATACAATTGCTGAAAATCAATACAAACACGCCAACACCTTATCGGTTTCTCTCACTTTTACTTATTACACCAGTGATGCCGCCTTTCTTAGGAACAACTTGGGTAGAACTAACCCACTCACTATCATACACTGCTAATCTGATAGATTATGTCAACATTCAAGAGCTTTGTTACCTCCTTCCTCACCACCTCTTTCAAGGTTGGGTTCAACTTCCTTTGAGGTTGCCTCTCACTTAACAAGACTTTGTGCATGCATATAGAGGGACTAATTCCGTTTATATCATCTATGGACCTTGCAGTGGTAGCTTTATAAAATTCACATCTAATCAATTGATCAAGTTGTTCACTAGACAAAAAGGCATTCTGTGAAACCCAATATTTTAATAGCCTTGTTCTTTGATTTTAACTGGTTTAAAATGTTTTTCATATTATTTTTAGTCATAAAGTACTTCAACTTATTCATTTTTCAATTCGGTAAATTTTTCGATTTACGCGATTTCGGTACCGGCGGGTAAACGGGTCAAAAGTTGGACTAAGTGTAATTAGTGCATTGTGGTGTGTGAGTGTTGTTTGATGGCTGATTTAAAATGTTAATTTAGTAGCAAAAATTAGTTTTTGGGTTAATTAGTCAACTTGGATCTAGACTATTTGGTCAACTTGGGTACTATTTGGGTCAACTTTGGAATTTCTTTTTAAGTCTTCTTCTTGTTGTTTCTTCTTCATTTTCTTCCAAGCTGCTGGCCGAACTTCTTCCTCTATTTTCCCCCAAAAGTTTTCTTGGATTTCAAGTAGAAATCACTTGGAAGGTAAGATTTTATGTATTTTAGCATTTATGGCTTATGGGCTTTATGATCCAAGCTTTAATTTCAAGTTTTGTAGGATTCTTAAATAAGCCATAAACCTCTTTGCAAACTTGTAAGTTATGATTCTATGATGTTATGGGTTGTTTTTAGTGTTTTGGAGGTTGGGAAGTGATTGGGGTTGATTTTTAACAACTTTCCATGGTTAGATTACAAATTTTAAGATTATGAGTTAGGGTTTTGTCTTCCATATGTGCCCTAGAATGTTATGCTATGAATGCTTATGTCTATGCACATAATGATGTTTTAAGAGTGTTTTAAGGTTAGTTTGGATAGGAATTGAGACTTGAAACCAAGTGGAATTGATTTCCCTTCATTTTGTAAGTAAGCGGAAGTTTGGCGCAACTAGGATAATTTGGATAATTGGTTATGTTTAAAGGGTCTTTAATGATCTTTTGATGGTTTTAGGTGTTTTCCATTGTTGTGGAATGCTATTGATATAGTCCCGGCTATTGCTCCGTTGAATCTTTCCGTTTATGGATTTTGTTGGTTGAATATGTTGTTTTGAGTCATATTGTAACCAAGGACAGAATCCAATACCTTGGAAATGGATTTTGTTGCAATGGTTGAATATGTCTATTATACACATCTGGGTTATAAGAGAAGGTCCCTTAATACCAATGGACCAAAATACAAGGGAGGATAGCCTACTTATAGCCTAGGGAGGGGCGAAGTTTTTCGGTTTTTCTGGAAAACTGAGCTTATTATCTCCTAATTTAGCTGTAATATGAATTTGAGGTGTTAACTAAGTGTTTTTACTGGGGTTTTAGCTTGTCGAAGTTGGTCAGAAATTGCAGTCTTGAAAAGGTCATTTTTGACCAAAGAGCTTTTGGTGTCGTTTTCTATCGTTTCGCGTCGTTTTCGCTTCCCTAGTCATTCTTTAACTTCTACATCTCTTCTAAGAGTCCTCTTATATCTGTTTTAGGTACCACGCCACCTACCGCCGGCGATCGCGTTCAGTGATCATTTGGGCAGTTTTTGCTTTGATAGGTGGGTAACATAGACCCTCTTCCACTTGTATTTTGTTTAACGACTTTCGAAATATGTTTGGATGGATTTTAAAATGTGTATGATGTTTGAAACTGCACTTTTACCAAGTTTTGGAATTATTACATATGAAATCGGGACCAAGCTATTTTATGTTAATCAAATGATATGTTTGCAAACTCTTTTGATATGAAAGCATTTTATGACTGTTTTGGCTCATAGGTGACCTAGGTATATAATTTTGGATGTGTTTGGAAATGTTTGATTTGTGGAGAACCGGTTCTATAGTCATCCATGGGACGCCATGGTGACTGCTGTGAATGTTTTGAACTAATTGACTGCGGGGTCTTGTGATGGGATAACTTGACCTCCCGGTCAGACTAGTAGGTGTGGTAGATTACTAGATCTGACTAGTACTGTAGGTCATACCTTCGAGCCTAAAAGATACTCATGCTATTTTATTAAATTCCGGATTGAAACTGTACTTGGATTCGTTCGCTATGCTTTAGCATACTATGTTTTGAAATGATTAGATCTTTTTGGCTACGCTATGCTTTAGCATACTATGTTTTGAAATGATTGGATCTTTTTAGCTACGATATGCTTTAGCATACTATGTTTTGAAATGATTGGATCTTTTTGACTATGTTTTGGACATGCCTGACGTTTAAATGGCATGATACATTTTAGAAACTACTTATGATTATGGTTTATTGACGTTTAAATGGCATGAGACATTTTAGCTATGTTTTGAAATGAATGGATCTTTTTGGCTAGTGTATTAGATAGGTTTTGTATTGATGAACTTTGTTTTTGTTCGGTAGCATCTTTTGTACTAAGAAGGAATTTTGTAATTCGTATTTTTGTGTAAAAATGAACTTATTCGGTTTTATAGTTAAGAAATGGTTTGATGGTTCTATTACATTGCGGTTAAGTTTGTTGCTCTGTTCGTTTGTGCCTTGCGCTTTGGACCGGTGTGCCATTAGCGCGGCGTGTTACGGTCCCGTTTTTGGGGCGTGACACATTCACTATAACCGAATATGTATCATCCCCACCAAGACAAGCATATTTCAAGTGAATAGGGATAGGTTTGAGTTCTACCTTGGAGGGTTCATTGATCGAAGACCCCCTTTACCTATATTCTTTCTGATTTGCTCTTCCTTTTTCATGTTCACCTCATCCTTCTTCATGTCCATGCTTTCATGCTCATCCTCATCAAGTTTTGTTTCTTCAATTCCTTGCATGAAAGGCGTCTCCGTAGAGTGCTCCTTGAATGTGTTCCTACAAAAGTCATCAACCAAGTTATCAACCAAATCATATCTCATATGGGTAGAAGACAACATCATCATGAATGGAAGGAAACTTCAAAAAGTCAAAAACATTATTCGACTATATCCTTGTTGACTCTAAATTGGAGTTTGCCTGCTTGGACTTCGATTAGCACTCTTTCAGTTGCTAGGAACGGCCTTCCAAGGATCAAAGGTGATACAACATCTTCTTCCATCCCTAGCATGGTAAAGTTGGCGACAAAGAATACTTTTCCCACTTTGATGATTATTCCTCCACAATACCCACAGGTTATCTAATACTTCGATCGGCTAGTTGGAATGTTAACATTGGTGGTTTTCTATCCTCCCCCATTTAACCTATTATATGTGGTATATGGCATAAGGTTAATGGAGGCTCCAAGATCACACAAGGATCTATTAAAGTTAATCCCCCAATCTCACATGGAATGGAAAATGACCCCAGATCCTTCAATTTCGGCGGTAGATTTCAAGCATAAAATTTCATCCTTCATGAGCTTCCTTTTGTTGGTGATAATTTTCTTCATGAATTTAGCAAGTAACTCAACACATTTTTTAATGTCTCAATGAAAGGGATGTTGATTTCAATCTTCTTAAATATCTCAAAAAATCTCTTAAGCTTCTTGGCTTTCTCATCCTCCTTCATTCTTTGGGAAAATGGGACTCTCACTTGCTTTGTCAATGATGCTGATGGATTCTTGCCATCGTGTTGTTTTAGTAAGGGGTTTATTAGGTTCTTTATGTTTCTCAGCCTCCCCCTTCAAAGACTTCTCTCTCTCCATTCCATTCCCTAAGCATCTTTTACTTTCCATTGCCTTTGTATTTGATCTTCTATATTTTTTTCCAAATCTCTTCCAGTCCTAACGGTGACAGCTTGAACTTGCTCTCCACCATGGTTATCTCTTGGATTGGAGATGGTATCACTTAGCAACACTCCTAATACTCTTTCATTTGATTATCGAGCCATTTGACCCAATTGAGTTTCTAGATTCCTCGTAGAGGCTCCTTGGTTTCTTACAAAGGCTTCATGCTCTCTCCTCAAATGCTTCATGCTCTTTCCTCAAGTTTTCATACTCTCTCCTAGAGTTCTCTCTTTCACTCCTTGGTAGTTCGAGTTCCTTTCTCAATTCTACCATTTGAGTATGCACATTCTTTTCTTTTCTATTAAAATTTTGATTTTGGTTCATTGGTGGTAGAGGATTATATTGTTGTTATCAAGGAGGATAAGGTTGATATTGGGGCCTTGGCTAATTGTTTTGATAGTAAGGATTTGGTTGAGGTTGTTGGGAGGAACAGGATGCATGATTCTTTTGGTAATGCAGTTGATACGTTCAGGATGATGAGGCTTGATGGAAAAGTTTTGTTGTGATGGATTCAAGCTAGAGGTGTTACGAGTTATAGGTATTTCCATAGATGCCGGGTGGATTTCGTGAGATGGATGGTTGATTAGATACATGTTGCACTTGCTCACTTGAACCTATAGGGACCTTATATTGCCTATTAAGATGATATTCACCACAAAATCACATGAGAGAAGTACTTGAAGGAACTGAAGAGATGACAATTACCATGCTTCCTCTACCAAAATTTTCTATCACCCTAGTCAAGTTTGTTATTGCATTATCATTAGGCCTTGTTGAGCTTGGAATGTATCATTTTGGTTAAGGTTCATGATACCCCCTTGTTGAGCTTGGGCTTGTGGTGCTTGTTGTTGGGCACCGGCTTGAGCAATTGATCCATGATAATAGTAGTTGGATGCCATTCTATTGAGCAATATTTTTGCTTCCTCCAACATTTTAAAAGACATTGAACCACCTGTAGATGCGTCCATAATTGATTTGTTTTTAGAGACAAACCATTATAAAAGGTTTGGATTTGGGGCTAAAGAGGAATAGTATGATGGCGACACTTCCTTAACAATTCCTTGAATTGTTCCCAAGCTTCACAAAGGTCTTCACACGTGTCTTGTTTGAACGATGTAATATCATTTCGAAGCTTTGCAGTCCTTGAGGGAGGAAAGTGCCTTGCCAAGAACTCTTAAGATAATTACGGTTCCATAAGGTATATGTTCATTGCTCAAACGATTGTAGCCACCATTTTGCTCTATCCCTCAAAGGGAATGGAATGCCCTAATACAATGCAATATGGATTAGCACCGCTATATTTAAATATGTCTAGTACCTCATTGAAGTTCATCAAGTGAGTATACAGGTCCTTATTGGGGCCACCCCCAAACTTGGCTTGAGTTTGTAGCATTTGGATGAGGGTGGGCTTGATTTCGAAGTAATTGGCTTGAACTGGCATACAGGCACTGCTAGAGTTCTCCTATTCAAAGTTTAGTGTCGCATAATCTCAAGAGGACGAGCATTTTCATTATCCCAATTACCATTGTTCCCGAAGTCACACTGAAAGTTCCCATTGCCATTACCATGCCCATTGTTCCCTACCACCTATTCTTGATCATCTTATCTCAAATTCTCATCTAATTCCCTAGTATTAAGTTGTTGATTTGCCACTTGACAATTGTTTTGGTCTTGTTATTGTGTCTTTTCCTTTCAGATTCTTGTCAAGGTCCTCTATATCTCCCAATCAAATGGTCTCAATGACCCTCTACCCTTGACCACAAACTACACAACAAACAATAGCAAGACGTTAAGTCCCAATGACAAGCAGCCAATGTTAGCTTATGCCTAAAAGCCAATTTGTTTCAGAGATCAATTACACTTTTATATTTATATATATTTTGTAATATGGCATTTTTTGAATAAAATATATATATATATGTGAAATCATAAATAGTTATAATGTGATTATATTTTATTCGTGTATATCCCTAATTATAATATATGACACTGGTAGATTAGCACATACGTATATGTGAATGTTTATTGAGAATAAGTAACCCACTAAGAGTATTCCACACGGATTATTATTTAAATGCCAGTGGATTAATTTCTTTGTGATAATAGTGTATTGCTCCTTTGACTTGAAATCATGAGTTCATCTTGATTGTGGATTATTATACTTTGGCTCTATTAGTCGTTACTCTTAATAAGAGACACTAGTCACACATACTGTAGAGTTCGGGTATAACATGAATCATGATAAGATAATTGTTGGTCCCAAAGCAACCTAAGAGGGGGGTGAATTAGGTTTCTAAAAATACTTTTAGAAATATTAAGATTTTCAAATAAAAATTGATATAATCGAATCAGTGAAATAGTTAGTAAGAAAGAGAGAAAATTAATCAGCCATTACTTCCAAACTAACAAACTTGAAGTATCAAATCACTAAAATGCTTCACACACTTGGTGAGCCAATAATCTTTACAAAGTAGGGATATTCTTGCTCACACTAAACTCTTTTAGTTGAGCCAAGAATCTTACTTACAACCTCACTTTCGTACAAGATTATCACTCCATGCAAAGTTGAATTGCACTCTAAACTGCACACTAATACAACAAAGCACTATAGCCAATTTGTACTAAAATTGCTCTTTTCTAAGGCTTGTATTCAATGTATTAGATGATCCTTTCAGAATATCAAAGCAGTTATTTATAAGAGCAGATAAATGGTGGTTGCAACTACTTCCTAACGGCTAAATAATAAATGCACAAAAAGTAGCTGTTGGGGTTTCGAACGTCCGAGATAGATAGGATGCGTCCGACACGACGTCCGATCTTCATGCAGTTGGTGAAGAACTTCGTTCGGACGTCCTTGCATGCATCCTTTCCATCGTCCGAAAGAAGTTTCGGACGGTCATGTTCGTCCGAGGAAGACTTCGTACTGACAGTTATGTGCGTCCGTTTGGAGAAGCAGTAAGATCCTTCTTTTTGTCTGTTGGTTCGGACGGTGTAATGCGTCCGAGAATCTTGACATAGTTCGGACCGTTCAGTGCGTCCGAAAACCCTGTCTCTAGCAAAACAAATAACAGACCTACAAAAACTTGTTTACAGAGTTAAGTGTTTATGTCATCATCAAAATAAGGTTTGGAAAACATCAATAATATATGACCAATAAAGGATTCACCACTCCTTATAATAGGAGAGTATATCCCAGTATGGCCACTTCTTAATCAAAAAAACACGATTCAAAAATCTTTGCACAAAGTAGAAACAGAATTAACTGTGTCTTAAATTCTATTTCAAGTGAGTTATATTTTGGAAAGAAGTAAATTGATTAATTCAATAAGAGTTGGCATTATATCTGTACCCCTGAATTAATCGAGATATAGGTTGGTGAAAGGATAATAATTACACGGGATCTCAATCACGGATGGGTGATGTCAAACCACTTTGACATATGTCAACACTTGGGTGGTCATAATGCCTTGCGAGAAGCCAATCTTGATCCATAAGTATAAATTAATTAATTGGATAACTAATGATAAATTAAATGTGTTTAATTTATCTAATCCTAATTAATTTAGGATTATAATTTATACTTATTACCAAATGATTGGGAACCTAAAGGGTCACAGACTTAACGATAATTAATTTAGGATTAAAATGATTTTGATAAGTATAAGATACTTATGGGTTTATTTATGAGATAAATTAACTTTTTTGTCTTAATTGTAATATTAGTTGAGTAATAAATCTTAGGAGCTAATATGTAATACATATTAAAAGTCCTAATGGCTTTATACTTATTTTTATACTCTTGACCAAAATTGATTGGGATTATTGTAATTTCATAAACCCAATTTGATTGGAATTCTAAACTATTGTATAAATATATATATATATGGTTGATATATAAAAAAAACTAGTAGTAAGAGTAGTACTTGTACTATTACTATACAGCTTTTAGAAAAGAAAAACGTGAAAAGTCACGTTGAGAAAGAAAAACCATGGGAAAGAGAAAAATACTTGTGGAGCCAGCACTCCGTGTTTTAGGTTAATCAATATTGTGAATATTCCTGATTTAATTATCTGTGTGGATACCATTAGAAGTCGAGCACTTGTGCGGCTTGTGGATTGACGTCCCAAATATATTAGAGATTTTACCACAATTTTAAGGTATAATCGTTATACTTTTCTTGTACTACGCATAAATTAATCAAGGTGATCCGTGATAGGAAAGTAAAAATTCATAGCATTAAATTCCATTGAGTTATTAGTTATTTACATTCTTACAGTGGTATCAGAGCTATCCTTGATTAGTTTATGATGTAGTTGTATTTAGTTATCATAAATATTGAATTGTTCAAACTACATGAATTTTGAATTTTTTTTGAAAAATATTGGAGAAATTTAAATAAAAAAAGGGTAATTGCCGTTTTGATTCACGGCAATAATGCTGTGATATATGGCATGATGATGATGTCAAGTCAACAGAGTCTTAGTCACTTTTAGTGACACTTTGATTTTTGTCACTAAAAGTTCTTAAACTAGTTAAGATACTTTTAGCGACACTTATTTTATATTTTCAAATTAAAGATTGTTCTAAATTTTAGTTTTCGAAACCACTAATTAATTTTGACAATTGTTGTTTAAAATTAATTGTTAATATTTAGAAACTTTGTTTAGTTTAATTTGATTAAAATTTACAAAGTACGAAATCTTTGAAAATATTTGTTTAATTCTAATGATATTATTTGAATTAGATTACATGTTTAAATTTTATAAATTTATTATGTTTCAATGAGATTGGAATCTAATAAATGTTCAAAAAAAATTTAGAAATTGTTTCTAATATAATTTTTTAAATTCTATTATTTAAAGGATTATTTTCTAATGAGATTGGAAAATAATAATCTTTTCCATAAAATATTTTCATAAATAATTCAAAATTGATAATTTCAATGAGATTGGAATTATGAAGTATAGTGATTCATGATTAGATACTAAATACAAATTTATGTTTTTATTTAATTATTGAATTATTTAATAGCATGATGGATGATTTTGGACTTAAGATCAATGTGATTGTGTTTGATTTATTTGGTTCAAATTCAATGATTGTAAATTTTTAAATAGGGCCTGCGTGTCTTGCCTTTCTCTATTATTCTGAATGTAATTATTTTCTTATCTCAATCCCCTCGAATGTAACTCGAGATTTTCTTAACCAATCATGTAATGTACATAGAGGTAGGTTAGGGATTAGGATTGAATATCTAAAATGTTTAGATGGAATTAATATACAAGATGATGGAGACGGCGCAAAGGTGCAACCACGAAGGAAATTTTCAAGAGTTGAAGATTACCCTTAAGATTTGACCAGCTAGTTTCCTTTGTGATTCAAGGAAACTAGTTTAGTAGTCCATAATCATACATGGTTTTATACATGTTTTATTTATTATATGTTGACATGATAATATTGAATGCAATTTTGATGAGACCTAATAAAATAAATAAAAGAAAATCCCTCAAATTAATAATAATCAATAAATAAGTTATCTTTGATTATTCTAGCAACAAACGAGAGTTGTTCTTAGATTTAACTTGTTGGGCTAATCTAAGATTACTCTATATTGAACATGTTTAAGCCATAAGAAGAGATCTCTGAATAATCGATATGACTTAACGGTGGCATATAATTTGTTGCGCTTACTCAAGGTTATATGTCTTTGAGGTAAAGGCTAGTAGTCACCTAAGATGTGCTTGTATAATCAAAGAGTTGATACCTAACTATCTAAAAATTACGAAGTGTTGAAATTGGTAAGAGTTACCTACCTTTTGAAATGATTTTGGTTTGTTGGGTACACCCAAGATCAAAATAATTTGATGGGACCCTAGCCCACTAGGGGTTATGTTATATCTCCCGAATCAATATATGAGGGTTATTGATTTGAATTAAAATAGTCGGAGCAAAACCAAATTAAAAGAAGTCCATATTATATTTTAGCTTTGTTTATGCATGAATAATAAATTCTTATACTATCTTTACTTATATGTTGTAGAATATGAGTAGCAACGTCAATTTACCTCCCATTTTATATGATAACAAAATCACGGGGCCAAATTTTCTAGACTGGCATCGTAACTTGAGAATTGTTCTCAAACACGAAAAAATTGGCTATGTTCTTGATCAACCTATTCCTGATGTCCCAACAGATGATGCTGATGAAGCAGGTCAGAATGCTTATCGTAAGCATATATAGGACAATGATACAAATTGCCTCTTATATCTTGTTAGCCGCTACGAGTTTTGAATTGCAGAAACAACATGATAACATGGATGCTTATTCTATGATTTTTCATCTTGTGGAATTGTTTGATGAAGAATCAAGGAATGAGAGGTATGAGAGCTCTAAAGAGCTATTCCATTGTAAAATAGCAGAGGATACTTCAGTAGTTGTTCGTGTACTGAAGATGATTGGACTAACTGAAAAATTAGAACAATTAGGATTTAAGCAAAATCATGAGTTAAATGTTGACTTAATTTTGCAATCTCTACCTGATAGTTTTTCACAGTTCGTGATGAACTACAATAGGAATAAGTTTTCAACAACTCTTACCGAACTGTTGAATATACTAAAAACTGCTGAGATGACTATCAAGAAAGAAAGGAAACAACTGATGGTTATTGATTCTTCTAATAAAAAGAAAAAGAAATCCAAGGTTGGTTTTATGAAAGCCAAATTTGGTTTGAAACCAACACACATGATCAAGAAGGATACGGCAGTAGTCAAGGGTACTTGTTACCATTGTGGAAACGAACAGTACTAGAAAAGTAACTCCAAGACCTATATAGATACCTTGAAGCAGAAGAGGCTTAATGAAGCTTCTACTCAGGTATGTTTATGATTGAGATTAATATTTCTACTGCTAAATCAGATTCGTAGGTATTAGAAACTGGATCAGCATCTCATATTTGTAAAATATGCAGGGACTAAAGAGAAGTAGAATGTTGTCTAAGAAAGAAGTAAACCTGCGTGTGGGAAATGGAGCAAATGTTGCTGCATTAGCCGTAGGCACTTATTATCTTTTTTTGCCTAGTGGTCTTATTTTAGAACTTAAAAATTATTATTATGTTCCATCTCTTACTAGAAATATTATTTCTATTTCGCGTTTAGACACTAATGGTTTTGTAATTATGCAAAAGAATAAATATTTTTTTTTCACGTGATGGCATTGTGTATGGGGGGAAATACTTAGGTAGACCTGGTCTTTGACCCCACTTGTAGACCCTGTGGTGTAGATATTAAATGTTATGGAATCTATGATATCAGCTGATGTAAGAAAGATTCTATAAGTTTTAATCTTGACCGCAAGGTCTATAGGTGGGGCCAAAGACCGGGTCTATGTAAGTTTTTTTCTTGTGTATGGAACTGCTACTTTGAATAATGGTCTTTATATTCTAGACATGAAAAATCCAATTTTCAACATAAAACCAAAAAGGTCTAAAATTGATAATTTGAAACAATCTTTCATTTGGCAATGTAGACTTGGTCATATAAATGAGAAACGCATTACCAAATTATATAACAATGGTTATGTGGGATCATTTGATTATGAATCATATGATATATGTGAGTCTTGTTTACTTGGTAAAATATCCAAATCATCTTTTATGAAGAAAATGTGATAGATCTAGTGAATTGTTAGGGCTAATGCATACCGATGTTTGTGGTCCTATGTCAATTCATGCTAGAGCAGGTTTTTCATACTTCATTACCTTCACGGATGACCAATCTAGATATGGACATTATTTATACTTAATAAAGTATAAGTTCGAAACCTTTGAAAAGTTCAAGGAATTCAGAAATGAAGTTGAAAAATAACTTGGTAAAAGTATTAAAATACTTCAATTTGATCGAGATGGGAAATACTTAAACCAAGAGTTTCAAGATTATCTTAAGGAGAATGGGATTCTACCTCCATGGACTCCTCCTTATACACCACAATTAAGTGGTGTATTTGAGAGAAGTAATCGAACTCTATTGGATATGGTTCGATCAATGATGAGTCTTGCAAACCTTCCAAAATTGTTTTGAGACTATACTCTTAATACTGCCTCCCATTTACTAAACCGTTTCCATCAAAAGTTATTGATTTCACTCCGTATGAGATATGGTTTGGAAAGAAACCTAAACTTTCATACTTGAAAGTTTGGGGTTGCCCTACTTATGTAAAGAGGATAGAATCTGACAAAATTGAAGCCAAGTCAGATAAATGCCTATTTGTGGGGTATCCAAATGAGACTTTTGGTTTATACTATTTCTATAATTCCATTGAGTAGAAGGTGTTTGTCTCAAAACATGCCATCTTTCTAGAAAAAGTGTTTATTCTTGAAAGGGGAAGTGGGAGCAAAATAGATTTTGAAGAAATTCAAGAAACACAATATGGTATTGATCAACAAGTGGAACAAGAGCTTTAATCACATGATGATGTGATAGAGGATGAAGTTAATGATACACAAGCTCGATGTAGGACTACTAGGATACATCATGCTCTAAAGAGATATGAGTTTCTTGTAAGTAGGTACAATGATGTATTAGTCATTCCGAATGATGAACCTACATCTTACGAAGAAGCATTATACAATAAAGACTCTCAGAAGTGACTACAAGCCATGAAATCTAAAGTGGATTCCATGTTTGACAATAAGGTTTGGACCTTAGTCGATCTACCTGAAAGGATTAAATCCATAGGGTGCAAGTGGGTTTTTAAGAGAAAGACCGACATAGATAGTAATGTGATAACCTATAAGGCGCGATTGGTGGCAAAAGGTTATAAACAAAGACTGGGAATTGACTTTGATGAAACTTTCTCTCCAGTTGTAATGTTGAAATCTATTCGGATTTTACTTGCAATAGCTGCATATTATGATTATGAGATTTGGCAAATGGATGTAAAAAATGCATTCCTTAATGGGAATTTACAGGAAGAGGTGTATCTGATACAACCTGAAGGGTTTACATCCACAGATGCTGACAAACTATGCAAGCTACAAAGGTCTATTTATTGACTAAAGCAAGCTTCTAGGAGTTGGAACATCCGTTTTGATGAGACAATCAAAGAGTTTGATTTTATTAAAAATGAGGATGAACCTTGTGTATAGAAGAAGGTTAGTGGGAAAACCATTATTTTCTTGATACTTTATGTGGATGACATATTGTTGATAGGAAACGACATATCTATGCTTCAAAGTGTAAAGGTATGGTTGTCCAGGAATTTTCTATGAAAGATTTAGAAGAAGCAACCTATATTCTGGGAATGGAGGATCAATAGAGATAGATCTAAGAGATTGTTTGGTCTTACTCGATCAGCGTACATAGTTAAGATGCTAAAGAGGTTTAGCAGGAATCAATCAAAGAAGGGCTACTTACCAATGTCTCATGGTATGTACCTTTCAAAAGACATGTGTCCTAAGAAAAATGTCGAAAGAGATAGCATGAAAAGGATTCCATATGTTTTGGCTATAGGTTCTATAATGTATGCTATGGTAGGTACTAGACCCAATGTCTTCTTTGCTCTAAGTGTTACGAGCATATTTCAATCTGACCGAAGGAGTAGTCATTGGATAGCAGTCAAGAATATTCTTAAGTATTTGAGAAAGATTAAATATTTATTCTTGATCTATGGTGGGCAAGAATTGATAGTTCATGGCTACACAGATGCTAACTTTCAATCTAACAAGGGTGATAGCAAGTCACAATCTAGATATATATTTACTCTTAATAGTGGTGCGGCTGGAAAAGTTCCAAGCAGGACACCACAGCTTTTAGATTCTACAATAGAAGTCGAATACATTGCAGCTTCAGAAGCAGCAAAAGAGGCAGTTTGAATCAAGAAGTTTGTGGCTGAACTTGGAGTAGTTCCTTCTTTTAGTGATCCTATACTCTTGTATTGTGATAACGATGGAGATATTGCACAAGCAAAGGAACCCACGTCTCATCAGCGATCTAAACATATATTATGGCGCTATATGAAGTAAAGATTGAAAAGATCCCTACGGGTGATAACATTGTTGATCCATTCACTAAAGCCTTATCCTAGAAGAAACATGATACTCATGTTAACTCATTCGGTATTAAGCACATGAATGATTGGTTTCAGTGTAAGTGGCAGTTTGTTAACGTATGCCCTAAAGTCAATTTGTTTTAGGGATGAATTATACTTTTACATATATGTATATCTTGTACTATGAAAATTTTTGAAAATATATATATATATATAATCATAAATAGTTATGATGTAATTATATTTTATTCGTCTATATCCCAAATCGTAGTGTATAACACTGGTAGATTAGCAGATAAGTGTATGTGGATGCTTATTGAGAATAAGTGCATCGGATTGACCCGCTGATAGTATTCCATACGGATTATTATTTAAATGCCAGTGGATTAATTTCTTTGTGATACTAGTGTATTGATCCTTTGATTTGAGCTCATTAGTTTATCTTAATTGTAGATTATTATAGTTTGGCTCCATTAGTCGTTACTCTTAATGAGTCACACATACTGTAGAATTCGGGTATAATATGAATCATGATAAAATAAGATATGACCAATAGGGGATTCACCACTCCTTATAATAGGAGAGTATATCCTAGTATGGCCACTTCTTAAAAAATCATTCAAAAATCTATGCGCAAAGTGAAAATAGAATTTAGAGTGTCTTAAATTCTATTTCAAGTGACTTGTATTTGGAAAGAAGTAAATTGATTAATTCAATAAGAGTTGGCATTATATCTGTACTCTTGAATTAATCGGGATATAGTTTGGTGAAAGGATAATAATTACACGGGAACTAAATCACAGATGGGTGATGTCGAACCAGTTTAACATATCTCAACACTTGGGTGGTCATGATGCTTTGCTAGAATTCAATTTTGATCCATAAGTGTAAATTAATTCGTTGGAGAATTAATGATAAATTAAATGTGTTTAATTTATATAATCCTAATTAATTTAGGATTATAATTTATACTTATTGCCAACATGATTGGGAACCCAAAGGATCACATACTTAAGGATAATTAATTCAAGATTAAAATGATTTTGATAAGTATGAGATCTTTAAGGGTTAATTTATGAGATAAATTAACTTTTGGACTCAATTGTAATAAGTTACATATCTTAGGAGCTAATATGTAGTAATATTAAAAGTCCTAATGGTTTTATACTTATTTATATGCTCTTGACCCAAACTGATTAGGATTATTGTAATTTCCTAAATCCAAATTCGATTGGGATTCTAAACTATTGTATATATATATATACACATTTATCTCGTATTTTACACACATATATATATATATACACACACAGATATATATATATAAATATGGTTGATATATTAAAAAATACTTGTACTAATAGACTCGTACTAGTACGGCTTTTAGAAAAGAAAAACGTGAAAAGTCACATTTGAGAAAGAAAAGCTATGGGAAAGAGAAAAATAATTGTAGAGCTAACACTCCGTGGTTTGGGTCAATCAATCTTGTGAATATTCCAAATTTAATTATGTATGTGGATACCATTAGAGGCCAGAAACTTGTGCGGCTTGTGGATCAACGTCCCAAACATATTGGAGATTTTTTTCGCAATTTTAAGGTATAATCTTTATACTTTTCTTGTACTACGCATAAATTAATCAAGGTAATCCGTGATAGAAAAGTAAAAATTCTAAATTTCACTGCGTTATTAGTTATTTACTTTCTTACAACCAAAAGTAAGAATTAAGAAACAATTGAAGAAACAATAACTAGTCTAAACTACGAGTAATTACTAAGGAAAAGAAAGTCATAGTCTAATCTAGTATGACTCGATAGTTTCTAATATCACCATTGCAAACTCAAACCCCCATAACATCGCCAAAAACTTCTTCCGGTTTTAAGATTGGGTAGGTGAAGTACACTCAAAGAAGTAATAAATGACCCTAATCATCACCTAACCAACACCCACACTTGCAAGTATACGAGGTAGGTTTGTAGGTTAGCAGTGAGCGGGTATCGTTTCCACGAGTATTGGACTGATGATTGCTAGGCTTGTTGGATCTTTTACTATTTAGACAAATCAAAAGAAAGGGGTTTTCATACACTACTCAAGCAAACAAAATGTTCACGAGTAAGAAGGTACTAAATCGGCCTAAAGGGTGATTAGAGATATCATTGAGATAAGCTAGAAAACCATAAAAAGACATAAATACATACGAAAACAATCTAGACAAAAAAAGAGCATAACAGTGCAAGAGTAATTAAGAGTTTGGAATAAATTAAAGATTAGGTCTACTTGTACTAAAGCATTAATAGGACACTAGTAAACTATGGGATTGACTAAATCATTACCCTAAAATAGCTAAAAAGATTAGACAACAAAATAAGCAAATAGAGTTCTAATCTAGAAAGCAATTAAAGGGCAAATAAGGTAAACAATTACACTAAACACTAGCCACTAAATTAATCTACTCTATCAACTAAGAAAGCAATTAAAGACTAAGCTAAGAAAGTAAGGAAATAAATGAAAGCAAATAAATCACGATTAGAAATTGATTGAACCATGATTGAACAATAATAAGGATACGGCCAAAAATAGGAAATCCTACACTATATCCTATGATGTTCTTCATTTTTTACTCTTTTGAGAAAGAAGTTGAAATGCAAGATTTCTAAGGTGAAAACTAATGATTGAGTTAAATAAACTACATTTAATGAAAACCCACAACTAAATAAAGTTTAGAAAGTGAGAAAAACAATATTTAGATCAAGATTAATCACTAGAAATTTAGATTGATGCTAAAACTAGAAAATAGTAGAAAGAGTTTTTGAGCTAGACTAAAATGCAAGAGAGAGAAATTGAAAGTAAGTAAAATTGGTATCGAATGAAAAATAATCAATAGTAAAATAAACTAAAAGTGAAATATAGTATTTTTACAGCTAAAGTTTAGTTAAAATCAGAGTTTTTGTAAAAGAAGAAAGTAGCACTATAACAAGACTAGACTAAGGAGGCTATAGCTAAAGCTAAACTACACCTACTATTATCTATTTTTAGGTGTATCTCCTAGGGTAATTTCAAAAGTCTTCAAGTCAAAGTGTTGACTTTTCATTGTTTATCGCGGTCACCATTTCTCTGTACAAATTCAGTGACCGCAGTTGTTGAAAGAATCTCATTTCTGCTCGATAACCGCGGTTATTGAATTTACTCTTTAGATTCTTTGACCGCAGTAATTATACCTTGAATCTGAAGTAATGGAAACCGTGATTATTGATTTGTTGGCTTGACTTCTTTGACCGGTGGTTGTGAAACAATTGGCCAGGCTTTAACTTTGACTTGTTCCAATTTTAAATAATTATGCTCAAGTCTTTGCTTCTTCCACCTCTTCAATTGGTAGCAGATTTCCAACATTTCCTGTAAAAACACACCACAGATCATAAATTGAAATATACCTAATATCATAACAATCAATTAAGTTCAAATAGGTGCATAATTCTACCAAAAATCTTAATATTAGTCTTTGTTTCTAAAAATCATGGCTAAACATAAATTATAAGAAAAAACCAACAAACTTATTCGAATGGGATTAGAATGACCAAATTAGCATAGGAATTTAAAGTAAAATAACTCTGTATAATAGAGTTTTCAGTTACTCAATTTAGAATATACTTTACTTGCTACTTCTACAAGAAGTAGGATTGTGGAGCTGTGAAGTGCTGAAGCCAACTTTTACTCTTATTTCACTCTCTTGTCTAACTAGTGACTTGAGTTTGTAGGCTACACAAGCCCCGCCATCTTTTCTCAAGCGACTGCGTGGATAAGGCGTGGTTTTCGACCTTTGCTCAGGTAGAAACCCATTAAACCCTTACCATACTCTAAAGAAGAATTTGAGCAATTTCAGCATCAACGACGTATAATATATCATAAATCAACGATACCTTATAAGTTACAGGATGGTAATATTTATATATATATATATATATATATATATATATATATATATATATTTGTGTGTGTGTATTGGGTTAAATTTATTTTGACCTCCTAAATTTGTCATCATTTAATACATCGTATCTTGAACTAATATTTTGATCACTTTACCTCATAAAATTTTTGTTTCTTGATACTTCATCCCAAATTTTAACGGATGCTATAAAAATAACGTAATATTCACGAGTTCTATATATATATATATATATATATATCTTTAGTGTATTTGTAGTATTTAACATAACATTTTATTTTATTATGACCCTTAACATGACATTAACAACTGTGCATAGAAGTCATATAAATTCCGTTACTTTTAAGGTTTCTGTAAAAATTTGAGGTGAAGTATCAAGCAAACAAAATTTGTAGGGGGCAAAATGATAAAAAAATTAGGTTAGAATACAATTTAGTAAATGGTGATAAGTTTAGGGAGTTAAAATAGATTTAACCCTTTTTTATTTTTGAAGCATACATGGATCGAATGTGATAGTGAAGCATTTTCCTCTGCACGTGTACTTGCATTTTTAACCTTAAGGTCAGTGATACGTAAACGCGACAACATTTGATTTAAGATATCCGTACTTTTATTTTATTATTTTATTTTTTGGTAATGAAAGATATGCATACTTGAATCTAAATCAAAATTTGTAATGTGAATCGATGATTACACCCCAGAGGCTAGAGCATACAATTTGTTTGACTCATGTCGGCGAGGGAACATTAATATTGACTTGATTTACGAATTTATCATGCTATTAATGTGTAGCTTACGGACTAACATTAATCATTGGTAAAAGGATTAGTTACGAAGGGCAAACATAACTATTTTGGCCCCCAATTGTATTACGATACACCTTTGTTTGTTAGATAGTTAGTGTCCAACAAT
Organism: Cinchona pubescens; assembly: GCA_025175665.1. NCBI lineage: Eukaryota > Viridiplantae > Streptophyta > Magnoliopsida > Gentianales > Rubiaceae > Cinchona > Cinchona pubescens. The sequence goes on from JANKKI010000179.1 coordinate 932,786, forward strand.
TTCTTCAAATTAACCATAGAATTCAACCTTCTAGAAACATCATTAGTCAATTATCAAGTCTGACAAATTTTTACGCATGTCACAAATCCAGCTTTCGAGATGTAATATCACGAATAAGAACAAAATGCATTATTTTTTCGAGTAAGTTTTGATTATTCACTCTACAATACAGGTGGGTATAATAATTTTTAAAATAATTAAAAAATAAAAAAATCTCATTAATTTTTAGTCATTTAATGATTTGAAATATTCATTTCGTATTATAGAGTTAATAATAAAGAATTTTTCCATTTTTGTCCTAATGGCTACTTTCTCAACGTGGGATCCACAAACCCTTTAGTTTACGACAATCATTGTTAATAACTAGTCCATTATTCCTTGAACTCCATGTGATTGAGATCATAATCTTGTTGTTGAAAGGGTATCCTCCCCATATTAAATCATGCATGCACCCACATATTCCCGGAGCAGGTAAGAAATGTTGACGATTTTTTCATAAAAGTGAATCTGTGATTACCTTTCTTACATGCATGATGCATGCAGGAATATTTTGACGTGGGGGGATTTTTCTTGATAAGTTAATTAGGTTATACCCATTGATGAAAGATTCAAGAGCTTCTGCCATTCATCATCTATTTTACTTAATTGAACATCCTATGTTCCATAGCTAGGTAACATGTCTCATATGGAAATTGGACCACAAGATCCCGAGGCAAATTCAAATTCAATCCAGTGCTATAAAAGAAATTTTTTTTTTTTTTTTTCCCAAAGGAAAATTGATAATAGTGTAACAACTTTCAGCGCATACATAACAAACTACAAACCGGGCAACTTTCCTCGATCAACCTGTACTGGTAATTTATCTCGCAAGTGGGAAACGATTTGGTGTGGATGAAGGAGATCGAAAGTGAGTGTACTTTTTTGGTTTAAGGGTAGCTAGAGTTCCAAAAAGACATGGCCTAAATATAAGAAAGTGTACACCGAATATTAGGTTGCTGAAAGTAAATTATTTCCTGAAAAATTGTGTAAAACAAAAGATGATTTGTTTGTGGGTGGGTTTGAAGGCTTGGTTAGGTGAGTAGGCTTTGAAGTGTAGCCCCACTAATGGTAGGCAGCTTTTCTTTTTAGCTTTTACTAGTATGTCTATTTTGTAGTGGAGTCCTTTGTCCAGGGGCAATGATATTGCCACAGGAAAAATCTTATTGCCACAGCAATTTTAATTTAAAATGATATAATGCCCTTCAAAGTAATCAAATTTTCTCACAAACCATCTCTCCTTGAAATCGGATCCCACATCTATTCTTTCTCTTGTGGCTATCTCTGAAAATTTCTCACCCATACATCCACCACTATTATCTGATTTTCTCTTTTTATCTCTTGGCCCCCCTTCCCCCGTACATCCACCACTATTATCTGATTTTCTCTTTTTATTTCTTGGTCCCCCTCCCCCCCACTCCTAATTTTCTTATGTTGGATATGATGGGCAAAGCATCGAAATGATAATCTCAAATTGTAATTTCAGACAAAAAATATTTCTTCTCCGTGAACAAAATAGATTGAGAACAATGAAAAAGACCTTGATTAGGGTGGTGGCATAGATGAGATGAGAGGAAAAATAGAAAGGGAAGGAGTAAAGGACTGGAGGCTGGAGAAAAAGCAACTCATGAGAACAATAGAAGAACAAAAGATGGAGAGATTCAATGAGGAGAATACAAAATTTTGGGAACATTTAAATAGATTTTTTTGAAAAAAAAAAAAAGACTTGATATATTAAGAAGTGAAATATTAAAGTTTTGATATGTTAAAAGTGAAAGATTTAAAGTCTTGTCTGATGATGCCAAAATAATACATCCAATGACAATATTACGTGACTTCGAGTCCCAATCCGTTAGGGGTTTTTTAGTAATTTTATCCTTGTAGTTCACATAGGCTCAAATGGGTCAAATATTATATATTCGACTTATGGATCGATCCAACCCATGTGTTTCAGGTATAAATATCATAGCGATAGGTTATATTCAATGATAATTACTTTCCTAACTATTCAAGTTCTGAATTCTTATTAAATTTTACTCACTGGTTTAATTACTGACTTGAGCGTCGGAGTCTACCCCGGAGGACACAGCCCTACCTCTTTTATTTTTAGGTGATCCGGACGTGGGTACTTTGCGCGGTACTCAATCATACTTTCGACGATATTGCACATGGGCTAACCCCAGTTTAAATTTTTATATCAACATTTGGCACTGTCTGTGAGAAGACTGAACTAAAAGTCATTACTAAGACATGGCACCTAACACACGTAACACTCATAGGAGCAACGCTGGTGAAGGAAAAGAAATTTCAACTCAACATCACTCCGGCTAATCCCGTAGGAAGATGTATTGGCAGGGAGGTCAGGAGAGGGATTCTGGTCCTCAAGTTGTGGACAATGATGAAGAAATTCTCATGTTGATGCAGCAAAATGCTCAATTGAAAGAAATGCTCATTAGACAACAATTGGAGCAACACCCCTCGCACAAGGTGAACAACAACTTTTCCCTTGCCATTCGGGTGGCAATCTCTAGATTGTCATCCCCCAACTTGTCGTTGCGAGAAAGAAAGAGGAACTCAGAGGAACAAAGGACCAGGAAACTAACTACTGTTGGGTCCGCCCGACAAGAGCACTATCATATGTCTGCCAGGCAAGAGTGAACTTGTCGAACTGCCCGGCCAGACTCCAGAAGAGTGGCTTCATCAAGGCCGAGTGGTACTAGGGAAAGGAGCCCAGGTGAAGCAGCATCTGTAGCTCATGAGAGAAGAAGACACCAAGAGAGGGACTGTACTGTGTTACTAGTCCCAGAAAGGAAAGAGTACCTAAGGAAGAGGTTGGAAGAGCTGCAGGCTAGGATAGACAAAGTGGATGATCCGAAATGAAGTACTATGTACAAGTATTTCCTTCTCTTCACTGACGATATCAATCAAGGACCTCTTCTTAGTAGGTGGAAAACTCCCTACTTTGACTCTTATGATGGGTGTACTAATCCATGGGAGCACCTAGATGCCAACACGCTCCAAAATGTGCTCCAAGGTGTGTCTATTGCTATCCTCTACCGAGAGTTTCGCGGAACCCTTAAGGGCGCTGCCTCATACTGGTTTAGAGAGTATAAGAAGGGCGATATCAAAAATTTTGATCAACTGATAGACTTATTTTTGAATAAGTTTAGAAATCAAAAGAGGATCCCAAAGAGAAAAACATACTTGCTTATACTTATGCAAAAACCCGATGAATCACTTATGGATAACGTCGATAGGTTCAAAAACGAGACATCGGAATCCAAAGAGTTACAAAACATATGCAAATCATGGTCTTCCAGATTAGGGTGAGGCCAGGAAAATTCTCATTCGACCTCAACTTTAAACCTCCTACTATTCTCAGTGATCTATTTTGTAAGGCTGAGAAGTTTGTCCAAGCAGATGATGGTGAGAAAAAAAATTGAGAGACTGGAGCAAGTGGAACTGATGGTAAAAAGATGAAGGTTAATGGAGTGACTAATGTAGTAAGGCCTTCAGAGAAAAAGAGTAATGTTAGGGATCAGCTATCCATAGTCATACCCCATAGGAGGAATCCCAAACCTCCTAAGGCTTACACTCCACTTAATACCATGCCTTTATGAATTTTGGCAAAGATTGAGGAGGAGCCATATGTGAAGTGGCCAAGAGCAATGAGGAATGTTCCGGAGCATCGCAACAAAAGCAAATGGTGCTACTTTCACAAAGACAACGACCATGATACTAATGATTGTATTTTCTTAAAAAATATAATGAGAACTTGATCTGAAAAAGATATTTGAGACAATTCATCTGATGAACGGATAGAGGAAGGTCACTCCAACGACAGGCTATGAGCCCAGATAGGAGAAACTGAGGCTGCCTCGGGAAAATAAAGGTAGAGCATCAAGGAAGAATAGTGATAAACATCATTTCTTGTAGAGCAGCAAGCAATGACTCTGCTTCATCCCGCAAGGCTTATACCTGCCAGATGAATTTAGTCCAGTCAAACTTAAAACGTCCCAAATTATAGCAAGACATTGTCTTTACACCAGAGGAAGCACAAAAAGTACTCTATCCTCACACTAATCCGTTAGTGATAACTTTACCAGTAGCAAATTATGACATGAGAAGGACTCTTGGCAGCTCTGCTGATATACTATTCTATTCGGCATTTAAGGACATGAAGTTGGAGGAAAAAGATCTCAAGCCTATGACCACACCCTTGGTAGGCTTCACTGGAGAAACGATCATTCCACTTGGGTACATCACCCTTCCTGTGATGTTTGGAGGATTTTGTAGTGACCAAAGCATCATCTCTTTACAATTCCATAATTGGCCGACCAACTATAAGATCACTCAGTTCCGTCCTATCTTCCCATCATATGAACATGAAGTTCCCGACGGAGAATGGAGTAGGAGAGATTAAGGGAGATCAAACAGTAGCCAATTAGTGCTACATTGCTTCAATGAAATTAAATGGGAAGGAAGCTGCCCCTACTTACAACATCAATGCTATGGAAGAGATGGAGGAGCATACCTGCATGAAGGAGAACCGGCCGAAGAGTTAGAAGATGTCATCTTAGATGAACGTGATCCCAATAAAGTGGTGAAGATTGGAAAGTCCCTCCCAGGGGAATTGAAGGAAAAAATCGTATCCCTACTCAGGGAATTTAGAAACCTCTTTACTTAGAGCCCACCAGACATGCTGGGAATTGATCCCAAGGTGGCCATGCACTCCTTAGATGTGGATCCAAAGTACAAGCCAATAATTCAGAAGAAAATGAACTTTGGTAGGGAAAGGGGCAAAGTGGTAGAAATAGAAGTAAAGAAAATGTTGACAATCGAGGCCATAGAAAAAATTTAGTACCCGGAGTGTCTTAGCAATGTAGTAATGGTGCCCAAGCCTAAGGCCAAGTCGATAATGTGTGTTGACTTTATTAGCCTGAATAAGGCTTGTTTAAAGGATTGTTATCCTACCCTCAGTATTGACCAAGTAGTAGACTCGACCTTTGGGTTTGAGATCTTGTCTTTCCTAGATGCATAGGGTTGGCTATGAGGGGTATTATCAAATTTGGCTAAATCCTAATGATCGGGCCAAGACAGCCTTTATCATTGACTCAGGCACTCACTATTTCAAGGTAATGCCCTTTGGACTTAAGAATGCCGGGGCGACTTATCAGCGAATGGAAGATAAAATATTTGCCAATCAGTTGGGATGCAACATGGAAACTTATATTGATGACTTGCTTGTCAAGAGCAAATAGAAAGTTGATAATGTGGAAGATCTTCGGGAAACCTTCACCACCACAAGAAAATTAAAAATCTGATTTAACACAGGGAAGTGACAGGGGCAAGTTCTTGGGATTCATGGTAACTCAGCGGGGAATTGAGGCAAACCCTGCTAAAATAAAAGCAATTCACTACATGGAGCCTCCTAATGGAGTAAAGGACATGCAAAGATTGACCGGCTGCCTTGGAGCCTTAAGCCGATCTTGTCCAAATTTGGGAATATGAATTTAAGCTTTCTCAAGGCTTTAAGAAATGCTAAGAACTTTCACATTATACCATGTTGACTGAAGAATGCCAAAGAACCCTGAGGAATTGGAGATTTACATAGCTTCACCACCACTTCTTACTAAGCCTGAGTGGGGGAAAACTCTATACTTGTACTTGGCTTGTTCAGACGCAACAATGAATGTATTTCTTATCAAGAAGGAAAACAAAGTTCAGAAGCCGGTATATTATGTCAGCAAGGTGCTGAGTGATCCTGAGACCAGGTATCCCACTATTGAAAGGTTGGCTTTGGCCCTAATGACTGTGGCAAGAAAACCCAAGCCATATTTCTTAAGTTATCCTATAATGGTGTTGACTAACCAACAACTTAAGACTACGCTCATGATGTCAAAAGTCACAAGAAGGCTGGTTAAGTGGTCCATTGAACTGAGTATGACATCTGCTTCCAACCAAGGACAGAAATCAAGGCTGAAGTCGTAGCAGATTTCGTTATTGAAAGAGTTGAGGATGAAGAAGAACAAGACAAGACTACCTCCCCTTGAGAGCAATTCAGCGAATCCCTTGAGGTGGATTATGCATGTAGATGGGGGCAAGTAATACTGAAAGTTTTGGTGCAGGAATCATTCTTACCTCTCCGAATGGACTTAAGTCTAGCTATGCCCTAAGCTTTGAGTTTCATACAAGTAACAATGAAACAGAGTAAGTGGCCTTGGTTTCCAAACTTAGGCTAGCCAAAGAGTTAGCAGTGAAAAACTAGGTGGTGAACATGGACTCTAACCTAGTAGTGCAACAAGTTAAAAGGGAGTCCGAGGCAAGAGAATCATCATTGCAGTTTTACCTGACTAAGGTGAAAAGTTTGATCTCATAATTTGATAAATTTGAGATAACTCACATAACTAGGGAAGAGAACATAGAGGCAGATGCTCTGTCCAAAATAGCCAACTCAGTACAATTAAATATCTTAAAGGAAGTTTTCCTTGAAGTGCTAAAAGAAAAGAGTATTAAACAGGCAGAAGTCATGGACTTTGACACAACTCTGAATTGGATGACCCCGGCCATTCAGTATCTTAGGGATAAGGCAAACTACCGAAGGACAAGGTAGAAGCCCAAAGAGTTGAGAGGAGATTAGCAAAATACTTGATCATTGGAGAGACTGTGTACCAAAAATCTTATTCAATGACTTATCTCTAATGCCTAAATTCGAATGAGGCCAAGTATGACCTGGCAGAAGTGCATGAAGGAGTTTGCGGACACACATCAGTGGTAGAGCACTTGCATAGAAAGTGCTAAGGCAGCGCAACTACTAGCCAAAGATGCTAGAGCATGCCATGGACTATGTGCAAAAGTGTGAAAAGTGTCAACTCCATTTCAACAAATCCTGAGTCTCAACTGAGTAGCTTACCCCTATTCTCTTCTCTTGGCCTTTTGCCCAATGGGGTATTGACATTTTTGGACTTTTCCATTGGTTTTAGCCAAGGAAAAATTTGCAGTGGTCATAATTGATTATTTCACCAAGTGGGTTGAAGCAGAAGCCTTAGCAACAATCACTCCTCAGCAAATCATTAACTTTTTTTTGGGAAAAGGATGTGATATGCCTCTTTGGCATTCCCATGGCACTTACCTCAAACAATGTACTGCAATTACAGACAGAAACTTTCAAAAAGTTCTGTAGAGGTTTGGGAATAGAGCAGCACTTCACCTTAGTAAGTCATCCCCAAAGTAATGACTTGGCAGAAGTCACCAACCGCTATATCTTATAAGGGATCAAGAAAATATTAGACGGTGCTAAAGAAAATTGGGTGGAGGAACTCCCCAATGTACTTTGGTCGTACCGGACCACTTACAAGAATGCCACTAGACAAACTCCTTTCAATCTTACCTATGTTACTGAGGCACTTATTCCAGTAGAAGTTGGAATGCCAGGGTACCGAGTCTACAACTTCAACTCAGCAAATAATGACGAAGGCTTGAAGTCTAACCTCGATCTACTTGAGGAAGAAAGGGATAAGACATTCTTCAGAATGTAGGTAGACAAACAGCGAGTAGTTCAGTACTACAACCGGCAAGTTTGGGATAGAAGGTTCAAAGTACGGTGATTGGGTTACCAAGAAAGTAGAGATAAATTGGCCTCAATCTCAAGGAAAGATTTCACCAAATTGGGAAAGACCCTATGAAGTCATTGAAGCATCTATCCATAGAACTTACAAACTCATAACCAGGGACGGGAAAATCCTGCCTCGCACTTGGAATGCTCAGAATCTCAAAAAATTTTATTTTTAAGTTCAATGTATTTTGTTTTATTTCTTCAGTTACAATTCTTAAAGCCAAGTATCATCCTCCATATGAAGTAAAACTTGTGTAGTTTGTAATTTTTCAATTTTATAGAATAAAATTCTAAGTATTGAGAACATAGAGTCAAGTTGTTAATTCTTTCCAAGAACAGCACCTTCTAACCGAGTTTAGACTACAGCAAAGTTCACTGGGATTCTACTTAAAATGACAGACTTAAAACGTCCCAAATTATAGCAAGACATTGTCTTTACAGCAGAGGAAGCACAAAAAGTACTCTATCCTCACACTAATCCGTTAGTGATAACTTCTCTTACCAGTAGCAAATTATGACATGAGAAGGACTCTTGGCAGCTCTGCTGATATACTATTCTATTCGGCATTTAAGGACATGAAGTTGGAGGTAAAAGATCTCAAGCCTATGACCACACCCTTGGTAGGCTTCACTGGAGAAACGATCATTCCACTTGGGTACATCAATCTTCCTGTGATGTTTGGTATAGCTCCACAGAATGCCCAAGTGCTGGTGGATTTTGTAGTGACCAAAGCATCATCTCTTTGCAATTCCATAATTGGCTGACCAACTTTAGGATCACTCTGTTTAGTCCTATCTTCCCATCATATGAACATGAAGTTCCCGATTGAGAATGGAGTAGGAGAGATTAAGGGAGATCAAATAGTAGCCAATTAGTGCTACATTGCTTCAATGAAATTAAATGGGAAGGAAGCTGCCCCTACTTACAACATCAATGCTATGGAAGAGATGGAGGAGTACCTGCATGAAGGAGAACTGGCCGACGAGTTAGAAGATGTCATCTATTTAGATGAACGTGATCCCAATAAAGTGGTGAAGATTGGAAAGTCCTTCCCAGGGAAATTGATGGAAAAAATCGTATCCCTACTCAGGGAATTTAAAAACCTCTTTACTTAGAGCTCACCAGACATGCTGGGAATTGATCCCAAGGTGGCCATGCCCTCTCTCGATGTAGATCCAAAGTATAAGCCAATAATTCAGAAGAAAAGGAACTTTGGTAGGGAAAGGGGCAAAGTGGTAGAAATAGAAGTAAAGAAAATGTTGAAAATCGAGGCCATAGAAAAAATTCAGTACCCGGAGTGTCTTAGCAATGTAGTAATGGTGCCCAAGCCTAAGGCCAAGTCGATAATGTGTGTTGACTTTATTAGCCTGAATAAGGCTTGTTCAAAGGATTGTTATCCTACCCTCAGTATTGACCAAGTAGTAGACTCGACCTTTGGGTTTGAGATCTTGTCTTTCCTAGATGCCTATGAGGGGTATTATCAAATTTGGCTAAATCCTAAGGATCGGGCCAATAGAAGAGACAACCTTTATCATTGACTCGGGCACTCACTATTTCAAGGTAATGCCCTTTGGACTTAAGAATGCCGGGGCGACTTATCAGCGAATGGTAGATAAAATGTTTGCCAATCAGTTGGGATGTAGCATGGAAACTAATATTGATGACTTGCTTGTCAAGAGCAAACAGAAAGTTGAAAATGTGGAAGATCTTCGGGAAACCTTCACCACCACAAGAAAATTCAAAAATCTAATTTAACACAGGGAAGTGTGCCTTCGTAGTGATAGGGGCAAGTTCTTGGGATTCATGGTAACTCAGCGGGGAATTGAGGCAAACCCTGATAAAATAAAAGCAATTCATTACATGGAACCTCCTAAGAGAGTAAAGGACGTGAAAAGATTGACCGGCTAACCTTGTAGCCTTAAGCCGATTCTTGTCCACATTTGGGAATATGAATTTAACCTTTCTCAAGGCTTTAAGAAATATTAAGAACTTTCAGTGGACTGAAGAATGCCAAAGAACCTTGAGGAATTGATAAGATTTACATAGCTTCACCACCACTTCTTACTAAGCCTGAGTAGTGGGGAAACTCTATACTTGTACTTGTCATGTTCAGGCGCAACAATGAGTGTATTTCTTATCAAGAAGGAAAACAAAGTTCAGAAGCCGGTATATTATGTCAGCAAGGTGCTGAGTGATCCTAAGACCAGGTATCCCACTATTGAAAGGTTGGCTTTGGCCCTAATGACTGTGGCAAGAAAACCCAGGCCATATTTCTTAAGTTATCCTATAATGGTGTTGACTAACCAACAACTTAAGACTACGCTCATAAAGTCAAAAGTCTCAAGAAGGCTGGTTAAGTGGTCTATTGAACTGAGTATGACATTTGCTTCCAACCAAGGACAGAAATCAAGGCTCAAGCCTTAGCAGATTTCGTTATTGAAAGAGTTGAGGATGAAGAAGAACAAGACAAGACTACCTCCCCTTGAGAGCAAGTCAGTGAATCCCTTGGTTGATTATGCATATAGATGGGGGCAAGTAATACTATTATTCAGGAAAGTTTTGGTGCATGAATCATTCTTACCTCTCCCAATGGACTCAAGACTAGCTATGCCCTAAGCTTTGAGTTTCATACAAGTAACAATGAAACAGAGTATGTGGCCTTGGTTTCCAAACTTAGGATAGCCAAAGAGTTAGCAGTGAAGAACAAAGTGGTGAACATGGACTCTAACATAGTAGCGCAGCAAGTTAAAAGGGAGTCCGAGGCAAGAGAATCATCATTGCAGTTTTACTTGACTAAGGTGAATAGTTTGATCGCATACTTTGACAAATTTGAGATAACTCACATAACTAGGGAAGAGAACATAAAGGCAGATGCCCTGTCCAAAATAGCCAACTCAGTACAATTAAATATCTTAAAGGAAGTTTTCCTTGAAGTGCTAAAAGAAAAGAGTATTAAACAGGCAGAAGTCATGGACTTTGACACAACTCTGAATTGGATGACCCCGGCCATTCAGTATCTTAGGGAAGGCAAACTACCGAAGGACAAGGTAGAAGCCCAATAAGAGTTGAGAGGAGATTAGCAAAATACTTTATCATTGGAGAGACTGTGTACCAAAAATCTTATTCAATGACTTATCTCTAATGCCTAAGTTCGAATGAGGCCAAGTATGACCTGGCAGAAATGCATGAAGGAGTTTGCGGACACACATCAATGGTAGAGCACTTGCACAGAAAGTGCTAAGGCAGTGCAACTACTAGCCAAAGATGCTAGAGCATGCCATGGACTATGTGCAAAAGTGTGAAAAATGTCAATTCCATTCCAACAAATCCTGAGTCCCAATTGAGTAGCTTACCCCTATTCTCATCTCTAGGCCTTTTGCCCAATGGGGTATTGACATTTTTGGACCTTTTCCACTGGCTTTAGCCAAGGAAAAATTTGCAGTGGTCATAATTGATTATTTCACCAATTGGGTTGAAGCAGAAGCCTCAGCAACAATCACTCCTCAGCAAATCATTAACTTTTTTTTTGGAAAAATGTGATATGCCGCTTTGGCATTCCCAGTCTGGCACTTACCTCAAACAATGTACGGAAATTACAGATAGAAACTTTCAAAAAGTTTTGTAAAGGTTTGGGAATAGAGCAGCACTTCACCTTAGTAAGTCATCCCCAAAGTAATGACTTGGCAGAAGTCACCAACCGCTATATCTTATAAGGGATCAAGAAAATATTAGACGGTGCTAAAGAAAATTGGGTGAAGGAACTCCCCAATGAACTTTGGTCATACCGGATCACTTGCAAGAATGCCACTAGAGAGACTCATTTCAATCTTACCTATGTTACTGAGGCACTTATTCCAGTAGAAGTTGGAATGCCAGGGTACCGAGTCTACAACTTCAACTCAGCAAATAATGACGAAGGCTTGAAGTCTAACCTCGATCTACTTGAGAAAGAAAGGGATAAGACATTCTTCAGAATGTAGGTAGACAAACAGCGAGTAGTTCGGTACTACAACCAGCAAGTTTGGGGTAGAAGGTTCAAGGTAGGTGATTGGTTTACCAAGAAAGTAATAGAGATAAATTGGCCTCAATCTCAAGGAAAGATTTCACCAAATTGGAAAGACCCTATGAAGTCATTGAAGCATCTACCCATGGAGCTTACAAACTCATAACCAAGGACGGGAAAATCCTGCCTCACACTTGGAATGCTCAGAATCTCAAAAAATTTTATTTTTAAGTTCAATGTATTTTGTTTTATTTCTTCAGTTATAATTCCTAAAGCCAAGTATCATCTTCCATATGAAGTAAAACTTGTGTAGTTTGTAATTTTTCAATTTTATAGAATAAAATTCTAAGTATTGAGAACATAGAGTCAAGTTGTTAATTCTTTGCAAGAACAGCACCTTCTAACCGAGTTTAGACTACAGCAAAGTTCTCTGGGATTCTACTGCCTTTCAGGGTTAACTACACCCTTCGAGGGAAAGCATTAATGCCTACTCTCCGGAGTAGGGATAACCCTTTCGAGGGTGGGAAAAAAATAAACTAAATCTTCCAACACCAAGACTAACCCCTTCCGAGACAGGCAATGTCAAGGTCTTCCAAAGGTAAAGTACCTTGACCATACCTACGTCCCGGAGTAGGACTTATCTCTCTAGGGGCAATTCTAAAGTCTTCCAAAGATGAAATACCTAGACCATACCTACTCTCCGAAGTAGGACTTACCCCTTCGGAGGCAATTCCAAGGTTTTCCCAATGTGAAGTACCTATACCATACTTACTCCCCGGAGTAGGACATATCCCTCCGGGAACAGTTTCAAGGACTTCCAAAAGTGAAGTACCCGTGTCCTATCGACTTCCGAAGGCAATGCTAAGATCTTCTCAAAACGAAGTATCTATACCATACCTACTATCCCGAGTAGGACTTACCTCTCCGGGGACAATGCCAAGGTCTTCCAAGAGTGAAGTACTTATGTCATACTTACCTCCAGGGATAAGATTTACCCTTCCGAGGGCAATGCCAACGTCTTCTCAATGTGAAGTACCTACGCCGTACCTACTCCTGAGAGTAGGACTTGCTAAGAAAAAACAACAAAGTGTAAATCTGCTAAGGACAATAATAGCACTTAGTCATTTCAGTTGAAGCTAAATGACAAATGGTGTAGGAAGACTATATTGCTCTAAACTCAATATATTGTGGATAAGTGATAAAAAGAAATGCACATTGCCACAAAAAGATGAAAAAGACAACATTTGAGGAATTGGTACATGCAGAGGCCCCAACTCAAAACCAAGCCAAGCATAGCAATGACATTTATTGGAAAAAAGATAACATAAAAAAATGTATAACAAAGTTCGGAAGCTCATATAAAATGAAGACCTTGACCTCTAAGGGCACGAAAGAAAACAACTAAAAAACCATGTGTTAATCTAAACTGGTAAAGCATCACACTGAATGCTTAATTTACTCCTATTCTTTGATAGTTCTTGAAGAAATGTCCTTTGCACCATTACCCGGTGCACCACCTTCAGTTGAAGCATTTGATATACTGGGATGAGTAGGAGTAGTTGAATTGTTACCCCGGATCAGATCTTGAACATGAGGTTTAGGTGGGGATAAGCTTTCTTCATGACCCACAATGCATTAATGTTACCCTCATTGTAGTAGTCAGAGTTTTAATCAGCCACCAGTTCATCGAACTCCTTAGTAGCACAGTAGTCTTCCAAGTGTTTCTGCAGGCAATCTTGGTAGTCTTGGGAACCAAGGAATTCAAGTACTGCCTACTATCTACTATTCTTCTCCCTAGCTGTGAGCTCCTCCTTATGGGCGTCTGCCATCTTCTTTTCTTTAGCCATCAGTTGGGACAATTCGGCAGTAAGAAAATCAACACGAGCCGTAACCTTTTCTAAGTACTCGGTTGCATGATTTTTTATCTTCATCATTACATCAATCTTCTTGGTTACTTTTTGCATTTCCTGTTGGCCTCGTTACGCTTCTTGGTCTCTTCATCATACAACTTGGTTGTCCAGTTGAGTTTGTCCTCAAGTTCAGAAATGCAGGCAAAATGTAAGTCTCAACCTACTTCAGGAAGTGGTAAAAAAAGTCGGATTGAGGGAGGAGTACAATCCCGAACTACTTCTTGGATAGCTAGCACAAAAGCCTCAGACACTTGACCCGATGGTTTCGTAGTAGGGGCTGTCTCAATAGGTTCCTCATCAGGAGACCTAAGAAGTAGAGTAGGAGTGGGATGCAACTTGATTTTCTTTCCTCCAGCAAGTACTGGTAAAGGTAGCAAGGAAGATCTTTTCTTTTTCATCCCCGATCGTGAGGTTCATCCACAAGATCGAGGATGTCAAGATCCATGCCCTTTCTTCAGCTTAGTGCTCATTCTCAGATAGCATCAGATCCGGTAGTCAGTGCACATAAGAAATAAAAAATAAATTATTCTCCAAAGCAATCAATAAATAAATGTTGGACAGATAAAAAATGAATGCAACGTGATGAATTTTTTTTTTCCAAGAATAACCTATGGGACTAAGATGGTTAAGAGGAGCAAGGCTCAACCCTGTAGAAGCCAACCCTTGGTCATTATTCACTACTTTTCAAGGGACTTTTTCTACTACTTTAGGGTCTCAATGACTTCTCGATCATGGTCGCTCAATTTGATTAACTTTTTTAACCTCAAAATGTCTACTTAAAAATTTCAATCGGGAAATCTCTAGTCCGGACTCTTCTCTAACAAGAAATATTTTTTCCTTCATGTCTTCTTCTGGTTTGCAAAACCTAAAGTAAACTCCTTTTAGATCTGAAAGTGATACCGAGTATAGTAGACGAAATTTGAAAGTAGTGATTAAATAAGGCTAAGGAACGGATCACTCTTCGAGTCCAGCATGTGATGATAAATGCATTGATGCATCCAAAAGACTTGGCAAAAATCTATCCAAACCCGACTAGATAGTGATTTAAGACTTCCAAAAGGAAGGGGTGTAGCGAAAACCTCAGTCCTGCCTCCAATCAAACCAGATAGACAGATACGTACTTTTCGTGATTCGTAGAGGGTCTATGCTTCGGCTTCGGTACTTTGACCTTCATATTATCAGGGATATAATATTGTTTAACCCATCGACCAATGCGAGACATTACGAATCCTGATCAATGGTGGTAACAGGTAGTTGGGAGTAAATGTTCTTGTCTTCTCTTGATGTCATCACCCCCACTTGATTCACCATGCTCTACTTCGATCTCACCTACTACATTGGAATTATGGTGTGGTTGTTCCCTACCTCGGCTAGAGTATGAGGGCAAAGATGGCATACCTACATATAAGGTAGTGGTATTGGACAACTTCACTCTAACTCTACGCGGTGGAAAACCATACCCTTAGGTGTGTACGGTGGAAAACCACACCTCCTACTTCTATTTGGTGGAAGAGCTTGAACACCCTTGTGCATAGGTTGTTGAGCCTTGTCAGACTCAGAAACACCCCTACATCAGCTATGTCCTTTTTACTATTCCAATCTATTCCATCGCATTCATCCTCAAGTTCAACGTCGTCATCAATTTCCGCATAGTCATCCCTGACGTTGTTTTTGGAACCAAGGTTAATAGGGTAAGCTGAGGTACCCATGCCTGAGGAAGAACCATGACGTTAATGTTATCTTGGCCGAGGAGGAGGGTGCATCATTAGGAAAGTTCTGGTCTATCATGGATGTAGTGGTGGAGTTGGGATTTGTTACTCTGATGTTTTTCATTGTGTATTTCTTCTTTGTGGTGATATTTAAGCCTAAAGATTAAATTTCTTAAATGAAATTTTATTCGACTGCGGACTATATTGGAACCTTCGTCCCTCGGGTATATTTAAGTCTAGCTATGTATTAATGGGGATGAAGGCACAACTGCGGTCTAAGTACCTAACTACGTGGGATTTTGTTTGGCTATGGCAATTACGTTACTTACAGACAAAAGCTAAGGCTTTTGTTTATTGTTGTTGTTGTTTTCTTTTTCTTTTTTAAAAGGCATGCAACTTAGGAAGAATAAGTTCAATATCATGGGGAAGTTGCTTGCTTATGTATACTAAAGGGTTGCATACTTACTTGGCCGCGTCGATTATCTTGAAGTCAGTAGTAGTATGGGCATGGAGTTGTGTAGTATTGGGATAGTCAAGTCAAAGTCCTAACTACGTGATTCATGCAAAGTCTAAGATTATGCAACAAAGAGTAAGGTAGTAGGGAACTCCACAATAGTAGAGAGTTTCATAGCACTACTCCGTAGTAGTAGGGAGTTTCACAGTACTACTTCACAAAAGTAGAGAGTTCAACAGCACTACTCCACAGTAATGGAAAATTCCATAGCACTACTCTACTGCAGTATTAGTACCAGTAAAAGAGAAATTCTAAGGTTATTTTAGTTCAAGGAAAATTCTATGCAACCATTTAATGCTTGGCTCAGGTACACTCTGGTGTAATTAAATTTTTTTATTTTTTTACTCCGGTAGATAGAAATTTTTAATTAACTCTAAAATAAATATTAAAAAATATTTTTCTCTGGAAAAATAATTTTCTAAATTATGAAATTGGTTATGGTCAATACTATGGCTTCGGTCGGGGTGCGAACACGACATCAATTACTCAATACTCTCAACCTGAAAATTTTCGACTTGAGACCACGGAGCAAAATTTGTGATGATGCCAAAATAATACGCACAAGAACAATATTACACGTGACTCCGAGCCTGAGCCCGCTTGAGGTATTTTAGTAATTTTTCATTTATGGTTCAAATAGGCCCAAAATGGGTCAAGTATTATATATTCGACCCATAGATCGATCCGACCCATCAGTTTCATGTATAAACATTAAAGTGACAAACTAGATTTAATTAATTACTTTCCTAATTATTCAAACTCTGAATTCTTATTGAATTTTACTCTCTGATCTAATTACTGACTTGAGGATCGGAGTTTATCTCAGGGGACACAACACCGTCCATTTTATTTTTAGGTGATCTGGACGTGGGTACTACACGTGGTGTTCAATCGTATTTTGGACGATACTGTACACGGACTATTCCTAGTTCAAATTTTTATGTCAATATTTGGCTATGGTGGATGATGGAAAATGATGACTGAGGTAACATATGCATTGGTCACTGGCTATTTAATGGAGCGGAGGAGAAGCGGGAATGGAGCACTCAAGTTGAGTGGAAGAGACAGGGATGAGGCAGTCGGCGATTAGAGAGATGATGTGTGGTGGGTCTCTTATGAAGGGTAAATTTGTCCATTGACTTTAATTTGCTGTGGCAATATGATTGCCCATTGTCCAGACTACTGACACCTAAGGCTAAATTTGAAAAAAGTGAAACCTCGACTAGTACTTATTTTATTACATTTTGTTTTGTTTGTGTTCAGTACTTCCTTGCTTTCGATTTTTGAAAAACAGACATTTCGTGTTTGAAAAGATAATCTTTTAGATGGAGGATGAGGCCAAGATGTTTTAACGGACTAGACCCCTTTTCATTGATGGAGAGAATTTCTCTTCAATACATATTATAAAAATATAATTTTTATTTTTATTTTAAAAATTATAACTATTCATAATATAATTTATTGTATATGTTTGTTATACATAAAATTTTAAATTAAATATATTAATTTTTTTCGTTTGATTAACAATTTCAATTTTGATTTTGATTTTGATAGTTTATTTTACACTATTCAAATGTTTCGAGCAAATTAAATAACAAAACATTTTTGAATATATTTGATTTTAAAGTATGTTGATCTACTCATCAAAACAAAATTATTGATATAATATGATAATTTTTAAAAATTTTGGTTGTTTAAATATAAATAACTATTGAGAGAAATTGGAGAGGAAAGTAATAAAGAAGATTCTTAACCGACTTTAACACTTAAAAGAGGCGAGCTCAAAAAAAGGAAAAAAAAAAACACTTAAAGAGGCTTTTGAACTACATGCATCTAGTATTCACTCATAAGTCATAACTCGTGTGGAGTGACTGGATGTTTGGATAGTAAATTATAGCCTGACAAATATTATTTGGTCCATAATAATTTTTATTTGGTTTGTAAATATTATTTTGTTATTATTTGGTAAATAATGTTTGGTACTATTTATATTTCTTCCTATTTATTATTTATCCTATCAATTATTTGACAAATTCATGTACTATTTATCATAACCTCATACTTCCTAATTTGTCAGCAATTGCGTAACGAAAATTGAACGAAATTTAAAAATTATACAGCAACGTTCACATATTCTGGTATATGTTTGAGTAGTCAAAAGAGCACATCTTGCGAAGTAAAATTTAACACAAAGTGAAATTAACTGAATAATTAAATTAATGATTAACAGTTATAAATGTAAAACATAAAGATCAGATATTCAATCCTGTAACAGGTCTGAAGTCATCTACTGAACGACTAACAGAATCGCTGCAATAAAGTTTCTCCTTTACTTTCGGACTTCACCTGCAATTTGAAATAGTCACACGTAAAACAGTACAGAACCTATCAAATCCTCATCTATATATTTTGGTCTAAAGACGTTCTCACTACTTTTAGCTATAAATATGATGTTGTAGACTGAAATTTTGCATCATGCAGGTACCTTCTCTTCCCTCTTTATCTACCTGTTTGAGTTCAAATCCCTTTTAATATTTGAAAATTGATGTTAGATCTACTATATTTTCTAGATGTGTATCTATTACTTAAATTCTTTGGTTGATTGGTTTTTGTTTTTTTGTTTTTTTTGGTTGATTCATAAGAATTTTGGTTATTTTGACCTAATTACCTGCATTTTTTCCTCCATTTATGCATATTGTGGTTAGGCTTGTGCAATTTAATCCATAACTATTGTGAGCTTTGTAAACTTCTTAAAATTTTAACAGCAAAAATTTTTCAATTGACGAGGATGAGCTCATATTTTCGGTTGATTGAAATGTTCTCCATTGTCTATACTTCGTATTTTATTTAGGAAGATAATTTTTACTAAATTATCAGTAAGGACTCTAATGAGTTGGGTAGCCATTATTCAGACTGTGAGTAAATCGTTCGCCTCTTTGAACTCATTAAATCTAATGTAGAAATACAAAAATATTAATGTATAACCTGCTGTCAAAATAATTGAGATCATATCTTGTTGGAAAAAACCCTCCCCATATTAAATCATGCATGCACCCACATATTCCCGAGCAGGTAGTATAGCTTTGAATGTTGATTTTTTTTTCATAAAGGTGAATCTGTCGTTACCCTTCTTACATCAATGCAGGAATTTTCTAACGTGGGGGATTTTTCTTTGATAAGTTAATTAGGTTATACCCATTGATGAAAGATTCAAGAGCTTTAGCCATTCATCATCTATTTTACTAACTTGAACATCCTATGTTCAATAGCTAGGTGACATGTATAATATGGAAATTGGACCACAAGATCCCGAGGCAAATTCGAATTCAATCCAGTGCTATAAATGATTTTTTTCTTTTCAAACGAAACTGATAATACTGTAATAACTTTCAGCACATACAAAACAAATTAGCTACAAACCGGACAATTTTTCTTTGAGTAAGTTTTGGTTCCTCACTCCATAATACAAAATGAGTATGACAATCATTGAAGTGATTAAAAAACAGATAGGTCTCATAACTTTTCAATCATCTAACAGTTTATAATACCCAGTCACACTTCACACTACGAAGTAAATAGCAAAGAATTGAATTCACTTCCCTTTATCAACCTGTACTAGTTTATCTAGCAAGGGGGAAAAGATTTGGTGTGGATGAAGGAGAACGAAAGTGAGTGACTTTTTTGGTTTAAGGGTAGCTAGAGTTCCAAGAAGACATGGCCTAAATATAAGAAAGTGTACACCGAATATTATGTTGCTAGTAAATTATTCCCGGCAAAATTGTGTAAAACAAAAGATGATTGTTTCGGGGTGGTTTGAGGGCTTGTAGTTTGTCTAATTATTATAGTTTAAAATTCTTTATAGCTAATAAAAAGAAAAGCAAATAATAGAAATTTATTATTTACAATTCAAATGATTATTTTGAAATATTATTTTATATCCAAACAATTATTTTATTATGTCAAAAATTAACATTTTTTTCTAAAAATCATTAAAGTCAAAATCCAATTAATATTTGCCAAATATGACTATTACTTGCTATCCAAACAGGCAATTCCTTTGCACAACTATTATTTAGAACACTATTTAAAATATTAAATTTGTAATAATTACTGTAACAACTTTTTAGATGCCATCCATGTGAGATAAAAAAAAGTAATTAAAAAATAGGGTTAAAAGCAAAATACCCTCTCCAACTATTACTTTAGTTGCAAAATACCCCATAAACAATTTTAATAGGCATTTTGCACCCTTGATATGTGGTCAACTATCTAAAATATCATTTTTGCTGAAAATTGACCATTGTACCCCCAATACATTAGTCAAGTGAAATGTCATTTTCTTTTTTCCTTTATTTATTTTCTCTCTCTTGTTTTTCATTTTATTTTTTCTAATCCTTTTTCTCATTGTTAAAAAATTATATTACTTCTTATATTTATTAATTATAACATCTAATTTTACATGCATCTTCTGATTTAATATTTAAATTGAAATATATTATAATAAACAAACTACAAAATAATTTTACTACTAATTGACTAAGAAGGGTCTATACAATCTCCATACTACTAAATAATTTTACAACTTTAATTTTGGTCATGCATCTGTTCTAATTTTTATGTGTCTAGATAATTTAATTTATAAAATAAATATACTTTATATTACAAGCAATATTTTTTTATTTCAATGTACAGTTTGTATATTTATTAATGATATACTATTACAAACAAACCAACTACAAAAAAATAAAGTATCGAGAAATTTTTTTTTTTTTAAAAATTACTCTTAACATAAACATAAATTATAGAGTGAGAATTCATGTAAAATTTTTTACTTTTGCCATAACAATAATAAAGCATAATAAAATATTATAACTTGTTAATATAAAGTACAATAAATTTAGCCAAAATATGTCGAATGACTCTACATGCACAATTTTTATTTGTATTCTTAGTCTCGCGATACTTCCCGGCATTCACCATGTCTGGCCGGCACCGTGGGAAAAGTTCAGCACGTGAACGTGTGGTGCTCGTGAAATAGTTGATTGAATGCAAAAATCCTACTTACAATTTACAAACATAAATTACCTACTTACTATTACAAATTAATTAAATGAATCACCTATTTACTATTACATAACGGGGCCTTCAATGCGACTATGAATTGTATAAAAATAATCTAAACTAGGGAAACAAGACTGGAGTCGCCACCCGGTGTGTTGGTGCGCCGGGACACAAAAAATACATCAAAATTTAAAAAGAAAATAAACCCTAGTTTAGATTGACTCCTGGTCCACGTAACTCAAGAAAATGAGTTCGGGAATCCTGTTGTAAAATGGGAAGTGTTTGGGATTGATTTGAATTTCCTTCGGCACCCACTTTACCCGGCGTTGGACCGGTATGCGTGATTTTATCGCGTTTCCCTTTTCAATTTTAGTATTCATTATTGCCGGCTTTGTAGCATACGTGTGCTTTGAGATAGTTTAAAAGTAATAAAATATGTACATGTTAATGAGGAAACGAAAATAAATGATAAATATTAACATTGACAGGTAGATTTAGACCGGGTCCAATTAAAAGTCGCACACATTGAGCTTGTAGTGCCCTTTAACTCCCAAGGGGCGAAAATAGTAATTCATCATGCACGCCGGAGTTTATTTCTAACCCAATTTTATATTATTGATGCAATTATTAAGTCCTGGACTAAATTAAATTTGATTCAAATATTTAACTTCTAGTTGTTCAACTAATCCAAAATTTGAGGGCAAAAGAGTAAATTCACATAATTTAACAAATAAGATAAGGCATAAATATTATAATGAGACCAATAAACATTAAAATAAAGCACCAATCATCACAAAATCAATTAAAAAAATGTGCAAAGATCAAAGTCTATTTACAATTAAATTTCATAAGGGCAAAACAGTCTTTAACATTTCTTAAGTGGTCATCTTAAACACATCTAGAAGTGCCACCTCCAAACAGAAGCTAATGATTCTGGTTATTATAAGGCATGTAATTTTATAATTAATTTACGTGCTGAATGTGTAATATTAGAGACAATTCTGATAGGGCCTATTTGTGCCACGTCATCAATTATTGGCATTTCTAAAAATGCAGAAGTCTGAAATCTGAGCAAAGTAAGGAGTGGGCCTCCTTACCATTTAACCCTAGAAAAATAGAAAGATTTTCCATTATCTCAAACCCCCTTGCTAAAAACTAAAATCTCTTAGGAGTAAAATGGAAATAAATTTTCTAACCTTTCTTTTCTTTTTGCAGATTTTGGTGGGCTACCAGCCTTTTTCCACCACGCTTTTGACCCACTAGATTAACGAATTTGCTTCGAGTTTGAAAATAAAAGTTGTAGTTCCAGGAACTCTCTACAACTTTTATTCTTTGAGTTTACTTCAGTTCCTCCTCCATCGCTTGAAATCTTGGCTCAAAATTGGTTGTCTGGAAAATTTTCCAGATTTAGAAATTTTTCTGGAAAATCCTCTGGACCCACAGCCTTTTTCTACCACGTTTTTGACCCTCCAAATGGACGATTTTGCTTAATATTTACAAAGAAAAGTTTTATCCTGCCAGGAACCCTCTAAAATATTTATTCTTTGATTTCAGTCTAATTCCTCTCCGATCGTATGGAATTTTGGCTCAAAGTTGGCTGTAGAAAAAAATTTTCCGGACTTAGAAATTTTTCTGGAAAATCCTCTGGACCAACAGCCGTTTTCTACCACGTTTTTGACCCTCTAAATGGACGATTTTGCTTAATATTTACAAAGATAAGTTTTAGCCCCAGGAACTCTCTAAAATTTTTCTTCTTTGGGTTCAGTCTAATTCCTCTCCGATCGTATGAAATTTTGGCTCAAAGTTGACTGTTTGGCAGATTTTATTTTTTGCTTAAGAAAATTTTCCTGCAGAAAATTGTCTCCTCATTTATACTGATTTTTTGTGCTTTTAATGAATTGGATTGAGTGTAAAAATGGTCAAAGACCATTCCTTGTCATGTGGGGAGTATAGGCATCTGAAATTTTTGGTAAAAAATGGGTGAAAACGCAGAGACAACGTGGCCAAAACAAATTGTCGGTGACTATTCGCGCATGAACAAGACGCTGATCTTGTTCACGGGCTGAACTTCTTCTTCTTTTTTTTTTAATTTAAATTTTTTTTTAAAATTTTAAAACTCATTCTTTGTATTTCAAAAATGCATAAAACACATAATAATTAAACACCATAAGACAAATTAAGAGAGAATTAAAGAATAAATTAAGAGGAAATCAAAAAGCAGGTTTAAAAAGAAATTAAAAGGGAAATTAAAAAGAAAATTGAGAGTCAAATTAAAAGAAAAATAGGGGAGAACTTACGGGACAAAAATAGGTGTCTACACTTAGAATAAATTCTTTAAATTTTTTAGGCTATTTTTTTTTGTACATTTTTATTCGTTAATTTTAGTATTAATAATTCATTGCAAATTCTGTATTATAATAAAATATACTTTATTTTATTATAATATATTTTAATTTAAAAATTAAATCATAAGATGCATGTAAAATTAGATGTTATAATTAATAAAATATAAGATTATTAAAGTAATATAATTTTTTAACAATGAGAAAAAGGATTAGAAAAAATAAAATGAAAGAATAAGAGAGAGAAAATAAATAAAGGAAAAAAGAAAATGACATTCACTTAACTATGTATTGGGGGTATAATGGTCAATTTTCAGTAAAAATGATATTTTAAATAGTCGACCATATGTCAAGGGTGCAAAATACCTATTAAAATTGTTTATGGGGTATTTTGCAACTAAGGTAATAGTTGGAGGGGGCATTTCGCTTTTAACCCTAAAAAATATGATAAAAATTTATTACAAAGTATTACTTAAAAAATAATGAATGCCGGGAACTATCCAAATTGGCTTTATGTGGAATGCACTTAAAGGGTCTGGTAAAAGTGAAACAAGGATTAATTGGATCTAAATTCTAAACCAAGAAGCAAGAAAACATAAAGGTGCCAACTGGAGTATACAGTTTGCAGCAGAAGAATTTTATTTTTCCATTTAAATTTGTTTTCACTACATGACATTATAATTTATTATTTGGGTGAATCTTTTGCTCTTGCAACGATATATGTTGACAATGAAGTGCAGTTTAAATGCTTAGATAATAAGACGTTTTTCGATTATTTATAGGTCGTTGGATTTGAGTTACTAATGTAGGTGAGGGTGTTTTTTTTCTTTGATAATAACCAATAAATAAATAAAATAGTACTATATGTTTGAGTTAACATTTTAAGACTTTTCTTTTATTTTTAGGCTGCAGTTACTTATGAGGTATTCCATACATAGATTTGAAAAGATATCTTTCCTAGTCAATTGAAGAAAGTACCAAGATTTCCTGAAAAACAAAAAAGATTGAAAACTTCAAAGATATATCTTTTGTTGGGTAAAAAATTAAGGGAAGTGATGTAATTTCTTTTTACAATGGAAAAGCCAGACTGTGGGAACTTTCGAGGGAAAATGTGGGAAGCAAAATACATTTTTTATCAGGATTTAACTACGATGTTCGCTTTTATAGAAGTAAAAAATGACCTTTTCTGGAAATCGTTTTGTATTTTTCTTTAGTGGACAGTGCACCAATGTGCCCTTCATTTCTTATATTTTGAGTTTTGGAACTAATTTCTAAAATGATCTCTTTCTATTTTTCTGCTTTTAATGGTAAGGAGGCCCACTCCTTACTTTGCTACTTGTCGAATACCCTTCACATTTCTAACATCAAATGCCAACGGATTTATTAGGATATTTTAGGACACAGAAGTTGGGCCTGCAGAAGTTCAAAAGTTCAAAAAGGTAGTATAGTACTATAGTATATATTAAAGTTACTATTAAATGGCCCCACTGACTTCCGACCAGCCAAGATTTGTAGTCGTCAGCGGCCGTCCAACCACATTCAAACGAACTCTAGCATTTGTGTAATTGCTTAGATGGTAAAATGTGTTGCATAATAAGTTTTTTAGTAAATAAAGTGTGTTATATATGTTGATTAAATAACATTAGCCGTACTCGAGTTGAAGATTGGTATCCAATTTTTTAATGGGAAAACTACTATATTAGTCAGCTCTCACATTATACATTTGTATTTATTTTGTCATTCACTTTTAAAATGATGATTTTTAATCCTTGACAAATGTAAAATGTTGAATTTTGGTCCTTGAATCAAATCCCAGGCATTTTAGCCTAAATTTGTCATGTCCCTCACATATATAAAACGTTAAATTTTGGTCTGTGAATCAAATCTCGGGTGTTTTTTGCCTAAATTTGTCATGTATTGTTCACAAAATATTTTTCGAGAACAAATTTATAAATTCATCTAAGTAGAATGTTTTATGAGTGCGAATGATATGAAATAAGTGATTGATTAGCAATTTGTTTGTATTTAAGATTATTTCAATATCTGATTTGTGATATTTTTTTTTTCAAAATTTATAATCCAATCCGATGTTCGAGTTTTGTGTTGGAAAGGAAAAATGAGTTCTTAAATTTTACTCAAAAAATATGTCATGTCAACAACACACAATTAATTCAGACAAAAAAGTGCTCAGGATTAGTATAGGTACCGAAATTCGATATATTTACATTTGTGAGGGACTAAAAATCATCATTTTAAAAGTGAGGGATTAAATAAATACAAATGGGTAATGTAAGGAACTAAAAATCATCATTTTAAAAGTGAGGGACTAAATAAATTCAAACGAATAATGTGAAGGACTAATAGAATAGTTTTCCCATAAATCTAAAAAAATAAGTCGCAATCGGCAATTTTTGACTACATTGGATGTCACTGCTTCTACTGTTTGGAACTTCATCAACAACTCTTCTATATTTATTTACAACCATTATGAGCATATGTGAACTCTTTTGTACTTTTCAATTTGTATCTTATAAATACTTTTATCCAATTTCAGTGATTTAAGAGTGACGGAAAACCTCACACACCGCACATATAGTAACTCTTCAAAGGCAATTTTGGAATACAAATTTTACGAAACAACTTTGTTTCAATAGAAGTAGATTTGTAAAACAAAAAGAAGTCCTTGCAAAAAGTTCAAGGCAAGATAACTCAATGAACAATATGCAGACAAATGTTTGAGGATAATTGTTCTGCGTTGAGAATGTCAAATCCAATTCCACCACAATACTAATGACAAATAAAGATGCAAAATTGGCCTTAGAGAGATACCATGTACACAGTACGTGAAGTTTTGCATCACTCTCCAACCACTGGAATTGGGCAGAAGTATCGATTAGACACAAATTGAAAAAGTCGGTGATACCAAAGTGATACAATTAAAAGATTGGGCACCAATGTTTAACTCTGTAACAAGTTTAGGTATCATTAGTATCATTTACTCTATATATGTTTGATAATCAATTGAATTCAAGCATTAAATTTAATAATTTTGTTTCATAAATATGTTAATTTTTTCCAAAATGAAATTTGCCTTATCTCTGTATGTAAGATAAGAAAAGTATGTGAAAGAGAAAAATAAATAAGTGATGATGTAAATGTGTATGATAGAGAGTGTATGTACTTTGTGAAAGGGAAACACACATGCACATGTGTGTGTGAGAGAGAAAGATAGATTTAGACAGAATGTGTGGAACTATATAAGAGTGAGAAGGAAAGCCTTTGTACTTGTTTGTGAGAAAGAATGCGTGCTTGCATAGAGAAAGAGTATGTGTATGTGCGAGAGAGGGAAGATGTATGTGTTAGAGAGCGAATGAGAAAGACGGTATGTTGAAAACGTGTGTGCGTATGTATGTGTGATAGAAGAAGAACGTTCACGAGCGTGAAACAACTTGTGTGCGAGAAAGAAAAAGTGTGTATGTGTGTGAAGTATGTTAGAGAGCATAATGTATAAAAGAGAGTGTGTGTGTGTGTGTATTAGAGAACGTTTGAGAAAGTATGTGCGTGTATGAGAAAATATATGTAGTAAGAGAAAAGAAAGAGAGTGTGAGAGAGACAATGGTTACATGTGTGTACGAAAGAATGTGATAACTTTGAAAAATTAGAGTTATATGTACCTTAAACTTGAATATTTTTGCCTTAGTTTCAAACATTTTTAGGTTTTAAGTTTTTGTCAACTTTATACTGTACTTTTATGTTCTAAAATGTGTTAGTTGTGTTAATTTAATATTTCTTTATGTTATGTTAGTATTTTTATTATATTAATAGAGAGTATTTATATATGGAATTTGATCGGAGAAAATGGTGCGACAATCAGAAAAGAACGAACCAAATCAAGCCATAATTAGATGATGAACCTAAGCCAAATACTGAGGAAAGAAATCTAAGTATGGTTGACCTAAGTCATTATTTTGAAGAAGGAAAATTACTGACCAGGGCCAATCTTACTCAGAAAATTTTTTATCTGGTAAGTTCATCACCGCTCTTATCAGGGCACGGTTAAAGTTGCAGTGGAATAGTAGAGCCCATTGACTGTTGTCAACAAATTGAAGAAGAAATTCCATTAACTGCGGTCACCGAACTGTAAGTGACTGCGTTACCAATTGCGGTCTGAGTTTTTTGTGGGGCAAACACCTCCAACTTGTGGCAAATTATGGTTAAAACCCTTTCTCCCAACCATAACACTATAAATACACATCTTTTAAGACTTTTTGGTGGCCAAGTAGGTATAAGTAGTTGTAGAACTAGGGCAGAAGTAGGAGTTGGAGTAGCTCTCCAAAATGGGGAGGATTTTCTTTTTCCAAGCTCCTAGTTTGTAGAGTAGAAACCCTTAATGTAAGTTCTCTTCAATTTATGCTTAATTTCATATGCTTTGTGATAATATAATATTATTTAATTTAAATGTTTTTCTTTAATTGTCTTCTTAGATTAATTGGTAGATTAGTTTTTAATGCCTTCTTTAATTATACTTTCTTAGCAGTAATTTGTAGGTAGTAAATTTAAAGGCTTTCTTAAATGCACTCATTTTATATGCTTTCTTGAATGCTTTTTAAAAAATGCTTTTTAGTAGTAATTGTAGCTTAGATTAGCTAATTAGGGTATATTATTTTATAGGCTTTATATTTAATTGCTTTCTATACTTGAATTCTTATTGTAGTTGTTAAATTAGTTTATAGGCTTTCAGTAAAAAATGCTTTCCTAGAATATATGATAATTTGTAGTCTAGATTAGTTAATTTCTTTCTTAAAATTTCTTTCTTAAAAAAATACTTTCTTCTTACATGACTTCTCTAATTGATTACTTTAAAATGGTTTCCTGGTGTTAATGTTCACTTTAAATTGATTCGCTAGTTAATGTTTAAATTGCTTTCTTAGCCTTTCAAATTTTAGTTTTAGTTAAAATTCTACTTTTAATCAATTACTTCAACTTATAATCCAGCCAAATTGTTGGCCCAAAAGCAACCTAAGAGGGGGGGGGATGAATTAATTTGTCTCAAAAAATAAACCTTTTGAAATGCTTAATGAAAATACAAACTTTGTGCAACAAATGAATACTTAAGCACAAATGATCA
Source organism: Cinchona pubescens (assembly GCA_025175665.1). Lineage (NCBI taxonomy): Eukaryota > Viridiplantae > Streptophyta > Magnoliopsida > Gentianales > Rubiaceae > Cinchona > Cinchona pubescens. Next base: position 961,105 of record JANKKI010000179.1, read on the forward strand.
AAGATAAATATTTAACAATCAAAGCTTAAAGAAGAAATAAAAGATTGAAATAAAGAACATCAAACCAAACTCCCATGCTTCTCAAACAAGGAGTACATCCACTAGTAGTGCCTCCTCAAAGAAGGTGAGGAAATAACCTTCTTGCATATTAGTCTTTACACAAAGTAGGCTCACCCTTGCACCAACTAAGTTCCTCTAGTTGAGCCAAAGGGTTGTACACTACAACCTCACTTTTGTACACTTGTTATCCCTCCACTCTTTCACTTGAAGATCACTCACTAGTCTAGTCTTGCTCACACTAATTTCCTCAAGTTGAGCCAAGAGAACTATACTACCCAAACCAATACAACCCACAATATTTTAGCCTATTTCTCCCAAAATAGCTCTTACAAGTGTTTGTATTGAATGTAGTAGTTCCTCACATCATTTGGATGTTCTTGGGTTATTTATAGATGAAAGATGTGCTGAAATTTGAGCTCCAACGGTAAAAAAACTATCTATCAAAAACTAGCCATTAGGAGTTCGGACGGAGGTTCGGACTTTCAATCATGCGTCCTATAGCTTTATGAACAGTGCTTCGGACGGTTGTATGCGTCCTATAGCTTGACAGAAATTTCTTCATTTTGATCTCTTTTCTTCGGACGGTCTTGTGCGTCCTTACATACAGCTTTTGGTTCAGACGGTCATGTGCGTCCTATAGCTTATGTTTCGGACGATCATATGTGTCCTATCCCACAGCTTAAGGTTCGGACGGTCATGTGCGTCCTAAACCTTATGGTTCGGACGGTCATATGCGTCCTACCCCTCAGCCTTTGGTGCGGACGGTCATGTGTGTCCTAAAGGTTATGGTTCGGATGGTCATATGCGTCCTATCCCTCAACTTCTGGTTCGGATTGTCATACGTGTCCTACAGCTTTTGATCATGTTTGGGACGCTCTCTTGCGTCCGATTTCCTTTCTTTCGGACGCTCTTCATCGTCCGTAAGGTGTTGTTCAACTTTTGGTCGCTTTTCTTAATTGTGTTCGGATGATCATTTTCGTCTGAGCCTTCCTGATTTTCTGCACACTTATTTTCAAGCCATTAGTACGATTTAGTCATCATCAAAACATGATTATCATATCTGGGGTCCAACAATATCCCCCTTTTTGATGATGAAAAATCAATTGGACAATACATCAATTCTAAAAATAACCATAAACTATGAAGCATAAGACAAGAAGTTTTGTCCCCTTTTTGCATCATCAAAACATAATAAAAAAATAATGCAATTTTAAGCTCCCCCTAAGTTTATTTTCGCCCTTAAAATGTGAATGTAATTCAAGTGAGTACATGGGGAATAAGTCAAGCTGTGCAAAACATTTCTTCCTTTAAAAAAAAATGTATTCAAGTAGATATGAGGGAATTCATGCAAAAAATTAGCATTAAGACATTTTTCGCTCGAAAGCATCATCAAAATAATAAAACATATGTGATGCAAAATAATCCATTAAAAAAGAGAATGCTTCCTCTTACTTTTGTAAACAGTGACTTATTATAAAAAAATTAGGGATACTTGTACCCAAGCTTTCTAAGCAAATTTAAACACATAGTTGAAAAACATTTAAGAGATCATAGTTCTCATTAGCAAGTGAAAGCACAATTTTGATAAAAATTTTAAATGTTGCCCATTTTAATGTCATGTTAGCTACATATGCTTTGAACACCCTCCATTGATAATCTATCTTGAATTCCTTGCTGCTCTCCAAGCATACCTACATGCAAAGTTCGGCAACAACTTTTGGTACCCAAACTTTCTTGGGTCCAATTGGGTTAGTAACATGCTTAATCACCCAAATAGAATTTATTCCCAATTTTTCATTTCTTTTAACATAACAATTTTTCTTTCTATGGCCATATTGATAACAATAATTACAAATAATATTCTTATTGCCATATAAAAGAAGATTTACATTTAACAAAGCACAAATCATTTTTTCTAAAGGTGATAATTTTTTTTTTCAAAAACATATTTCTATTTCTTTTCATTTCAAAAACATTTTCTTTCTTCTTTTTCAAAATATCATCAAGATCATCTAATCTCTTCTTCAATGAAGCTTGTTCTTCCATGATCTTTGTTTTTCCAACAAATTTTTTCTTCAAATCATCATTTTCTTTTGACAAAAAATTATTTTCATGCACAAGTTTTGAGTTGGCAGAAAAAAGGTAACTCAATAAAGCATTAACTTTAATTAGGTTGTCTCAGAAAACAAACCTTTTGAAGTGCGTAATGAAAATGCAAACTTTGTGCAACAAATGAATAATTAAGCACTAATGATCAAAGATAAATATTTAACAATCAAAACTTAAAGAAGAAATAAAAGATTGAAATAAAGAATATCAAACCGAACTCTGAAACTTCTCAAACTTGGAGTACATCCACTAGTAGTGCCTCTTCAAAGAAGGTGAGGCAATAACCTTCTTGTACACAAAATAGGCTCACCCTCGCACCGATTATCATAACTGGGGTCCAACACAAATAATCGGTAATCACCAACTAATCCTTGTGGGTTTGATCCCTACTTCTCTTTACTACTAGTTGACAACCGTATACTTGTAGGATGCCACCTTGGATTTTGGTATTTTATAAATGATATAACTAAGTTTTTCCAAAGTGGCATCCAAAAACTTGTTCGCTCTACGTTAGTAAGGTTTTTAGTGCCTCAAACAAATGATTGATAAAATTAAACTCTTCACCTAACCAATACCTTCACTCTCGCATATATACGAGGTAGGTTTGTAAGTTAATAGTATGTGGGTGTTGTTCCTGGGAGAATTGGGATGGTGATTTCTAGACTTGTCGGACCGTTATACTATTTGGACAAACAAAAAAAGAGAATTTTCCTACCAACTACTAAAATGAAAACAAGATACTCTCAAATTAAGTAATTAAATAAATTAATCTAGGGGACATGTAAGACTATCACTAATCACTACTTTAGTAAGTCACAAATAGATATAAAAATGCACCAAAAATTAATTTAGACTATTATACAACACAAGACTAAAGAGCAATTTAGAACTATAATTTAGCTAGCAATTAAGACTAATTCTACTAAAGCATTAGAATGAACTAGAAAAATGACTAAAATATTTCACTAAAAAGAGCTATTCAAGTTTAGAGATAAAGGAAACCAGGTAAAGTTGTATTCTAGGAAAGCAAGTAAATGGTTATGCTTACTAAAAGAGAAGGATATAAAATATTCAACTAAGCAATTATTCTAATACGCTAGATTAGAAAAGCAATTTAAAGTCTATAATAAGAAAGCAATTAAAGAGATAAACTAAAAGAGCAACTCCAAAGGCTAAACTAGGAAAGCACAATAAAGACTAAGCTAGCATTAATTGAAAGAGTAAAGAGAGAATAAGAAGAATTTACCAAAAGTAGAATTTTCTACACTAAAGGGCATCCTGTACTTCATTTTTACTATTTTGGAAAAGTTATGAAGTTGGAAGAAATCTTGCCTTAAACTAAAGATTAGGTTAGAAAAGCTAGATTTAATGGAAACTCACTACTTACTAAGGCATTAACACTTAGAAAAATAAGATTTGCACAAAGACTTAATATTTAATCTAAGATTTAAGCTATTTCTATGAAAATGACAAGAACTTGGAATGACCCAAAATACAAGATTGAAATGAGAAAATAGGTAAAATTGATATCAAGTTAAAGCTAACAAAAAATTTCCCAATAAATTAAGAATAAAAAGATTGAATTTTACAACTAAATTAAGGACTAAAATTAGAGTTTAAGTAGAAGGATGAAAATACTAATGACAAGACTAGACTAAGAAGGCTGCAATATTATATTCTATACCTACTACAATGTATTTTAGGTGTGTCTTATAGGGTAATTTTAAAAATCTAATTGTCAAAGTGATGGTTGACTAGGTTGACCACGGTCAATATTTCTTTTATACAATTTAATTGATTACGGTTAATTGATGATTACTTGTAGAAGCTCGTCGACCACGGTTAATGAAACTGTGTCTTGATATTCTTCATCACGGTTAACTAGTAACTTGAGTTGAAGTAGTGTTGACCACAGTTAAGATATGTTCTCTTGGTAGCTTTGACCGCGGTCAATGGGACAGCAACCTTGGGATTGATCTTCCATTTCTGCACAATGACATCTTTTCCCTTGACTTCTTCCACTCTTTCAACTTGCCATAAAATTTTCTAACTTTCCGGCATTACAAAATTACACCAAATCACTAAGTATTCAAGATGCACATATAATCCTTAAATATCAATTTATTCTAATTTCGTGCATAATTACTACCAAAAATCTTAAAATTACTCTAAGATACTAAAAATCACCAATAAATATAAATTATGAACAAAATACATAAAATCAATCTGAATGGTACTAACATAACTAAATTGCATAGGAATTGAAGGAAAAATAACTCCATATAATATAGTCATCACACCCTCAAACCTAGTATTTTACTATTCCCAAGAAAAACAAGAAAGAAGAAGAAGAGTTAAATACACCATCAATAGAAATGAAAGTGACTTGACATATTAAACTTGAGCACATTTAAGCATGCAAAAATGAAGTTTTAACTCGAAAAATTGAACATGTTCAACCACTTGCACATTTTGAAAGGTGGGACTAGTTCTAATTGCAGGCATGACTTTGACAATTGAAGTATTCGGAGAATGCCAATTCAGTTCCAAGTTTCTCAAGAAAGAAATACGTTGATTTCTTCAAAAATCAGTTTTAAGTGTAGAAAGATCACTAAGACTTATTTTAAGAATTTTAAACAGAGGCAAATGAACATGCAAGGATATTTATGGACACAACAAGATTTAGCTAAGAAAATTAACTGAAGTAATGCTCCACCCCAAAGCTCTAAGATCTTATAGCCTAGATTAAGAATCATATAGGACTTTCAAAATTTGTAATGTAGGTTAAGGTTGAGGTTGGGGTAATTATGGTAAAAAGTGACTCGATTCACCTTATTTGAACAAAATTCCCTACATTTGTTATGCATCAACCAATTCCCACTTGAAGTACTAAACGTACTAAATCTATCGATAAGGAGGCACTTTGAGTCTCCTTCATTACATATATATGTACAAGGCTGCAGGAATTAAAATGAGCAGTAAATAATTTTTTTAAGATAAATTACAAAATAAAGTTAATTTGATATCATCTACATGCATAGATGAAATAGAAACAAGATTAAGCATACCTGTTCATTTGCCTTAAACTTCAATTTCTGAACACTTGTGCAAAATTGTCTTCATTCCATTAAATAGCTTAAACTACCATGTTTTTGGTCCTGAAATGACTAAGGTGGTGGGATGAAGAGATAGTAAATCAAGAGGGAGAACGGTTGAATTGTGTGATTACCAAAGAATTAAGTCTTAAAGGCTTAAAGGGGACACTAGGGACACAATTGATTTTATGGTACTCTTTTTGGCTCCATTGGTCCAAGAAAATGCCTAGATTACTTTCAAAATCTGACTATTTGGTGGATGGGTGATTCATGCTACCTCGACTAATGTCCTAAACCAAATCATACGAACCCAGAAAATATCCCATAATTTACTTCTTGCAAAATGACCAAGGATGCTTAAATCATTTCTTCTTACACTATCAAGACAATTTTTGAAAAAGTCAACACGTTTAAAACCAATCAACAATGAAGTGAAGGTGTCATTCAACCAATACTCACAGTCAAAGTAAAGTTGAGCATCAAAAATAGTACCAAAGGAAAACATTTTGCATGAAAAAGGTTGAACACTTAGTAAAGTTTAGGGAGTTAAAATTCATTATTCGCATGAATGTCAATCAAGTTCAACACCCAATTCATCTATTCCAAAATATAAATCATAAAACACAACTAAAAAAGACACCACTGCACAATTCACATTATTGAAGTGATGAGTACCACTCATCCAACCGCTCACTGTTGTGCCCAAGAAATATAAAAAACAAGCATTAACCAAACCAAACAAATGACAATAACTAAAATTGAATCTTGCCAAAAAGGGCCCAAAGATTCAATGAATTGTAATAAAAACATAACCAATAATACTAAAGGTTGACTGTGCCAATTATGTCAAGAGGTCAAAACTAATCAATAATCTATAAAAAATGGACCCCTTAACCAAAAACATTATTTAATACTATAAAACTACTACTAAAAATCTAAAAAATACTAACTATCTAAAATTTAAGGGAATGTAGTGGAAATGTATCTCAATTTCTCAACCAATTATGATAATAATAAAGAGGGTGATGGGGGTAAAAATCAGTAAATGTAGGGAAACAAGGGTCTTCTCAATGCTGTGGCCGGGGTGGGCATCAATCATCTTCCTCCTCATCTTCTCCAAGGGTCTCAAATATGTTGTCGCTTGAGTCCTCCAGGTTACCTCCTATATCGTCTCCTTCCTCTTCCTCCATTAGTACCTTCTTCCTCGCTAACTCCTTGTTGTGGTGCTTGTTGTTTATCTTGGGTTGGAAGAAGACTTAACCACATGGTGGTTCATAATGCTAGACCGGTGTGTCCATTGGGTGTATCCAAGTATCGAGAGTGGTGGCTTGAAGAGCTTGGCCAATGAGCATCAGACTGTTATGGATGATCATCTAAATGTATGTCCAATAGGCTTGCATCTCCTCCCACTTGTGCTCGATCTGCGGTGGATTGTAGATATATTTGCTTGGCCTGGAGATAAATGGTGCTTCAGGAAGTGCTTGAGTGCCTGATGCCTTCACAGCCGACCGAGATAGTGCCTTCTAAATTCCTTCATTATATTGCGTACATAGGCCCCATTAATCCATCCCTATGCATGTCCTTCCTCTTCTTCAAGATTAAGCTAGCACCTGCATCTAGACAAAGTTAAGTAACAAGGCAAGGAAGAGAAAACTTGGATTTTGTTGACTGGGAATTCTTCAAGAAGTCCAAATATATAAATTTTCCCAGATCAATGCTCAAACCTTCATGAATTCCAAACACCAAGCGTGCCTTTCCTCTCTGTACTTGACTAAAGGTGGACGTCCCCATGATATGGCAACAAATGAAATATAGCCAGATTTTAGGTAACAACTGAAGGTGATCTTTACACAAACCTAAAATCTTGGTTCAGCATAATTAAATGACCATTTAGGCTCACCCCATACAAACATGCCCATATCTTGTGGTAGTCTGGCCCCTCATATTGTCAATTCATCAAATGTCCATACCCACTACCCTCGAGATTCAGTACCTTAAAAACTAAATTTAATTTTTAGGGACTCACATCAACCCAATTCCCTCTCACATACACTTTCTTCTCTTGTATTCCACATAAATTGCAATAGAATTCTTCACTAAATTAGCATACCCCACAAAAGTTGTCTCATTGAACGCCACCTAATTTCTTTCAGTCAATTAGCACTCAATTTCTATCTGGAGCCCCTCAAACTCTTCGCAACTTTCTGACAAGTCAAAACTTCTCTCTTGAATAATATTGTGTTTAGAATGGTTTTGGTAGATTTTAGAAGCTTTGGAACTAACAAAAATGTGGTCATTATAGGCCCCGTTACTATCTTTTTTAGATTGGGAACACGATCCCGTTTTTCTTTTTTTACTGGCTTGAACTATGGCTATAGCCTTACTTTTACCTTTATATCTAGCAATTTAATCAACAATTAACCACAATGAACAAGAATTTCAAACAAAATCAACCAAAAACACCTCAAGAATCAAATCAAACACAAATTACTAAAGAATTCCAACTAGATAACAATAATTTTGAATATCAAATTCTGTAAAATTTCTTAAATATGGAAAACTTGAAGATGGAGAAAACTTACAAACCCAGTTGAGGAATTAGAACAAATTTACATAGTGAAAGTATGAGTTGCAAAGTCCTTTGATAAAGTCCTTGACAAATAATCCTCCAAGTCTTGAGATGAAATGATTTTGGCAGGTTTGTGAAAGATGTGTGGAAGATTTGATGGATTTTTGGTCCAAAAGGGGGCAAAAATCCATGTGAGTAGGAGAAAGGAAGAGAGACACGTCTAGAGTTAGAAAATTTTGGGGTTATCTGAAAATTTTGAGTTAAAAAATTTATTTATACTCAGACAGGAAGGCATTACTGTCAAGAAATTTTCAACAAAAAATTTTTGACTGCAGTTAAGAAGTACATCTAGGTTTTGAACGTTGACTGTCGTCACAAAAAACTCTTCTTTAAAATTTTGACCACAGTTAATCTTCCATAGAAAATGCTTTCAAAAATGAGTAATTGACCGTGGTCACTAGGACGCATATCATCAACTTTTTAGTGGCTCCAGTCCAATATTGACCATGCTTAAAAATCTAAAAAACCGCAGTTAATATGACTTAGAAAAATTTTCATCCAAAAGTAAAGCTTTAACCACGATATAAAAGTTTGTCTTTGAAGTCGTTGACCGCAGTTGGTTTTCTTAGAAAATTTTCTTTCAAAACTTCAAGTGATTGATTGTAGTTAAAGGACCGCAGTCAACTTTCCAGTGAGGCCAGTTGATTTATTGACTGCAGTTAAAATTTCAATGACCGTGGTAAAAAACAATTAGAAATTTTTTTCCAAATCTTAGGCTTAAGTAACCGTGGTCAATAAAAGTACTCTTTAAAAACTTTGATTGCAGTTGAAAAGACTAATAAATTCTTTTTCAGAAAAATCCTCAGTTGACCATAGTCAATTAATGCGGTTGACTTTCCAGGAAGTTTGGCTACAAGTTGACTGCAATTAAAAATTGTAGTGACAACAATCAATTTACCTTAGCCAATTTTTTCCATAGAGCATGCAGCTTTTCCCAAACTCATTCCTTTGGTTTTCCCATTACCTACAAACATAAAAACATCAATTTAGAGATCCATTCCACTTGCAATTCCAATAAAACTCTTCAAACTCAAAATAAACCAAATCAACGCTGAAATTAAACGGATTAAACCTAACTACAGCTAATTAACCAAAGTATAAATATGTAAAAGATAAGAAACTTGGGTTGCCTCCCAAGAAACGCTTTTGTTTATATTCATTAGCTCGACTGTGGCATGTAGAGATCAAGCATCGACAAAGAGAACGTTAGTTTGTCCTCTTTCCTCCAAATCACCGTGGTAGAACTTCAAACAATGTCCATTCACTTTGAAATTTAATTGTGCGCCTTTTTACTCTACGGCTCTATGTGGAAAAATCTTGACCACCTCAAATGGATCCTTCCATCTAGATTTGAGCTTGCCCGGAAATAATTTGAGTCTTTAATTGTAGACCAAGACATAATTACATAGAGTAAATTCCTTCCTTAAAATGAGTTTGCCATGCCAAGCTTTGGTCTTCTCCTTGTAGATCAACGAGTTCTCAAATAATTCCCTTTTAAACCCGTCTAACTCATTCAAATCTAGAAGCCTCTTCTCACAAGCTTTCTTCATGTCAAAGTTCAAACTCTTAACTGTTCAATATGCCTGGTGTTCAAGCTCTATAGTCAAATGACATGATTTACCGTTGACCGTGTGGTCGGCAGACATTCCAACTTCATTACCCAATCATTTCTTGAGTTATTCAATGTTTTCTCCAAGATTCTCTTAAGCTCCCTATTCAATATCTTTTCTTAACCCAAAATTTAGGGGTGGTATGCTAGACCAATTTTGTGCTTCATCACAAAATCCGACATCAAGGATTCAAAATGTGAGTTCTTGAAGTGAGATCTCTCGTCACTAATGATAGTCCTAGGCACTCCAAATTGGGAAAAGACGTTATTTCTAAGGAACTTGGTCGCAACTCTTGCACCATTGGTTCACATGGTAATTCAGTTGCTTCTACCCACTTTGATATATTATCCACTGCAACCAATATAAATTTGTTGAAATACAAGGTTGAGAAGGACCCCATAAAGTTGATACCCCATGCATCAAAGACTTCTAACTCCACAAATTATGGGGCATTTCTTGTCTCCTTGAAATGTTGCCTACCCTTTGACATTCATCACACTCAAGCACAAAGTTTCTAGAGTCTTTGAAGATTCTCAGCCAAACAACCCACTTTGTAAGACCTTGAAGGCCATCCGTTTTGCTCTATAGCAGCATCTAATGGGAAATGAATGGCAATCCTTCAATATGTTCTCCACTTCTTCTTTCGAAACACATATTCTCAAAACTTGGTCACTATACCTTTGGAAAAGATAGGGTTCTTCCTTAAAATAGTGCTTGATTTTTGAAAAACAAACATTGATTGTTACTTAACAAGCTCGGCATCATCCTTGAAACTAGGTAATTTGTGATATCTGCGTAGCAAGGATGGATCTTTGACTTCAAGTATCAAGCTTCTCAATGGACAATTCCTCCACAATGGTCGTTCCTTCTTGACCCACAAGTTGAGACTTTTCAATCCATAACAAATGATTTGCCACCACATTCTCGTATCCCTTTTCGTCGACAAATTCCTAATTAAATTCCTACAAGAGAAGTATACATCTTTAAAAATGTGGTTTGCATCTTGTTTTGAAAATAAATACTTTAATGTGGAATGATTAGTGTGCACAATGGTCTTAGAGCTGATGAGATAAGATCTAAACTTGTCAAACATAAACACTATCGCAAGTAGTTCCTTTTCAATGGTAGAATAATTCATTTGTGCTCATTTAGGATCCTACTACCATAGTGAACGACATAACACTATCAACTTTTTGACATGGAACAACACCTATTGCATAATCACTTGCATCGCATACAAGTTCAAAGGAAAGAGACCAATTTGGTGCAACAATGATTGGTACATTGGCAAGTGCGTGTTTCGACTCATTGAAAGCATGAAAACAAGACTGTATTCATCAAAGTTGATAACATAATCTTTTTGAAGCAAAGAGCACAAAGGTCTAGCAATGTAGGTGAAGTTCCAAATGAACCTTTTATAAAACCCTGCATGACCAAGGAAATTCTCATCCCTCGAACATTAATAAGCGAAGGCAATTTCTCAATCACCTCAACCTTAGCTCTATCAACCTCTATACTCTTAGATGAAACTCTATTCCCTAAAACGATTCCCTCTTGCACCATGAGATGACATTTCTCCCAATTAAGGGCCAAATTGGTTTCCATACATCTCTTCAAAACAGTAGACAAGTTTAACAAATAATCATCAAAAGACACACCAAAGACACTAAAATCGTCCATGAAAATCTCTATACATTTTCTACCATATCGTGAAAGATAGAAAACATGCACCATTGAAAAGTACTAGGAGCATTACAAAGCCCAAAGGGCATTCTCCTATATGCAAATGTGCCATACGGGCATGTGAATGCCGTTTTCTCTCGGTCCTCCAAATGCATTTGGCAATTTGTAGATAACCAGAGTATCCATCGAGACCTTTAATAGTATGCAAAACTAGCTAATCTCTCAATCATTTGATCAACGAAAGGCAAGAGAAAGTGGTCCTTATGGGTGGCTTCATTCAAATTTTCAAAATCAATACAATACCATCTCGTGACCACTCTAGAAGGGAGGAGTTAACTGGTATCACTAATCACAACAGTACCATATTTCTTAGGGACAATTTAGGTTGGGCTAACCCACTTGCTATCACTAATAAGGTAGATCATACCGGCATCTTAAATTTTCATAACTTTCTTCCAAACCACCTCTTTCAATGTAATGTTCAACCTCCTTTGAGATTGCCTCACCGGCCTTTGCCCCTCACTCAACAAGATCTTATGCTTGCCAATAGAGGGAATAATTCCCTTAATGTCGTCAATAGACCATGCAATGACAGTTTTATAGAGTTTGAGCACAACAACTAACTTATCAAGTTGTTCACTAGTCAAGGATGCATTACTGGACAATCACAGGATAAATCTCACTGTCACCAAGATAAATATACATCAAGTGGGTGGAAAGAGGCTTAAGTTTACCTTGGGGGGTTCGTTGTTCAGAGACCCCCTTTACTTTTACCATTGTAGTCCTCTTCACCCTCTTGCAGTGGAGCATTTTCCTCTAGTTGGTTCAAGCAGTCTACCACCTCTTCATCGTCTTGAATGGTTTCACTTGGGCTTATCAAAGCTTTCTCCAACGAAATCTCCACCAATTTATACTTATGAAATCATTTACTAAGTCACAAATTACGTATATGCTCATGAGATCTTTGTAGATAGAAGGAAGTTTTAATGAGTCAAAAACATTGAAAGTAAAAATTTCATCATTAATATGGAATTTCAACTTTTCTTCTTGGACATCAATAAGGGCATACCCAGTTACAAGCAACAGCCTTCCAAGTATGATAGGCATGTCCTTGTCCTCTTCCATATCTAAGATTTTGAAGTCCGTTAAGAGGTACACCTTTATGCCATCAATTTTAATGATCACATCTTCAACAATACCTCTTGCGAACTTTATGCTGTGGTACACAAGTTATAATACACGATGGTCAGCTTCAAGTCTCCACCACTAAACTTCTTGTCAACTGAGAATGGCATGAGATTTATCGAAGCTTCCAAATCACACAAAGCTATCACCAATTGGACATCCCTAATCTCACAAGGTATAGAAAAAGAACCAGGATCTTTAGTTTTGAAGACAATTTCCTTGTAAGTAAAGCACTACAACCTTATGGTAAGAATAGAATTTGATCCCCATAGACTTTTCTCTTCGAGGTGAGGACTTGCGTCATATATTTAGTAGCTACGTGCATGTTTTCGAGTGCCTCCATGAATGGGATACTGATTTCCAATTTCTTAAATGCCTCAAGGAACTTCTTGAAATTCTTTGCATTCTCTTCTTTCTTCAATCTTTAGGAAAATGGCACTCTCACTTGTTTTGTCACATGGGGCAGAGGATCCTTGCCTTCATTTTAGTTGATTAATGGGATTGGTAAGTTCTTCAATCATTATACTCTTGCCTTTTGAAGACTCTCCTTTTTCTACATCATTCTCATCAATCTTTTCATTTTTGTTGCTCTTTGATGTTGAACTTTCCCCAACCTTTCCTTCCAAGGCTTTGTCACTTCTAAGTGTTATGGCTTGGACTTGTTCCCTTCCATTTTGATACCGCGGATTTTGATATCTTGGGTTGGGTATTGTGTAACTCGGTAAAACTCCCAATGGCTTCTCATTGGATTGTCTAGCCAATTGACCCAATTGGGTCTCCAAGTTCCTTGTGCCCACGCTTAGATTCTCAAAATCCCTTCTTTGATTTTCATACTCTCTTCTCAAATTGTCAAATTCGGTTTGAAGATAATCCTCTTCTCTATGGAAATTTTGAGTGTAGTTCATGGGTGGTGGAGGGTTATGACTTCAAAATTAAGGCGTCGGTTGATTGTTGCGGTAAGGAGGATGTGGTTGAGGTTCATGGAAGTAGTTGATGGTGGGTTTCTCAAATGTGGCGATTGATATGTTTGGGATTATGAGACTTGATTAGCAAAGTTTTTTAGTGGTAGATTTGAGCTAGATGCATTGTTGCTCCATGAGAAGTTTGGGTAATTTATCAAAGACGGGTTACATGTATTTTTATACACATTGGGTGGGTTTCTCGATGATCAAGCTTGGTTGGAAACATATTGCACTTGCTCATTGACACTCATGGATATCTCATATTTACTGTTCAAGTGATTGAGAGCAAAAAACCCACACTAGGTGATACAAGTCAAGTAGTATCTTCAAGCTTTGACAAGCTAGCTAGGGTTTGAGAAGAGTCATTGCAAGTGCTAACTGGACAAATTACAAGGGCACAAGAAAAAAGGACAACAAGCCATGCAAGGCTTAGTTCAAGGTATTCTTGACGAGGAAGCTGTTCAAAACAAGTTGGAAGTGGAACAAGCTTGCATATCTGATTTGAATGCTCTTCAAGTCCAAATCCATGAGCTTGAAGAGGCCGAATCTCACTAATTTTAACAAGTTAAAGGGCTGAGACATTTAAATTCTTTTATTTGTTAAGTCATTTATTTTGTAAGACCAGTTCTAGTTTAACTGATATGTAAATTGGGATAATGTGTTTAAACTTAATTATTTAGTCTTTAATAAGACCCATATGGCCTAAATTTGGGAGCCCATGGCTGGCCCTAGAAGACTATATATTAGGGTTTCTTTTCTTAGTTGTTCAGCAAGAAGCAACTCAGGGTTTTTGGGCTAGTTTGGCCGATTCCTTGCCCTAAATTTTAGGACTTTTTAGATAGTTTTTAGGATATATTAATCCTATAAATAGGCTCATGTTGGCCAAACCTAGGCAACATATTTTTATCAATAAAATTTTGAGTTTGTTAAGTGAAAAAATTCTCTCTTTTAGTCTTTGGTTTTAAGACTTTGTTTGGATCACTGCTGAACAACGGTAATTGTTTTAACCAACTTAAGAAATTGGTTATTGCCTAAGTAAAAACTTAATGGCAACGGGTCAATTCTTGCTTAATTATTGTGAGTTTCTCTTTTGTGCTAATTCTTATGCTCTTGCTGTCCAAACTTGTGTGACAAACTTTGGATTTTGATCTTTGGGATTTTGATGCCATACTTGATCATTGGGTTTCGTGGCATTGAGTCTTGATTGCACATGGGGTTCGCATCAACTTTCCTTCCCTCCTTGACAAAATTCATCCTTGAATCCAAACATAAAATGGAGAAATGTCAGGAACATTAAATGAAGCACCAATACTATACTCACCAGAAAGATCAAGCTTATAAGCATTGTCATTGATGTGCTCCAAAACTTGGAATGGCCCATCTCCACGAGGAGCTATCTTAGATTTCCTCAAGTTGGGAAACCTTTCCTCACACTAATGAACCCAGACCCAATCACCAGGCTCAAACATAATCTCCTTGTGGCCTTTATTTTTCCTTTTGGCCACATGCTCATTGGCATCCAAAATGAGTTGCCTTACTTTTGTATTCATGGATTTGTTTCACAAAATCTGCCTTTTTCATACCATCTACATTTACAAACTCAAAAACTAGTAAAGGTAACAATTCCAAAGAAGAGGATTAAAGCCATAAACTAACTCAATTTGAGAATAGTTAGTACAAGAATGCACAAAACAATTATAGGCAAATTTAATGAATGGAATTCACTCTTCCCATGACTTTAGGCAATGAGAGCAGTCAGGATCTTTACGCTAACCGATGTGCGATACTTATAGTTTGATACCCCTTCTCACACATTACTTGGACCCTTATGCACATTGGGCTTGACTTCATGTGGTTATGTCAGTGATAACTCTAGTAAACTAGAGTTATTTTACTCTAAATCATTGCATTTTGTTAGTTTGAATTTTGAATTTTGGTTAATTAATTGAAGATTTTATTTAATTTTCAAATTATGTGTTTAGATTTTAGTTATTGCTAAATATGATATTTTTTATAAGAATTTTAGTTAAATTAATTACTTAATTGGTTAACACACTAATATTATGCAGGTCTAAATTAGAGGTTGGAAGTTGGAATGAACAAAGTGCGAGGACAAAAAGGCAATTGCAGAAAAATTGAAGAATTGCTAAAAAGGGTCCATGTCGTGATCTCATTTGTTCCAAACCGCGACATGGACATAGAAATAGGCTAATGTAACTTTTAGTCCATGTCGTGATCTCACTTGTTCCAAATTGCGACATGGACTCGTTTCTAGCAATAGTAGTAATGGCAGTGTTGTAATTTTCCAGCAGCCAATTCCTAATCTTAACTTGTGTACTACTCAACTATTTAAACTGCTTTAGATGTGTGCTAGTATGGATAGTTTAGGGTCTAGTTAGTAGTTTAGGGTAGATTAAAATAGAGTAACAAGACTTGACTCTCAAGCTTCATTTCCTTAATATGAAATCCTCTTTAATTCTCCTTGACATCTTCCTTTTAATTTTTTTCAAGTTTAGATTTAATTACATATTAGTAGTGGGTTAATCTTTAGCTTTAAGTAATAGATATAATTTTTGCTTGCTTTCTAGTTTAATTTCCTATAAATCTCTTTGCATTTATTTCGAGTCTTCTTATAGTAATTAGGGTTCTTGTTAATTTTGCACTTTTTAATTCAAGATTTCAATTCCTTGCTTTAATTCTAGTTAATTTTTAGTGGGCTTTCTTTATTCAATATAAAAAATCCAAAAATATTTAGTTTAGAATTTAACTTTCTCTCAAGAATCAATAGTTTTTTTAATAGAAATGGTTGTTACTTTGTTCTTATGCTCTCTCATTGCTTTCTTTAGTTAAATTAGAACTTTTTGCTTCCAATTTTACTATAAAGTTAATTCCTTTATTTTAGTTAATTAAGGTTTGTTTCATTTGCTTTCATGTAATTGCTTTTCGTAGAATTAGATTGGTTACTAGCTTAATTTGGTAGATAATTGTCATTATTACTTGCCTTTTTAGGAAAGTAAATTTAATTGTTGAACTTGAATATGAAATTTTATTGAGATTTTGGGCAGTCTAGTCTCTTATAGATCTTTAATCCTCTATTTGGATCGCTTAACTACTCAAAAACTTGTAAAGCTTGGTACTTGTCTACCATAATCCTCATGGGAACGATCCCGCTCATTCTATACTACAATCTAGCACCGTATACTTGCGAGCGCGAGGGTAGAAGTTAAGAATTAGTGCAGTTTCATTACTTGACATATTTGGATTGTTTTTATTCTACCCATGGATCAAGTTTTTATTCTACCTCAGTATTTAGCAATATTGAGCGCTTTACGGGTCATGTTGATTCAGCACTTAGTTTAATTTAGTTGTTAAATTTTTTATCATTTGTTGATGTTGGTTGTTCTTCTTATCGGATTATCGTGGCACTTGGATTAATTGATTTTTTTTGCTTTTGTAGTGCATGGTAAGAAGAGACGAAAGGCCATTGATTTTCTTACGAAGAATAGAAAAAGAGTTGAAGGAAATCAACGAGTATAAATGAGTTCAACAAGAACAAGAGATAATTGAAATGGCAAATGCTAACCAAAACCAAAATCAAAGAAATTTGAACAATGAGAATGACGAAGAAAAAGTTGCCGGAAACCATGGCATGGGTGGTTATGGAAATGGGAATGGCATGAATATGAATGGAAAACCGTTGAGAGATTATGTCGTATCGAGTTTTGATAGGGCAAATTCTAGCATTGCATGTAAATAATTTTCAGACAGCCCACTTTGATAAAAATGCTAAAAGCTCAGGCAACGTTTAGGGGTGGTTCTAATGAAGATCAGTACACACACTTAATGAACTTTGAGGAGGTTTTAGACACTTTTAAATTCAATGGTATGCATCCGAATTGTGTGAGAATGAGAGTATTCCTTTTTCTGTATAGGATAGGGAAAAATCTTGGCTTCAATCTCATGCCAAAGGAATGTTTACCACTTCGAACCAACTTGCTCTAAAATTTTTGGCAAAATATTTTCCACCTTCAAGGACTGCCAAATTGCGCAATAAAATTACCTCCTTTAAGCAAAATTTTGGTGAGAGTATGTGTCAATCTTAGGAGAGGCTTGGAAGATACACATAAGGATTTGCTAAAGAAGTGCCCTCACCATGTGATTCCATTATGGCTTCAAATCCAAGGCTTCTACAATGGATTGACACAAGAGATAAAATCCATAGTAGATGACTCCGCCGATGGTTTCATATCCTAGAAGACACCGGAGGAAGGTCAAGAATTGTTCAATAGGATGGCCTACAATCATTATTATCATGGACCAATGACTGCAATAGTAGCTCAATACCAAGCCAATCAAGCTAGTGCAAAAAATGGAGTATTGAATTTGAATATGCCAGATGTTCTATTGGCACAACAAAATATGCTTATAATTGTGATGAACAATGTTGCAAAAGTGTTGGAGAACTTAAGGAAACCGAGTAGTGTGAATGCAATATCTTCTTCTCCAACCCAACCGAGCATGGTGTGCAACTTTTGTGGGGGCTAACATGCAAATGGACAAGGTGAAATGCCTTATAGGTCCAATGAACAACTCAACTATGTGATGTCTCATCAATCATCTTTTCCAAGAAACCCAACCAGAGTTTATGGGAACACATATAATCCTTCTTGGAGGAATCATCCCAACTTTTCTTGGAGCAATACTAATAACAATCCAACCCTCCCTGTCAACCAAATCCTCTATCTCAAAACTTCCACAACCAAGCCTCAAGTTCCTCATCTAAACCCTATCATCCACCACATCAAAGAAATTTCAAACCAACTCGTATCAATCTTCCTCTAACCTTTCATTTCATAATCAACAACCACGACCTCCCTGCAAATTCTTCCTAACCTATATATAATGATCAATTTGCTCCAAGAGAGAATACAGGTGAAGATGGGTGGAAAAGAGAAGTGGAGTATTTGAGAATAGAACTGGAAAGGGAAAGATGAGATAAGGAAGAACATAGGAGAGATTTTGAGAATTTGAAAACCTCAACAAGAAATTTGAAAATTCAATTAGGTCAATTGGCGAGGTTGAATAATGAAAGACCAATAGGGGTATTAGTTGACCAAGTGATACTATTCCTAATCCCAAGGAGCAATGCAAGGCCATTACACTTAGAGTGGTAAGGAAGTGGAAGAAAAAGTTGGGAGACATTCATTTAAGGGTAGAGAAAAAGAAAGGGTTGAAGATGAAGAGAAGGAAAAAGGGGAGTCTTCAATGGGACAAGGCAAAAAGATCAATGAGTCTACTATGCCCAATGTACAAAGCAATGAAGGCAAAGATCCAACTTATCAAGAGCTGAAACAAGTTAACATGCCATTTCCTCAAAGATTAAAGGATGAAGAAAAGGCTAAGAAGTTCAAAAAATTTCTTGAAATATTCAAGAAGCTTGAATTAACATTCCATTCATGGAGGTACTTGAGAACATGCCCGCTTATGCTAAATTTATGGAACAAGTTCTCACCTCAAAAAGGAAATTGCTTGGGGATTAAATCTTATGTCTAACGGAGAATTGTAGTGCACTGCTCACAAAGAGATTACCACCCAAGATCAAAGACCCCGGTCCACCAACTGTACTTTGTGAGATTGGAGGTTTACAATTTGGGAAAGCATTTTGTGATTTGGGAGTTTCAATAAATGTAATGCCCTATGCAGTGTTCAAAAAATTAAATGGGGAACAATTGAAGCCAACAAGCATCTCATTTCAACTTGCGGATCGTAGCATAAAGTTCCCAAAGGGTATCATTGAGAATGTGATCGTTAAAATTGACAAACTCTACCTTCCGGCTGATTTTGTTGTTCTAAACATGGAAAAAGATGAAGAGATGCCTATCATACTTGGGAGGCCTTTCTTTACCATCGACCGTGCACTTATTGATGTTCAAGAAGGGAAGCTATAATTTTGGATAAATGATGAAATTGTTACATTGATTGTTTTTAGTTCATTAAAGCTTCCTTCAATATTTGAGGATGTCATGAATATAAATGTAGTGGATGAACTAATTGATGATTGTTGTAGGAATGCATTGGAGCATTCTTCAATGGAGAAAGAAATGGTAGATTCAAATGCCCTAAGTTCAAGATTATGAAAATGCAATGAAGAATGTGAATCACATGGAGAATGTACCTTACTGTAAAAGGAAGAAGAGGAGAATCAAGAAAAAAGGTAAGCGGGGGGTCTCCAACCAACGAACCTCCCAAGGTGGAGTTTAAACCTCTCTCTACTCATTTAATGTATGCATACCTTGGTGAAAATGAGACATACCCGGTAATTGTGAATGCATCCTCAACAAGTGAGCAACTTGAAAGATTGATTGTGGTACTTAAAATGTATAAAGATGCCATTGCTTGGTTTATTGACAATATTAATTGAATTATCCCTTCAATATGCATGCATAAAATTTTGTTGAATGAAGGGAACAAATTGATAAGACAACCTCAAAGGAAAGGTTGTGAGGAAGGAGGTTATTAAGCTTTTGAAAGCCGGTATTATTTACCCTATTAGCGATACTGAGTGGGATAGTCCCACTCAAGTCATTCCAAAGAAGGGTGGTATTGCCATAATAATAAGTGAAACCAATGTCAACTCCTCCCCTCTAGATTGGTCACGGGTTGGTGTATGTACATTAATTTTCAAAAGTTGAATGAGGCTACCCGTAAGAATCATTTTTCTTTATCTTTTATTGATCAAATGCTTGAGAGGTTGGATGGTTTTGCATATTATTGTTTCCTTGATGGTTATTCCGATTATTTTCAAATTGTCATTGTCCGGAAGAACAAGATAGAACAACTTTCACATGCCCATTTGGTACTTTTGCATATAGGAGAATGCCCTTTGGGATTTGCAATGCTCTTAGCACATTTCAACGTTGTATGTTTGCCATTTTTCATGATATAGTTGAAAAGAGCATAGAGATCTTCATCGATGATTTTATTGTATTTGTTGCCTAATTTGATGATTGACTTGTAAATTTATCCAATGTGTTGAAATGGTATGTTGAAAATAATTTGGTTCTCAATCGGGAAAAATGTCATTTTATGGTGCAAGAATGAATTTTTTTGGGTCACAAGGTGTCATCAAGAGAGAATAGAAGTTGATAGGTCAAAAGTAGAGGTGATTGAAAAATTGCCTCCTTCCAATAATGTTAAGGGGGTAAGAAGTTTCTTCGGTCATGAGGATTTTTATAGAAGATTCATTAGCAATTTCTCATATATAGCTAGACCGTTGTGCTTCTTACTTCAAAAAGATTGTCCTTTTTATTTTGATGATTCTTGTTTGAAAGCGTTCAATGAGTTGAAACATGCTCCTGTGATAGCACCCGTCATTGTGGCACCAATTTGGTCTCTTCCATTTGAACTTATGTCTAATGCTATTGACTATGCAATAGATGCCATTTTGTGTCAAAAGGTGAATAAAATGTCATTTACTATGCAAGTAGGACCTTAAATGAAGCCCAACTTAATTATCTACTACAGAAAAGAAACTACTTGCTATAGTCTTTGCATTTGATAAGTTTAGATCATATTTGATTGGGTCTAAGGTAATTATGCACACCGATCACTCCACATTAAAGTATTCCTAAACAAGATCACTGATTGAGCCAAAACACATTTATTGAGATGGATACTTTTATTGTTGGAGTTTGATTGGGAAGTGGTGGACAAAAAGGTGCTGAAAACATGGTAGCGGACCATTTGTCAGGGATTAAAGCATCTAGGCTTATTAATCATGAAGAAAGAGCCATTAATGAAGAATCGTCAATTGAGAAATTGCTTGAGATGAAGGAAATAAGCCCATGGTATGCAGATATTGTGAACTGTCTTGCTGCAAAGATAGTACCAAAGATGATAAGTATCAATGAGAAAAGGAACTTCTTTACGGAACTCCAATATTACTTTTGGTTTAGAACCGTATCTATTTTAAAGATGCAATGATCAAGTTCTAAGGAGATGTGTTTCAGAAGGTGAAGTAACTGATATATTGAGACACTGTCATTCATCTCTTGTTGTAGATCACCATGGCCTCAATGAACGGCCTTTAAAGTCCTTCAATGTGGCTTATATTGGACAACTATTTTCAAAGATTCTAGGGAGTTTGTACTCAAGTGTGATGAATGCCAAAGGGTAGGTAATATTTCAAGGAGACATGAGATACCACTTCATGGCATTATTAAGTTGGAAATATTTGATGCGTGGGGCATTGATTTTATATGGCCATTCCCAACTTCATATTCCAACAAATTCATTTTGGTTGCGGTGGATTACGTGCTAAAATGGGTTGATGCAATCGTCACCCCAACCAATGATGCTAGAATGGTCACTAATTTTTTTTGAAAGAACATCTTTTCTTAGTTTGGAGTGCTTAGAACCATGATTAGAGATAGAGGTTCACACTTCAAGAATTCACATTTTAAGGGCTTAATGACAAAGTATGGAGTGAAGTACAAAATTTCCTTAGCCTATCATCCTCAAACTTATGGTCAAGTTGAGGTTTCAAACTGAGAATTGAAGAGAATTTTAGAGAAAATGGTGAATAATGCAAGGAAGGATTGGGTAATTAAGTTAGATGATGCATTATGGGCCTACCAGACGACTTGCAAGAGCTATCATAGGCATGTCTCCGTAGCGTATTCTATATGGACAGCATGTCACTTACCAGTGGAGCTTAATCATAGAGCATATTGGGCAATTAAGAGCTTGAATTTTGATTTGAAGGAAGCATGTGAAAAGAGACTTCTTGATTTGAATAAGTTGGATGAATTCCGAAGAGAAGCATTTGAAAATTATTTGATCTACAAGGAGAGGACTAAGGCATGGCATGACAAACTCATCTTAAGGAAGGAGTTCAGAGCCAGTGACTTGGTATTGCTCTACAATGAAAGGTTCAAACTATTCCCGAGAAAATTTAAATCACAGTTGAGTGGCCCCTTTGAAGTGGTTCAAACTTTTCCTCATGGAAGGGTAGAGATTAAAGGGAAAGGAGGAACATTCAAGATCAATGCTCACCGGCTCAAACCCTACTTAGGACGAATTATTGAAGAAGGGCGAGAATTCATCCAATTTGTACAAGAATGAACAACCATGCTATAGTCAAGCTAGTGACTATAAGCAAAGAGCGCTTCTTTGGAGGCAACCCAACTTTTTAATTTAGTTGGTTTTTGTTTCTTTTTGGTGTGATTCTTAAATAGTTTCTATTTTGAATTATTTGGTTTTTAATTATGTTATAAAGTTTAGCTAAAAATACATGCTTATGAATTGAATAAATCGTGCTAAAAATGAACGAGAATTGTCATCTAAACTTGTTAATTTTGTGTTTGTAGGTTGTGCAAGGACTTGAAGAAAAGTATGGTGAAAAGAAGAGAAATTTTGGCTAAGTGCCAAAAATACACTTTACAGAAATTCAGGCCAAATTGCTATTTGGAGATCCAAATTGCGACATCAACCTCAAACTTCTGCAAAGGCAAAAATTTCACCCGAGTCGATATCGAGATCAGGAAAAATCGCGATATGGAGAAATCCAAACCGCGGCTTCAATACAAATAAAAGTGCAATTTTAAAAGACCTCTTCTTCTCCTTTTCTCATATCTTCAATTTCTCTTATCTTAAACCATGGAAACCCCTCCCTTAACCCCTCAAATTCTTCCATTGAAAATCCTTTCAACATTATAATTAACCATCACAACCTTTTTACGTCATCCTTGAAGCATCAAAGTGGGAATACTTTGGAGTTTGCTTAGAAAAGTTGAACATCAAGGATTTGCACTCAAATTATGGGGGGATTTGCACTCAAATTGGGTAACTTCTTTCTTAAATTTTGTGGTTGAAATTTTTCCAATTGTTGAAGACAATTTTTGGGTATATCTGAATTAGTTATATTTTGGAATTGTTGATAACAACTGGGTGATTTTGGAACAAAAATTTGGTGGAAATTTTTTTGGGTAAGATTGTGGTATTAAATCCATTAATTCTCTGAATTGTTGAACTGTGAATTGGATTATTTGAATTGTGAACTTTTGTTAATAAGTTAGTGAATTTTTTTTTCCTTGGTTGTGAATTCAGAAATTTTCAGTGCTTTTTTTTCTTGTTAAATTAATTGATAATTGGTAATGACAAGATAAGGTATACATAGAAGTGCTGAGAGGAGAGCAAGAGCTAGGGGTTGATGAGTCAGTTCAAAAAAAAGAAAAGTCGATGAAGGTACGAGTTAAGAAGGAGAAGTAGGTCAGCCTAGTAGGGGAGGTGGGCAAGCAGAACCTCAATCTTCCAGCGATAGGGCCCATTAATTGTATAAAAATGAAGAGAAACATGAGGTGATCAAGGAGAGGAATTTTGATTTCTCCATGCATTGGGAAAAATATGAAGAGGTCAGAAAGGCAATAGAGGATCAAATTAAGGTAAGGCATTAGGAAGGGTTTAATGCTCCGGTTGACGCTGGAGGTACTCAATTAGTGAAAGAATTTCATTACAATCTGTGTGATCTTGAGGATAGAAAAGTGAGAGTTCGGGGGGTACTGGTTGATTTAAACTCAGAAGGATTACTGCTTATTTTAACATACCTCCTGTACCTTCTAATCAATATTTGGCACTTTTGAATGACGAAAAGAAGGACATGAATGTAATTATAAAGATGCTATTTGTGATGTCAAAGTGAATTGGATTTGGAATGCTACAAATGATATAGAATTAAGATTTGCTCATCATGGACTCTCACTTGTAGCAAAAATGTGGTTTTATTTTTTCAGCTTTCAAATTTGGGGGTTATCTCTTTAAGTTTTGTTCAAAGGGACAAGGCATTGGTGGTCTATGCTATCATAATAGGGATACTAGTGAACATTGGCAGTTTGATTAGACAGGGATTTTTGGATAGTGAAAGGTTCGGGAGACCTATCTTTTATGCACCCAGTTTAATTCACCATTTATGCACTATTGCAAGGTGTCCCATTTATTCTGCTAAATCTATGACATATCCTAAGGGTAGGATAAATCGGGAATATGTTCATAGGATGGTAGGAGAATATGAGTAACATCACCCCGGAGAAGGACCTGCTCCACCATCACCACTTCCACTGCCTCAGAGTACACCATATATCCCTTTGCCACTCACATATGTATCCAATGCCCTAGTCAGTGTGATTTAAATTTTCTCGGGAATAGAGAAGCTAGGGAAGATGATTGTGAAGAAGCTCAACCCAGTAATGCAGAAGATGGTTGAGAGGAAATGGAGCAGGATAGTTGAGCAATCAGTTGCAAATTGTACGTATGACTTGGGATTCGAGCATTTGAAGGACTTTGATGAAGATGGACAATTTTTCTTATTTTTCATTATTTAGCACTTTTATCTTTAATTACTTTTATCTTTAGTATTTTATTTTGGGATATTTTAGTTATAGAATAGAGTGGCTAATGGTCTTAAACTGATATCAAGTAAATATCTTTTAATTGCTTCATGAATTAGATCATTTTTAGAATTACTTTGTTAAGTACTTGGTGTGGTTTTTTTTCTTTTTTTTTGGTCATTTTTATCGATTGATGATAGTAGAGTGGCTAAGGGTCTTGAACTGATGTAATGTTTGCATTTGTTGATATCTTGATTTGGACATTGATTTTTATAGAGTTTTATTGATTAGATATATAGCTAAGTGTCTGTAGTTCTCTCACTTGGTATTGATTGCTAGATTAAAATTTTATCGTAGTTTATTTAGTTCTTGTTTAATTGTTACTATGTCTTTATGTTAATTTTTGGGTGAGTGAAATGATGAATTATTCATCAATTTGAATAAAAGAGATAAGTTTATGGGTGTTTTTTTCTTGTTTTGGGAACTGTGATTTTATGTGTATGGGTGCGACTTGATGACGAATGGATAGAAAGTTCATCAATTGAGTACTCAATGAATATTTGACGTACACCGTTATATGATTGGGTCATTCTGTAAATTTAAGTAAGGGTGAGTGGTTCTTTTATAACATAAATTTTCAAAAAATTGGTGTTACTATTTTTCAAAAAGAAATAGGTACTAAAATTTTGGAAAGATTCATTTGAAATATTGTTTTTGATCAAATCACCCATATTATTTTGTTAGCCAATTTATCTTTTGGAAAGAGTAGGTCAAATAAAATAGAAGGAAATTAGGACATTTTGTGTGTTTGCATGGAGAATATTCTTCTAATTTGTGAATAATTGGTAATTGAGATTAATTTTAAGTACGTTTCACTCCTTTTCCTTGGTTTAGGGCTGTTTATTAAAAAAAAATACCCTTTGCATTTAGGAATAAGGCCAGTATGGGATTCCATCATGTACCCATGTTGTTTCTCCAAATTAAGCCTTTAGGAATTATGTTTTAGTATACCAATAAGTTGAGGAGGAAATTTTTGTAATACTTATCATTGATCTCGTGCTACTTAGTCCTTATAAGAGGTATATTCCCAAATTGTGTAACATTTGCGTTTAAGTGGATTTCTAATGAACTTCTATTTTCATGCGACCTTGTCGGGATGATTGACTAACCTTATAATTATATTTGTGATTTGAGAAAAAAATGATATTTTAAATAGATAAAACAAAATGTTTAGGAATTGTTTTTGAGAATAGTAATGTTTGGTGACTTGAAATCTTGTGTAGTAAATGAAAATTTGGAAATTTGGATTGACTCAGTTAAATACTTCACTTATCATATACTATTGAAAGTCCCTTGAGAGATTTCTTAGTTGTTCCAAGTGCATTCATAGCTCATCAAGATTTTTGTCAACTTTGGTAGTGTTATTGTGTTTAATTATGAGTAAAGGTCTTTTTACTTTTCGTTTTGCTCGAGACTAGCAAACCGCTAAGTTTGGGGGTGTGATAACTCTAGTAAACTAAAGTTATTTTACTCTAAATCATAGTATTTTGTTAGTTAGAATTTCAAATTTTGGTTAATTAATTGTAGATTTTAGTTAATTTTCAAATTATGTGTTTAGATTTTAGTTATTGTTAAATATGATACCTTTTGATAAGAATTTTAGTTAAATTGATTACTTATATCTAGTTGGTTTAATACTCTGTAGGTCTAATTAGAGGTTGGAAGTTGGAATGAACAAAATACAATGACCAACAGGCAATTATAGAAAAATTGAAGAATTGTTGGAAAAAGGGTCCATGTCGCAATCTCAGTTGTTCCAAACCACGACATGGACACGAAAATTGTCTAATGTAATTTTTAGTCCATGTCGCGATCTCACTTGATCCAAATCACGACATGGACTCACTTCTAGAAATATTAGTAATAGGAGTCCTGTAATTTTCCAGCAGCCAATTCCTAATCTTAACTTGGGTAATCTTAACTGTTTAAGGTACTTTAGATGTGTGCTAGTACATATAGTTTAAAGTGTAGTTAGTAGTTTAGGGTAGATTAGAATAGAGTAATAAGACTTGACTCTTGATGCCTTCTTTTTAACACATCTAGTTATAATTCAATTAAACAACTAAATTCTACAACTAACTAGATGACATCCCGCAAGTATACGGTTGTCAACTAGTAGCTAGGGTGTTTTGGTATAGTAGGGATCGTTCCCACAAGGATTGTCGGATGCAATTACCAAGGTTTAAAGGTATGTGTGTAGTTAAGCTAAATCAATTGGTAGATGATAGAACTATTCTAATAAAAACTATAATTTGAATCCTAACCTAATTTAATCTAATTAAGACTAAAACTTTAGAACAAGTGAGTCATTCAACTAAAAAGATTACAGAAGAAAGAAAAATTGAATACTAAAAGCATTCACTTCTAAAGTGAAAATTTGATAAAGATAAACTAGGAAATTAAATATTTTTGGATTTTTCGATTGGAATTAAAGAAACCCACAAAGAATCGATTAGAAATTAAAGCTAGAAATTAAAAATTCTTAAATAGAAAGCAAGAAATTGATAAGAACCCTAATTTTCCTAAAAACCCTAATTTGAAAGCAAAGAATTTTTTACTAAAATGGATAAGAAAGCAATTACAAATTATATCTACTTGAATCTTACAAAAAACCCACTACAATTATCTAATAAAAATGTAGGAACTTGACAAGAAATTTAAAGAAGATCTAAGATGAAGATAGAGAGAATTTTGTATTAGAAAAGGTAACTTGTAGTTTAAGCTATCCTAATCTATCTAGAATTATCTAAAACTCTCTACTCTAAACTGTCTACTCTCACTCTACTTTCTACTTCCTACTTTAATTAATTCTACTTAGCTTAAATAGTGAAGCATTGTACAAGGAAAAATCAGGGTTTTTGGGCTGGAAGTTTACAAAATTGCCCTTACAACTTAGCATTTAGCGAGTCAAGATCGCGGTTTGGAAGTTTTGAGACAGCGACCTCGACTCTAAAATAGTAACACTAATTCCTGAGTCGAGATCGCGGTCTTGAACAATCGAGACTGTAATCTTGACTCTCCTTCCAGCAATCTTCATTTCCTCCATTTTGCAATTTAGTCCCTTGAGCTTTGTTCCTTCCAGCTTCTAACCTTTAATTTTTAACCTGCATAATATTAACACCATTAAGCACTTAATTAAACTAAGGCAATTAAAAATTTAACACAAAATTATCATAATTAATTCAAAAACAAAAATATAAATACATATGAAAGAAATTAACTACAGTCTTCAATTACTTATCTAATTTCGAAATTTAAACTATCAAAATGCAATAATTTAGAAGAAAATAACTCTAGTTTACTAGAGTTATCACACCCCCAAACTTAGAGTTTTGCTAGTCCCGAGCAAAACAAAGATTGACAATAAATGAAACCTACTAACATTCAAACATTTAAACACCCCCAAAGTTGACGTGACACTTGATGAATCATGGATGTACTTAGAACAATTAAGCGATCTTCTGAAGAAATGTTCAACACTACGTGACATATAAAAAATATGAGCAAATCAATCCAAAATTGAAGTTCCGTTTTACAAAGAAGCACACATTCATTCACTACACAAGATTTCATATCGCCAAGCATTACCATTCTTGAAAAGAGCCACCAAAAGTTTTAGTTCTTTTTATTTGAAACATCATTACTTCTCAAATCACACCCAAATATTATAAAGTTAATCAACTTTCTCGACTAAGCATCATGAAAATAGAAGTTCAATTAGGAATCAACTTAAATGCAATTGTCACACATTTCGGGAATAAACCTCTAATCATGGAATAAGTAATATAAGATTAGTGATAAGTATTACAAACATTTACTCATTAACTTATTGGTATACGAAAAATGCAATTCCATTGGCTTAATTCGGAGAAACAACATGGGTACATGTCGGAATCCCGTACTCGCATTATTACTATTCTAATGGCTTAATTCGAAGAAACAACATGGGTACATGTCGGAATCCTGTACTCCCCTTATTCCTAAATTTTTTTTTCGGCCCTAAACCAAGGAAAATGAGTGAAATGTACCAAAAATTAATCTCGAATATCAATTATTCACAAGTTAGAAGAACATTCCCTATGCAAACACATGAAATGTCCCAAAATTCCTTCAACCTCATTTAACTAATTTCTTTCCAAGAGAAAGTTCGTCAACCTCATAATAGTAAGTGATTTGATAAGAAATAATATTTCAAATAAATTTTCCTAAAATTTCGGCACTTCTTTTTGAAAAATAGCAATGCCAAGTTTATGAATTCTTTATATTGCAAATGAACTACTCACTCACACAAAAATTCTTGAAAAGAATCAATCATATACTTCACTCACAAGGCATTGAACACCAAATTATGATCATTGAGTACCTAATTGATCAACTTTCCATCCATTAATCATCAAGTGATCAACAAAATATATAGAATGACCAATTCCAACACAAAAAGATAAACACCCACAGACTTGTCTCTTTTATTCAAGTTGATGAATAAATCATCCTTCCACTCACCCAAAATTAAACATCACGACAAAATCCAAAAATAACGGAAACTACTTAAACTATGTTCTACTTTTAACCCTAGAATTAAAATTGAGTAAAAATGTTAAGGGAAACCATGCCATGCATCTCACCAAGTAAGTTTCAAACAATATCAATATTCCATTCAACTCATTAGTCGATATCCACGAATGCAAAGATGGCATCAGCTTAGGGCCCTTAGTGTTGGTCCCAAAGCAACCTATGAGGGGGGGTGAATTAAGTTTCTTAAAAATTATACGTTCAGAAATATTGAGATTTTCAAATTAAATGCTGATATAATAAAATCAATAGAACAGTAAGGAAAGAGAAAGAAATTAAACAACCAATACTTCCAAGCTAGCAAGCTTGAAGTATTCAATCACTATAATGCTTCACACACTTGGTGAGCCAATAATCTTTACAAAGTTGGGAAGTTCTTGCTCACACTAAAACTCTTTTAGTTGAGCCAATAATCTTACTTACAACCACACTTTTATACAAGATTATCACTCCACTCAAAGTTGAATTGCACTCACAACTGCACACTAATACAACAAGGCACTATAGTCAATTTGTACTCAAATTACTCTTTTCTAAGGCTTGTATTCAATGTATTAGATGATATTTACTGAATGTCAAAGCAGCTATTTATAAGAGCAATAAATGGTGTGTTGCAACTACTTCCTAACGGCTAAATAATAAATGCACAAAAAGTAGCCGTCGGGGTTTCGGACGTCCGAGATATTTTGGATGCGTCCGACAAAGCGTCCGATCTTTATACAGTTGTTGAAGAGCTTCGTTCGGACGTCCGTGCATGCGTCCATTCCTTCGTCCGGTAGAAGCTTCGGACAGTCATGTTTGTTCGAAAAGAGAGGCAGTAGAATCCCATTTCTTTTTGTCTGATTGTTCGGACGGTGCAATGCGTCCAAGAAGTTTAGACCTAGTTCGGACGGTTCAGTGAATCCGAAAGCCCTGTCTCTAGCAAAACAGATAACAGTCCTGCAAAAACTTGTTTACAGAGTTAAGTGTTTATGTCATCATCAAAATAAGGTTTGGAAAGCATCAATCTCCCCCTTTTTGATGATGACAAACCTCAATAGAGTAATTGTGTAAAAATAATTGGATATGACTAATCATTTTGCAATATAACACAATTGGATATGACTAATCAATCATTTAAATTCAGTATAGAAGACTACTCCCCCTTTTGACATCATCAAACAAAGCTCCCCCTGAGAATATGCAAGTAATTGATAGAAATTCAACAAGCTTCATATATATGACTAATCAATCATTTTTTAGTATAGAAGACTACTCCCCCTTTTGACATCATCAAACAAAGCTCCCCCTGAGAATATGCAAGTAATTGATAGAAATTCAACAAGCTTCATATATTCAACTTAAAAGTTTAACAGTACTGAATTCAAGAAAATACATGTCCAATTAATAGAGAAAGGTAAATCTACGGGAAGTTCTAAAAACTAAAGAAATGCTGAAAACACAACTATTGAGAGTCATTTCGCTATTTGGAGCGTTTCTCAGTCTTTTGACGTTTGGATGGAACATCTTCATCGGTGGCTTCCCTGTCTTCTTCTTCGCCGGTGCGACGTTGCATGATGAAGTCAAACGTGTCGTCAATATCCTCATCATCTTCTTCCTCATCATTGGCAACTCCTTGGGCAGCTTCTTCAGTTGTCCTCACGAGCATTTTCATCTTCAGGTTCATCACTGTCGGAAGATGATTCTAGTGGATATTGGTACTGAAGATTAGCAAACTGAACCTGAGATAAGGCAGACATCAAGTATAAGTAAATCAGTTCCTTTTGTAAAATCGCACTAATCGAAAGTTCAAGTCACTTTAACTTTCGATTAGTGCGACGTTGAAAGGAACTGACTTGAGTGCTTAAAGAGGTGAGAAAGGATTAATGTGAACTAACAGATATGAGAAAGTGATGGTTCAGATGTAGATGGAGGAGGATCGTGGAATGGTGGAGGTGGTTGAGGAGAAAGAGAATGGGGAATAGCAAAATCAGAGGTGGAGGCATGGGATTGTGACTTTGCACGATCAAAGGCCGCCTTAGTTAACCATTGATCGTTGAAAAATTGGAGGCCTTTTCGTTCAATGTAAGATTTGTTAAAATAAGGAGGAAATTGTTTATTTCCGCTAAAAGGAACGTCGAGGAAATAAAAAATTTTGGTGAGAAATTTGCCAAAAGATTGAATGTTTCTTCGGGTATCAGTAAGAAAAAGTTTCCATAGGGAACAAAAGAGATACCCAAAAGCAAGAGGAATGCCCTTGAAAATGCAAAAAAATAAGTAAAGCTGCATTTTACCGGGCTCAGTACGATGCCCGTCAGTTGGCAATAACAGATTTGTGACAAGAGTATACAGAATATTGAGTTCAGGAGTGAGCAGTGTAGTTTTGGCTTCCGAGGCCTGTTTAAAATTGATGTTGAAAACAGCCCTGACCTCTTCGATGTCAAATCGAGTGTCCACAGCGGGCCATTTATCCAAAGAAAAGAAATAGGAGAAATCATTTGGGTTTGAGACCTCACATTCAAAAATCGTGTTAATGATGTTGGATGAAATCTCAAGATTAGTGCTGTTAACCCGAGAAATTAAAGTGCGAATGGTGGGGCCTTTCCGAAGATTGGCAGTGAATTGAAGCACCATGTCATGATATACAGGTAAATCAATATGGACTAGGTGACCCCAATTTTGTTTTTTGGCAAAAGAGGATTTGACAAGGGGAAGATTATACTCATCAAACAGACTTTGAGATGCAGGACGTTGAACAATTATGGATTTACTTAAAGGGATGTATACCGTTCGGATGCCTTGGCATCGATGAATTTTGGCAAGAGTGGATTGCTGGAGACTTGGGGATTAGCAGATGATTCTCCTCGTGCTGGAGCTTTCCCTTTAGATTTGCGTCCACGAGTTGCTGTAGACAAACCTCCGCGAGATTTAACCACTTTGAAGGAAGGAAAAGAAAAGAAAAAAAAATTTTAATTTTTGAAAATTGGTGAGAATTTGAGGAATGAAATGGTAGATGAGGGAAATTAGATGTGATTTAGGTGATAGAAGCTTTGGAGAGGATAATTTTCCAACTAATTTTGGAAGAGAGAGTAGGAATTTGAAGGGGGTGGTGAAGGGACAATTTTCGCTAGAGGGTTTTCGGGAGAGGTGGTGAGTCCGAAATGGGGAAGATGGATGATTTTAATCGAACAG
This sequence comes from Cinchona pubescens, assembly GCA_025175665.1. Lineage (NCBI taxonomy): Eukaryota > Viridiplantae > Streptophyta > Magnoliopsida > Gentianales > Rubiaceae > Cinchona > Cinchona pubescens. Next base: position 993,625 of record JANKKI010000179.1, read on the forward strand.
GGACAAGACTGTTCGGAGGGCCGAACGTTTGGTGTGCGTCCAATGAAGCGTCCGAAAGCTAAAGAACGGACGACCGAAAGAAGAGCCAGTGCGTCCGATATTCTTTCGGACGATGGTACGCGTCCGGAAGAATTCCAGAGAGTTTGATGAGTAAAATGAATATCGTTCGGACGATTATGAGTGTCCGAGGAAGAAAGGGAGTTTTTGGATGATCCAGAGCGTCCGAAAGGAAGAGCTGTTCGGACGAACTAGTGCGTCCGAACTACTAACTCATGCCAAATTGATCTGTAAAATCCCCAAACATTTTCTGAGAGATTCAAAGTGATCTAGATCTAAGGGTTTTGTAAAAATATCAGCCAATTGATTTGAAGTAGGCACAAAATCAACACTAATTTCCTTTTTATAAACAAGATCTCTAATGAAATGATGCTGAACATCAATGTGTTTGGTTCTAGAGTGCATAACAGGATTTTTGTGAGATTAATTGCACTAGTGTTGTCACACTTTATAGTGGCACACTATCAAAAAATACACCAAAATCTTTCAGAATATGTTTCATCCAAAGAAGTTGAGCACAACAATTTCCAGCAGCAATGTATTCGGCTTCCGCCGTAGAAAGATAAATAGAATTTTATTTTTTGCTAAACCAAGACACGAGACAATTTCCCAGAAAATGACAAATACCACTGGTGCTTTTTCTGTCAATTTTACACCCAGCAAAGTCAGCATCAGAATAACTAATCAAATCAAATGTAGAGGATTTTGGATACCACAGACCAAAATCCATTGTTCCCTTTAGATATCTAAAAATTCTTTTAACAGCTATCAAATGTGATTCTTTAGGGCAAGACTGAAATCTTGCACATAAACAAACAGCAAACATAATATCTGGTCTACTGGCTGTTAAGTAAAGTAGACTTCCGATCATACCTCTATAGTATTTTTCATCAACACTATTACTTTTTCGTCTTTATCAAATTTGGTTGAAGTGCACATTAGCGTACCAACTTGTTTGAAAGCTATTCTTCCATTCCAAATCGTTTGAGTTGCTCCTTTGTGTACTTGATTTTGCGTAATAAACGTTCCTTCCTTAGTTTGATGAACTTGTAGTCCAAGGAAAAATTGCAACTTGCCCATCATACTCATCTCAAACTTTTCTTGCATTAAATGTGAAAATTCCTTGCACAAACTTTCATTAGTTGCTCCAAAAATAATATCATCAACATAAATTTGAACAATTAACAAACCATTTAAATCCATTTTTGTAAGAAAAGTGGTGTCAACTACACCTCTTTTGAAACTATTTTCTATCAAGAAACCACTTAATCTTTCATACCAAGCTCTTGGAGCTTGTTTCAGACCATATAAAGCTTTGGAGAGTTTGAAAACATAATTTGGAAGATTTTTATTTTCAAAGCCCGGAGGTTGTTCAACGAAAACTTCTTGATCAATAAAACCATTTAAAAATGCACTTTTGACATCCATTTGAAATAATTTGAAATTATTAAAACATGCAAATGCAAAATGTGATAACATGCGAATGGATTGTAATCTAGCCACGGGTGCAAAGGTTTCATCAAAGTCAATACCTTCTTCTTGAGCATAACCTTTTGCAACAAGTCTAGCTTTGTTCCTTATGATTTCACCTTTGTCATTTAATTTGTTTCTAAAAACCCATTTAGTACCAATAACGGGGTGAGAAGAAGGTCTTTCAACCAAGGTCCATACATTATTTTTCTCAAATTGACCAAGTTCATCTTGCATAGCATTAACCCAAGATTCATCACTCAAAGCAACATCTATATGTTTAGGTTCAATGTGAGAGAGTAATGCACAATTACTATTCAAAGATTTATAAGAACGAGTAGTTATCCCATCGGATAGATCACCTATGATTAAATCTTGAGAGTGACTAGAGATGAATCTCCAAGCTTTCGGAAGCTCATTTGGAATGTCCTCATTCTTTTCATCATTGATTTGATGGTTGTTGATATCAACGCTTGATGTGATCTCTTGACGGTCTTCATGAATAAAACAAGCTTTTTGAGCTCCTTTAAAATACCTACATCTTCATCTTCACATAAATTCTTTGAGATAACATCATTAGTTTCATCAAATGTAACACGCACAACTTCTTCAATCAAAAGCATTCTTCTATTGTAAACTCGATATGCTTTCTTGTCACTAGAATATCCTAGAAAAATTTCTTCATCCAATTTTTTGTCAAATTTTCCAAGGTTTTCTTTTATTTTTAAAATAAAACATTTGCAACCAAAAACTTTGAAATAGCTCACAACGGGTTTTCTACAAAAAAGGAATTCATAAGGAGTTTTATTTAAAGAGGATCTCAATAAGACTCGATTCATGACATAACAAGCCGTGTTAACCGCTTCGGCCCAAAAGTATTGTGGTAAGTCACATTCACTAATCATAGTTCTAGCCGTTTCTTGAAGAGTCCTATTTTTCCTTTCAACAACACCATTTTGTTGAGGGACTCTAACAACCAAAAATTTATGAAAAATACCGTTGTGATCACAACCTAAAAGTTGGGAAAACCTCCAAATTTAAATTCTGCACTATTGTCACTTCTTAAACGAACAATTTTTAGATCCAATAAATTTTGAATTTTAGAAAACAGTTTTACAAATTTTTCAAATGCCTAACAAGAAATAATACCCAAGTAAACCTAGAATAGTCATCTACAATAACAAAGGCATATTTGCAACCACTTAGACTAGCATATTGAGTAGGTCCAAATAAGTCTAAATGCAACAATTCTAAAGGTTTAGGAGTAGACACAAAATTCTTTGGTTTAAAAGAAATTTTGACTTGTTTACCAAATTGGCATGCATCACAAATTTTATTTTTCAAAAATTTTAGTTTTGGCAAACCTCTTACCAAATCTTTCTTGGCAAGTTTATCAATCAAATCCATATTAAAATGACAAAGTCTTCTATGCCAAAGCCAAGGATCATCTATGGAAGCGGTAAGACATTTTACATTGCTATTGCTAATTTTATCAAGATGAATCACATAAACATCATCATGTGCCTAGTGCCTTTGAATAAAACAACATGATTTTTATCAAGGATAAGACATTCATGGTAAACAATACATATAAATTTTTGTCACAAAGTTGACTAACACTTAATAAATTATAGTTCAAATTATCAACAAGAAGCACATTCTTAATCAAGGTTTCACCATTTTTACCTACATCACCAATGCCGATTGATTTTGCTATATTGTTATCTCCAAAAGTGACTTTTCCACTATTTTTGGATGTGAGATTTGTGAAGAGAGGCATCACCCGTCATGTGCCTTGAACATCCACTATCTATGAACCACTTAGCATTGTTGGTGATGTTAAGTACCTACACAATAAATCAATTGATAACTTTTGGTACCCACATTTTCTTGGGTCCATTTGAGTTAGTGAAATTACTTTCGATCCATGCAACTTTCATTCCAAGTTTTTCGTTCTTCTTGACATAACACATATTCTTAACATGTCTATGTTGTTGGCAATATCTACAAATAATGCTTATTATTACCATATAAAGATGATTTTGATTTTACAATACATAAGTCATCCCTTCTAAACATGACAAAATTTTTGTTGATTGCTACATTTCTATTTCTTTTCATATCAACAACATTTTCTTTCCTTCTAGTTAAAAGAGCATTCAAGTCATCCATTTTTTTTTCAAGGAGGCTTGTTCTTGCTTGACCTTTGATCTCACATGCATTCTTTTCTTCAAATCACAATTTTCTTGTGATAGCCTATTGTTTTCATTCACAAGTTTAGAGTTAGCATTCAATAAAGCATTTGACTTTTTTACTAACTCCTTATTTCTAGCATATGATTCCTTTAAGCTATCATGCAATTTCAAAATGAAAGCTTCAAGATCATCTTCATCATTTTCATCATTAAAGTCATAGTTAGAATTTACCTCATCATCTCCAATGGCCATAAAGGCCATTTGTGCCGACTCCATTTCTTCTTCAACTTCTCCTTAGGAGTTGCAATTATCCCATGTGATTGAAAATTTGTTTTGAATCTAGGTTTTCTTCCTTCCTTCTTTTTCTTGGAAGGACACTCATTTATAAAATGTCCGAGTTGACCGCATTCAAAGCATTTTTCATTTTGCTTCTTCATTTCAAGCCTTGACTTCTCTTTGAAATTATTTGAATTTGTGGCTCCGCCTCTTCTCATTCTTCGTTTGTTGATCTAATGTTTAAGAAATCCTTTGGTGATAAGTGCAAGATCACCTTCATCAAGTTCTTCATCTTCTAGATTGATGGAGCTGTTTTCATCTTCTTCTTGAGAGGTCTTTAGAGCAATGCTCCTTCTTGGCCTTGCTTCTTCATCATCCACTACCTTGGCCTTTAACTTCAATTCATAAGATGTAAGAGAATTGATTAGCGATTCAATAGGCATTAAATTTAAATTCTTGGCTTCCTCTATAGCAATTGTTTTGGCATCCCATTCTTTCGATAGAGCATTTAGGATTTTTCTATTTTTTTCACCCAAAGAGTACTCCTTACCCAATTGGCTTCAAGATCCTTTATAATGTCATTAAACCTACAGTACATTTTGTCAATGTTCTCATGTGGTTCCATCTTGAAGGTCTCATACTTGGCAACAAGTAAGGATTTCTTTTACTCACGAACATCTTCGCTCCCTTCATGGATTTCCTTCAACTTATCCCATATTTCTTTAGCAGATGCAACCCTTCACGCTAGTTGATTCATTTGCATCCAAGGCATTATATAGCACATTCATAGCTTTTGCATTTAACGTCAAGTTTGCCTTGTCTTGTGGAGTGAGCTCATCCCTTGTCTTTTCTCTTCTTCTATTTGTGTGATCATCAATGATAGAAGCTTCAAAAGGACCTTCATTGACAACATACCACAAATCAATGTCAATAGATTGCAGAAATATTTTCATTCTATCTCTCCAACTAATAAAATTTGCCCCATTAAACATAGGGGGCCTAAATGCAAAAGCTATGAATGTGCTATATAATGCCTTGGTTTCCATAAAATTTCTTTTCTCAAAAGCAGTTTAAGCAATACAATGAGACCAAGCTCTGATACCAATTGTTGGTCCCAAAGCAACCTAAGAGGGGGGTGAATTAGGTTTCTTAAAAATTATACTTTTAGAAATATTGAGATTTTCAAATTAAATGCTGATATAATAAAATCAATAGAACAGTAAGGAAAGAGAGAGAAATTAAACAACCAATACTTCCAAGCTAGCAAGCTTGAAGTATTCAATCACTATAATGCTTCACACACTTGGTGAGCCAATAATCTTTACAAAGTTGGGAAGTTCTTGCTCACACTAAAACTCTTTTAGTTGAGCCAATAATCTTACTTACAACCACACTTTCATACAAGATTATCACTCCACTCAAAGTTGAATTGCACTCACAACTGCACACTAATACAACAAGGCACTATGGTCAATTTGTACTCAAATTACTCTTTTCTAAGGCTTGTATTCAATGTATTAGATGATATTTATTGAATGTCAAAGCAGCTATTTATAAGAGCAATTAAGCTTAGTGTAAATGGTGGTTGCAACTACTTCCTAACGGCTAAATAATAAATACACAAAAAGTAGCCGTTGGGGTTTCGGACGTCTAGATATTTTGGATGCGTCCGACACAGCGTCCGATCTTTATACAGTTGTTGAAGAGCTTCGTTCGGACGTCCGTGCAAGCTTCCGTTCCTTCGTCCGATAGAAGCTTCGGACGGTCATGTTAGTCCGAAAAGAGAGGCAGTAGAATCCCATTTCTTTCTGTCTGATTGTTCAGACGGTGCAATGCGTCCGAGAAGTTTAGACCTAGTTCGGACGGTTTCAGTGCGTCCGAAAGCTCTATCTCTAGCAAAATAGATAATAGTCCTGCAAAAACTTATTTACAGAGTTAAGTGTTTATGTCATCATCAAAATAAGGTTTGGAAAACATCACTTAGCCATATTACTCTTATTAGGCAATAACCAAACTTCACCAAGTGTCAGTTTAATAATCCAAAAGAAATTTCATCCATAAAGCATCAAAATGTATCACTAAATGGTTCTTGTCTCATATCAGCTTAAGGCCATTAGCCAAACTACTTAAAAGAAAGAAAAACTAAAATTCTTCAATTCCAAAGACTAAAAATAAAACAAACATAATCTAAAGTAATTAAAAACTATGGTGTCCAATGAAAGTAAGGAAAATCATCATCATCCATCAAAGTAGTTCAATGATCCAGGCTGGTCTTCTTTCATGCACAAACAAATGGTGGCTTCTTCTCTTCATTCTATCTCGTCTTGACCTTCTTCTGCATCACTAGGTTGGGCATCCTCGTGATCATCATCTACGTCTCCTCCAGTTGCACCAGTGTGGCTAGATCCCTCATGATGTGTGGTAGTCGCCGGTGGTGTGTAAAGTTGTCCACAAGGTGGACCAAAGTGCCATGCTGGAGGAGATGGTGGCTGGACCCAAGTACCTAATGAAGTTACCCTTAAAGCTTCCCCAATAATAGTCAAGTTGTTGTGCATCACCAATTGACTGTACGACCAGTACCCTTGTAGATCGTTCCTTGATTTCTTCTTCACTTACCAGAGCATTGAATACTACACCCGGGGGTATCAGAATCATTGACGTTCTCTGAGGTGGTGGAGGCTAAGTTGTGGCTGGGCAGGGTACTCCTCTTGGTGGTAGTTCTCGTATTCTCTCACCATCCTATAGACATATTCCTGATTGATCCTCCCTCTAGGATGTGTCAATGACTCCAAATGACCAATTGGGCAAGCAGCTATTGTACAAATATGGTGAATGAGACTAGGGGCATAAAATATAGGTAGTCCCAACCTCCCACTTTCTAAAAACCCTTGTCTAATTAGGTGACAATATTCACCGGGATCCCAGTCATGATGGCATAGACTAAGAGTACCTTCTCTCTCTATATAAAACTCACTGCATTGGACCCCCAAATGCGGCTACTAATGAACTAAAACCACAACTTAACCACTAATGAGAGTCCTTGACGAGGAAATTTTAATTCCATGGTAGAAGAAGTACTCTTAATCCACTCTACCCTCTTATCACAAAATGGGGATGGCATCTTTGATTGCTTCCATGTCCTTATTTTTATTGTTAAAAAATGTCAAGTATTGACTAGAAGGTCCCGCGGGGGGGAGGTATGTTAAAATACGCGTTAATCACATCAGCACCAAAATCTACCAAACCCCTCCCCCCCCCCGGTATGCCCACCTTGCCATCTTCTAACTCACATAAATTGCAATGAAATTCTTTGACTAACTAGGTAGCCCCGGGGTCAACCTGAGCATTAAAACCCTCCCAATGCCTTGACCTAATTTGTTCTTCTATCGCTCTCCTAGAATCTTCATATACTCCCCATTTCATGGTTAGGTCAAAGTTCCTCTCTCTAACTACCTCATGTTTCTCGTTACTTTTGAATAACTGTTGAGCTCTATCACTCGAGAATTGAGGTTCAATTTGATCACCACCCTCAAATGGTTGTTCCGATCCTCTTTCTCTGCATGTCCCCTCTCTGGATTTCCTTTTTCTTTAACCAGTACCTCTCCCTCTCATTCTCACCATTCTCTCAGTGGTCTTGCACTACCATAAAACCCTCTCGTCATATTCTCAAAAGCATTCAATCACCAATCAAAAAGCCAACTTTCAAGCAAAATTCAAGACCAACAAATCCCAATCCAAATTCCCAACAATTGTTCAAATAATTCAATTCAACTCAGTCACAATTCAAACCAAGAATTTCAACAATTGGATAATTCAAAATTCTTCTAGCACAAATTACTTGTCCACAATTCACTAACACCACAAATTTTTCACAAATTAATCCACCAAATTCCACAATTGTCTTCAAAAATTGCTAATAATTCAAAGAAAGATATTACCCGTTCTTTTTTTGAGTTGAAATTCTCCAAAAATTGCCTTTATGTCAATCTCCCTTGAAGCCAAAATTCTTCCACAAATCTTCAAAAAGGTGGTTGCTTTGATGTTCCTATGGAAAAACAAAGTGAAATTAGTAGTGGTTGTGGAGTTTTTTGGTGCTTTTTGGTGAAGATGAAAGAAGAATTGGGGGATTTGGGGTTGGGGTTTACTTTGTTCAAAAGAGGGAAGAGGAAAAGAGAGATTTTGTGAGAAGAAAAGAGGAAGTCGAAGCTTTTAAAACTATCTGACAGTCGAGACCGCGGTCTCAGTTTTGAGATCCCGGCCTGGACTGATGTTGAGATCGCGGTCTCAACTCGGTGCAAAATAAGCCTTTACAAAAGTTAAGAGTTGAGACCGCGATCTCAAATTTTTGAGATCGCAGTCTCAAGCTCAATTTCTGCAAAGTGAATTTTTTACAGTTAGCCGAAATTGCTCCACTGTTGACCACTTTTCTCCATTTGCAAGGATAACCTACAAACAAAAAATTCACAAATTAGGATGATAATTTTCAATCATTCTTTAGCACCATTTATTCAATTCAAAAACTCAAAATAAATTTTTTTTTTTCAAACCAATTCATTCAAAATCAAGACAATTAAAAATGACACTAAAGAAAGTAATAAGAACTAATTTAAAAACTTGGGTTGCCTCCCAAGAAGCATTTTTTTAAAGTCACTAGCTTGACTATGTGCATGACCCTCATTCTTGTTTTAATTGGACGATCTCTCGTCCACCTTCAATAATTCCTCCAAAATATGGTTTAAGCCGATGTCCATGTGACCTTGAAAGTTCCCTCTTTCCCCTTTATCTCCACCGTTCCATAAGAAAAAGTTTGGATCATTTCAAAGGGACCACTCCATCTTGACTTGAGCTTTCCCAGAAATAATTTGAGTCTTGAATTATAAAGGAGCACCAAATCACTGACTTTAAATTCCTTCTTTTGGATGTGCTTATCATGCCAAGCCTTTGTCTTTTCCATATAGATTAAAGAATTTTCAAATGCTTACCTTCGGAATTCATCCAACTCATTCAAATCAAGCATCCTTTTTTCGTATGCCTCCTTCAACTCGAAATTCAAGTTCCTTATAGCCCAATATGCCCTATGTTCAAGTTCCACCGGCAAGTGACACGCTTTTCAATACACAATATGGTACGGAGACATGCCTATTGGAGTTTTAAATGTCGTACGATAAGCTTAATAGGCCACAAAGTGTCATCTAACTTCAATTCCCAATCTTTCCTAGCATTATTCACTGTTTTCTCTAGGATTCTCTTCAATTCTCGATTGGAAACCTCCACTTGACCCGATGTTTGTGGCTGACCTTGTGTTTCACCCCATATTTTTTCATTAACGCCTCAAATTGAGAAATTTTGAAATGTGTTCCCCCATCACTAATGATAGCTCGGGGAACTCCAAACCGGGAAAATATACTCTTGCGAAGGAATTTATTAACCACCTTGGCTTCATTTGTTGGAGTAGCAATTGCTTCAACCCACTTTGACACATAGCCACCGCAACCAAAATGTACTTATTGGAGTATGAGACTGGAAAATGTCCCATGAAGTCAATCCCCCATGCATCAAATACCTCCAACTCAACAATGCCATGAAGGGGCATTTCATGTTTCCTTGAAATATTACCTACCCTTTGACATTCATCACATTTGAGCACAAAATCCCGAGAATCTTTGAAAATAGTTTACCCATACAGGGTAAACCACTTTGTAAGACCTTGAAAGCCGTCATTTGAGTTCCGTGCTGCCCCCCAACTGGAGATGAATGCCAATGTCTTAATATATCGGATATTTCACATTCCGGAACACATCTCCTTAAGACTTGATCATTGCACTTTCGAAAAAATATGGTTCTTCCCAAAAATAATGTTTAAGTTCAGCAAAGAATTTCCTCCTCTCATTGATGTTGAGCATCTTAGGTACTATCCTTGCCACAAGATAATTCACAATATCCGCATACCATGGACTCACCTCTTTCACCTCAAACAACTTCTCAATTGGAGACTCTTCATTGATTATCCCTTCTTCACGATTGACAAGTCTAGATGCCTTAATTCGTGACAAATGGTCGGCTACCATGTTTTCCACACCTTTTTGGTCGACCACCTCCCAATCAAATTCTTGCAACAAAAGTATCCATCTCAATAAATGTGGTTTAGCATCTTGCTTAGAGAACAAATACTTTAATGCGAAGTGATCGGTAATCATTTGATTGAACAATTACCTTTGATCCAATCAAATATGGTCTAAACTTATCAAATGCAAAAACTATAGCAAGTAGTTCCTTAAATGTTGTTGAATAATTAATTTGTGCATCATTTAAGGTCCTACTAGCATAGTAAATGATATGCAACATCTTGTTCACTTTTTGACACAACACGGCACCTATTTCATAATCACTAGCATCACATATGAGCTCAAAGGGAAGAGACCAATTTGGTGCTACAATAACTGGTGCAATCACTAGAGCGTGTTTTAATTTATTGAATGCTTTCAAACAAGACTCATCAAAATGAAATGGATAATCTTTTTGAAGTAAAAACCACAATGGTCTAGCAATATGAGAGAAGTTCCTAATGAATCTTCTATAAAAACCCGCATGACCTAAGAAACTTCTCATCCCTTTGACATTGATCGGAGGAGGTAACTTTTCAATTACCTCCACCTTTGCCCTATCAACCTCTATTCCCTTTGATGAGACCTTGTGACCCAAAAGACAATTCATTCTCTCACCATGAAATGACATTTTTCCCAATTAAGCACTAAATTAGTTTCCACACTCCTCGTTAATACTTTGGACAAATTTTCAAGACAATCATCAAATGAGCTACCAAAAACACTAAAGTCATCCATGAAAATCTATATGCTCTTTTCAACCATGTCATGAAAAATAGCAAACATACAATGTTGAAATGTACTTGGAGCATTACAAAGTCCAAAGGGCATTCTTCTATATGCAAAGGTACCAAATGAGCATGTGAAAGTTGTTTTATCTTGGTCTTCCGGAGAAATAACAATTTGAAGATATCTGGAATAACCATCAAGTAAACAATAATATGCAAAATCGGCCAACCTCTCAAGCATTTGATTAATAAAAGGCAAGGAAAAATGATCCTTTGGGGTGGCTTTATTCAACTTTCAAAAATCAATGCACATTCGCCAACACATAACCAATCTAGAGTGGAGAAGCTCATTGGTTTCACTTATGATTACGGTAATACTCACCATTTTTAGGAATGACTTCAGTGGGACTAACCCAGTCACTATCATTATTAGGGTAAATAATACCGGCTTTCAAAATCTTAAGAACCTCCTTTCTCACAACCTCTTTTAAAGTAGGATTCAATCTCCTTTGGAGTTGCCTTACCAGTTTATTCCCTTCATTCATCAAAATTTTATGCATGCATATAGAAGGGCTTATTCCCTTTATATCATCAATAGACCAAGCAAGAGCACTTTTATTCCTTTTAAGTACCACAATCAATCTTTCAAATTGCTCATTTGTCAAAGATGCATTTACAATCACAGGGTAAGTCTCATTTTCACCAAGATATGCATACATTAAGTGAGTAGGAAGGGGTTTTAGCCCCAAATAGGGGGGTTCGTTGGTCGAAGACCCCCCTTTACCTTTTTCTTGATTCTCTTCATCTTCCTTTTGCAATAAGTTCTCATCCTCCAAGTGACTCATATCTTTTATTCCTTCTTCATCATCTTGATTTGGCACATGGAATTGACTCCAAGACCTCTTCCTCCATTAAGAAATTCTCCATTGCATTCCTACAACAATCATCAATTAAGTTGTCTACCACATTAAAATTCATGACATCTTCAAAAATTGAAGGAAGTTTTAATGAATTAAAAACATTGAATGTAACAATTTCATCATTTATTCGGAATTCCAACTTCCCTTCTTGAACATCAATAAGTGCACGGCCGGTAGCAAGGAAAGGTCTCCCAAGAATGATTGGCATTTCTTCATCCTCTTCCATTTCAAGCACAATGAAATCGGTCGGGAAATAATGTTTGTCAATTTTCACAATTAAATCTTCAATTATCCCCTTTGGAAACTTTATGCTTCGATCCGCAAGTTGCAATGATACTCCAAAAGGCATGAGATTTCTTGAAGCTCCCAAGTCACATAATGCTATTCCGAATTGCAAACCTCCAATCTCACAAGGTATAGAAAATGAACCGGGATCTTGGAGCTTTGGTGGCAACTTTTTTGTAAGTAATGCACTACAATGCTCCGTTAAGCACAAAATTTCGTCGCCATGTAATTTTTTCTTTGAAATAAGGACTTGTTTCTTGAATTTGGCATAGGTAGGCATGTTCTCAAGTGCCTCCACGAAAGGGATGTTGATCTCTAGCTTTTTGAAAATCTCTAGAAATTTCTTGAATTTCTTTGACTTCTCTTCATCCCTTAGCCATTGGAGGAATGGCACATTAACATGCTTTGGCTCATGATGCTTAGGATCCTTGCCTTCATTGCTTTATGAGTTGGGCATGATAGACTCATTCATCATTTTGTCTTGCCCAATTGAAGCTCCCCTTTTTCTTTGACTTCATCCTCAACCCTTTCTTGTTCTCCATTTTTTAATGAATTTCTCCCAACTCTTTCTTCCAACTCTTTACCACTCCTAAGGGTAATATCCTTGCATTACTCCTTAGGGTTTGGAATGGTGTCACTCGGAAGCACTCCTGACGGCCTCTCATTGTTCAACCTTGCCAATTGTCCCAATTGGTTGACTTAGAATCTCCAAATTTCTTGTTGAAGCCTTCAAATTCTCATAATCTCTTTTATGCTCTTCCGCTTTCCTATCCAATTCCCTTCTCAAATATTCTGCTTATCTTTTCCAACCTTCTTCACCCCAAATTATCTCTAGGAGCATATTGATCATGGTACTGGGTTGGAAAGAGTTTGCATAATGGAAAGGAGGTCTTTGTTGTTGGTTTTGAAAAGAAGGATTGGGGAAATTTTGATATGAGTTGGGTTGGACATTTCTTTGATGTGGCGGTTGATAAGGTCTAGATGAGGAATTCGGAGCTTGAGTGTGTTGAGCATTTTGAGGTGGAGAATTTGGTTGGTAAGGAGGGTTGGATTGGTTGTTGGTAGTACTCCATGAAAAAATTTGGGTGATTCCTCCAAGACGGATTCTAAGTGTTCCCATAAGCTCCGGATTGGTTCCTTGGAAATGAAGATTGATTAGCCACATAATTGATTTGCTCATTGGCTCCATATGGCATCTCACAATTCTCCCATTGGCATGGCCGCCTCCACAAAAATCACATGTCATGCTTGGTTGAGTTAGAGAAGAAGTCATAGCATTCACACTACTAGGTTTCCCTAGATTCTCCAATGCCTTTGCCATGTTATTCATCATATTCATGAACATGCTTTGTTGAGCTAGAAGGGCGTCTTGCATGTTTAGATTTAACGCTCCACTACTTGCATTGGCTTGATTAGCTTGGTGTTGAACTACCGGTAGAGTTATCGGTCCATGATGGTAGTGGTTGTATGCCACCCTATTTAACAACTCTTGACCTTCTTTCGGAGTCTTGTATGAGATAGAACCGTCGGCGGAGGCATCTACAATGGATTTCGTCTCTTGAAGTAAACCATTATAAAAAGTTTGAACTTGAAGCCACAAAAGTATGGTGTGATGTGGGCATTTTCTTAGCAACTCTTTAAATCTGTCCCAAGCTTCCCCTAGGCTTTCACCAATATCTTGTTTGAATGATGTAATCTCATTCCTTGATTCACTAAGGTAGCAGTTCTTGCGGGAGGAAAGTACTTCGCCCATAACTCTTGAGCAAGTTGGTTCCAAGTGGTGAATGTTCCTTGGACATGGGATTGCAACCACAACTTTGCCCTATCACGAAGAGAAAAAGGAAACACCCTTATGCGAACACAATTCAGGTGTACTCCATTAAACTTAAATGTGTCCAATACCTCTTCGAAATTCATGAGGTGTGTATAAGGGTCCTCATTTCGTCCACCTCCGAACATGCCATGGGCTTGGAGCATTTGGATTAGGCCGGGCTTGATTTTGAAATTGTTGGCTTGCACGGGCATCCGTGCAATGCTTGAGTTCACCCCATCAAAATTAGGTAAAGCATACTCCTTCAATGGCCTTCCATTCCCATTCATGTCATTCCTATTCCTATAGCCACCCATTCCATTATTTCCACCTACCTCTTCTTCTTCGTTCTCCATGTTCACATTCCCTTGATGAGCATTAGCATGTGCCATTTCTATCCTCTCTTGCTCTTAAATTCTTGTTGCACCCTTCTCAACCTTCGAATTTGTCTTAGCTCTTTCTCCTTTTCCTTGTCTAAACAAATAAATGGCTCTTGAGCTCCTCTTACCATGCACTACACAAAACCACAATAGTCAATTGAAGTTCCAAGTCAATTCCTCAACACAACCAAATCAAACATAAAAATCAACAAAATTAAAAACTAAATTAAACTAATCTAAAGTGCTTAATCTACATGACCCATAAAGCGCTTGACTGTCTCTTATACACATCCAGATGTGTATAAGAGACGGCGCCAAAAACTTGATGCCTTCTTTTTAACACATCTAGTTATAATTCAATTAAATACCTAAATCCTACAACTAACTATGTGAAACCCAGTATTTTACTAGCCTTGTTCTTTGATTTTTAACTGGTTTAAAATGTTTTTCATATTATTTTTAGTCATTAAGTACTTCAACTTATTCGTTTTTCAATTCGGCAAATTTTTCGATTTATGCGATTTCGAGTGCATTGTGGTGTGTGAGTGTTGTTTGATGGCTGATTTATAATGTTAATTTAGTAGCAAAAATTAGTTTTTGGGTCAAATAGTCAACTTGGAGACTATTTGGTCAACTTGGGTACTATTTGGGTCAACTTTGGAATTTCTTTTTAAGTCTTCTTCTTGTTGTTTCTTCTTCATTTCTTCCTAGCAGCAGCTGAACTCCTCTTCCTCCATTTTCCCCCAAAAATTTTCTTGGATTTCAAGTAGGAATCACTTGGAAGGTAAGATTTTATGTATTTTAGCACTTATGGCTTATGGGCTTTATGATCCAAGCTTTAATTTCAAGTTTTGTAGGATTCTTTATGGCTGAGAAAATCCTCTTTGCAGCCTTATATGTGTTGATTTATGTATGTTATGGGTTGTTTTTAGTGTTTTGGAGGTTGGGAAGTGATTGGGATTGATTTTTAACAACTTTCCATGGTTAGATTACAAATTTTAAGATTATGAGTTAGGGTTTTGTCTTCCTAATATGTGCCCTAGAATGTTATGCTATGAATGCTTATGTCTATGCACATAATGATGTTTTAAGAGTGTTTTAAGGTTAGTTTGGATAGGAATTGAGACTTGAAACCAAGTGGAATTGATTTCCCTTCATTTTATACATAAGCGGATGTGTTGGCGCAACAGGATAATTTGGATAATTGGTTATGTTTGAAGGGTCTTTAATGATCTTTTGATGGTTTTAAGTGTTTTCCATTGTTGTGGAATAGCACCACAACAATACCTGTCTCTTATACACATGAAGATGTGTATAAGAGATTTTGTTGGTTGAATATGTTGTTTTGAGTTGGGCCCTAACCAAGGTCCCTTGAATACATTGGATCTGTGGATTTTGTTGGTTGATTCAAATATGTTGTTTTATCCTTGGGTTGTAACCAAGGTCCCTTGATCTGCCATTGAAGATGCTTCAATTGGCGGGAGGATAGCCTAATTATAGCCTAGGGAGGCGAAGTTTTCGGTTTTTCGGAAAGAGCTTATTATCTCCTAATCTAGAAATTTGAGGTTAACTAAGTGTTTTGACTGGGGTTTTAGCTTGTCGAAGTTGGTCGAAATTGTGAAAAGGTCATTTTGACCAAAGAGCTTTTGGTGTCGTTTTCTATCGTTTCGCGTCGTTTTTCCCTAGTCATTCTTTAACTTCTACATCTCTTCTAAGAGTCCTCTTATATCTGTTTTAGGTACCACGCCACCTTCGCGTGATGATCATTGTGCAATTTTGCTTTGATAGGTGGGTAACATAGACCCTCTTCCACTTGTATTTTGTTTAACGATTTTCAAATATGTTTGGATGGATTTTAAAATGTGTATGATGTTTGGAACGCACTTTTACCAAGTTTTGGAATTATTACATATGAAATCGGGACCAAGCTATTTTATGTTAATCAAATGGTATGTTTGCAAACTCTTTTGATATGAAAGCATTTTATGATGTTTTGGCTCATAGGTGACCTAGGTATATAATTTTGGATGTGTTTGGAAATAAATCAAAGAACAAGGCTATTAAAATACTGGGTTTTACAGGTGGAGTGGTACGCTATGCTTTAGCATACTATGTTTTGAAATGATTGGATCTTTTTGGCTACGCTATGCTTTAGCATACTATGTTTTGAAATGATTGGATCTTTTTGGCTACGCTATGCTTTAGCATACTATGTTTTGAAATGATTGGATCTTTTTGGCTACGCTATGCTTTAGCATACTATGTTTTGAAATGATTGGAGTCTTTTATACACATCTCATGCCATTTAACCGGCATGAGACATTTTAGAAACTACTTATGATTATGGTTTATTGACGTTTAAATGGCATGACTACCATATTATCTAGACATTTTAGAAACTACTTATGATTATGGTTTATTGACGTTTAAATGGCATGAGACATTTTAGAAACTGCTTCATGACTATGGTTTTCGCAAATGTTATTATCTTTATGTTTTCTTTTTATCGAAATGCTTGGCCCCATTTGAAGAGCTTTTATGATATCCACTGAGCTATAATGCTCACACGTGATTTATAATTTTAGATTAGGTGCTCGTTTTTACTCTCCACCGCGTTAGCTTTTAGATTGTCTCATTCCACATTGGTAGAAGGCATCAAGTTTTTGGCGCCGTTGCCGGGGATTGTCTTTGGTCTGTGTATTAGATAGGTTTTGTATTGATGAACTTTGTTTTTGTTGTAGCATCTTTTGTACTAAGAAGGAATTTTGTAATTCGTATTTTTGTGTAAAAATGAACTTATTCGGTTTTATAGTTAAGAAATGGTTTGATGGTTCTATTACATTGCGGTTAAGTTTGTTGCTCTGTTCGTTTGTGCCTTGCGCTTTGGACAATTCGGTGTGCCATTAGTGTGGCGTGTTACGGTCCCGTTTTTGGGGCGTGACAAACTAGATGGCATCCCGCAAGTATACTGTTGTCAACTAGTAGCTAGTGAAGTAGGGATCGTTCCCACAAGGCTTCTCGGATGCAATTACCAAGGTTTAAAGGTATGTGTGTAGTTAAGCTAAATCAATTGGTAGATGATAGAACTATTCTAATGAAAACTATAATTTGAATCCTAACCTAATTTAATCTAATTAAGACTAAAACTTTAGAACAAGTGACTCATTCAACTAAAAAGACTAAAGAAGAAAGAAAAATTGAATACTAAAAGCATTCATTTCTAAAGTGAAAATTTGATAAAGATAAACTAGGAAATTAAATATTTTTGGATTTTTCGATTGGAATTAAAGAAACCCACGAAGAATTGACTAGAAATTAAAGCTAGAAATTAAAAGTTCTTAAATAGAAAGCAAGAAATTGATAAAAATCCTAATTTTCCTAAAAACCCTAATTTGAAAAGCAAAATTTTTTTTACTAAAATGGATAAGAAAGCAATTAAAAATTATATCTACTTGAAGTTTACGAAAAACCTACTACGATTATCTAATAAAAATGTAAACTTGACAAGAAATTTACAGAAGATCTAAGATGAAGATAAAGAGAAATTTGTTTTAGAAAAGGTAACTTGTAGTTTAAGCTATCCTAATCTATCTAGAATTATCTAAAACTCTCTACTCTAAACTATCTACTCTCACTCTACTTTCTACTTCCTACTTTAATTAATTCTACTTAGCTTAAATAGTACAGCATTATACAAGGCAAAATCAGGGTTTTTGGGCTGGAAGTTTACAAAATTGCCCTTACAACTTAGCATTTAGCTAGTCGAGATCGCGGTCTGAAAGTTTTGAGACTGCGATCTGAACTCTAAAATAGTAACACTAATTCCCGAGTCGAGATCGCGGTCTGCAACAATCGAGACCTCAATCTCGACTCTCCTTCCAGCAATTTTCATTTCCTCCATTGAAGTTATAATTTAGTCCCTTGAGCTTTGTTCCTTCCAGATTATAACCTTTAATTTTTAATCTGTATAATATTAACACCATTAAGCACTTAATTAAACTAAAAATTTAACACAAAATTATCATAATTAATTCAAAAATGAAAATATAAATACATATGAAATAAATTAACTAAAGTCTTCAATTACTTATCTAATTTCAGAATTTAAACTATCAAAATGCTATAATTTAGAGGAAAATAACTCTAGTTTACTAGAGTTATCAACTCTCAAGTTTCATTTCCTTAATACAAAATCCTCTTTCATTCTTCTTTAGATCTAACTTCTAATTTCTTGCAAGTTTAGATTTTGATTACGTATTAGTAGTAGGCTAATCTTTAGCTTTAAATAGATATAATTTTTACTTTCTTTCTAGTTTAATTTCCTGTAAATCTCTTTTCATTTATTTCAAGTCTTCTTAGAGTAATTTGGGTTCTTGTTAATTTTGTACTTTTTAATTCAAGATTTCATCAGATTCCTTGCTTTTAATTCTAGTTAAGTTTTAGTGGGCTTTCTTTATTCAATATAAAAAATCCAAATGTATTGAGTTTAGAATTTAGCTTTCTCTCAAGAATCCATAGTTTCATTTGGTAGTTATGGTTGTTACTTTGTTCTTATGGTCTCTAATTGCTTTCCTTAGTTAAATTAGAACTCTTTGCTTCCAATTTTAGTATAAAGTTAATACCTTTATTTTAGTGAATTAAGATTAGTTTCATTTTCTTTCATGTAATTGCTTTTCGTAGAATTAGATTGGTTACTAGCTGAAATTAGTAGATAATTGTCATTATTACTTGCTTTTTTAGGAAAGTAAATTTAACTATTGAACTTGAATATGAAATTTTATTGAGATTTTGCGTAGTCTAGATCTTTTATCCTCTATTTGGACCGCTTAACTACACAAAGACTTGTAAACTTTGGTACTTGCCTACCACAATTCTCGTGGGAACGATCTCAATCATTCTATACTACTATCTAGATCACTGTATACTTACGGGCGCGAGGGTAGAAGTTAAGAATTAATGTGGTTTTATTACTTGACATAGTTGGATTGTTTTTATTCTACCCATGGATCAGTCAACCCAAGTTTGTGTTGGTTTAGAATTTTTTATCAACGAATACTTCTGTTGTTCAGGTTTGGGCCCCCAAATCATGTGAAAGTCCAAACCAATTTATTGACTTGTTTTAACCCAAGTCATGTGTGAGAAGGGTGTGAAAGTATAAAAAATCCCACATCGGTTAGCCTAGAGATCCTGGACTATTTAATAAATTCTAGGGCCATACCATTCATTGCCAATTGATTTTGAGATGAAAATCCATATTTTTTTAATATAGCTTATGTGAACTCTGTGCGCAGTCAAGACTTAATGCCACGAAACCCAATGATCAAGTATGGTACCAAAAACACGAAGAATCAAAATCCAAAGTTGGTCACACAAGTTTGGACAGTAAGAACACAAGAATTATCACGAAAGAGAAACTCACAGTTTAGAATTAAGCAAGAATTGACCCATTGCCTTTAAGTTTTAGGCAAGAACCAATATCTTAAGTTAATTAAAACAATCACCATTCTCAAGCAGTGATTCCAACAAAGTCCTAAAACCAAAGACTAAAAGACAGAATTTCCTGACTTGGAAAACTCAAAATTTTATTAATAAAAATATGCTGCCTAGGTTCAGTCAACATGAACCTATTTATAGGCTAAATATGTCCTAAAAACTAGCTATAAAGTTCTAAATTTAGGGCAATGAATTGGCCAAACCAGCTCCCAAAAACCCTAAGTTGTTTCTTGCTAAACAAGTAAGAAAAGAAACCCTAATATCTATTCTTCTAGGGCTGGCCATGGGCTCCCAAATTAGGCCATATAGGCCTTATTAAAGACTAAATAATTAAGTTTAAACAAACCAGCCCAATTTACACAAATCATAAACTATAATTAGGGTTTATAAAATAATGTACTTAATAAATAAAAGTACCTAAATGTCTTGGCCCCCCATTTAACTTGTAAAAATTAGTGAGATTTGGCCTATTCATCATGGATTTGGACTTGAAGAACATTCAAATCAGATTTGCAAGCTTGTTCCACTTCTAACTTGTTTTGAACTTCTTCCTTGTTAAGAACACCTTGAACTAAGCCTTGCATGGCTTGTTGAATTCTCTTTGCTCGTGCCCTTGTAATTGGTCTAGTTGGCACTTGCACTGACTCTTCTTGAACCCTAGCTAGCTTGTCAGAGCTTGAAAATGCTCCTTGACTTATATAACTAGGAGTGCTTGGGAAGATGATTCTATAGCATTGACAATTCCACTCCTGTCCAAATTCTTATCACCCTCGTCAAGTTTATCATCAAAATAACCATAATCCCATTTTGGGCTAAAAGTGCATCATTATTGTTCAAGTGAAAAACACCCCCCTTGAGCTTGTTGGACTTGTGCTAAACTGTTGTTTTGGGCAACAGGTTGAACTATTGGCCCATAATGATAATAATTGGAATCCATCTTGTAGAAGATTTTGAGGAGTAACTATGCTTCTTCTAGTGTTTTAAAAATAAGGAGCCACCTATCAGCGTCTACAATAGATTTGGTCTCTTCATAGAGGCTGTTGCAGAAGGTTTAAACTTGTAGTCATAGTGGTATTGCATGATGTGGACACATCCTCAAGAGTTCTTTAAACCTTTTCCATGCCTCACATAAGGTTTCCACAGCATATTGTTTAAACAAAATGATTTCATTTCTCAATTTGGTGGTTCTAGACGGAGGGAAGTGCTTTGCCAAGAACACTTGCGCGAGTTGGTTCCATTTAGTGAATGTTCCTTACTTGTGGGATTGCAACCACCTTTTAGGTCGGTCATGAAAGGAGAATGGAAACACCCGCATCTGCACACAATCAGGGTGAACCCCATTGAAGTTGAATGTCTCTAATACCTCCTCAGAATTTCAATAGATGGGTGTAGGGATCTTTGGTGGGATCAACCCCAAACATAGCATGGCTTTGTAGCATTTGGATAAACATTGGTAAATAAGATTGATTTTGAAGTTGTTAGCATGAACTTGCATCCTAGCTATATTTGATTTCACCCCTTTGAAGTTTGGCATGGCATAGTCTCGAAGTGACCGCCGGTTGGCGTGTTGTCCATTCTCTTGATTACCCACTTCAAAGCTTAAACCATTGTTCCTTATTACCTCCTCTTGATCATCATACCTCACATTTTCATCAATTAACCTAGCATTATTTTGTGGATTTTCCATTTAACTTCCTTTTAGATCTTGTTGTTGTGTTCTTTATCTTTGGATTGTTGTTAATGTCCTCTCAATCTCTAAGTCGAGAGTCTTAGGGATTGTCTACCAACAACCATACACTACACAACAAAACCAAACAAAGAATTAAGTCTCAATGACAAAGCACCAAAAGTAAGAAATGAACAAAAATTAAGGAAATGACAACCAATTTTAAACTACATGTAATTACTAGTGAAAAGAAAACATCTAAGCTAGTATGACTCAAAAGCAATTAATATCACCATTCTAACAAACCTCAATCCGCGGCAATGGTGCCAAAAACTTGATACCTCTTTGAAAAAACCTAGTTATAGCATTTATAAAAATGCCTAAATCCAACTACTAACTAGGTGGCATCCCCCAAGTATTCAATTGTCAACTAGTAGTAAAGGAAAGTAAGGATCAAATTCACAAGGATTGCTTGGTGATTACCGATTATTTGATTAGATTATTAATTGAAGTGATCTATTAAAAGTGAAATTTTAACTAAAACTAAAATTTAAAGGACTAAGAAAGCAATTTAAAGACTAACTAGTAAATCAATTTAAAGTGAACATTAACACTAGTAAAGCATTTTAAAGTAAGCAATTAAAGAAGACATGTAAAAAAGAGAGCATTTTTTTAATAAAGCAATTTAAGGAAGCAATTAACAAATATAGACTACTAATTATCACTAAGAAAGTATTTTTTTTTTAGAAAAAACCCATAAACTAATTTAACAACTACACTAATAATTCAAGTATAGTAAGCAATTAAAAGTTTAAGTTTCTTAGAAAGCTCATAAACTAATCTACCCTAATTAGTTAATTTAACCTACAATTTACCACTAAAGAGTATTTTTAAAGAAACATTCAAGAAAGCATGCAAAAAGAAAGTATTTAAGAAAGTATTTAAATTTACTACCTACAAATTACTACAAAGAAAGCATATTTAAAGAAGGAATCAAACTAATATACCAATTAATCTAAGAAGACAATTAAAGAAAAGCATTTAAATTAAACTATACTAGATTAGCACAAAGTCTATGAAATTAGATATAAATTAAAGAAAACTTAAATTAAGGGCTTCTACTCTACAACTAGGAGCTTGGAAATTATATTGCACTACGTCTAGTCTAAGAAAATCCTCCCCAAATGGGGAGGAAAAATAAAGAACTACTCTTACTCCTACTTCTGCCCTTGTTCTACTACTACTCCTACCTACTTGGACCCCAAAGAGGCTTAAAAGATGTATTTACAGTACTAGGCTTGGAATAAAGGGCTTCAGTTATAATCCTATTGCCATGATTAGACGTTTTTGCCCCTCAAAAAACTCGAGCCGTTGGATGACCTCAGTCATTGACCGTTGGATGACCTCAGTCACTGATAGCTCGGTGACCGCGGTCAATGGAATTTCTTCTTCAATTTATTGACCATGGTCAATGGGCTCTACTTTGCCACTAGAAGTTTAACCATACCCTGGTGACCGCGGTGATAAGCTGTTCGCATGAAAATTTTTCTAAGTAAGATTGACCTCTATCAATAATTTTTCCTCTTCAAAATATTGACCCCAATTAACCATACTTAGATTTTATTCTCAATATTTGGCTTGACTTCTTCATCTAATTATTGCTTGATTTGGTTCATTTCTTATCTGATTGCCACGCTGTTTTCTCTAATCAAACCTTACATATAAATACACTCTATTAATATAATAAACACTAAAATAACATAGAAAATACTAAATTAACACAACTAGTACATTTTAGAATATGAAAGTAAAAGTTGACAAAAATAACACTGCATTCTTAAAACCTAAAATTATTCAAAATTAATGTAAAAATACTCAAGTTTAGAATATATATAACTCTAGTTTCCTAGAGTTATAATGGGCGTTGCAACAGAGTATGTGAGTGTGTGAAAGAATGTGTGAGAGAGATAGTCATTGTATGAAAAAGTGTGAGAAAAGTTTGTGTGTGTATGTGAGAAAGAGTGTGTATGTAGTTTATGAAATAGAGTGTGTGTGTATGCCACTATAATAAAAAAATTAATCATTTGTGACTTGTATTATTTTGTAGGTCACAAATGTAATTACTTTGTGACGCTAAAAGTCACAAAAATTAATAATTTTAACCACAAACTATATTGTGACCTTCATTTGCAAGTAAAAAAAATACTTTTTGTGACTTTGTAAACGGTGACTATCATTTGATAGTCACAAAACTAAACGCGAGTCACATTTGAGTTTTGTGACTGTTAAATGATGGTCACCCTATACAAACTCACATAAGTATTTGTGATTTAAAAATGAATGTCACACGATCATTTGTAATTTGAAATTATTAGTTTTTGTGATAAGTGATTGCATTTCTAGTCAATCAAAATTTTATTATGTATTTAACGCGAATGATGCTACAATTTTTTCTGTTGCAAACTATTTGACTTGCCTCCTCAAAATGTTTTTTTTTTTTTTTCCTTTTTTTGATTGAAAATTCTGCTAAAATTAAAAAAAAAATTTTTGTTTATGACCAATGCTCCTCGAGTTTTGTGTCTCAGAAAATCTGATACCAAATCAACTATTCTCTTGACTTCATAATCTACACAAGTTGATTTGTACTGTTTTAGATGAAATCAATCATGAAAATAAGATTCAGATTAAAAAGGGTAAAATCAAAACAAAGATTCATCAATTATATCATTATATAAACATGTGAAAAATGACAGTGGCATTACAACTGCATCACCTAAAAACACCAACACTGTACATTCAGTTATAGGGAACCTTGAACTCGGTACAAACAAGGGTAAAATTCAGAAAATTAACCCTTCTAGTAAAGTCAGACAGCCTCCTCATAGTTTAATGACGTCTAGAGAACCTGTGTGTACTTTGGAATAAGAATAAAAATGGCCGGAAACAATCCGAATTTCCCCCCTAGTGCAGCTACTAATGACAAAAGATCATTTCTTTTTTTCCCAAAACAAGAAGAAGGTTCTCTGGATATTATGGAACCATGAGGTGGTTATCCGACTTCTCAAAAACTAGACAAGGATATTCAAGATTTTATTCTAAAATAAAAATGTTGGGCAGTTTCTTGTTTATTTGCTTTTGAACTCCAAATTCCCAGAACTGATTGCACAACCTCCGAAGTCTTGAGCAGCCACAAGCAAACAATGGACAAACAAGTTCTTTGATGCTTCATCAGCAACATACATATCTTTCCACCTGCTGGTAAGAATTGAATAGGAATCCTATCAAGGCTAATAAACAATATTTCGGCTGTGAAAATACCCAATGGGAGCTTTCCAGATGAACTTGTGAGCTTCCGCCGGAAGGAAGTATAAACAGTAACCGATATTAGATAAAATCAAAACCATTTTTTTGGCATCAACAAAACCTATTCTAAAAGCATGGTTGGTGAAGCCTGGATATACTATGTGAAAACGTTCTGTTTTGGATTGCATGAGACCATAAACAACTGAACCAATCTTCAGGTATTACAGATGATTGCATTCTAGAAAGGGAATACATAAAGGAGAAGGGACTCAAATTCGGTCAACATACATTGAAGGAATAACATGTAATGAAGACAGTTATGGTGCCAAATTGTAAATTTGTAATCATTATTCTGCATTCACAAACTGTAACTCTAAATTTTGTGTTACTTTTCACATTTATAGACATTGTTTTGAGTTACTATTAGCTCCGGACAGATAAAGACTTATCGAAATGTACCTCAAACTTGGAATCCCAAAATATCTTCGAATTTTTTGTGGTAACAAAATTAATACTGCTTTCATCACCTATCATGATCAGTAGAAGATTTAAAAGGAGAATTATCATATCACCTTAATTTCACTAAAACATCTTTTTAATTTTGGTAAAAACTAATCCTTTTCAATGTAAAGCAATTATAATAGCAACAACAGGTTCTTATTCAAAAAACTAATCAGATTTTGGCAAAGTTAGATCATTACAACCTTTCTGTCCTCTGAGTTGTCCTTTGGACATTGATATTGATACGTTTTGGACTATGCATGACCTGTGTTTTGGACTAAAAAATTGGAAAGAGGAATTGCGCAATAAACAATCTCATGTTTCCCCTCATCATTCTCTGCATCATTGATTTGGTATTTTAGGCCAATAGCTATGTATAATTTGGGAACAAGACAATTGAAGAAGCTGTTTAAAGAAATGGTGAAGTTGGTTCTACTGTCTCATTGGACAAATATGAAGCTGTGTCTTGGTGCTTTGATGCCTTGGAACAAAGGATCCAATCAAACAAAACTAAAGTCCTAGTAATAAATTCTAAAAGTGTACATCAAAGCAAAAGAAACTGTAATCTTATCAATAATCTGAGACTTTGAAGACCTGGATGCACAGCACAGGAAAAACAATGCCACAAACATGAAGCAAGTTAAAGTATATATGCTGCTTCACTCCCTCAGCAAATGAGCATATGGAACTTCATAATAATTAATTTTAACTTTACCAGGATGCATGGTATGATCAACAGATTATCAATTAAACATAAGTAGCTATTAAAGTGTTAGAGTAAAGGCAAGGCGTCAAAAGGTAACTACTTTCAATGGAATCACAGATTCTGGATTCTCACACTGCACTGACGCCTGGAAATTAAAAGTGATATCTTTGTCCTGTGAAAAGTGCCACTTTTGACCAAGAAATTTCCACCAAAAGATTTTCGAGATACTATTTCCCCAAAGGTTTCTGGTTGAAAATTAGGTCCAAAATGAAAAGACAAAGAAACTACCAGATGAGCAGCAATTTGAGAGTACAAAAATAGCAAACTCACTTCCAGGCAAACTGGGAGTAGATACACATGCAATGTATAAACAGAATCTTCAGATTAGGATTTGTATAGTTTTATATGGTGGTGAAATGGAAGAAGCTTAAATACTTGTAGTCCATCAACAATAAGGTTAATTTGATTCTTCTTTTATATGCCTCTAAAAGCAAAACAATGATATAAAAGAAGAAACAACAAACGAAAGACTTAGAAGAATGAAAAAAGAAGTGCCAACTTACAGATTTTAGTGTCAGTAAAGGTGCAAAGCTTTCCACCAGCCTGCTCCAACTAACCCCCATACAACAAGGTTGATCAGAGCGATGGCAATACCCAACTTAAAAACATCATGTAGTCTGACATAACCACCTATCAAAATTAAGAAAAGGAAAGAAATTACTGAAGTCTGAATCTTAACAAAAGTATGAATATAGGCATAGGAATTTGGTAACCAGAAAATATAATTCAAGAAGTCAAAATATAATCATGAACTGATGTTTTTCTGGGACCAACAGAACCTGTAAAACCAATTATCCCTTTCTATTTTGAACTACATTCTGATTCAAACTGGAGAAAGTTGCTTGAAAGATTGCGAACCTCACAAAGGACCAGACTTGTAACATCTATGTACTTTTATGATATACTTACAACTAATCTTTTCATAACACAAAGCTTGAATAATCCTAATTTCTAGCAAGATTTCAAACATTTTTACATAATTATATTTAGTCCCTCTTCAACTTCAGAACATATTTTTGGAATAACATATTGATTTGTACGAATATTTTATGACCAAAGAAAGATTACCTCCATAATAGACAGCAGCCTGACCACTGCTGTAATGAGTCAATGCACCAAAAAGATTTGTGTTATATGCCAAAGCCAGAACAGCCAATGGACTAGGAACCTTAGATGCCAAATGCATCCCAAGAAATGCAGAGTACAAAGCTCCAACATGAGCAGTTTGACTTGCAAATAGATAGTGGATAAAGAAATATGCCAACTGGAGAATAACAAATGAACCAAACCAGCCTACTGACTGAGATTTAAGAGATATGGGCTACACGATCAGACAACCATGGTACAACACCAAGAGCAGTTAATTGGCCTGCCATGCCTACTAGAACCCCAAACCAAGCCAAGGTATCCCATGCTGACTTTTCACTCAAGCAGTCATCCCAATCAAGGACCCCCAACAACAGAAGTAATGACAAACCTAGCAATGCTGCTATGACACTTGATATGTTAAGAGCCTTTCTGTGCAAAAATAAGAAGATGGATCAGTCAGTCAAATTAGTACAGACAAAGGAGATGAAAAAATAGCCAGAATTGTTGTTCTGATGCTATTTAGAACAATAAGGGATCAGAAACTGATGATCAACTAGGGACATAAAGGCCAAAAAGTATCACATTACCAAGAAATCAATGATTCCAAATTCAGAATACTAAATGTCATTAGATTGAACTTAATAGAGGTGAACATTTAAATAGGGATAGTACCAAGAAATGAACCACAACACAGATATTTCAACACTCTTTGTGGGATATTCAGAATGTTTTTAATAGATTCATGAACATGGAAGCAAAGACAATTATGTAGCTTTGTGATTTCACTAAAATGCTAGAAATTATAGACGGTCATACCATTCAATAGGGAGTTCAGAATTGAACCACTGCACCAACTCATAATAAAACCACATCAAAGTTTGTCTTTCGACCAAAAGGGACCATAGCACTTTTTTGGGCAACATCTGTCAAGATGATAATTTGCGACCAGAACATTGAAGACTATCATTAGTGCTATTCAAGAGGAATACATGTAACTATTGTGTTACACCATTAGTTATGAAACTATGCAACATTTATTTCCTGTACAGTATGAGATTTGAGCAATGGGTTGATCTTATTCACATATCGAGTTTTGATTTTAGAGAAAGGAAAAAATGGCAGAGCAAATTACTTAAGTTGTAAGCAATTAATTTAGGTTAGTAAGTAAATAGACAGAGTTAACTGCTATGCCAAAGAAAATTTACACACTCAAAGAAAAGGGAAAACATAATGGGTTCATTGGGAAACAGGCATTTCTACATACCCAGAGATCCATAGTGCAACAGTTATAAGCATGGTTCCAATAATAAACCACTCTTCCCTCTTTAAAGGACCCATCTGAGCCAGTTTCTGCTTAGCCAAGACAGCAGCATCAGGTGTATGTTTCAATTTAGGAGGAAAGATCTTGTATACTATATATGGAGTAGCTGATAAGGTTATAATTGCAGGTATGCAAGAAGCCTTGAACCAGGTAACCCATCCATTTGATATCTCAACACCAAGTGCTTCGGCTAATTTGAGGCACAACAGGTTTTGAGCAGCAGCAGTCAGGAAAAGGGCACTTGAGCTGCTTGAAGACTGTCATTCATCAAGAAGTGAAAATCGTAGTAAATCGTAATGCAATAAATAAAAAGGACCATTGTGCAGTCAAGATCATGGATGAATAAGGACCATCATTGGATAACTAGTGGGAAGAAAGAAGGTCAACTGACTTTATCTTCAACTCAATAATGCTATACTCTAAAAACAAAAGAGCAAGAATCTTCCTTCGATAGAAACATGAAAATTAGCTTGTGCTACTTTGATTACATGGTTTGACTATCTAAGCACTTGGCTGTGTTTGGTCCCGTATCAGTTTGAGAATTGGATTAAAATTCAGATTATATTCCACAGAAATTTAGCTACTATCTATAGAATACACTTCCAATTTTAATTCAATTCCAATCATGACTAAGAACCAAATGCAGGCTTAAGAAAATCCTTTCATTAGATCGTGTGAAGGGCCTTTGTGCTCTGTATATCACTTGTTTTCTTATTTTTCATATTTGCCATTTCAATATGTCCCCTGTAATATCAATGACAACAATAATGATGAATTTCATGGAAGAATTATATCTGGGGAAAAAAACAGTAGAATTATCCATACTTTGTATAATAAACAATTGTTGTCAATTTTGCAAAGCACAACAAGATTCAGACTTGTCAAAAGTTTCATAAGACAGAAATTACTTGGAAGTTATGCATGTATTGCACAGATGTACAAGTCTTTCAAGCATTGACCATAAATTTGCACAAGTCTACAGCAAAACTAGAACTCCTAATAGTAGCAAAATGAAAGTAGGACGCCAAATTAAATGAGATTGAAATTACACATGAATAACAATAACTTCACAAATTGTAACTAAAAATCATAGCAATTACATTGAAGTTACACATCAAATTCCACTAATATTAAGTCATGGAAATCATGGCCTGCCCAACTACCAAAAAACCGAACTAGTATTTCTTTAAACAGAGCATGACATCAAATGATAATAAGTCTCTCATCAGGAATATTTTATAATTCTAAGACACATCTCATGGAAAAATTCTAAAATGGATCCAGTGAACAACATCACTTGTATGAATGACATCTATCTCGTCAACAATTAGTCATAATCACATGGCAGACAAAATAAACATCCTTTATTTTAGTATTATTCAAAAAGAAGAACAGGGATGCAGCAACTCAATCCATTATCCCAAAAAAAACTTAAAAAACAACATTAATCTGATCACTACCTGTAATTGAGACTGTATGAGAAAGGCTCCCAACTTCCTAGCAGACTCATCTTTTGGAAAACTATCATTAGCCTCAGCCAATGACTTAATAATGGGCAAAAAAATCCCCCCAGCTCTAGCAGTACTACTCGGCATGGCCGGAGAAATTGCGGCCTCGCTCAAAACCAACCCATAAGACAATCCTAGAGTACTCTTCCCAAGCCACCTCACAAAAACCATTGCCAACCTCTCCCCAAGCCCAGTCTTCACAAAACCTCTGGAGAAGAAAAACGAGATAACAATCAGCCAAATGACCTCGTTGGTGAAGGCGGAAAACGCTTGCGAAAACGTTAACGTTTTGGTTATAACTGTCAGTGTTAGACAAAAGAATGCCCAGGCGCCGACGGGTAAAGGACTGAGGATAAGGCCTGAAATTGTTGTGAGGAAGACGGAGAGAAGTTGCCATGATTTTCTTGATAACTGGTGAGGTTTAGGGATTGCGAAGTTGAAGATTAGGCCTATGGTGATGGAGATTATGAAGGGGATGAATTTGGCGCCTTTCCAATGAGAAAATGTAGTTGAGAAGCCGAATCGACGACGTTTGGAAGGTGGTGGTGATGATGGAGGAGCAGTGGTTGTGGGGAGGTGGTCGTCCAGGCCTTCACGGGAGGGTGAAGGCGGGGTTGACATGGCGGTGAGGTGGAGCCGGAGAGCCGGAGAGGTGGGCGTGGGTGGTGAAGGAGGTGATTGGAGACTAATGCTGTTTTTAGAGGGAGAGTAGTGTTGACGGTTAAAATCGAATGTCGGGTGGCAACAAGTTATGAATGGACACAAAGTCAAGACATATATGCGGTCCACTTGTATTATATGGAAATTTTTATTTTTTTCAAAAAAATATTTGTTACACTAAACCTGATAAATTCTTTGTTCAGATACAGATAAATATATTTTGATTTTAGGAAGTAGGGTTAAAATGATTATATGACAAGTTTTGATCGTTGATAATTCAAACAAATTTTTGTCACGCTAATTCTAATTTACTTTAAAATGAATTTTATGACTATTTGCTTCTATATCAATAAGAATATTTGAAAGACTCTTCCTTCTTTAAAAAGAAAAATAGAAAGATTACTATTAATAACATTCCAATAAATTACATATTCTTATGAATATTTATCTTCCATATATTTTATGCATGATCTTACTCTCTAATTTTTACGTACTTCAATTTTAAAATAAAAATTATTTTGATAGACATTTAAATATTAAAATAAAAATATTCTCATTAGAATAATAATTAATATTCGTCATTGTAAAAATCAAAATACTATATCACTAAATGGGCCGACCTGTCTAACTATTGCGGCCATTAATTTAGAACTAAGTACTATTGAACATTCTATAATTGTTCCTTAGCGAGATAAAACTTTACAATATTAAATAGGAAAGGAAAATTTTTGTATGGACCGAATTTATGACATACTATCATGGATCTTTTAGTTAGTAAAACATTTTACATCACCAAGTGATGTGATATAAACTAATATGGAATATTTTAGATACGATCCAGATAAAAATTTCCCCCTAACATATTGGCCATGGAGGAAATTTTGAGCAACTTAGTCAAGGAAAATACTTAAATTTGATTTTTAGCTCTATTAATGTAGATTAAACTATATATAACAAATAACATCATATAATATAAGTAATATTTTATAACTTTTAATCATGATCATAAAATATACAAGTAATATACAAGACCGAATCTATTTAAATATCTTCCCATTAACAAAAAGAATTTTTCTGCTTTTGAGCACTAAAATATGTTACCAAGAAAATCTAAGCACGTATATATTGTGGATTCTACATTTTCTTTCGGGGAAAATCTAATCTCGTGTACATCATACAATTGGTATTGATTCTACATTTTCTATTTTCTTAATATATATATTTATGGGGAATTCTACAGTTTTTTTTAAGAAACTATTCCCTTGTGTTTAAAAACTTATGTGTACAATACAAGTTTTTAAAATATATAGTGTTGTACTATACAAACACTTAAAACACAAGGGTATGATTTTTTAAAAAGAATTGTAAAATTTCCTATATTTAGCTGTGCGTGTGTGTGTTTTATTGAAAGGAAAGAAATGTTTTAATGTTATTAATTGACAGAATTGGTTTACGATATAATGCTATTAATGACTTGCTACTTATTCACTATTTACCTTGAGGTTTATGTTGATCTTTTGTTTTTCGGATAAATATTCTTACTAGTTGAGAGTTACAACATGGAAAAGGCAAAAAGATATCCTTTGTGATGTTGAAACCCTGTCGATAAAGGAAATAGGAAGATTTGGACTATGTAACTTTTAAACAAATTATAAACTATTATAAATGCTTATCTTTTACCATTAAATTTCAAATATGACTTTAATATTTAGTTTTTGCACACTCAATGATTAAATAAAAACCTTTCCGATAAAATTATAATTACTGTTAGGATATCGAAAATCTCTAGTACGTCTATGATTTTAGTGCTGTTCGTCTGTAAAATATCATCATTAATTACCTTTATATATGAAGAAAATTTAATCATTAATTACCTTTATAAATGAAGAATTTTAATCCTGTCGGTATTTCGTTCTTAATAGGTTATAAAACGAAAGATGGAAAATTCGTAAGTAAATCTATCTTTATTTTTCAGCAGAAAAACTCGCACCTATGCTGTGCTTTTAATCATTAATAAATGATACTACGAAGTCCGAACATTACTCGCTCATTCTAGAATTCACTGTTTGGGGAAAAAAATGATCTTCGTTTTGCTTGGGACATGGTGTTTCTTTGTTTGTAGTGGAACATTGTCCATTATCTAGTTGACCAGCTGGAAAGTTTACAGCATTTTCATGGAAGTTCATGAACTTCTAGCTTGGCTAGGAATTTATGATCGCAAATTCTGAAGGCAGGGCAAGTTAATTCTCCATAAAATGATACCATCTTTGTACTTCAATTTTATATTCTAGATACTAGTTTCACCCTAAATAAATTGGCATCATGCAACATTATCCTATCAGGTTGGTTTAGACATAAATAAAATCGCCTGATAATTGAGTATTTAATATTGTAATAATCCATTGTTAGTAGGTAATCTGTGAGTAGAGAAAATTATATTTATCTCGTTGAGATTTTATATTATTTCTATTATATTTTTATAAAAATTAAATTTTACCCCTTTAAATTTTCATAAACTATAAACTATGTCCCAAAAGAATTCGAAATTATATTATTTCTTTTGAAATCTTTTTAAAATTTTAATTACACCCTTATAAAAACTTGACTTTACTCCCCTAATATTTTACATAAGCTATAAAACAGACCCTACAAATATATGTTAATATAATCTTGCCCTCTGAAATCCAACTTGTGCGTCTACCATTACCAAAATTAAAGTAACCAACTATCCTTCTAAATTTTTATTCTTATAAATGTTTTTTTGAGAAAAGCATTAAACTTCATCAGTTAAAACGCTCTTTATGAACGTAAAATAGTAACAGCTGCGTCCTGATCACTTTGACATGCCTGTGGCTATGCGATTTCCTGTAAGCTTCTGATTTCGGATTAAAGAATATGTATTATTACACCACATTATAAAAGATTCTTGAGTAAAATACATTTTTAGTCCATAATATTTAGAGTATTACATAAATTGGTCGCTAAAGTTTCGGTCAAAACAGTTTTGTCCCCAAATTCTTGAACAAAATTAGAACAATTGACAGATAATTAAAATTTTTAATAGAACAAGCCATGTGGCCATTAAGTAAATGCCCAAAACAAAAAAATTTAAAATAGCATATAAAAGAAAAATCTTAAAAAATCTAAAATAAAAACTTGAAAACCACATTTAATATTATAATCTCATTTTAACCCAAAATATTACTTGGGTTTGAACCTTTTTCTCTACTTTAATCTAAAATTCCTATTTTCAGTTTAACCTGAGAAGAACCCTAATCCTTCAATCCCTTCTCTCACTTTGTCTTCCTTGGAACGATAATAAATTCCTTCTATTTCCTTTAAAAATCGTGGGGAATTGACTGTATGGGATTTATAGACACAAAAATTTGAGCTAGGGTTAGCCCGTGTACAGTATCATCCTAAATAACTGTTGGACACTGTGTATAGTACTTGCGTTTGGATCACTTAAAAATAAAAGGACAGGGTTGTGTCCCTCGAGGTAGGTTTTGACGCTCAAGTCAGTACTATACTAGAGAGTAAAATTCAATAATAATTCAGAACTTATGATATTAAGAAAATAATTAATAAATCTAACCTACCATTTTAATATTTAAACCTGTATTTGTTGGGTCAGATAGATCTGTGGATCGAATACTTAATACTTGATCCATTTAGCTTTAATTGGGCTACGGGGATAAAATTACTAAAATATTCCTGACTGTTTCGGGTCCGAAGTCATTTGTAAGATTGTCATTGGATGTATTATTTTGGCATCATTTGGCCCCGTCTCAAGTCAAATTTTTTGGGTTGAGAGTGCACTAACGAGTACTGAGATGTCGTATTTGCGCTCCGGCCGGAGTCAATTTTAATGATTCAAAAATTATTTTTTCAAAGAAAATATATTTTGAATTTCACCAAATCTTGTACAAAAAATTTATCCATTGGAGCATATAAATATAAAGATAAAATTAATTATACTAGAGTACTTGAGATAGTTGTTTAGAACTTGCCTTAAAATAAAATATTCTTAAAATTGAACTCCTTGGTTTTACCAATATTCACACTCCTCAGCCACTCGGTACCAGTACTGCAGTGGAGTTCCCTAGTGTCATAGAGCGTACTGAGTGGAGTTCCCTACTGTCATAGAGTACTTCTATGGAGTCTCCTACTACTGTAGAGTAGAATTGTGAAATTTTTTACTTATGTATCCCATAATTTTAAAATTTACATAAACCACGTGGTTGCGACTTTCGATTGCTCAGGACAGCTCTTACAACTTACTCCACGGCATCTATTACAAAATAAGCATTCTATTCATTTTTTTATTACTATTATTTTATACAACATGAATCCACCAAAGTCTAAGATTCTATCATTTAGATAGAAAATTACACAAAAACTATGCCTTGAAGACGTCTCACCTACTACGGATTAAGACTAATCTTTTAATCCTTGATTTGATCTCTCTGTCTTTTAACTTCTTTGATAGTAGAATAAGTCCTATGAACTTGGGATTTGTTTTGCTGCTTTACATAATCAATATCTCTCCACAGCTCACGGCAACTTTCACTCCGAAAATTTAATTCATGATTTGTGCCTAGCCAAAACACCAAAATGTCTTGACAAACTTCAATTGCACAAAACTCGGATAAGGTACATGGTACTTTCCCGTATCAAGGCCATCCAATGACATGGTCGACCGAGGGAAGAATATTACCATGATAACCAAGTGCCTGCTTCACTATGCCTTCTTCAACCAAGGTCATCTCGCACTCTCCAGATGCAAAGTCTTTGTCTTGTTCCGAGGATTTAGAAAAGGGGATGAATTTGGGGACTATCCCCCCCCAAATGAATTCGGATGAACATATCGAAATTGATGACAATCAAGATTTTGATGATAATGGGAATATTAACAATAGTCCTCTACTCGAAACTATCAATGCCGATGAGGGAATCACTTGGGATAGTGAGAAATGCATAGTTAGTGTAGGGGTGTCTCTGAATCAGACGGAACTTAACAACCCATACTCAGGGGGGTGTCCGAGGTTTTCCACCGTATATATGTAGGGAGAGTGATTTTCCACCGTATACACTCAAGGGCTGTGATTGTTTACTACATAGACATAGAATGAACTTGTCCAGTACCACTTTCTTATGTGAAGACATGCTTCCTTTGTCCCCATACCCTGACCGAGACAGGAAAAAACCACTCCCCGTAATTCCAATATAGTAACTGAGATCGAAGTAGAGTATGGTAAATCATGTGGGGTGATGTTCCTTTCCCTCGTTAGGGAAAAATTACAAAGGCTCCAAGTCGAGTCAAGAACCCCGATGATATTTACTCCAAGTCTACCATGTACCTAGCCCCTACGAGGGAAAGGAACATCATGTAGTTTTATTTGTAGAACTCATGTGGTTTTCTTTATAAACTTTGACTAGGAGTTTTTTTTTTTCTGTAACAGCTCCACATGTGTAAAATTTTTCTTCTATTTATGGTATTATATCTTTCTTCGTACTACTTGTTTGTAGTAGAGTTACTTGTTTCTCACATACGGTGCCAAATATTTATACAAAAATTTGAGTTAGGGTTAACCTGTGTACAGTATCATTCAAAGTAAATGTTGACAGTATCATTCAAAGTAAATGTTGAACATCGTACGTAATATCCACGTCCAGATTACCGAAAAATTAGCTGAAAATAAAAAGAGCGAGGTTGTGTCATCCAAGATAGGCGAGATAGGCTCTGACAATCAAGTCAGTACTTAGACAAGAAAGTAAAATTCAATAAGAATTCAGAGTACTTAGACCAGAGAGTAAAATTCAATAAGAATTCAGAACTTATCAAATTAGTAAAGTAATTAATGAACCTAACCTAAGACTATTTCAATAAGAATTCAGAGTACTTAGATCAGAGAGTAAAATTCAATAAGAATTTAGAACTTATCAAATTAGTAAAGTAATTAATGAACCTAACCTACTATTTCAATAAGAATTCAGAGTACTTAGATCAGAGAGTAAAATTCAATAAGAATTTAGAACTTATCAAATTAGTAAAGTAATTAATGAATCTAACCTCACTACAAAAAAATTGCTGTTTTCATGCGGAATTTACTGCGGATTATAATGAAAAATCCGCAGCAAACAAGACTTTCTGCTGATTTTGGTGCCAAAAATAATCCGCGGGTAAAAAGGCCGTGGATAATAATTCCGCAGCAAAATTTGATGGGAAATTTGCTGCGGAAATATACATGCGGATATTTTGCGCTGGTAATTCCGCATCAAAATTTCGTCATTTTGCAAGGGTTTTTGATGGGGATATTGCTGCGGAAATTATCCCTGTGTAAATTTCCGCAGCAAAATCCCTAGCAAATATCCCAGCAAATTCCCCATATAATTTCATTCGCAGCAAAATTCCTATATCATTTCCGTAGGAAAATCCCTAGCAAATATCCCCATATAATTTTCGCAAAATCCCTAGCAAAATCCCCAAATAATTTTCATAGAAAATTTTTGTTAGTATTGTTTGTTTTTTCATCCCCCTGTACCATCATGCCACATTCCAGCAATTTCATCACAAAAAACAATTCGCAACAATGTCCACATGCACAAGATGCAACAACTCAAGGGTCAAGAAAATCTGCATATACCATCCTAGTAGTTTATGCATCCAAACACATATCCCAGTTGATAGGACCATAAAAGTTTTTCATTCTTAAATAAGCCTATAACGCAACCTTTTCAATGAAGGTACAAAAAATGGTGTTGTTGAAAGGAAAAATAGGACCTGTCTCTTATACACATCTAGACCAAGAGTCGCAATTTCACCTTCTCACTTTGCGTTTTCTTCGTATGTAGAGTTTCACCATTAAACGTATGGACAGGTATAAGAGACAGGTATAAGAGCAATAGGTGCCAGATATTAAACAAAAACTCAGATCTAAGAAAAAAATCACTTGAGAAACTGAGGTTGTCTCCCTTATTCTTTTTTGTCATGTTTCATTCTTCATCTTTTCTTTGGATACATGCACCAATGATACACATACCAACTTGATCGTTCTTTTCTAATAGCAAGAGTAACATCGCATCATTTAGCCTTATAAAGACAGCCAGGAGGAGACTCCCATGCTGCAGTTGCTCTTTTGATCCCTCATGAACCAACATCCTATCCCAATTTCTACATGAGACACTACTCCCATAGAAGACAGGCCACAATTTCATCTTGTGCATGTGGACATTCGCAACAATTCACAAAAAAAATAAAAAATAAATAAAAATAAAAATGCAAAAATTATATATAGCAAAAATCCTACAGAAATT
The DNA here is from genome assembly GCA_025175665.1 of Cinchona pubescens. Lineage (NCBI taxonomy): Eukaryota > Viridiplantae > Streptophyta > Magnoliopsida > Gentianales > Rubiaceae > Cinchona > Cinchona pubescens. The sequence continues at coordinate 1,031,474 of JANKKI010000179.1, forward strand.
AGGGATAAAAAAAATCAAAATAACATAGCAAAAATCTATACGATAACAAACAAAATAAAAATAAAAATAAAAATAAAATAAAAATAAAATTGCAAAAATTATAGCAATAATCCTACAGAAATTAGGGATAAAAAAAATGAAAATAACATAGCAAAAATCCTACACAATTTATTGACAACAAATAGCTGCAAAAAAAATAAAAAAACTAAAAATAACAAAATAAACCACTCACAAAAATTATGGATAACAAGAATTAAAAAAAAAATAGATAAAAGAACAAAAATTGTGGTAGATCAATCAATCATGTTGGAAATGGTTGAGGATGTGCATCTGTTTTGTATAGATTCTGTCTCTTATTTCATCTAGATTTGTATATGAACACCAAGTTCACGCGGCTTCTTCAAGAGGAAGGATGGAGAAAAATTGCTTGAGGAGAGAAAGAAACCTGTCTCTTATACAAATCTAGATGTGTAAAGAGACAGCCCTCCACCTTCGAAGTTCATTCTATGTCTATGTAGTAAACAATCACAGCCCTTGAGCTGTCTCTTATACACATCTAGATGTGTATAAGAGAAATTGAATTTTCCTGCGGAATTTTCCGCAGGAATTTCCGCAGCACATGTGCTGCGGAATTAAATCCGCAGCAAATATGCTGCGGACATTTAATTCCGCAGCAAATTTCCTGCGGAAATATATTCCGCAGCAAATTTGCTATTCTTCTTAATTTTTCCTTCGATTTTTCTTGAGCAATTTTTGTAAATAATACGTTCCCGCTTTATCGAGGGACTGTTATCTGCGGATTTTGATGCGGATTTTTTAATCCGTAGCAAAATTTTAATCCCAAACCGTGAAAACTAAAATTTGCAGTAAAATCCGTATATAATTCCTGGGGAAAAAATCCGCAGCAAAAATCCGCATGAAATTTACAATTTTCTTGTAGTGCCTGTCATTTCAATATTTATATTCGCTGTTGTTAGGTTGTATCGATCCGTGGGTCGAATATTTAATACTTGATCCATTAGCTTTAATTGGACCGCCGGGGTAAAATTACTAAAATACTCTTGGCAGACTCGGACCCAAAGTCACGTATAATATTGTTATTAGATGTATTATTTTGGCATCATCAGGATGAGGTTGAAGCTGGTGGGATAAGCATTCAAAGGAAATTGAAAGAATTGACGATCGTCTTCAAGGAAGACAAAGGAAAAAAGAGATTAAAAGATTAGGATTCTTTTTGGGCTAAAGAGAAAAGAGGAATTTTAGGTTAAAGAGAGAAAAAAATTTCATATCGGACTAATATTTTTGGGTTAAAATGAGAGTTTAATGTTAAATATAGTTTTCAAGTATTTATTTTTTATTATTTTTTTAAAGATTTTTTACTTTTATCTACTTTTTTTAATTTTTTTGAGGCATTTACTTAATGGCCACGTGATCAGCACGTGGCTTGTTTCTATTAAAAATTTTAATTGTATGTTAATTGTCCTAATTTCGTCCAATATTCTGAAGTTCGGAAACTAAATCTATTTTGGGCAAAACTTTGAAAACGAATTATGTATTACGCCAAACATTGGGGACTAAAAATATATTTTACTCAAGATTCTTTACTTCATCTTTTCTAAATTTTTGTAGCATACCGAAGGATAATTTAATCAGTATCTATTTGTCTTAGTCTTTGTTGTGATACGAAATTTTTTCAGCAACGACCAACGAAATTAGGTACTTACATCCAAAAGTATAAACACATACTTTAGTATAACATCCCATTTTGATCAGATCTACCGGATATTGACATCACAAAAGAGTTTAGCGTTCAATAAACATTATCATGCAAATTTTCAGTTTTTCTAAAAAGCTTTCACATGTCAACCTGGAGAAATATTCGTCACCAAGTTAAATGAGTCACAAAACCTACTATATACTCGAGTGTTCCAACGTAACATTTCCCACATTCAGTACACATTGAACAAATGACATAAAATTCTCAACTAAGCACACGTGACTATTTCATTTGCACCATTAATAAACTATGAATTATGGTTGTGTAGTATTCTCATTTCAATAATTCTAGTGATACATGCACAATGGATAGAAACCTGAACAAAGTTTGGAGGGGTTTCCCAACTACAATCGCCCACAACTTTTGCTTCTTGAGCAAGAGAGTGCTAGTTGGTTACACCTACGACTAATTCACTGGATTTCAAAAATAGAACAATCAAGAAAGAAAATTTTGAACATCATCAAGAATATGTTCTATAGTAGAAAGATCCTCATGTATTTCTAAAAAAGACTTAATGACATTTGCCGAATCTCCTTCCAATATGAAATTCGAGCATCTGAATTGCCGAAGGAAAAGAACTACTTCCTGTTGAGTTTTCTTTAGTGATAGGCCCAAACAAATATCAAATAATATCACATTAAATATATCACCACAAATGACTCAACTATTCTACTAAACATTACAAACATGAGACACACGAACTACAAACAAGAATACACCAATTTGACAACTTAGATTATCAAACTCTAACACAAGACTTGAAGGTAGAAGTCTTACCTTACTTCACAACAATCACACCAATCCTATTTATACTACTCCATAGTTGGTTGTAAAAATTTCTAGACTTTTGTGATATTTCCTAAACTAGACTATTTAGAATTTTCTAGAGAAGCCTACACAAAACTTGGTAAATGAATGATTGATATTTTTAGAATTCTCTAGAAGTCATGGATTCTTAACATTCCCCTCAATGACTTCTTTCTTGTTCTTATACTATTCGAACATCTTTTCTTCTTTAATTTGTTTCCATTCTTTCTTCTCGAGGCTTTCTTCATGTTCTTGATTTGCTTCTTTTTTTTAGCCATTCTTTGAATTTGCATCTCCTTACTTTCGTTTAACTCCTTGAATTTGGTCAATCGAATTTCTTTTGTGGTCTTAGCATGTTCACCTGTTAGTCACGGGCTCTTAGGTTTTTCTTCGACCTCTATATGTGGGTGCTCAAATGTATCAATCGAGAATACTGGTCTTCCCTTTCAACTTTTGTTGTTCCTATGCTTCATCCCTTTTAGGATCTGAAAGTTGTTCCAGTAATGCATCGTTGCAAACTACGTTATTTGTTGTTGTCTCCATGTAAGCTTTTTGGACAGACATATACATTACCTCTAGTCACTGCTCCATGATTGATTCGTCTCTAACTTCCAAGTTTCGTGATATGCTCATGTCATCTGACTTGAATGAAAAATCATTCTCTAACCTTGTCATCACTATCAACAATAGCTCCTCTTTAGGTTCCATCACAAATGATTCTTCCTTTGCTTCTTTAGTCATATGTGATGCTTCAGAATGCCACTCATCTTCACTTTTGTCATCATCCCAATATGAAGCTATTGATTCTTCATCCATTGTGTACCAAGCTTCCTCTACCTCTTCCATAGCAGTAAATGCTCCGACATTCCATTTTTCTTCAACTACAAGAGAAACTTGAAAATTTTTCTTTTCCTCGAGTGCAATTAAAGCTTGAAAATCTCACTCTTAATCGCTTTCATCCTTGTACTTCTTAGATGTTACTACATTGCCTTCTTCACACTCGTATTGGCAATCCCGCGCAAAGTGTCCTCTCCTTCCACAATTGGAGCATCGATCACTTCGTCTTTGATCCCTCGTACTATAGTCTTTATCATCATCATCATCTTCACTGGTATCCCGGTCTTTGTTTGCTCCCCCTTATTGGGAACTCTTCGACCGTCTTCTTCTCCAACTTGGTTGACTACTTTTCTCACATCCGTCCTTGAATCTTCCAACTTTTTGTTTTTTTCCTCTCTTTTTAGCAAAGAGAGCTCGATCTTCCTCTTTAATTGTGACTTTGGACATTTTATCATCCAAAGTTTCTTCATTCACCACTAAATTTTCCAACTCCTCTAGAATTGGTTGTTAACCTATATGCGGGTTGCAATAACGAGTCCCTTGAACTCTTTCTGAAGCCATGAATGAGAATTCTTCTCATTCTTGCCTCATTAACTCTCATTATCTGGATCTAACTTCAAAATTTCCTCACATAAGGATTTCACTTTGGAAAAGTACTGACTTATAGTGAGATTTCGTTGCTTGATGGAGAAAAGCTCATTATCGAGCCGTTAGAGTTTTGCTTCGTTCCTTTTGGCAAACGTTGATGCCAAGGTATCCCACACCTCTTTTGGTGTTTTCACCGATTTAATCCGTTGTAGTTGCTCATTCTCCGCAGCAACTGTCACCACATACATTGCATTTCCGCACTTCTGATTCCACTCCTCGAGTGCCTTAGGGTCACTTGGTGGCATAGTTTTATTACCACCAACAAGGTTCCACAAACCTTGACCAATTAAAAAATATCTCATAGGGGTACTTCAATTCCCGTAGTTGGTGTTGTTGAACTTCTTAGCAATACTCACTAACGTGGCAAAGTCTACCATTTCCTCTTGGTGTGCCCCATACTAACTAAGCAACTATGGTCCCAGACCAATAAATTTCATAGTCCCGGACTGATGCCTCAATGAGATTTTTCATGTATCTCATTCGACGGTCCCCGACTGTTCAATCCGACAAAGTAATGACTTATTCAGCCCCTGACCGAACCACTTGCACAAAGATCACCTCAAATGAAAATGACGATCCCGAATCGTCCTGTTCTGATACCACTTGTTGAGTTTTCTCAAGTGGTAGGCCCAAACAAATATCAAATAATATCACACTAAATATATCACACAAATGAATCAACTATTGTACTAAATATTATAAATATGGGACACAAGAACTACAAACAAGAAGACACCAATTTACAATTTAGAGTATCCAACTCTAAGACAAGATTTAAAGATAGAAGTCTTACCTTACTTCACAACAATCACACTAAGGCTATTTATACTACTCCATAGTTGGTTGTAGAAGTTTCTATACTTTTGTGATATTTCCTAAACTAGGCTATTTAGAATTTTCTAGAAAAGCTACACAAAACTTAATATATGAAGGATTGATATTTCTAGAATGTGTGTTTCTCTAGAAGTCATTGATTCTTAACACTTCCTTTACTGCAAGTGCCTCAGCAACTAGAGGGGATGAGATGCCATGGAAAATTTTAGATCATCTAGCTATGAAATGTCCTCAATAATCCCTGATCGCCATCCCCGTACCAATAGCATTTAGATTAGCAAATAATGCACCATCAAAATTTACTTTAAGCCAGTTAACCAGATGTGCTTGCCAACCAACATATGATGAAGTTGCTATGGATTAGTTGATTCTTAATGTTCGCTGAACTGTAATTTTGGTGCAGGTGCGTAGCATTGGAGACGATAGTGAAAGGATTTGTAGATCATCTTTCATAGATCAATTTGTTTCGACTTGACCAAATTTGCTAGAGTAACATTCTAGCCAGCTCCATCTCTTCTCTCCTCAATCATCTCCCGAATTCATCAATGTGCATCCTCCTGTTTCAAGAAGTAGATTATAATAACAGATTTAATGCCCAGACCTGTCTAGATAGAGGACAAAGGCCGAAGAAAAAAAAAACATGCATCACATCCTCAACATTAGCAGAGCAGAAAGTATACATATTTTGAATATGCACCCTCCTTTGAATAAATTTTTCACAGGTTGAGATAATATCCAAGCAAGCTTTCCAAAGAAAGATCTTAATCTTGTTCAGAAGCTTAGGATGACAAAGCTTCTTGCAAATAGGATTATGATGCAAACTAGAAGAAGCATGAGAAGTAACTAGCTCATCCTCAAGCACATTGATGTCCATTGCTAAATTATAACCTGATCGAACCATGTAAGCACCTGTGATGGTAAAGTACCAAAAAAACTTGTCCGGGGTTTGGTGCGTAGCCAACGGGATTGCATTAATCATGGATGCCTCATTAGCCTAGAAAATCTCCTCAAGCAAGTCCATAATCCAAGCATGAACATTCCAGTCAATAAGATTCTAAACTAAAGTTTCCTGCCTATTAAGGGGTCTTGGTGAGATAACATTAAAGCGGTAAGGTTGAGGTATCCACCGATCCCACCCGAAAACGAATTGTATCTCCTTTTCCCATTCCCCATCTAGTTCCAACAATTGGTAATTTCCTCGCCCATAAAGTCCCTCGCCAAGTGAATGAAGGTAGAGGGCCTTGTTCAGCTTAACAAAAGGAACACGATGGGAAGTATTTTGCACAATACCCTTTTGCTAACAATGAGTCTGGCTTTGAAGCAATTCTCTACCCTTGCTTGGCTAACATTGCATAATTAAAAGCTTTTAGATCTCGAAATCAAAGGGCCCATCAAATTTGGCAGTACGCATTTTATTCCATGCTTTCCAATGAATCTTTCTTTTGTCATCACCATCCCTCCGCCAGTAGCTACTAATGATAGAATACAGCTCTGAAATGAGATAGTTCGGAAATTAGAAGCACGACATCATATACAATGGAATAGATTGGAGCATTGCTTTTCATCATTACCTCCTTCTCGTCTATCAAAAGTTGTTTTTGTCTCCATCCCATACCTTTTACCGAATCAGTTTGATGGAAAAATATCCTTCTTGTTCCTCCCAACCAAAGAAAGCATGCCTAGGTAGTTATGATCAATCTCTTTGATTTTGAGAATGTCCAAGATTGCTCTTCTCATTTGAAGGGGGGCGTGTTATGACTGAAGACAATCTATGATTTATCCAAATTAATCTGTTGGCCAGAGGCATCTTCATAAAGAGAAAGGATATTCTTTATTGCCTCTGCCTCCTCGATCATAGCATGTTCGAACAAGAGTGTGTCATCCGCAAACAACAAATGAGAGATAGATGGACCATTGGAGCCTACTTGAATGCCTTATAACGCATCACTGCAATTAGCTTCCTATAATAAGCTTGAAAAAACCTCAACACAAATTAGAAATAGGGATAGTGATAAAGGGTCTCCTTGGCGGATACCTCTAGAAGGTATCTAATTGCCAAAAAAATTTCCATTAAGACCAAATTGAAAGAAAACTATAGCGATGCATTTATTGATGATGTCAATGATCTTATTGTGAAACCTACCCAATCTAGAAAGCATATATGAAAGGAAAAAATGCTCCACTCTATCAAAAACTTTGCTCACATCTAATTTAATTGACACGAGTCCCTTTTTGCTAGAGGTTTTTGTTCAAATAAGGTGATTAATTTCATAAGCAATAAGGACACTGTTAGTAACAAGACGGGCATGGATAAAAGTAGATTGAGACTCCAAAACTATACCATAAGTAAACCTATGAAGCTGATTGGCAACAACCTTAGAAAGAATATGATACATAACATTACAAAGACTAATAGGTCAAAATCGGGAGACCAAGGTAGGGTTTTGACATTTGGGGATCAAAACAACATTTGTAGAGTTTATGGAATTATCAAAAATACCATGATTCAAAAATTAAAGAATAGATGCCGAGACATCTTTGCCTACTATGTGCAAGTATTTTTGAAAAAAAAAAAAAACAAGATTAAGACCATCAGGACCAGGGGATTTATACGAGTGCATGTTAAATATAGCTATGTTTACTTCCTTAGATGCGAGAAAGGCTTAGCTAGCTCCCCATTCATCTTGGCTATAACCTTAGGTTGAACCCCTTCGATCATACAGGTTATGCTGGCCATTGAGGGGTTTGCCAAAGTGGATATTTTCATAAAATGATCAATAATTATTCCTTCAAGGACAGCCATATCCTCACACCAAATTCTATCCTTGTTTATTAGGCCCATCACTATATTTACATTCCTTTTAATATTGGCACATGCAAGAAAATAAGTCGTATTATAGACACCTTTCTTGAGCCACTGTGTTTTCCTTTGTTGTTGCCACATTACACTTTCCTAGTCCAAGACATCACTCAGCGCCAATGTCAGACCATCTATTTCTTATTTGACAACATCATCAAGGGTTCCTTTGGATAATCTTCAATCTTGGACCAGAGTTGAGTTGATTTTCGGTGTAAATTTCCAAAAGATTTGTCACTCCATCAGTTGAGATTTACTTTGTAATTTTCAATTTTTGACTGAATACTCAATTACGAAAGATGTGATACTAGAATTTCCCACCTCACTCCCCCATCCATCCCTCACTACCGACTCACATTCATTATTCTTAGACCATATAGCTTCAAATCTAGAGATCCTTTTCCTACCTCGCAAAAGTTTATCCATACCATTCGTTTGTCCCTACATCTTCAAGGAAGTAGAATCAGAAGCCGTCGTCCAAAGATTAATTAATTTGGCATTAGGGAATAAATTGAACCAATCAGCTATGGCCAGGGCTCGATCAAGCTTTGCTCTAAAAGTTCCATGACCCTGCCTATAACGAAACCATGTGTACTAGTACCCAATGAAATCAACTTCTGATAAATTTCATGAATTAACTATCTGTCGGAAGTCACGAATTTGACAACTTGCTCTGTCAACTACACCTATAGACTCAGTTAATTCTAAGACTTCAATAAAATCACCCATACACAACCTAGGTCTATTAGAACACAAAGTCAATCTCTTGAGAATTTTCCATGAAGAACATCTTTTTGAGGAATCCAGCTCAAAGACCATAATAGCCAGTAAGTCTCTAAGATGATGAAGAGAATGAAAACTGTACTATGGAATTGATGCACCTCTGAGAGAAATCCTAGACTACCACATTGATGTCTTTTTTTCCAAAGTAACGCCAAACCACCCGATCGGCCTATGGATGCACACCAACTTCAAACAGATTCAAACTCATCTTCAACTTATTCATTAGCTTATTATAATACATTGTGTCTATCAGAAAAACAATGTCAGGATCTTCGGATTAATTGAAAATGCTCTTTAGTTTTGGAGGTTCCTAAGCCCCAACAATTCCAGTTTAGGATACTCATTGGAGTCGGCGGGGCTGGGATTCAGCCTACACCATTGAAGTTGATTCTAATTGTTCCACTACCACTGTTGAGAAGTTTGTCTTTTGGATTTTGGTTCCATCATGTCTGAACCTGAGTCATCTTCCATCACAACCTTCCTTTTTGATCCAGAAATTTTGGTAATGAGAGGCGACTTACCTTTGGTTGCTGTTTGCTTGCTGCTTAATTGTCACAATTATCATGTTGCTCCTCTTTGATATCTTGTTCTGAGGATTAAAGTTGGCTTTGATTAGGACGACTAAGAAAAGAAGAATTGTAAGGCATGGATAGGCTTCTGGTTAGATTAGTGTTTGGTTCAGGTTCGGTGGTAGGAGCAGAGTCAATAGGAAGAAAGTGGTTATGCGGCATGGATGGTTTAGTGATTTGGTTGGTATTTGGTGTAGTGTTATTATTGGGTACAGGGTTGAAGTTTGGAGTAAGGTCAATGTGCTAGGTATCTTGGTAGGCTACTAGTACTGAATCTGTATTATTTGGATGTTTAGTTGAGGTAACTTCCAATATGTTTGTCTCATTTGCTGGGTCAAGGAGTATATTATCCGGCTCCTCGTCGTCATCGTTGGGTCCAATACCCAATGGCTTCAGATTAGATTTGGTAGGAGCCATTTCATCTCAAGGCCTGGGTTGGGAATTACTTGACTAACCAATTTCATACCGTGGAGAGAGTTCCATTAATAAATCCACAAAAGCTGATTGATTGAGTAATATTTCTCTCTATGTTTTGAAAGTTGAGGGGATCCTTATCATGATGTATCAATCTCGCTTCTAACTCTATAATCTTATCTCGTTTATTCAAATTAACAGATTCAGTCTTATTATCAAGAGGCAAAGAAATTTTTGAATTTGAATTTCGGATATCGCTCCTATCTCTAGAATATTGCCTGATTGCTCCATTATTAGAATTAGGGTTTCTTCTCGATCGATCACAATCACCATGAAAGTTTGGCTAGAATTGATTTCTGATACTGCTCACATCCAAGGTCCATACTACTTCTGCCTGAGGCTAAATACATGATTAAGAGTTCTAGATTCACAGTCTTTTTCTCCTTGTCCTAACAGGCCATAATGGTAGCAGAAATTTTGAAGCCTTTTATACTGGAAGAATATAATATTTGAGACTCCACCAAAGAGTAGTTTGATAAACCGAGGCAGTGACTTATATTGATATCAATTGATACCCTTACTCTAAGAAATTTACCCCATGCCATGCAATCGTCATCCACGTCCACTATCAGTGTAGTTCCAATTTTATTCCCAAGGAAATATCCACTTTCAGCATCCATATGGTTTAGAGGTAGACTATACAATCTTACCCAAAAAGTACAGTCTCTGAATTTGAGTTGTGAGGGCTGAACATCCCCATTGAAATCTTTTAATAGTACAATGTTCTTGTCAAAAGTCCACGACACACCCTCCATTGCCTTTTTCATGCCAGCCATGGCAGTAAATTGGAAAAGGACAAGATTTTCTCCCATCACAATCCCTTTTATTGATGTTTCTTATAGTCCCAATCATGGCCTCCAAATTCACAGCTTTTGTTGTTAGGACCTTACCAAGCAAGCTTTGCGAGCCTTTGTCACTCACACTGCCATTTATTGGCTGTGAGAAATCAAATTCAACATCAGTGTTCGTGATTTTTAGATTATTCCACAACTTTTCCAATCAACAAACTCTTATGCCATTCCACAACTATGTGAAGATCAGAATCAACTTGTAGCAACAGTGGGATGAATGAGATGAAGGCTGTCCTGAAAAGAATAAAAAGAGAAGATAAGAGACGAGTAGAAAATAGAGAGAGATGTGTTAATAAAATGAAATAAAGACAGACAAATGGAAATTCCAGGAATAAGAAAATGAACAGAAAAGAAAGGGAAACCGAAAAAACAAAAGCAAACTCCTATTAAAGATACTCTAAAGGAGACAAAAACTTGCATAGGCAAGAAGTAAACCATACAGAGAGAATTGTTAAACCGTAAATTTCCAAAAAAAAAAAGAAAAAGAAAAATCATGACTGATGATGAAGTGGTCTGACCACTTCATTTGTTTTCCACACAAACACAACTAAGGAAATGTGGAGTAGTGGGAGTTATCTCATGAACCCAAAAATCAGGCACATGGCAAATAAACAAACAAGAAGCTAGCTCTTTTAACTCCCACATCCATGAAACAAAGGGGATAATAATAAAAAAAAAGTCAAAACCATGATCCCATGATCAGATGAACATGTTTAAGGAAAAAGATCAAGTGAGGTTCAAAGGCTCTGTATAAGGGCACAAGTTCAATTCGGAAAAAGGAGAAGAAAGCACAAAAAAATTATCAGGAGACAGAGAATACTCAAGGAGATAGACAAGAAAAATGCAACAATCACAAGGGGAACATCAGGCATATAACAATAGTAAAACACAAGCAGAGAAAACTAGGGAGATTAAATAAATATACCATATATTAAAGGTAAAGAGTTCAACACGATATATTTCTTCCTTAATATTTTTTTCTCTATATTTCTTCCTTAATATTTTTTTCTCTATATTTTTTCGTTGTCTGATATCTCTCTTAGTCACATTAGAGTGACTGACATCTTATTTATAAAGTGAAAATAATGATATATTTAACTTCTAGGAGGAGAGGAGAAACTAATAATTCCTATTTTTTCTCAAATCGATATATTTCTTCCTTAATATTATTGTTTTTTCGTTGTCTGATATCTCTCTTAGTCACATTAGAGTTACTGACATCTTATTTATAAAGTGAAAATAATGTATATTTAACTTCTAGGAGGAGATGAGAAACTAATAATTCCTATTTTTTCTCAAATAAGTAAATCAGTTTAACAAAATTATATTAGACTATTGATGCAAATCTGAATTTGAATATAGGCTCGGTTTATATAATCTAGTGTGCATGGATATACAGTTGGGAAATATTCAAATCCCACTTTTAATCAAATTGTATGTATATGTATATATGTGTATATATATTACAAACGTACTTGACTGCATAAGTTTATTACTAGTTTACTGTACAACAAACTCTCTGCCTCTTGTGTTTGATATATCTAACTCCTTAAAATTAATTAATTGGCATTGGATCCCAAAAATTGCGGTTTAAGGCATTAAATTAATTACTTGGCCTTAGAGTCCAAAAATTACCATTTAATGAATTAAATTAATTAATTGGCCTTAGAGCCCAAGTCAAAAATTACCGTTTAAGGCATTAAATTAATTAATTGGCCTTATAACCCAAAAATTGCCTTTTAAGGCATTAAATTAATTAATTGGTTTTAGAGCCCGAAAATTGCCGTTTAAGGCATTAAATTAATTAATTGGCCTTAGAGTCCGAAAATTGCCATTTAAGGCATTAAATTAATTAATTGGCCTTAGAGCCCAAAAAAAATTTCCATTTAAGGCATTAAATTAAATGGCCTTTGAACCAAAAAATAGTCTTTCTAAGACATTAAATTAAATTACTTGGCCTTAGTGCCTAAAATTGTCTTTTTAAGACGTCAAATTAAATTTTTTGGTTTTAATATCCAAAAATTCTCATTTAAGACATTAAATTAAAATTATTGGCTTTCGTGCCTACTTAACCACTTATGGTAATAATATTCGTCACAGAAAGATTACATAAATAATTGAATTAGTTTTCAGACTTGTCCAAATTATTTTTTATCTTTAATGGTGAAATCCCAATTAAATATCATATTACCTCAAATGGTCAAAAATAATTGATATTAAATTTTTTTTTGTATAGTTGCATGAGAACTACGTTTGGTATGATTCTAATTTGGATACGTAGGAAACCCTTCCAAAGGGTTTAGCTAAAAGAACTACAAAATATATTATTTTGTGAAATTTTCCATCAATTCAAATTCCAAAAAAAGAAAAAAAAGGTTAAATCTAAATAACCCGTCAAAAGTACAAAATGGGTTAAAATTAATTTATTTTTCCATAAAACTCAAAATAAATTATCCGAATACAAGTGAATTTTTATTCCCATGAACTACGCAAGGTTTGATCCCGTTAACGGGTATGTAGACAGTTTAAGTATATTACTTAGGTGCAACCCATAAATAAATTTTATATAAATTTTCCGTATTCTCGTTTATTTAATTGGAAGTAAAATTAATTAATTGACAATTAGAATCAAAAGACATTTCTCTAAAATTGGAGAATGTAATTAAGGATTTAATATCTTAAATGGGTTTGTACTCACAGTAATAAAAACTCGTGCGAGCAAATCGTATGAGTGAGAATTTAATCCAAGAAAATATTAAATTTTTGCTCAACATGGTTTTTGGTATGTCCAATGGGACCCATTCTCCTTTTCATCTCCAATTGTTGGGTTAATTAATTTTATTGTGTTGTCTTGAAGGTTTAAGATGACACCAAAAATTGTGATTAATTTCCATGAGCTTCCAAGCACCAGACGCAAAAGGGGACAAGGATCAAAGAAAGGAGACTACATGGTGACATTCACAATGGACCGCCCGATGATTTCTCTGGAATTGACCACATCGCAGTTTGTTCTATTAGCAATTGCAAAGGCTTCTGAGGTAAAAAAAAATTACTCCGACCACCAAAGCCTCGAGGGGGCAAAAGAAGGTTGCTCCAACTACAAAGGCTGCCGAGGTCAAAAAGAAAATCACTTCGACCAACAAAGTCCTAAGTGGGCTAAAGAAGGTCGTCCCGATAGCCAAGGTTGCCGAGGTACAAACGCTTGAAAGCCAGCTTCGGGCACAAAGGCACCAAGGGGGCAAAGAAAGGTCGGCCCGTCCACCGTGACCATGAGTAGGCAAAATACGCTCACGCCGACTATCAAGAGGCAAAAAGATCTCATTTCAACCACTTAAGTCCGCAAGGAACAAATGAAACTTACCCCACTTACAGCTGTTAACACTGCAAGGGGAAGAAAGTGCTCCGATCGTTAAAGTTACAAAAGGGCAAGTTGGAAATGCTCCAAAGATGACATCATTTGAGGAGTATCGAGCAATTACTCCAATTATAAGGTCATCTAACGGGCAACAAAAAAAACTTGTTCGATTGCAAGCACTCATTTTGAATGAGTTAAAATGACCCTAATAGAAAGTGCGAACCCTGTTCAAAGGTGTTTTCACTATTCTAATGTAGCCAACACTAGCAAAAATCATGTTGCCATTAACATGATCGAGAAAGTCGATCTCAAGCCCAATCAAATCATTTTTGGGTCATTTGTGGTAGAGTTACCATCTCATCTAGATTCAACCAAAGCTATAATGGCAATGTTTGTTTAAGAGGAGGAAAATGCTTCTTTCCCAAAATCTCAACTGGAGAGGTTACAACTTTCGCAAAGGCTTCAAAGAAAAAGACGATAGTAGTTTGAAGTCTAGAATTGTTGAACTCAACTCACCAACGTCAAAAGGGAAAGAATTGGCTGAAGAAGGGTTTACAATTGTACATCCTATTGAAAGAAAGACAAGATGATGGAAAAACAAAAAAAAGGTCTCAAAAGCAAGTGGAAGATTCCAAGGTCCTGACTTTTGAGGTTCACGTTCATCAAAGGAAGTCGTGAATCCTATTGTTCCTCTGAAACAATCAATCGAACATGAGTTTGATAGGGGGATCAAAAGACTTTCGATGAAGGGATCTTTATCTTGTTTTGTAATCTGATCTTCTCACTCATCCAAGTCTCGGTTTTCACCATATGATGGCCCAGTGACATAATCTGGAGCAAAAATGATGTCTCAAGCTCCAGTTGAAGAGTCTTGTGATATCAACCACGATCAAGTCTCACATTGAAGAGAAGTCAACGGAGTCTAACTCCAATATGACAATGGCTTCTTTAAGTGCATCGAATAGCCCAAAAGGGTTTGTGGTTTCCTTATCAATTAATCCTTTATATGGAGATCCCGAGTCTCTATTCAAAGAGGATGACTTTCCTTCAGAATTAGTGAGGGAGTTTGAGAGAAAATTATAGATTTCTAATGAGTTCCAAAATAAAAGACTGCCAGTCTTTGTCACTAGTACCATGCAAGTTTTTGTCATTAGTACCACCAATCTCGAAGAGCAAGTGCAGGAACTACAAGGAAACTTGTTGAAAAAGATGCTAAAATAGTTGCTTTGGCTGACCAAGTAGCTAGTCAAGCAAGTACATCGGCCCGAGAACATGTACAAACTCATGAAAACGTCCAGAATTCAAGAGCACCCGTAACACAAGTTGATATCAGAACATTGATAACCGAGGGTATCAGAGAATTCCAAACATCTATGAATCCTCCTGTTTGTTAGGGGTATCATAAACCATATCCATCTCATTATGACAAGATCCCGTATCCCCCTGGCTATCAAAAGCCTTATTTCAAGATATTCGATGGAATCAATGGTTCATCACAAGAACATTTAGCTCACTTTTACTCAGCTTGTAGTGAATCAGCTCATTCTGATGCTTTATTGATCCGTCAATTTGTCCAATCCCTAAAAGGATTTGCTTTTAGTTGGTATACCCAACTGCAACCTGACTTGATCCTTACATGGGATGATATGCGAAGAGCCTTTCTTGCTCAATTTGTGAGCTCAAAAAATAAGGTTTCTATAATTGACTTAGCTGATGCCTATCAAGGAAAAACCAAAGTGTCAATGACTTCGTAACAAGATGGAGAAATTTAAATCTCCAATGCATTGAAAAACTGACTGAACAATCAACTATCCAAATGTGCTATAACAACTTATTGCCAGTGATTGCAACTTTCGTTGGGACTGGTCAATCCTAAACATTTGATGCGTTTGTCTCGGAAAACTGGTAATGTTAAAAAGCAAATAGCTAGAAAAAAAAAAGCACTCTAAAAGGTAAATCTTTGGAAGAGAAGAAAAGTGAAGGCAAGAAACTCGTCAAGAAAGGCGAGTCTATGGCAACTTTTGTCAATACCAACAAGAAAATTGGCAATGGCAATCCAAGTTCAAGTTCAAAAGATAAAGAAAGTCAAAGAAGGCCTACTTTAAAGGAAAGGAAAAGTGTAAAGTACACATTTCATGACGAGAATATGGAATACATCTTCAAGCAGTTGATGAAAGAGAAGGCAATAGAATTGCCTGAACCAAAGAAAGCAATCAAAGTTAACAAAATCGATGATCCAAAGTATTGCTCTTATCGTCAAATTGTTAGTTATCTCATTAAAGACTGTTATATTCCTAAAAATATTATCCAATCAATGGTTGATAAGGGTGATCTCGTGCTTGAAGATGATTTGCCTGCCGCTGGTAACAACATTTCCTTAGCTGAAGAAAATCCTATCCCATTAGCCTTCATCTTCCTAAGAGTGCAATTAGAGTGGAATTTGAAGTAGACAATGAAGTTTCATATGTTTACGCTTATCTTGACATGCTTTGTCAAGGAAATCCAGAAATCCTGACACTTTAAGCTCATGACTGATCTTTCCTAAAAAATTACAATAGTTTTCTAGAAATTGAAAGTGCGGAGGATAAAGAATGGCAAACCTGTGTGAGCAAAAGAGCCAAAAGGCAAGTCACGTTACTTTGTGGTCGATACAAACCACTCGTCCAGGAAAAAATTTTGAGGAAAAAGGAACGAAAGAAAGACAAGAAAAAGAAGAAGAATCAAAAGAAGACAGTGCCAATAGGGGAGGAATATATTCAACCTGAAAGAGTACCCATTACTCTAACTGAATATATCCCTCCCGAATTCTTCAAAAAATGAACAAGATGAGGTTGTGGAACCGTGCTGCATAGTGGTTTTTGAAGAAGAAGAGTCTTCAAGCTTAGAAGTCTATGCCATCACTTTGCACTCAGGTCCACTCGATGATTGCCGTCACCACAAAAAATGCGACAAAGTTAGAAATCAAATGACTTGTTTCCTAAAGAACCCACAATTCATGAAGAGGATGTAGAACCTCCATTTGAAACTTGTGAAAATAAGTTTGAAGACTTAAGGAGGTATCCCAAAGTACCCATCAAGTCTCACTTACGAAATGCACCACACGAACAACAAAGTCAAATATGATGTCTTAGCACATATCAAGCTCATTCCAGCTATCCTAAGTATCTATGATGCTTTACAAATGTCAAAGGATGCTTTACAAATGTCAAAGGATGCTTTACAAATGTCAAAGGATGCTTTACAAATGTCAAAGGATGCTTTACAAATGTCAAAGGATCTAAGGAAGGCATTAGTACAAGTTTTGATGACATTTGATCTCTATGCAACTGATTTTGATCTGCCATTGTCAAAAGAGTTTTGTACTTCATGCATGGCTTGTATCACTTTCAATGACGAGGAACTCCCAATGGGATATGTTCATGGGATAATTAATTGGCCTCTTTATCTTTGTGGCATTATTGAAAACTTGATTGTAACCCATATAATGCTTGATTGTAGGTCCACAGTAAATCTGCTTCCCTTGGAAGCCCTTTATCTCATAGAGTTGTCAACTCGAGATCTTTTTCCATCCAACTTGAGAATCCAAGGCTATAACCAAATGGGACAAAAAGCATTGGGCACCATTGAGTTAAAAATGAATTTTGAGAACCTTAAAACCAAGGCATTGTTCCATGTGATCGATGTCAACACCTCGTACAATGCCTTATTGGGTTGTCCTTGGATTCATGCTAATGGTATCCTGCCATCAACACTCCATCAATGCCTTAAGTTTGTCAAAAAACTGGAGGATGGTACAAGGATTGAAAAAACGGTGGTAACTGACTCAAGACCTTTGGTACCGAAGAGGTTAACTATGCAGATGCAAAGTTTTACAAAAGTCTCTCATCTTCATCCTACGAGATGAAAGAAAAAGACAAAAAAAATGGAGAAATGAACAAAAGGAGAATTTGGCTCTTCTACCACCTTATCTTCTTATCGAGAAAAATCTTTTGAAGTAAAACTTGAGTCTTTAAAGAAGAAAAAGAGAAGTGTGGTGCCGAATGCCCCAAGACAAAAGATTGTTTTGAAATTGAGATAAAAAAATCAACCAAATCAATGACAATTGGCAAAAATCTTAATTTAAGAGACAATGAATACTTTGACCACAAGTAATACTTGTCCACTTTGAAAGGTAGACCAATCGGTACCCCAAGTAACGGTTATGACTACCTTTCACGATGATAGAAGTCAAAGTAGAAAGGTGGTATTGGGCGAAAAAAGACTATCCCCGCAAGCCCAAAAGAAATTAAAGCTCACAAAAAGGAAATCTCTTTCGAAAGAAGACTTGAAAGACGTCATGGTCGATCAAGATTATGGCGAGTCAGAAATATCATTTTCCTCAGATTTGAGGATTTTCACCAAGTAAGAAATATCTTTGTTCTCTAAGGAACATATTGAGAGTATGTCTAGCCTCGAGTCTCTATGTTTAAAAGGCTTCAGGGGGTTCCCAAAAATTGATGAAGAGTCCTAGAAAACAAGTCTTAACCTTCTAAATTTTCAAGGTTGCGAAATCCCTTGGAATCAACTTCTTCTTCCTTAGATTTAGTGATTTTTACCAGTCAAGAAATAGTCCTGTTCTCTGAGGAACATAATGAAAGTAAGCCTCGAATCTCTGTATTTAAAAGGCTTCATGTACTTCCTAAAATTGAAGAAGAATCTAAGAAATATAGTCCTCAGTACTCCATATTTCAAAGGTTGCAAAAGCTTTCAAAACCAAAGCAAGTCCAGTTAAAAAGGAACAAGAAATGGACCTTGGAAAAGAAAAGTAAGAAAGAAGTAGATGTTAATTCAGCCATGGAGGTAAATTGTACCTCTTGCAAAGAATTGGTTGAAAGTCCTAAAGAAGAGGGACAAAATCCTTCTCTTTTGCAAGAAAATTGTGAAGAGTTCATTCAAAATGTTCAACAAGCAGTCATCCATCTCAACTCTAAGATGGTGGTCAAGCCATAGTGGATGAGTTCAGAGAACTTAACCTTGGCACTATTGAAAGCCCTAAACCCATATTTGCAAGTGCTCTTCTCTCTAAAGAAGAACTGATAAAGTGCGAAACGCCTCTTCAGGAATATTAAGTTGTGTTTGCATGGGGTTACCAAGATATGCCTAGGTTAGATCCTAAAATAGCAGTACATCGACTTGTAGTTTCAAACGATAATCGCCTGATTAAACAAGGCCAACGTCGATTCAGACTTGAATTGATTGTACAAATCGAAGCTGAGGTGGACAAATTGATAGAAGCTAGTCTCATTCGTAAGGTCCAGTATCTGACCTAGCTTGCAAACATCGTGCCAGTGAAAAAGAATAATGGGCAAGTATGCATCTGTATTGATTTTAGAGATCTTAGTGATGCATGTCCCAAAGATGAATTTTCACTTCTAATCACCGAATTGTTAGTTGATGCTACAACTGGATTTGGTGCATTATACTTTTATGAATGGATTTTCTGGCTACAATCAAACAAAGATGACACCTGAAGATGAAGAGCTCACAGCTTTTTGCACTCCAAAAGGCATTTATTATTACACATTAATGCCTTCCGGATTAAAAAATGCCAGAGCAACTTATCAAAGAGCCATGACAATCATTTTCAATGGCATCCTTCATAACATCGTTGAGTGTTATGTTGATGATTTGGTTGTCAAGACAAAGGAAAGAGAAAATCATTTGAATGATTTAAAATTTTTTTTAACAGACTCCAAGAGCATCAATTGAAAATGAACCCCTTAAAATGTGCATTTGGGGTGACTTCTGGAAAATTTCTTGGGTTTATTGTTAGATACCGAGGAATTAAAATCGATCCCACAAAAATCAAAGCAATCATGGAAATGCCTCCACCTTGCAACTTGTGAGAACTACGTGGATTTCAAGGAAGATTGACTTACATAAGATGATTTATATCAAATCTATCTAGAAGATGTTAGCCATTTACAACTTTGGACTAATGAAGAAAGGCGTACCATTTGTGTGCGATCATGCATGTCAAAATGCAATGGAAAGTATCAAGGAATACTTGTCCAAGCCTACAGTATTGATGGCTCCTGTTAAAGGAAAGCCGTTGATCTTATACACTGCAACTCTTGAAAGGTCTTTGGGGGCACTACTTGCCCAAAATAATGAGAATGGAAAAGAAAATGAATTGTACTATCTTAGCCGAATGCTTGCTGGAGCTGAACACAGTTACTCTCCAATAGAGAAAACTTGTTTGACTTGATTTTTGCAGTACAAAAGTTAAGGCATTATTTGCTATCTTAGCCAGTGACATTAATTTCAAGAACCGATCCATTGAGATATTTAACATCTAAACCTTTTTTGTCAGGACAATTGGCCAAATGGCATTTACTCTTGACAAAATTTGACATTACTTATGTCTCTCAAAAAGCAATCAAAGAACAAGCATTGGCTAACTTCCTAGCTGCTCACCCAGTCCCTGAAGATAAAGATAATTGAAGACAATTTCCAAAATGAAGAAGTCTTCATTACTAGTACCTCATCATGGGAACTATATTTTGATGGGACGTCAAGAAGAAAAGGAGTAGGGCCAGGAATTGTGCTTGTGACACCATAAGGAGGACTATTACATTATTCATTTTTTCTTCTATCTCTTTGCTCAAACAATGTAGCCGAATATGAGGCGTTAATCATTGGTTTAGAAATTGCACTTGAAATGCACATTGATTGTGTTAAACTATTTGGAGACTCTCAGTTAGTTGTTAAACAACTAAATAACCAATATGAGGTCAACAATGAAAATTTGGTGTCTTACCATCAAAGAGAAAGGCAATTAATATCTCAATTCCAACACACAAATTAACCACATACCAAGGTTAGAAAATGACAAAGTAAATGCATTGGCAAACTTAATAGCATCTTTGACCTTGCCTGAGTATTTACCAACGCCAACCCCAACCCCAACCCCAACCCCGTTGCTATTGACAGTGACAGTTAAAGATGTCCATGACTACCCAACTGCAACTACTAACCAACTTCTCTTCCCTCTTAATACCCCACGCAACAACAACCACTCTCTTTCCTCATTCCTCAATCTCCCAACCTTACCCCCATGCCTTGCACAACGATAACCAGATGCAACTTTTGGTGTGATATTGTGTAGAATGTTGTTGTATATTGTGAGTAGTTTGTTGGAGTAATGGAGTATGTGTGTTTAGTACAAGACCGTGTGTTGCGTGAAAATTGGTGTTTGTGGTATGTGATAAATGATTCTTTTAATGTGTGATAAAGGGTAAAGGTTTCATATTTGTCATGTGTGATAAATGATTTTTTTTAATGTGTGATAATGGGTAAAGTTTTCGTATTTTTTTTTTAAATATATGATAATGGATAAGGGTTGGGTGTATGTATACTCCGAGACTTTTATAGTAGATATCTGATATTAGGATATCCAAAGCCAAGATGGGTGGATTAGGGTCGAAAAATTTCTAATCCGCAAGGTACAGAATGAAGAGGTCATGGTCAGCCAAAAGGCTTGAGGTGCGGATACCTATTTCGTACCTACTCCTACTAGTGGTCATGGATTCAAGTCATATGGGGTAGGGAGAGAAGTAGGTAAAATAAGAAAAGAACATGGATATTAATTTTAGTTTCTAAGAATTTCGAAGAAGTGGGGAGAATAGGATAACTGCAATAAATGTGGATAGCAATGTGCGTTTGAGCCATAGTTATTGTTTTTTCTAAATAACATCAAAATAGAAATTACACCAAATTACTTGTTAGTTATTAAATTTGTAATCCTCAATTTGTAACATTTTGATAAACCTTAGCCTATTGTCACAAGACTTTCTGCTAAAACGTAGCAGCGAAACACAAATTTAGCTTTACAATGGCCTAACAATGCTATGTTAGTCAGCCATACTCATTTAAACACTCAAAATCACTTAATAAGTAAAGAGAATGAAAACAAACACACACAAGTTCACGGCCACAAGGGTCTTCTTTTGTATTTCTTGTAGAAGTTTACAACAAGACTTTTCACAAACACTTAGTGTGCAAAACATTCAAGACTTTCTCTCTCACCTTGGTTTCTAAATAACAACCTATTTAAAAGGGCAATGGTATGGTAGACAAGGCCCACTCGCTTAGCCAACTGAATATTACAAAGGGACATGGGATATTACAAATATCTGGCAGCACAATGGCTATGTAGGATTGTAAATGAAGTCAAGTAGTTTGGTATTCAACTTGAGTTCGGCTCAAAATAATCTCATTCAAACTTGTTCATTGAGTTATCAATCCAAACTTGTACAACTTCTGAGGTTTGACTTTTTTAACAAGTCACGCACGATTATGATGCTGTCTGGCTTGATAAGTTCATGAACATAAAATAGAAGTTTGGAAGTAGGCAATTTAATTGCACAGAGTATCTTCCATTTTTCTACTTATCAGTTATTTCCCTCATTGAATCTCTCTTTCCTTATTTTTTGCATATATCTTGAATCAAAAGCTACAAATCACTTCCCTCTTGAAATAAATAATTGTAATAGGTATTCGTATCAAATCCTTTAACCATTGTAATTGAATTCTAGACCATTATAGAGCAAAATTTTAGGGTAAGCAAATAAAAAATTAGGGTGAAATCCACAAACAAACAAACTATGGATGTGTTCGAGCTCGGCTTGAAAGTTATGAGCCAACCCCAGCTTTTCTCAAACAAATTATCAAACATTCAGGCCAAGCTTGATCTTTTTGAGATTGGCCCCAGTTCAAGTTGAATACAAAAAATTTTCTCTATTCAATGAGCCAAGCTTGAACATACTCTTTTCCAACTTGTTGAACTCAATTATAGCCTTATAGCTATGATGGGCCAGCCATATTGGCAACTTTCTGGTAACTGCCTGTGTAAATGCTCGATTAATAGATTCTAAGAACCATCACATGGCCAACTCATGTATATTTTCCCACCAAAACCGAAATGAATTCAATCAATAGTGTTTTCCAGCAAAATGCAATATTCAGCCCACAAAAGTACATGCAGTGTCATACCTATCGTGTAAGGCTGCCCACAATTTTCGCAATACCCAATAGCCATTTGTAGGCAATTGTAAGTTAATGTCCAACTAAATGCTCGCTAACAAGTTTTGCCCTCAAGACATGTGGGAGGGTTCCCAACAATCCCAAGCAATGCCCAAGCATCCCCTAGCCTCGCCCCACATGGCCCTTAGCCAAGGAAGTTGAGCTCTGATATCCCGTTGTAGAAGGCTTGGAAAAAAAATCCCAAAATGGTAGGAGTAGACAATATATTTATGAAAAAAAGGGAACAACTATAAGCATCCTAGGGCACACCACCAGTGAACCAAGGCACCTCAACCCTTTACTATAACATGTAGAACAACTCCAGCAAGTCATCACAAATATCCACGTCCATTCACAAACTAAGCAACTATGCATACTGTCCAACCAATGTGCACACCGTCCAAACACACATGGGGCTCACTCGATATGCACAAAAGATGTTTAGGGGACTAACAAACCTCTCCCACTTCGTTCTTAGAAGAGAATGACACCCTCGTTGACCTACTGACTTTACAAGCTTCCCAGTAAGCTGCAATCTAGTCCTCGAACTGCCACAAAGTAACATCTCATTCCCAAGTAGCATTAGCCTCTGATTCTTCTTTCTAGTGAATCAAGTAGTCGGTCCTCCGGTTATATTTGCTTTGCCCCTAGGTTCTTTAAGAAGCTCATATGGAATGTTGGATGAACTTTCAAACGATCCGACAACTGTAACCGATAGGCAACTTTCCCAACTCTCTTGATTACTTCGAAGAGGCCATCATACTTAGGAATCAAACTACAAAGCACCATATTAGAACTGATCTTCTTCCAAATCTATGGTGTTAGTTTGAACGTAACCAAGGAAGAATTTCATATCTTGTCTACCCTGATCAACATACTTTTTCATATGGTGTTGTGCAATAGGGTCGAGCTATCACGAGCTTCCTCTAGGATATCCTAATTTGCCTTTGCAAACTGTTGAGTCACAGAGCAATTTCCAATGTTTTGGGCAGCGACACCATATGGAATGAGTAGTTGCCCACCATGTACAATCTTAGAGGGACTCATTCCCGTAGTTGAGGACTTGTGCAAGCTATAACAAAACTGTGCAACATCTAAGAACTCTACCCTATTTTAAAAGCTAGTTGACACAAAATGCCTCAAGTATTTTCCAAAAGAGTATTTACCCTCTTAGTTTAACCATCTGTCTAAAGGTGGACAACTGTTGAGAAATTTAGTTTAGAACCCAACATGTTGAAAAGTACCGTCCAAAACCTTCTAGTGAACTTGGTATCATGGTCACTGAGTATATCTTCTGACAACCCAAAAACTTAACAACATTTCTAAAAAAGAGCTCGGCGCAACATCAGCTAGGCATGCACTAGGTGAATCCATAAATACTGAGTATTTAAAAAAGTGATCAATAACAATAAAAACTGAAGCATTACCATTCCCATTTGGAAACCCGAAATGAATTCTATTGAGACCCACTGCCATGACATTTTCCTGTCAGGAATAGGTAATGGTTGAACCAACCCACCTTCTTTCTTTCTTTCCACTTTGTCTTGTTGGTATACCAAGCAAGACTTGACACAGGCTTCAATATCATCACCATCCATTTTTAGCTAATAGAACTTTCAAGCCAGCAATGCTCTCATCCGTTCCACCTTGGATAGCCTCCCAACAGGTGTTGTGAGTCTCACGTAGCAATTATTGTCTTAACTGCCCACTCGATACATAGGCTCGCGCACTTTTAGCATAAAGTAGATCATCTTCCAATGAGTACCTACGCACAAGGCCATTCCTTACTTGCTTTACTGTCATCTGATATACAGAGTCAGCAGGTGAAGCTTCTTTAATCTTTGCCATAAAATCTGATTCTATATTAACCAACACTACCATATACTTTCCCACATTCTTCGTACTAAGAGAATCTGCAACTACGTTTTCTTTTTTAGGCTTGTCAATGCAAAAATCAAATTCTGCCAAGAACTCTTGGCATCGAGCTTTTTTTAGGGACAAACTTCTTTTAAGTCTTGAAGTATGACAATGTGTGTTAGTCACATTGTCAGTGATCACTGTGAATTTAGTATCCAATAGGTAATACTTACAAGTCTCTAATCAATGTACCACCTCTATCATTTCTTTCTCATACTACTATTCACATTGATTTAGTTTCCGACTTTCTAAAGCCACCAGGTGCCTATTCTGAACAAAGACCACAAAGTGCACGATCACCCACACCCGTTTGAATCTCAAAAGGTAAAATAAAATCCAAAAAGCACCACATTAGCTTAGATTCAACGACTTCTTTCAATTGTACAAAAATTGTATTACATTCATCTTCTTGGTTCCAATGTTTTTCCTTTAAAAATAGATCATCCAAAGGGGCAAATGGTTGGGAGTAGTCATTGATGAATCATCAGTAGTAGTTTGCCAAACCTAGGAATGAATGTAACTCAAGGATGTTGGTTGGAGTAGGCCTCCCAATCATTACCTGAACCTTTTTAGGATCCATTTCTATCAGGGTGTCTTCACTCAAAATATTGCCAACAAAAGTAGTGGATTCCTGACAAAACTCGCATTTTCCTTCTCAACATAGGGCTTGTGTTCACTCAACTTAAGAATCACAACTCTCAAGGGTTGAATATGATCATCAAGTATTTAAGAATAAATGACAATGCATCCAATTACACAACGACAAATTTTTATATATATTCATATAAAACATCCATTCATCATATTATAAAAGTTAGCACGAGCATTTGTCAGCCCAAATGGCATGACCAAAAACTTCAATGCCCCATATCCAGTTATAGCAGTTGCTTTACCCTCATCCCTAGCCGCAATATCGACTTGCCAATGCACAAAATGTAAGTCTACCTTAGTGTAGATCTTAGCTTTATCTAAATTATCAAAACAAGTCATAAGTGTTAAGAATTGGGTACTTGTTTTGATAGTCTTCTTGTTTAGAGCCCGATAGTCAAAACAAAACCTTAGGGAACCATCATCTTTCTTCTGGAATAGGGTAGAGAACACCATAAGGAGTCTTTGATTGTTAGATGAGAGCACTTGTCAACAGCTCACCAAGTTATGCCTCAACTCGACCAATTCCAATGGTTACATATGGTAAGGAGCTTAAGCAAGGGGTAACTCTTGGGACTAACATGATGTGATGATCAATTGCTTGTTTAGGGTGCAATTTTCTAGGAAACTCGACTGGCATGATATTAACAAACTCACCTAACACAGCCACATAGTAACTAGTGACTTCTTAGAATACATTAGGCTTGATCTCCACCAAAGGCGCAAGGTAGGTCAAGTCTCCATGTTTTAGCCCAAATTCCAACTGCATTGCTAATATGAGGCTACTCTATTTGCCTTTGCTACTAGATGAAGAACCAACAACAACACTAACAGCACTGATAAAAGTGGGACATTTCTTATCTGTGACATCCAAGTATAAAATGGAAAAAATTTTGATAGTTGATACGAATTCCTTTCCAACAATTAGATCAAAGTCATCTAAAGGGAAGGTACATTCATCAAGTTGTACCTGTTGATCCATGGGCCATGTCGCGCCCCCCCTTTACCGCGCGCTTACCGACCCGCGGTCTGTAAGCCTATATCATGCCTTTGTGGACAATTGATCACCATCAAGTCCTTGGGATGTATCAGTATGGTTGGACCACTGAACTTTAACGTACGGTATTGTACGCCGACGGAGAACTTGATCTTTATAATCTACAATTCGAACTGGAACTTCTTCATACGTCAAGTTCTCTTGTATCTGCAATGGTTTATATTCCAGTACATGACTGGGATCAGATATATACTTCCTTTGTGACCAAGGAACGGCACCTCTTGCTGTGCAAACACACATTTCTCCTTCTTTACGAATAGTTGGTTCTCCTTAAGCACCCTAAACACCTCTCTCAAGTGTTGGATGTGCTCTTCCAAGGTGTGACTATAGATCACAATATCGTCATGGTATACTACCACAAATTTAACGAGAAACTCTCGAAGTACCTTGTTCATCAACGTGTATAAGAAGATTGTTGGGGCATTGGTCAAGCCGAAAGGCATGACGAGAGACTCATAGGCGTTGTATCGCGTCACGCATGCCGTTTTGTGTTCGTCAACCTCTGCAATGATTACCTGCCAGTACCCTGACCTTAGGTCTAACTTGGAAAACCATCGTGCACCTCCAAGCTGGTCAAACAAGTCAGCAATCAGTGGTATAGGGTACTTGTTCTTCACCATCAGTTTGTTCAAGGCCCTGTAGTCCACGCACATCCTCAAGGACTCGTTGTGTTTCTTCTGGAACAGCACCGGGGCACCAAAGGGAGACTTTGAGGGTCTGATGTAACCAGCATCCAGTAAATCCTTCAACTGCCTTCTTAACTCTGCGAGCTCCGGAGGGGACATGCGATAGGGGACCATCGCAGGTGGCTTGTGCTAGGGATCAACTTGATATCGTGGTCTACTTCTCTCTTAGGAGGCAATTCCTTCGGCAGCTCTGCAGGCATCACACTCTTGAACTCCTCCAGTACTACCGCAACCTACCTCAGGCACCTCCCTTTGGTTATCTCTCTCATCCACCTTTAGGGTCACAAGGAAGGTTGGCTCTCCTCGTTTCAACCCGCTGCATAGTTGGATGGCAGATAGGGTCTTGTGATCTCTTCTAGACTCCCTCCTCAGAGGTACCACGCATTGGTATTGAGAATCCAAAATGCATATGCAGTCGACGAAGGGAAGCAGCATGGCACTAATACGATCAAGGAAGTCAAGTCCTATCACAACATCATAATCATCAAGGGAATTACCTCAAGTGAAGTCTTGCCCTTCCATTGCCCAATAGCTACGTCTACATTGCTCGCCAACCTATGGACAGGGACCTCCTTGGTGTTGACGGTTTTCAAGGTACCAATGCCTTTCCCCACTTGAAGGTTGAATTTCTTGGCGGCCTCAATCGAGATGAAGAAGTCGGTAGCTCTAGTGTCCACTATAGCGCTTAGCTTGTGGCCCACTATCTCTACATCGGCGAACATCAAGCCTCTCTTCAACTTTTCGACTTATTTACCTTGATGGTATTTAGGATCCGCAGTGAACCCAATTGCATTTCCTCTGCTTTCTCCTCCTCCATGGCCATGGCTACTAACTTTGCTTTCGCAGGACATTCTCG
Source organism: Cinchona pubescens (assembly GCA_025175665.1). NCBI lineage: Eukaryota > Viridiplantae > Streptophyta > Magnoliopsida > Gentianales > Rubiaceae > Cinchona > Cinchona pubescens. Next base: position 1,059,493 of record JANKKI010000179.1, read on the forward strand.
TGCCATGTGTGGATCATCGTAGAAAAAGTACTTCAATGGTCTCTTGCCCTTGTCCTTAGTTGTGAACGACTTCCCCTTGTTCTTAGAAGGAGACTTCTCCCTTGCTCCCCCACCAAATTCTTTGTTGCTCTCCTTTGCAATCTCCTTACCCTTGGTTTGGAGAAACTAGGCTTTTCCTTTGGTGGGGTTGGCTTTTCCCGTGGCTTGAACTCTAAGAGCGACTCAGCTACTGACATTGCTTTGGAGAGGTTGTCAACATTCCTTCTTTCCAGTTCCAACCGTACCCATGGCTTAAGTCCATCCATAAACTGGAAGAAGGCATACTCCTCGCTCATGCTTTGAATTTGTAGCATCAATTGGAAGAACTCTTTCACGTACTCCCTTAGCATACATTCTGTCTTCACCCTTCATCTCTAGTCGGCAAAGTTTTGAACAAGCGTCCCTCTCTGCATATTGAGGGTAGAAGTAGATTCGAACCTCGTCCACAAACTGGTCCCAAGTAGTGATGGCAGTGCCACTATGATTGTCACTCCTGCGCCGCTACCACAATAAAGCGTAATTGGTCAAGTATGACGAGGCAAGATTTACCTTTTCCTCATCGATCCGAATTCATGCATCCGGAAATACTGCTCCATGGACCACAGGAAGTTGTCCACTACCTTGGCCTCTCTATGTCCATTGAACTCCTTGGGCTTTGGAGCGTCTAATCGGGGTGTAGGCTATAGCATCACCGTCCCACCGGCAACAGCTCCTCTCAAGGCAATCAATTCTACCTTGAGTGCCTCAAACTCCTCTCGCATAGTAGCAACTTGGTCTCGCTCCGTACGTATGGCCGCAATCTCCTCTTTGATGGACACCAATTCTGCCTCCAGACTTTCGGACCTCTGGGCCAAACCATCTACCGCAGAGAACATTCAAGGCACCCTGCATTTCTCTCCTAAGGTCTTCCTCCCTGGACTTGACCCCGTCAATGCGTACGACTGCGTCCTAGAAAGGTCTCGGCTTTCTGCCATGGCCAACTCGAGTTTCTCCACACGAGCAACGGTGACTGCCAGCACATCTCTTGATGGTTCTCGCCCCTTCCTGTCCTTCTTGGTTTGAGGGATCTCATCATGGGTCACGTCGGATGAAGTTCCAACCATAGTGTTTTCTTGCCAAGCACTTGCTACAAAACCTCGCTCCGATACCCCTTGTCACGGGCTCACTCTTTTTAGTGCTCCCAACTCGTGCGGCTCTTAGATTTTTGCCTTAAGTCAGCCTTTCTTCACACTCATACAAGACAAAAGAGAATTGAGAGAATGAAAAACTTAATGTATTGAATTGCTCAAATTTCTGAGGTATGTTAAAAATGAGGGGGTTGGCCCCTTTTTATACTTACAAAAAAGAATTCTAGAACCTACTACATTAATTACAAATCCACATATGAGATTCTAGAGAATTCTATATAGAGAATATTCCTCCTAAAATATTTTGGGGAATCTAAGGAAACTGTAAAGAATTCTAGAATGTTTCTTTATCTTCTGAAAAAGAGTTTGGATCTTCATTCTGGGCCAAACGTCTGGGCCTTCATTCTAGACCAAACCTCTTCGTCTAAATGGGCGGATCGTGTCACAAGTGTATCCCAAGCGGACTCCTACTCAAAAAGAAGCACAATCCCAAGTATAGTTGAAGAGGATATTTGCTTGGGTAGCACTTCATATAATAGTGGTGGTTAGAGCATCTCCAAGTGCAATCTAAGAAGACGCCCACTTGGGTTGTACTTCACAGACTCAGTGGTTAGTGCACTCTTATGATCAAAGATTCTATTGAAAGAAATAAAGAATTAAAGGAAATCAGAGAAGAGAATTAAAAGATGAGAAAGAGAATGAGATTAAGAAAGAAAAGAAATTAATCTTTATTCATAATCCAATATGGCAATTCTACAAGTAACCAAGCCAAGCCTTTAATTGGTTGATTTCCAATTCGAAACTTTCTTAGCCAATCACTTTTTTAACAAACTAACTTTTTCTTAATCGACATTTTCATCGACTACACCTAACTGAATATTAAGAGTTACAGAAAGAGTGCTGCAAATGACATCATGACTTCTGAATCATGACAAATCTTACTCTCTAAAAGTATCCTTGTTCTCAAGGATTGAATTATGAACTTGAATTGCTAACGAAACTTTTCATGGGTATGTATATTGATCATCCTCTTTCAAATATTTGAAACCTGCAAAATAGTAATAAGAAGACCTGCTATGCTAATGACTCAATTTCTGAAGATACATGGTTGATCCAATTAGTCCTATCAGCATAAATTTGGCAATAATATGTTCTGATAAAGTATCAGCAAATAGTACATAGTCTATAAGATTCTTGCACAGATTCTGACAGAAGGTAAGGAAGAAAACTTTTCAATAAATTTAACATGTTAAGAACTTTTTGGTATTCAGAGCATGCTTCTAAATAAAATTATTCTTTGACGCATCTGCAACTTTTGAACAATTTATTTCTATTGGCCAGGGCATGTGATCATTGAGAAAAATTAAATCAATTTGCTTGCCTTCTTAACAATAGCAGACGATTTGAGGAGCTAAAAACAACCCAAATACAATCCTGAACATAATTTTTGATTTCCAGAAATTTTCCTAAACTACCATTTGCTCTAGTTTGTTCTTTTGAAGCATTCCAAAGTATGACTGCATCTCCCAACCAAAAATTAAGATTGCCAAATTCCCTTTGTGCTTCCTTTCTCCCAAGTACCACTTTTAAAAAGAAAACAACATGCCACGTTATCTAAGAAATCATTGGTTCTTCTTCGAATGGTGCCTTTTTTGAAACTAATTGTAATTACACACCAAGACTTTGTGACGTTCATGACAACCTTAACTACCAATTCTGGAAACCATTCTTCAAAAACAACCTTCAACATTTTCTGAATATTTTCTTTTGTCTATTCCTTGCCTATCACCCACAGTTATCGAAAACTCTCTCCACTAATGAATTATGTCCCGATTCATACATCTTGAAACATAATCTTTTGTATTATGAAATATGACGATTCATGTTTTGAAACGTCAAAAGTAGCCAATCTTTATTAAGATAAGGATATTGTTTCTTTTTTCCTTCTTGTTTCATTATTTTTCATTTTATTTGTCAGATAAATGAGAAAATATTTTCTAAATACACCTAATTAGAACTATTTAATACTGGATTTTTTTATATTATTATTAAGAAGGATGATGGTTCTTAAAAGTTGAGAATTTCCTCTTCTCTTGTTATTTAAATTTAATATTTATTAAAATTTTAATACTATCTCAATACCAACTATCACTTTATCACTATAATTTAATTATGTATGCCTTTTGTGGAAATCAAAAGCATTTAAACTTTTTAAAAATTAATATCATTATATCGAAAAATATATTTGAAAAACATTTTAAATCAAAGTCACATATACATGATAAATATAATTATAGATATATGTGGTTATACTATGGCTCCAAATAGAGCGTACTGTGACATATTAACAAAGCAGACCTTTATATATATATATGATACTTTAAGAAGTAACGTATTGCATCTCATACTCGTTCCGCATTTGTTAACGTATCACATTTCTCGTAGGATATCACCAATAACTTGTATTTGTATGTATATGCTAATCATGATCCTTTCCATTATCGAACAGATAATAAGAATCAGGAGTCAAGTTTCTTGAACAATTAAACAATTGTTTTTATAACACTTGAAGTTTCATATAATATTTTAGAGTTTAATTATTCAGTTGGATATATCCCACCTCTCCAGTTTGCAAGAGTATATTAAACTCTTCACTATAATCTTTAAAATCTTTATCCTCAATTCTTTCATTTAAGAACTCAGAAGATTCATTCCAAGAATTCATACCATGATTTGACTTTTCCAGTTATGTTATGTTCACCCTACAGCCTCTTCTTCCACCAGATACTAGCACCACCACCTCCATCATCATGATCATCATACTTGGAAAAGTAGGCACAAAAAGGACTTCATCTACTTGTTGCTACTCTTCCATTGTAAACTCATTTTTCTTGTTGAGAATTTGAAAATATTATTGAATTTACAATCAATATAATATCTGAATGCATCGAATTTCTATAGACTAAAATATGCCTTGCATTTGGAATTGCAAGTTGCCCATCAATCCATTCGTTTCTTGAATCTCGACATCTTGACTTTTGAATTATTCATCTGGGAATACTTGAGTGGAGTCAACCATTTCTGGGTCTAGAAATAACTACCATGATATCACTATTATATTCAGAGATTCTATTGAAAGAAACAAAGAGAATTGACGGCATAAGAAAGGAAAAACAGAGAGGAGGATTTGCAAAAAAATGAAGAGAAATCAGAGAAGAGAAAATATAAGAAAGAGAAAGAGATTAAGCAAGAGAAGAACTTGATCTTTACTGATAACCCAACATGCCCGTTTCTACAACTAATCAAGTTTTTTACAAGTTGAATTCCAACTCCTCTACTAATTTGCTTAGCTAATGACTTTTTTAACAAACTAACTCTTGTCTAATCAACATTTTCACCAACTACAACTAACTGAAAATTAAGAGAGCTACAAAAAGAGTGCTGCAAATGACATCATGGATTCTGAATCAGGACACTCACCTCCAAGTGCATTTGCACTTTGTCCAATTTCTAAAAAAACTTGATTTTTGCACTTTTCAACTCCAAAAAGCAATTCTTTGACCCATTATATGTTAAGATAAATTGAAAACATTCATTCTTATGTTTACCTTTAATATCCATTTTTACAAATAAACTACATAAACATCATAATTTTTTTCTAATTATAACCTTTAACATTTTTTATATTTAAGTACAATAACAACAACAACAGTAATGATAATGACAATTAAAATATCATACAATATAAATAAATCGCATGAAAAGCCAACATGGCTCCTAAATAAGAGCATGAATATGAATCATGTCTTATGTCTTTCTACAATAAACTCAAAAGAAAGTGAACACTATTCACAACTAAACACTATTTATTATTTTCAAAGTGGAAGAACTCAATTAATGATTTTTTTTTTATATTATTTGAGTAATACATTTCATAATAAATGACAATAAAATTTTCCTATTTGAAGAGAAAATGTTTTCCTAACGGTATATTTACTTTAACCAATAAAAATTGAACCATTTTCATATTGGCAGCATAAAATGATTTCCTGCTAATACATTTTCATTTACTTGAGAGAAATTTAGGAATCACTATATTTGATATTTTTCTAAATATGATTAGTTAGTGAAATAAAAAATTGAAATAGTGAAAGATGCAATAGTTCTAGGGGTAAAAATATTTAAAACTACTAATTTGAATGATCTGTGTTCTGGATCAAAATTGTGTATTTAAATTTGTAATAGATGAAACTGTGCTATTTTAGATAACACGCATATTGTGGAGACAGAATTTTTTTTTTTTTTCTTTTTTTGGACTACCACTAATTAATTTATGTTTTATAAAAAACGAATTAAATAAAGATCGGTAAATCCCATATTCTTATGATTCACTTATTTGGGTATAAGTTTGTCTCAGTTGTTTGTTTGGTGTAATTTGTAACATGTAGGTCTATTTTCTAAATCCTATCAAATTTAGGGTGACTTAAATAGTGGTCCAATTACACTATTTGAATTAGATCCCTCTATTTTATCTATAATATTATCATCCTATATATAAGGTAATAGGGTTGGTTTGCCTGTCAGTAACCATCATGCAGGATTTGGAGAGGGAGGGAGAACACCTAATCAAGGTATGTGAACCTCAACGTGGCGATTGATCTTCTACAAATATCAATTGCTATGATAAACATACACAATTTTATTTTATAGTTGTATTCAAATATTTTATATTGAATTCTGCTCAAGTTTAACAAGCTGCATCAGAGCACTAATATCAAAATTTGAATCGATCAAGTTTTTAGTTGATTACTTACTTGTTTGCTTCATTGTCAAGTTATACGGCCATGTTTGTCATGGTTAAGAACATAGGATTTTATGCTTTGAATTTAGAGTTCTTCTGAAGGAAAGTAGAAGAAAGAATTACATATAAAATAAATAAATAAATCAAGGCAAACGGAAATTCTATATGCGACAGTGGACTATTTGTTTAAAATAAACAATAACGAAAAGTGATGGATTTTAATTCTTGCTTTCGAGTGATACTTGTTTTTATATTTTATTATTTATCGTAGCTTTTTATTTTGGCCCACAAATTACATGAATGTAGTATCGTAGAATGCATCAATCTGAGTTTAAGTCATCACGTGGGTTGATTTGTTCAACTGTAAGATCTTTTTGCATAATGTCAACGGAAATTAAAAATACCTTGCACAAGCTATATGAGTTCTCGATATGTTTGGTTTGTGTTCAGTAGACTGCCTACGCTTTGTTCAAGTTTTCGAAAACTTGGGCATAAAAGATAAAGGATGAGGATGTCAAACATCCAAATAAAATATCCCGAGTAATTGAGTTTTAGAGTTTAAGAAAGAAACTTTAAAATCATTATATATGGCAAGGCACTTTTGATTCATTCTGCGATTGGATCTTTCATTTTTTTTAAAACCAATTGAATTTTTAAATTTTAAGGATTGATGTGAATGGAGGAAAGCTTGGTTTCCTGTTTCCTTAAGTATTTGGTTCGATACTGTTTTATTACATTTGGATCATTACAAAAGTTGGCCTAAGGGAAATTGTATTATTGGTTTACTGTCACAATGCATGTGTGAAAGAGTTTATACTTACTTGCAATTATGGGGTTAAGAAGATTCTTTGCCTCCTTAATTTGTACCTCTTAAATTACGTGGCCGAGTTCTTGCAACAGAAATTCTGGAGTCAATGGGATTTCTGATTTAATGAATATTAAAGAAACTCCATGTTTAAATAAAGGATAGCTTCATGCGGTCTATGTCCAAGCTATGGATAATAATGGTTTAATATTATTTTCTTTTTTTTTTTGCAATAGATTGTTCTATTATACAAGGGGGTAAGGCATGACACACTTAACTTCAATCTAACTTCTCTCTAAAAATCTTCATCCTTCAAACTTTATTCATCTAGTTTATCCATGGAAAATCAAACAGCCCTTCAGCTTTTTTCTATGCACGAGTCCTTCAAGGGCATCAACAAGACATCAACAAGCTATGGGCATTCAAGATGAGGATTTCACTCGCAAGCCTATGAAGAATTTCAAAGGAGAGCCATCTTTCGCATTTTTGGATGGGGAAGTAGAAGAACATGCAAAGCCTTTAAAGTTGGCTTTAGTTGGCAAATTCACTCTAGGGATGCCAAGTATGGAGATCCTTAGAGAAAACCTTTCTTACAATTAGCTTTAAAGGTGAGTTTATTATTGGCTTAATGGATTACAAGCATGTTTTGATACGATTTACACTCAAGGAAGACTTTCTAAGATGCTGGATTAAAGGATCTTGGTTCTTAGATGGATTTCATATGATAACATTCTTAAATGGCATCCTCTTTTTAGATCGAACATAGAACCATCTATTATGCCAATATGGATTGCTTTTAAAAATTTCCTTTGTTTTTGTTCCAAAAATCAATGGTTTTCTTCCTTGCACAAGCAGTTGGTAAGCCTCTTAAAATTGATCTTGCAACATCAACTTTAAATCGTCCTAGCATTTCTAGACTATGTGCTGAAGTGACATTTCTAAGAAGTTACCAAGCAGAATTCATTTGGACATAAAAGGGCAGAATTTTTGGTAGCCAATTACATATGAAGACATCCCTCTGTATTGTCAAATATGCATGAAGCAAGGTCATAACTCAGAATAATGTTTGAAGAATCCAGAACAAGACAAAAAAGAGGTCGGAAAATGAACAGAATAATCAAAGTTCCTACAAACACTAAACAAAAATGGATAATTTATGAAGGAACGTTTGAAGTGTGAAATTAAGAACGAATAAACAATTCGAGAGGAAAGTCCAATTCCAAAGAATCCAAGAATCAGATGTCCAGCTATGCAATCAAGACTCATCATCTAAGAAAAGTTATCCAATAAATAAGGAAGCTCACCGAAAAAATCAGCAAATTGAAACTCATAAGGAAAGAGTTGTTGAGAAATCATTACAACGAATCCTTCATGATAAGGTATCTTCTCAGCAAGACAAGGAAAGAGTTGTTGAGAGATTGGAGCCTAATCATCATAATCAACAGAAGGAAAATGAGCGATAGGTTGAAAAGGAAAGCACAATCCATACAGATTCTCAAAATCAGTCAATTCCACAGCCACAATTGCAGCACCAATCAAGGCAATCCAAGTCTCGATTAATGGTGGAGACATATATGGAAAAGAAAGATCATCAGCATGTACAAGGAAGTTCAGGTAAGTCTCTTTCTTCTTTGCTGAATGTACTGCCTAAAATAGATCAAAACCATATTTCTTATACTATTATGGAATATAAACAAATTTTTCTCTCTCTAGAATACAATTTCTTCTCTCATTGAGTCTCGACCATGGCCGAGAAAGGAGCCCTTTAGCCTCCGACTGGAGGACAACCAAGATCCTTTGCAAAGGTCATTCAAGGCTAGTAACTTTTAATAAAAACTTTGGTCCATCACTTGGACGAACCACTGAAGCTACTGCAATCTTACAAAGATGAACCAGCTACTTTTTCACAGATGAAGAGGTGCAAGAATTGGCTATTGCATTTCAACTTACTCTGGTAAGCAATTTTCCTCGAGGAAGGCCTAATATGGAAACAGTTCGTAAAAGCTTCCAAATAATGGGTTTCAAGGGTCCTTTCACAATTGGATTATTAGATCATAAGCATGTTTTAATTCGGTTTTCATTAGAAGATGATTACTTGAGGTACTGGCTTAAGAGCACATGGTTCATCAATATGCTTTGGTTACAAAGGTTACCGGGGTCTAGGTTCATGGATGGATTCAATCAACAAAGTCCCTCCAACTCAATAAATATCAACAAAATTTTCATGCATGCTGTTCAAAAATGGCATCCGCTCTTTACACCAGATATTGAACCTGCGATTGTTCCTATATGGATCATATTATAAGGTTTACCGGCTATTTTTTTTCAATAAACATTCGGTTTTCTTGTTGGCTCAAGCCGTAGGCATTCCATTGAAGTTGGATTTAGCAACGAAAAACTTCACTAGGCCAAACACTGCAAAAGTATGCGTTAAAGTAGACTTATTGTCTAAATTACCTTCAAGACTTTGGTTGGGGTGGGGGAGAAAGGAAAATGGCAAAAAATTTGTTACGATGATCTCTTGCGATGCTGCAAGAAATGTAACAAAATTGGCCATGATTTGCTAGAATACACGGTTGGAGTTTCAACTTCACGTGACAAGAAGAATGTTGAGGATACTAGGCCAAAGAAGAAGCAACTGATGGAAGTAGATGAGAAAACTATGCAGAAGTCCCAACCATCCCAAAAACAAGGAAAACAAACCAAGAAATGGATGCCAATCATAATCTAGAAGCATATGTGGTCCATCTAGTGTGGCACATGAAAAAGATGTAGATGGTGGCCAAGAAATCGGTCCAAAGGTTCCCCTTATGGAAAAATGCCCACAAAAGGTGGTGCTCGAGGAGGAGCAACCATTCACAACACTGGAAGAGCGGCAAACTAACCAGCCACAAGCCAAGAAGACTCAAAATTTAATTCCCTCAATTGGTAGGAGTGATTCCACCATTATCTCTCTAAACCATTTTCAAACTTCAAACCCAATTTTTTAGGGGAATAATCTGGAGGTTACAACAACCATTGACTTGGTGAATGATCCACAAGAGTAGCCCCCGAATCTAGAACTAACAGATTGTATTCTTATAGCTCAACTTTTGAACCAAGCCCATCAAGTGGATGTTGATCAAGATGTTTGGTCCTCCATGCAGATTCATGCAAAATTTTGGAATATTCCATGCAAGCTTCTTTTCCGCCCCTCACAAGTAATAACTATGCAAATTTCACTTCCCAAAAGTTGACTACCTCAGACTACCCTTTCAAACTCAAGTTGCTCGGCTAGCTCAAGTTTTCCCACATCTCGGACTACACAAGTTGTTTTAGGCATTGGTTCTTCTTCAACAAATTGTAATTCCATCAAACCAAAAAAGACACAACATAAAGAATTTCTTTGGACTCAGACGATAGATAACTAATTAACGAGATGCTAGATAAGTGGACATTATTCAATTTTGAGGCAAGAGAGGAGCTAACAGTGGATTGTTTTAGACAAACAGTTAATTTAACTCATTTCCTTTCAGATTTGGAATCTCTAAAAGAACTAGTGCCTTTCTCCTTGGAAGACTTATGAATCATTAGCAAAATGATATGAAGGAAATTGAAGTCAATAGCTCAGCAAATGACTCTATGCAATTCAAAAAAGTCCCATCAAAGAGAGAAAGAAAGTGCAAATGATGGATGTTGATTATTTGCTGCAAATTCAAAATAAGATAGGTTTTGCTTTTTCAAAATCTAATAGCTTCTATTTGGATTCTTTTATAAGATTGCACTCATGTCTTGCATATTGATATTTGCTTAATGGAAGATCAAGTTATCAACTTAACTGTTGATTGCAATAATTTTAACTCTCCAGTTTCAACTTTTATAGTATATGATAGTTGTACTATTCAAGGTAGAAGCAAGCTTTGGAGCTCTCTTCAAAATTTTGCCAATAACTATAAAGGACTTTGGTTCACTAGAGGTGATTTTAATGATATCACGAAGGCTTCTGATTGTAAAAGAAGAGCTCAGCTTGATTCTAATAGTGTAAATGATATGAATGATGCTACGAACACTTGTGGCCTTCTCAATATTCCTTTCACTGGTGCAAAATATACATGGTGTGGTAAAAGACAAGGGAGAATGGTTTGGAAAAGACTTGATAGAATTGTTTGCAATCATCAATTATTTAATACCTATGAATATCTTTCTGTGTATCATTTAAATAGAACTTGCTCTGATTATGCTCCCCTTTTATTCTCTATCAATAACCCCACTTTTAATGGTCCTACTGTACTATTAGATTTCTTAATATATGGACTAATCATTCTACGTTTCAGTCTATGGTTGAATATAGTTTGAACCAATTCACTCATGATGCTTCTTTGGAAAGGCTATGTCCAAGCTTAAAATTCTGAAATTGATTTGAAAAGTTGGAATAGGTACACTTTTGGCAATGTTTTTCTAAGGGCAAATGAGGATAAAGATAAGGTAAAAGCTCAGGAAATTGTTTATCAAGAAAACCCTACTGAGGAGAATTATATTAATCTTTCTAGGGATAAAGCCTTGCATGTAAAATGTTTATCTGAGGAGGAATCCTATTGGTAGCTAAAGGTAGGCATCAATTGGTTAAAGGAAAATTATCACAATTCTAAATTTTTCCACACTTACCTCAAAATCAAACATAACAAACTTTGTATCAGAAGATTGAAAGTTCTGCAGGTCAGTGGTTTGAAGATAGAAACACTTTGATACAGCTTGTTATTGAGTTTTTCTATAATCATTTGACTGTTGAGACCTCTCATTCAAATGCATGATGATCTTTTCAGCAGTCTACCTAGAATTGTAACGTCTGAGGATAATGCTAATCTCATATCTCAGCCAACAATGGAAGAGGTAAAAAGGTAGTATTTACTATTGATCTGATAGCATTGCAAGTGTTGATGGATTCAATGGGACTTTCTTTAGGTCTTGTTGGAACATTATTGCTCAGGACATCTATGAAACTATTATTGATTTCTTTAATGGCAACCCTCTACCTAAAGCAATTAGTAGTACAATTATTTGCCTTATTCCTAAAACTACTAATCCATCTAATTTTGGTGATTTCAGGCCGATTAATCTTTGCACTTTTCTCAATAAATTGCTCACTAAAATTTTAGCTAATAGAATCCAAGAAATACTTCCAAGGATTATTCCCGAGGAACAAAGTGCTTGTTGGTCCCAAAGCAACCTACGAGTGGGGGGGGTGAATTAGGTTTCTAAAAATACTTTTAGAAATATTAATCTTATTAAGATTTTTCAAATAAAAATTGATATAATAGAATCAATGAAACAGTGAAGTAAGAAAGAGAGAAAAATAAACAGCCAATACTTCTAAGCTAAGAAGCTTGAAGTATCAAACATCTAGAATGCTTCACACACTTGGTGAGACAATAATCTTTACAAAGTAGGAAAATTCTTGCTCGCACTAAAACTCTTTTAGTTGAGCCAAGAATCTTACTTACAACCACACTTTCATACAAGATTATTACTCCACTCAAAATTGAATTGCACTCTAAACTGCACACTAATACAATAAAGCACTATAGCCAATTTGTACTAAAATTGCTCTTTTCTAAGGCTTGATTTCAATGTATTAGATGGTTTTTACAAAATATCAAAGCAGTTATTTATAAGAGCAATAAATGGTGGTTGCAACTACTTCCTAACCGCTAAATAATAAATACACAAAAAGTAGCCGTTGGGGTTTCGGACGTCCGAGATAAGTAGGATGCGTCCGACACAGCGTCCGATCTCTATGCAGTTGGTGAATCGGAACTTCGTTCGGACGTCCGTGCATGCATCCGTTCCATCGTCCGAATGGAGCTTCGGACGGTCATCTTCGTCCCAAAGAGACTTTGTTCGGACAGTTGTGTGCGTCTGTTGGAGAAGCTGTAAGATCCTTGCTTTCTGCCTATTTGTTTGAACGGTGGAATGCGTCCGAGAAGCTTGACATAGTTCGGATGGTATAGTGCGTCCGAAAACCCTATTTCCAGCAAAACACTTAACAGACTTGCAAAACTTGTTTACAGAGTTAAGTTCTTATGTCATCATCAAAATAAGGTTTGGAAAACATGAATCTCCCCTTTTTCGATGATGACAAACATTCATGGAATAATTATGTAAAAACAATCAGATATGAGTGATGACCAATCATTTTGCAATATAGATTACTACCCCTCCTTTTGAGATCATTAAACAAACCTTCCCCTGAGAACGTGCAAATATTCAACAGAAATAGCGCAAAAAGAAGGATAAAACCCAAATATTCAACAGGAGAAAACTCCAAATATTCAACTTACTAGTTCAAAGTAATACATAAAATGGTAAATCTGAGAGCAATTCTAACTAAGCAAAGGAAAAAAAATAGAGAAATGCCAAAAACTAAAAATAGATTATTAAAGGAACTAATTCGAGTCATTTTTCTTCTTGGAGCGCTTTTCGATCTTTTGGCGTTTGGAAGGACCATCATCATCAGTAGCCTCACTGTCTTCATCTTCTTCAGTACGGCGTTGCAGATGAAATTGAACGTGTCGTCAACATCCTCATAGTCGGCTTCATCTTTATTGGCAGCACCTTGATTATTTGCATCCTCTTCGCCGTCCTCAAGAAGATCCCTATCTTCAGCATTGTCATCACTGTCGAAAGAGGAGTCGAGTGGAATTTTGATTGAATGTTGGCAAATTGAACCTGAGCCGAAACAGACATGCCTAGGCTAAGTGCCTCTTGGAGAATCACCTGACGAGTTTCAAGTCGTTTTAACTTACGATTAGTGTGACGTTGAAAGGAGAGACTGACTTGAGTGCTCAAGGAAGTCAGAAGGCCACAGATATGAGAAAGTGAGGGTTCAGAGAAAGATGGATGAGGATCATGGAATGGTGGAGGTGTTTGAGAAGGAAGAGAATGTGGAATGGCCAAACCAGAGGTAGAGGCCTGGGATTTTGAACGGTCAATATCAAAAGCTACCTTAGTTAACCATTGATCGTTGAAAAAATAGAGGTCTTTTCATTCAATATAAGATTTGTTAAAATAAGGGAGAAATTGTTTGTTGCCGCTGAAAGGGACATCAAGGAAATCAAAAACTTTAGTGAGAAATTTTCCAAAAGGAATGTTTCTACGGGTATCGGTAAGAAAAAGTTCCCACAGGGAGCAAAAGAGATACCCAAAGTCAAGAGGAATGCCCTTGAAAACACAAAAAAAATAAGTAAAGCTACATTTTTCCAGGCTCAGTGCAATGCCCATCGGTTGGCAACAGCAAATTCGTGACAAGAGTGTACAGAATGTTTAGTTCAGGAGTTAGCAATGTGGTTTTGGCTTCTGAGGCCTATTTGAAATTGATGTTAAAAATAGCTCTGACCTCATCAATGTCAAATCGAGTATCAATAGCGGGCCATTTATCTAAAGAAAATAAATAAGAGAAATCATTCGGATTCGAGACTTCACATTCAAAAATAGTGTTGATGATATTGGAGGAAATCTCAAGATTGGTACCTGTTTACAACCTCGATTAATGTGCGATGACAGTGGAGCTATTTTTAAGATTGGCTGTGAATTGAAGCACTATATCATGATACACGGGTAAATCAATATGCACTAGGTGACCCCAATTTTGTTTTTCACACCATGATGTGACAATGGAAAGATTATATTCATCAAAAAGAATCTGAGAAGCAGGACGTTGAAGGATTATAGATTTGCTCAGAAGAGATGTATACCGTTCGGATGCCTTGGCATAGATGAATTTTGATAAGGTTGGATTTGAGAAGACTCGAGGATTAGCAGACGATTCTCCACGCACTGGAGCTTTCCCTTTTGTTTGTTCATCCACGAGCTGCTGTAGAAGAACCTCCACGGGATTGAACCATTGTGAATGAAAGGAAGAAAGAAGAGAAAAAAAATGTAATTTTTTTGAAAGGTTGGTGGGAATTCGATGAAATAAGATGGTAGATGGGTGGAATTAGGTAACATAATGGTGATGAATACTTTGGAAATGACAATTTTCTAAACAATTTGTGGAGAGAGGGAAGGAATTTGGAGGAGATTTTGGAGAAAAATTTTCGCCAGAGAGGGTTTCGGGGGTTAGGGTGAGTCCAAAATGGGAGAAAATGGATGATTTTAATCGAACAGGGAGACCGTTCAGACGGCCGAACGATTGGTGTGCGTCTGATGAAGCATCCGTTAGCTGATGAACTGACGGCCAGTGGAAGAGCCAGTGCGTCCGATGTTCTTTCGGACAATGGTATGCGTCTGGAAGAATTCCAGAGAATGAGTGAAGAAATTGAATAGCGTTCGGACGATTATAAGCATCCGAGGGAGAGAGGAAGTTTTCGGCCACGACGATATAGAGCGTCCGAAAGATAGTGTTGTTCGGACGCTCGAGTGCGTCCAAATGAAGAGATTATGCCAAATTGATCTGTAAAATCTCCAAACATTTTCTGAGAGATTCAAAGCCATCTAGAGCCAAGGGTTTTGCAAAAATATCAGCCAATTGATTTGAAGTAGGAACGAAATCAACACGAATTTCCTTTTTACAAACAAGATCTCAAATAAAATGATGCATAACATCAATGTGTTTGGTTCTAGAATGCATAAAAGGATTTTTGTGAGATTAATTGCACTAGTGTTGTCACACTTTATAGGCATACAATCAAAAACAACACCAATATCTTTCAGAGTATGTTTCATCCAAAGAAGTTGAGCACAACAATTTTCAGCAGCAATGTATTCGGCTTCAGCCGTAGAAAGAGAAATAGAATTTTGTTTTTCTATCAATTTTACACCCGTCAACATAAATTTCAACAATTAACAGACCATTTAAATCTGTTTTTGTAAAAAGAACAGTGGTGTCAACTCCACCTATTTTAAATCTATTTTCAATCAAGAAACCACTTAATCTTTCATACCAAGCTCTTGGAGATTGTTTCAAACCATATAAAGCTTTAACAGAGTTTGAAAACATGATTTGGAAGATTTTTATTTTCAAAGCTCGGAGGTTGTTCAACGAAAACTTCTTGATCGATAAAACCATTTAAAAATGCGCTTTTGACATCCATTTGAAATAATTTGAAATCATTGAAACATGCAAGTGCAAGAAACATGCGAATGGATTCTAATCTAGCCACGGGTGAAAAAGTTTCATAAAGTCAATACATTCTTCTTGAGCATAACCTTTTGCAACAATTCTAGCTTTGTTTCTTATGATTTCACCTTTGTCATTTAATTTGTTTCTAAAAACCCATTTTGTTCCAATTACGGGATGAGAAGATGGTCTTTCAACCAAGGTCCATATGTTATTTTTCTAAGTTCATCTTGCATGGCATTAACCCAAGATTCATCATTCACCAAGCAACATCTACATGTTTAGGTTCAATGTGAGAAAGTAATGCACAATTACTATTCAAAGGTTTATGAGAACGAGTAGTTACCCCATCGGATAGATCACCTGATTAAATCTTGAGGGTGACTGGAGACAAATCTCCAAGCTTTCAGAAGATCTTTTGGAGTATACTCGTTCTTTTCTTTTTCATCATTTGTTTGATGGTCGTTGACATCATTACTTGATGTGATCTCTTGATGATCTTCATGAATAGTGAGCTTTTTGAGCTCCTTTAGAATACCTACATCTTCATCTTCGCACAAATTCTTTGAGATAACATCATTAGCTTCATCAAATGTAACATGCACAACTTCTTCAATCAAGAGCGTTCTTCTATTGTAAACTCGGTATGCTTTCTTGTCACTAGAATATCCTAGAAAAATTCCTTCATCCGATTTTTTGTCAAAATTTCCAAGGTTTTCTTTGATTTTTAAAATAAAACATTTGCAACCCAAAATTTTGAAATAGCTAGCTCCTGCACAACGGGTTTTTTACAAAAAAAGAGTTCATAAGGAGTTTTGTTTAAAACGGATCTTAATAAAACTCGATTCATGACATAACAAGCCGTGTTAACAGCTTCGGCCCAAAAGTATTGTGGTAAGTCGCATTCACTAATCATAGTTCTAGATAGTTTCTTGAAGAGTCCTATTTTTGTTTTCAACAACACCATTTTGTTGAGGGACTCTAACAACCGAAAATTCAAGAAAAATACTGTTGTGATCACAAAAATTAGGAAAACCTCCAAATTTAAATTCGGCACCATTGTCACTTCTTAAACGAATGATCTTTAAATTCAATAAATTTTGAATTTTTGAAAACAATTTTTCAAATTTTTCAAAAGTCTCATTTTTGTAAACAAGAAATAATACCCAAGTGTACCTAGAATAGTCATCTACAATAACAAAGGCATATTTGCAACCACCAAGACTAGCATGTTGAGTAGGTCCAAAAAAGTCTAAATGCAACAGTTCTAAAGGTTTATGAGAAATGGACACAAAATTCTTTGGTTTAAAAGAAACTTTGACTTGTTTACCAAATTGGCATGCATCGCAAATTTTATTTTTCAAAAATTTTAGTTTTGGCGAACCTCTAACCAAATCCTCCTTAGCAAGTTTGTCAATCAAATCCATGTTAAAATGACAAAGTCTTCTATGCCAAAGCCAAGGATCATCTATGGAATCTTAAGACATTTTACATTGCTATTGCTAATTTTATCAAGATGAATCACATAAACATCATTGTGCCTAGTGCCTTTGAATAAAACAACACGGTTTTTAGCAAGGATAAGACATTCAGCTTGCTAAAAAATACATATAAATTTTTATCACAAAGTTGACTTGTACTTAATAAATTATAGTTCAAATTATCAACAAGAAGCACATTCTTAATCAAGGTTTCACCATTTTTACGTACATCACCAATGCCGATTGATTTTGCTTTATTGTTGTCTCCAAATGTGACTTTTCCACTATTTTTGGATATGAGATTTGATTGAAGAGAGAAGAATCACCCGTCATGTGCCTTGAACATCCACTATCTATGAACCACTTAGCATTGTGGTGATGTTAAGTACCTACACAATAAATCAATTGATAACTTTTGGTTACCACATTTTCTTGTGTCCATTTGAGTTAGTGAAATTGCTATCAATCCATGCGACTTTCATTCCAAGTTTTTCATTCTTTTTGACATAACAAATATTCTTAACATGTCCATGTTGTTGGCAATATCTACAAATAGTATTTTTATTCCATACCAAGATGATTTTGATTTTACAAAACATAAGTCATCCCTTCTAAATATGATAAAATTTTTGTTGATTAATACATTTCTATTTCTTTTCAAATCAACAACATTTTCTTTCTTTCTAGTCAAGAGAACATCCAAATCATCCAATCTTTTCTTCAAGGAGGGTTGTTCTTCCTTGACCTTTGATCTCACATGCATTCTTTTCTTCAAGTCACGATTTTCTTGTGATAGCCTATTATTTTCATTTATTCACAAGTTTAGAGTTAGCATTCAATAGAGCATTTAATTTTTTCACTGACTCCTTATTTCTAGCATATGATTCCTTTAAGCTATCATGCAATTTCAAAATGAAAGTTTCAAGGTCACTTTCATCATTTTCATCATTAGAGTCATAGTTAGAATTTACCTCGTCATCTCCAATAGCCATAAAGGCCATTTGTGCCGACTCCATTTCTTCTTCGACTTCTCCTTCAAAGTTGCAATCATCCCATGTGATTTGAAAGTTATGGAATCTAGGTTTTCTTCCTTCCTTCTTTTTCTTGGAAGGGCACTCATTTGCAAAGTGTTCGAGTTGACCGCATCCAAAACACTTTTCGTTTTGCTTCTTCATTTCAAGCCTTGTCTTTCCGTTGAAATTATTTGAATTTGCAACCTCTTCTCATTATTCGTTTGTTGATGTAATGTTTGAGAAATCCTTTGGTGATGAGTGCAAGATCTCCTTCATCTTCTAGATTGATGGGGCTATTTTCATTCCTCTTCTTGAGAGGTCTTTAGAGCAATGCTCCTTCTTGGCCTTGCTTCTTCATCATCCACCACTTTGGCCTTCACATTCAATTCATAAGATGTAAGAGAATTGATTAGCGATTCAATAGGCATTGAATTTAAATTCTTGGCTTCCTCTATAGAAATTGTTTTGGCATCCCATTCTTTGGATAGAGCATTTAGGATTTTTCTATTTTTTTCACCCAAAGAATACTCCTTACCCAAGGTTTCAAGATCCTTAATGATATCATTGAATCTACAATACATTTTGTCAATATTTTCATGTGGTTCCAACTTGAAGGACTCATACTTGAAAACAAATAAGGATTTCTTTTGCTCACGAACATCGTCGCTCCCTTCATGGATTTCCTTCATGTGTCTCCCAGACACAAATGCGGAAATGCATCCTCCAACGCGAGTTGATTCATTTGCATCCAAGGCATTATATAGCACATTCATGGCTTTTGCATTTAACGTCAAGTTTGGTTTGCTCCTGTGGAATGAGCTCATCCCTTGTCTTTTCTCTTCTTCTATTTGTGTGATCATCAATGATAGTAGCTTCAAAAGGACCTTCATTGACAACATACCTGATACATTCCAAGGACTTGATGGTGATCAATTGTCCACAAAGGCTGGATATAGGCTCACGGAATCCGCACTTCAAGTTCCACAAGGTCCAATTATGAGATCAAGAGCTAAGAACCTCAATGAAGCTATGTTGGGCTTAGTTGAAGTTGTTGAAGATCAAGAAGAGCTCACAAACCTTTGGAGATGAAGTCCACTAAAGAGTCTAAGATGTTCTTAGTAATGGACGTCCAAGTCATTGAAGATCAAGCCTAGGATGAGAAGCTGAAGGGCTGAAATTTAGCCTCATTATTTCGGCCATGGAATATTCTTTTTATTTAGTTGTCTAGTCTTTTATTTTGAGCCCAATTATTTTAAGTGTTAGTGTGTTTAATTGGGCTGGTTTCAAGACGTAATTATTTGTTTTTCAATGGGCCATGTATTTCGGCCATTAGTTAAGTGTGCAAGAATTGGGTTTAAAAGCTAACGGGCTGTAGGATCCAGCCCAACTATTAAAACTAGCTATCCCACATTGAATAATTTAGTCCTAGAATCCTCCACCCTCAACTATAAATAGAGGGGTCTTGTACACAATTGAAGAATGAATTTTGGCAATAAGATTTCAGTTTTTTCTTTTTCCTCTCATACGAGTGAATTAAAATTTTAGATTCTCTTTAGTCTTGTCTAGACTAGGAATCTAGTTGGGGCTTCAAGATTGAGCACTTGAGGTTATAACCAACACCAGGTATTGATTTTCTGCCAATTAGGCTTTGGATCAATTCCTTGCTCATAGTTAAAAGATTGCCTTGTGGCTAATCAAGGAGGTCTATTAACAACTACCTTTCGCTTGTGCATATAAACCCACGTTTGTGACCAAGTTCTACATACCCTGGGCATCAACCCGTATCAATACCACAAGTCAATGTCAGTAGATTCTACAAAAATATTTTCATTCTATCTCTCCAACTAATAAAATTTGCCCCATTAAACATAGGAGGCCTAGTAACAGATTGACCCTAAAAAAATAGAGCATTGTTGGTTGCCATAATAATTCTTTTCTCAAAAGCCATTTAAGCAATAAAATGAGACCAATCTCTAATACCAATTGTTGGTCCCAAAGCAACCTAAGAGAGGGGGGGTGAATTGGGTTTCTAAAAATACTTTTAGAAATATTAATCTTATTAAGATTTTTCAAATAAAAATTGATATAATATAATCAATGAAACAGTGAAGTAAGAAAGAGAGAAAATTAAACAGCCAATACTTCCAAGCTAAGAAGCTTGAAGTATCAAATCACTAGAATGCTTCACACACTTGGTGAGCCAATAATCTTTACAAAGCAGGAAAATTCTTGCTCACACTAAAACTCTTTTAGTTGAGCCAAGAATCTTACTTACAACCACACTTTCGTACAAGATTATTACTCCACTCAAAATTGAATTGCACTCTAAACTGCACACTAATACAATAAAGTACTATAGCCAATTTGTACTAAAATTGCTCTTTTCTAAGGCTTGTATTCAATGTATTAGATGGTTTTTACAAAATATCAATCTAAGTTATTTATAAGAGCAATAAATGGTGGCTGCAACTACTTTCTAACGGCTAAATACTAAATGCACAAAAAGTAGCTGTTGGGGTTTTCGACGTTCGAGATAAGTAGGATGCGTCCGACACTGCGTCCGATCTCCATGCAGTTGGTGAAGAACTTCGTTCGGACGTCCTTGCATGCGTCCATTCCATAGTCCGAATGGAGCTTCGGACGGTCATGTTCGTCAGAAAAGAGACTTCGTTCGGACGGTTGTGTGCGTCCGTTGGAGAAGCAGTAAGATCCTTGCTTTCTGCCTGTTGGTTCGGACTGTGGAATGCGTCCGAGAAGCTTGACATAGTTCGGATGGTACAGTGCTTCCGAAAACCCTATTTCCAGCAAAACACGTAACAGACCTGCAAAACTTGTTTAGAGAGTTATGTGCTTATGTCATCATCAAAATAAGGTTTGGAAAACATCAGTGCTTTCCTTGCTCAAGAACTCATTGACTACATGGACAAGAAATTTAGGGGAGGTAATCTCATCCTTAAGCTTGATTTGGCTAATGCTTTTGATATACTTTCATGGGATTTCTTATTTCAAAATTTTCTTAAATTTTGCTTTTGTAATCAATTTGCTTATTTAATCAAAAATACTATTACAAATAACTGGTTCTCTATTTTGTTCAATAGTATTCCTATTGGTTTTTTCCATTCTTCTAGAGGAATAAGACAAGGTGATCCTCTTTCCCTTATCCTTTTCATTATGGCTTTTGAAACCTTATCTAGAGGTCTTACTACTCTATTTCAACAAGGAAAGGCTGATTATTATAGCACTTCTAGAATCACTCATCTTTCCTATGCAGATGACATCATTATTTTTTCTAATTGCAATAAGAGAACTATCAAAAACATCATTCAGTTTATCCATCATTATGAGGATGTTTTTGGCCAAAGGGTAAATGAGACTAAGAGTAGTTTTATCTACCAAAAAACCATTTACCTAATAAAGGCAGAATGATCAACAGGATTATTGGTTTTTCTTTTAAACATTTTTCTTTTATTTATTTAGGTTGGCCAATGCAAAAAGGTAGGAAAACTAGATCTATGTTTCCCTTGATGATAGATAAAATCACTAACACTGTTGTAGGTTGGAGATCAAAAATGATTTCGATGGGAGTTAAAGTTATTCTCATCAGGCATGTTTTAAGTTCCATGCCTTTATATTGACTAACTATTCTTATGCCACCCAAACATCAAAGAAATTAATAGGATTATGTCTAATTTCTTTTGGGGGTCATCAGAATATGTAAATAAACTTCAGTGGAAGTCTTGGGATATTATCACTTAACCTACAGAGAACAATGGTCTTGGTATTCCAAGTATAGATATGTTGATTGATGGTATGTATATTAAATTATGGTGGAACTTCATATCATAAAATATCTCTTTGGAGCAAATTTATGACCAGGCAATACTTTCAAAACATTCCTCATCCTTCAATAACAAAAATTACTAGTAAGTCCTCACCAAATTGGAAAAGAGTTCTTAAATTCCAAGCTTTGGTGGAGGATAATATCTGCATTCTACTCTATAAGGAAATTCTTCCTTCTAGTATGAAAATTGGAAGGGTACAAGAAGATTGCAATGGCAAGATCAACCCATTTATGATATTACCCTTCATGAAGATTGGAATAGAGATTCTTGGAATATTGAAACTATTCATAATAGTAATCCTAGTTTTCAGTTAAGCTACCTCAATAGCAAATTCATTTGTCTCACTCTAGGGACAAATATTTTTGCATGGAAATTAAATACCAATAGGAAATTTACAATCTCTTCAGCTATCAAGCTTATCAGTAAAGGAAGGCCTTCTTTATTTTCTAGGACCATGATATGGTCTTCTAGAATTACTCTCAAAATCTCTCTCTTTATGTGGAGGAATTACTGAATCATTCTCTTCCTATAGACATTGCACTTAAAAACAAAGGCATTACTTTAGCCTCTAAGTGCTATTTTTGATGTGCTTCAGAAGAAAATATAGATCACTTATTTGTCCAATATAGTATAGCCTCAACAATTTGGAATTTTTTCAAAGGTTTTCTCCTCAAAGGACATCAACAAGGTAATATCCAACAACTACTCAATAGTTGGTGGATTAACTCTCATTCAAGCTCTCTTCATAGAATTCTTTACAAGCTTTTGCCTAATCTTATTTGTTGGGAGATTAGAAAAGCTAGAAATCGATGCTACTATGAGAGATCCAATAAATAAGCTCATCAGGTAATTCATGCTATAAAATTCTATTACACTCTATTCTAATAGCTTTCCCTTTCGACAGATGCACATGCTTAGATATTCCTTTGCTTCAAAATGAATGGATTCAGGGGACTACACAAGTGATGCCGAAAACTTTAATTAAGTATCCTGGCTCCGACCTATAAATATCTAAGGCCTGAATTATAAACTAAACTATGATGGAGCATGTAAAGGAAATCCTAGCATAATGTCTAGAGATACAATCAGAGACACTAATGATATAATTATTTCATCTTTTGCATCTTTTTATCCATATGCAGGAACAAACTTTCAAGCTGAAGTAATGTCTCTATTGGATGGATTAAAAATGTTTGCGCAAAAAGGTATCACAATTCTCCAAGTTGAATTGGATTCACAAGTCTTAATCAATATTCCCAACAAGGAGAATAACATTCCATGGAGAATATATACAACTGTTCAAAAATGTAGGGACATTACTTTTCGTATGTAAATGACGTTTAATCATATTTATAGAAAAGACAATTTCCTAGCTAATTACTTAGCAAATTGGGGGTTTGATAATCAATGTAATAGGATTTTCATTTTCATTCCCCAATACAGTAAAGCCTTAGCTTCATTAGATAGGGTTGGATGTAAGAATATTTGATTATGAAAATAGCCTAGGGTTTATTTGTATTTTTTTTTAAATGTACTCTAGGAAGTTTTGGCCTTATGTCCCCTTCCTTGTACTAATATTCTTATTTTAATAATTAAACGTGGGAGTAGTGTCTCCCCACCAATGTATAGGGGGTTAGGTAATTAAAAAAAAAGGTGTAAACAAAATGACCATTATTGTAATTTTATAAAATTATTTAATAAGGACCCTGAGATGTTTATACTTGTTAAATATGTATATTAGTAGTTAATTTGGTTTTATTTTAAGTTAAGACTATTTTATGTTGTATGAACCTTTACCATAATTTTACCTGCGTTAGTTGTTTTTATCGGGTATTGTATTTCTCTAATCTATTCATGCTTTGAACTTATATAGCAATTAATTTAATGCAAATCCTTCCTTAAATTTAATGTCATATTCTCGACATAAAATTATTTTGTCTCTGTCCAATGAGTTAATAGTTATCACAATTGGTACCAGTGAAGTGGCCATTATAGTAATTCATAAAAGTTTATTTGATAAGGAATCTGAGATGTTCATCTTTTGAGATTATTATGCATAGTTTCCTGTCGAAGGTGGTAATTGTACATATTAATTGTGAAAGGGTTAAGTGCATATGATGAAGTATTAATGGTATAAAATATGTTATTTTAGTTGAATAATTCATTGGAATAATATAATTGGTGCACCAAAGTGGCCGTTATCATAATTCATAAATTTATTTAATAAGGATCTTGGGATGATTTTCTTTTAAATTACTATAATATATTTAACTGCCTGAAAGTGGTAATTTGTTATATTATTTTAAAAGGGTTGAGTAATCAGTGAAGGTTTATTTTTAATCTTAGAAGCTTTTATTTGCTCGAAGGTGATAAATTCTTATAAGTTGTCTTACTGGTTACTTGTGTGGGATTATATTGTTATTCTGCCCAAAGGAAAATATGTAGCTGTCCAACTTAAACTCTCACAAGATTATTGCTATTGTTTACTAAGTTGCCATGTGTTAAATGATTATCAATATTTAGTATATAATTGTTTTAAAGTTTGTAATATTTTTGTGAACAATCTTTCTTCTATTAAGGATTTGGTGGCTGTCGCGTCCCTTTTTACGCGTAGGCACGCCATGCCGGCACCGTGGGACCGCACCGCCGCCACGTGTGGTGCTCGTGAAATAGGTGATTGAATGCAAAATCCTACTTACAATTTACAAACATAAATTACCTACTTACTATTACAAATTTAAATGAATCACCTATTTACTATTACATAACGGGACCTTCAATGCGACTATGAATTGTATAAAAACAATCTAAACTAGGGAAAACAAGACTGGAGTCGCCACCCGGTGTGTTGGTGCTCCGGGACACAAAAATACATCAAAATTTAAAAAGAAAATAAACCCTAGTTTAGATTGCCTCCTGGTCCACGTAACTCAAGAAAATGAGTTCGGGAATCCTGTTGTAAAATGGGAAGGTTTGGGATTAATTTGAATTTCCCTCGGCACCCACTTTACCCGGCGTTTTTGAATCGCGTTTCCTTTTTCAATTTTAGTATTCATTATTGCCGGCTTTGTAGCATACGTGTGCTTTACTCAGATAGTTTAAAAGTAATAAAATATGTACATGTTAATGAGGAAAACGAAAATAAATGGTAAATATTAACATTGACAGGTAGATTTAGCCCGAGTCCAATTAAAAGTCGCACACATTGAGCTTGTAGTGCCCTTTAACTCCCAAGGGGCAAAAATAGTCATTTATCATGCATGCCGGAGTTTATTTCTAGCCCAATTTTATATTATTGATACAATTATTAAGTCCTGGGCTAAATTGAATTTGATTCAAATATTTAACTTCTAGTTGTTCAACTAATCCAAAATTTGAGGGCAAAAGAGTAAATTCACCTAATTTAACAAATAAGATAAGGCATAAATATTATAATGAGACCAATAAACATTAAAATAAAGCACCAATCATCACAAAATCAATTAATAAAAAAATGTGCAAAGATCAAAGTATATTTACAATTAAACAACTCATAAGGGCAAAAGAGTAATTTCACAATCCAAGAACAATTAAAACATATTAAAATGCCAAACAGAAATCAAAGCAAAAATTGGTGGTTATTGACATAAAACATGTAATTTGGAAGAAATTTGAAGAAAAATAAAAGTTTAATATTAAAGAAAATTCCTTAAGGTCGGAGCCAGGATACCGCAATTAAAGTTTTCGGGCTAAAAATGCGAAGTATGAAATCTGAGGGCCAAAACGCAAACAAAAATTTTCTGAAATTTTGGATTTTTTGGAAATGCCACGTCATCGATGACGTGGCGCAATCTGGAGGTGCCACGTCATCGCTGACGTGGCACCAAATGGGCCCTATCAGAAGGGCCTAAATGTAATTTAAGAAAATATTCTCGGGCTAAAATGCAAAAAATTGAAATCTGGAGGAGTAAAATGGAAATAAAATTTTCTAACCTTTCTTTTCTTTTTGCAGATTTTACAAATTTGAATATTTGTACCACCACTCTGATCACCCTCTACATGTAACATTTGCTTCGGGTTTAAAATAAAAGATTGTAGCTCCAGGAACCCTCTATAACTTTAATTCTTTGAATTTACTCCAGTTCCTCCTCCATAGCTTGAAATATTGGCTCAAAGTTGGTTGTCTGGAAAATTTTCCAGACTTAGAAATTTTTCTGGAAAATCCTCTGCACCAAGAGCCTTTTTCTACCACGTTTTTTACCCTCCAAATTGACGATTTTTCTTTGGATTTCAAAAGAGATCTTGTAGTGTCCAGGTACCCTCTACAACTTTTGTTCTTTACTTTAGTCTAATTCCTCTCTGAGATTTATGGAATTTTGGCTCAAATCCTTATTAAATATTTTTATAAAATTACAATAATGGTCCTTTGTTTAGTACATAGAAGTTTTCTTACATTTTTGACCCTCTAAATGGACGATTTTGCTTAAGATTTTCAAATAGAAGTTTTAGCCCCAGGAACTCTCTAAAATTTTTCTTCTTTAAGTTTAGTCTAATTCCTCTCCGATGTACTGTTCATGCGCTGAACTTCTTTTTTTTTTTTTAATATTTAATTTAATTAATTTTTTTTTTTTTGAAAAATCTAAAAACTTAAATAATATTAAAACTCATTCTTTGTATTTCAAAAATGCATAAAACACATAATAATTAAACACCATAAAGACAAATTAAGAGAGAATTAAAGGATAAATTAAGAGGAAATCAAAAAGTAGGTTTAAAAAGAAATTAAAAGGGAAATTAAAAAGAAAATTGAAAAGTCAAATTAAAAGAAAAATAGGGGAGAACTTACGGGACAAAAATAGGTGTCTACAGTGGCAATAATATTTTGAGATGAAAAAGTAATTTTGAGTTAACGCTAGACTTATCTCACTTTGATACATATGTACTTGATTTTAAGTGCATAAATTCTACTGTATATAGATGACAAAATAAATGTCCATTGTAAAATGAGATAATAATAATAGTTGAGCATTAAATTTATAAAGAATTCTATCTTTGACTTGGGGGAAGTTTGGTTTCAATGTGAGGATGTACCTATGAAGGGGAAAGATATGCTAGGTTCATGGGTAAACGAGTGTTGCTGTCACATATTTATTTGAAAAGGAAATAAATAGTGCCTAATATGCAGGTATGTGTTTAACCTTCGTCAAAGTAATATTGGGCTTCTTTATTTGGCTTCCAAGTATTATTCTCTCAAACAAGAACTTTCCAAAGTATTGTGTTAACTCATACTATTGTAGAATTTTTAGAATCCAGGCATACTAAAGTAATTTCAAGAATTTAAGAAATTACTAAAGTTAGGATTCTAATGGAAAATAAAGTAACGTAGACAATTATTGGGTCATTAGAGTTAAAGTATTTGTTGTGAAAAATACTAGTTTTAATATTATCTCCTTTACTGTGTTAAAGGATCTTTTATTGTTAAGTTTCTTCTTCAATATGTAATAAAATGGTCTTTCATCTTTTCCTGTAATTAAAAGGTTTGCCTTAAAAGAAAATTTGGGTATAAAGAAATATATTGGTATTTATTTAATACAAAAGGTGAAAGAAAACCCAAATATAAAAGGGAATTTGAATATTGTATTTTAGTTGCATATGAACAAAGAGGAAAATCATAAATATACTTTCACCACTATAAAATGAAAATTTTCAAGTAAATTAAACTGATACTCATGAGGTCCTAAATTTGGCATTAAAGAGGACAATGTTTGATGTTTATGTGGTAATAACAATATGACAATATTAAAGGTAGAACACTTGAGGCTCTTGTTACTATTTTTATTAAGAGATTTATCAACAAATAAAAATAAAATAAAGAGGTGATTTGTTTATTCATAAAAAATTACACTAAAATACACTTCATTGTCTTAAAATATTGTTTGTTTGTTTTAAAAACTAACTTTTATACCATTTATGAGTTGCATATTGACTCGAAAAATTGATTTAACAAAAAGTGATATAATTACTAATTGAAATGGATACCAAGCAAGTTTTAAAATATGGAATTTGAAGTGTTATTTGGTTTAAGTGCATACTGAATTTTTTTTTGAATTTTGTCACCTACTTTAAGTGGTAAAAGTTTTTGTCACTTTTATTATGGATTTTTGAATATTTAAGAAAAATATTGGAAGGAAAAATTTATCTAAATCTCTTGAGATGGAACATTGTTTATAAAACCTATATACATGTTAAAGAACATCAAGTAAAGTTGTTTCAAATTTTTACTATGAGATATAAATTTATAAAAATTTAATTTCAAACACTTGGTGACTTCAGATTCATTCAAGTTAAATAAAAGCTCTTTCAAACTTGTTCGGTAGAATATTGATTAGGTTTTTGAAAATAATGAACAAGTAATAATAAAAATGACCTTAATTATCCTAATCAACTCCCACATACTCCCAAGTATCCGAAGTGAGTTTGTATATAGGATGAGTAAGGATCGTTCCCACGAGAACTATTGGAACAATTACTAGGTTCACAAGCCTATTTACTAGTTAGACGAAATAATATGGGGTTTTTGGCTAAACCGAATATAAATTTAATCACAAGAAATTAAAATAAAGACAAGAATGTAAAATACAAACCCTACAGAAAGTAATTGAATATAATTAACTAAAACCCTAATTTAATCTACCCTACTTGAGAGAATTTAATCAAGACAAGAATTTAAATTAGTCTACCCTATAAAAGCAATCAAAAGCGATAAAATAAAATCCTAACTACTAAACTACGAAAGCAATTAAGAATTTAAAGGCAATAAAACAAGAATGATTTGCAATTAAAGAAAAAGAACGCAATGAAAATAAAAATTGAATTACACAAAAATAAATCAAACTCAGTAATTGAAGCAAAAACCAATGTTGATGATTGTAAAATATTGAATCCTTGACAAGACAATAAAATTTGAGATTGAACGCTTGAGAAAATCTACCATACAACTAAATTATTGATCAAACAATTGAAAACTAAGAAATTAATGATGGCAAATGATTATTCTCTTTTCCTCCCATTCTCTTGGTATATTTATAGGTGTTTTTAGGGTTTTGGGGCTCCAAGATAAGAAGAACGCGATTTCCCATGTAATCGAGCCCACGAGAGGACTTTTCTTGCAAAATAAGCAAACTTATGAGACCTATCCGACGATCGACACTGGGATACTGCATAAACGTCACACTTGGGTGTGCTTGGAAGAACCAAAGAGTGGATCTTTTGGTTTTGGTGCCTAGGCACTGCATTTTGGTCACGCTTGGGCGCCACTGGCAGCACCAAGTTCAACTTCATTGGGTGCTCGATTTTGACCATGATGCAGGCCAAATTTGAAAAAATACAAAACATTAAAGTTGTATCTCTATGTCTTAACTTTTCAAAACATCTAGAATCACCCAATTGGAGCAAGGAGAAGAAATTTATGCTCAATTTACTAAACTGTGTAGAATCACTCCTCGCTGGTGCATGTAAATTCCAATTTTGCAATTCTCCTCCAATTTTGTGATCAATTTTGACTCTTTCTTTACTTAAACCCTAAAAAACTCAAAATAAACCATTTAAGCTCATAATTACTTAATTATTCCTTATACATTACGAAAAATGATGTAAACGATACATAAAATATACGACATTTACACGCTTATCAACTACCCACACTTAGTTTTTAATCGTCCTCGAGCAAAATGTAGAAATAAATCACAAACATACTCAACACATATCATCAATTATCCACATAAATAATCAAGAACCAAACCATCATAAGGAAAATGGTCAAATGATAATAAACCACCATACATGAATTCTATAGTGTAAGTGCGTGCATAGCCATACAAAAATAAATTTTAAGACACTTAGATCAAATCATGCAAACCCTTTGAATTTTTCTAAACACTCCATAACTTACTCTTCTTCATTTCTCCACTAATGTAGACAACTGACTCGACTTAAATTAGGTAAGACTTTTAGCTCGTAACGTAAGGCTAGGGTCTTGGCTAATAAAGAATCGAAAAAGGACAAACAAATAAGAAAAAGAGTTTGAAATTAATGTGTGCCTCATTAACATAAAACTTCTTTTTGAACATTAAAACACCTATCCTTCAAAGAAGTAACCCCACATTTAATTGACTAAAAACCCATAAAAATTTTGCAACAAGCAAAGTAAAATCCTTCTTTGTCAATTTCAACCCTTCTTGCCAACACCATGTAAAAATATGTCCTTTTTTTTTCTTCTTTTTGTTTTCAACAAAATGGATACTAGTGATAAGCACTACCCACAAAAAATATCTCAGCAGGTACCAGTGATAGGCACTTTTACCTACTAATACTCCAATGCAGGTGCCAGTGATGGGCACCACCTGCAACAGTTATGGGCACCACCTATTTTGGTCAAAAAAAATGTTTAACTCCCCTACACCTTAAACTATACACCATTCATTCTAACACTCCCATACAACTACCTTCCATCCTTATATCCCCTTAACAAATAATGTGGCATTAAAGCTCTTAAGGGACATTTAGGATAGCTCACATAGGTATATAAAAAATAATGAGTTAGTGAAAAAATGAATGGTGCTTCTGTTCATTCAAAACAAATTAAGGCTCAAGTAGGGTTCTGGGGATAAATTTATAGGAAAGGTTGGCTTGAAAGGCTCAAACGTCCAAAAAAATGCCTACCCTCATTTTTAAATAAAATCAATTATCTAAAATGTGCCTCAAAATGTAATAAAGAAAGTGTCTAAGTGTAATGTAAGTAAATCTACACAACTATCGTTGAATGCCAAAAAGATATAACATTGTAGGGCTATTAGTGCTCAGAAATTAGGTTATTAAATCATGCTAGGAAAACATCTACACTGACTACCTTCCTCATGACAACTTAACTCAAAAATTATCGAGTAGAAAATCAAAGAATGTGTTAAGCAATTTGTGAACAAAATTTTCAAAAATTTGAAAAGCTCTCAATCAGAAGCTCAGCTAGAAAATATGAAAGCAAAAGTTGAACAAAATGAACAAACAAACCATCAAACAAAAAATTAAGAAAACTTTTCACCCCATACTTAGAGTATAGCATTGTCTCCAATGCAAAAATAAATAGTAAAAAGGGAAAAAGGGAAGCTTCTATGTCAATGAAGAATGTTTGTTGCCGTGTACGTATAACTAAACACACCAAAGTAAAATTGGAAAACATCAACAACTAAAACCAAAAAGAAAACACAAAAACCCTTAAAATAGTAGGAAACAAATAAACCAAGAAACTAAATTGTTCTCTAATTAAGAAAGATATCCTAACCCCTTATGGGTATGCAAACTAAAGCAACAAAAGAAAACATAAACAGAGTACGATAAATTAAAATGCAAGAAAACAGGAAAAATCAAAACTATGATGAATCTTCATGGTCTGGGGCCAATTCTTGAGGAAAAGGAAAAAAAAGTGGAAACGTCGATGGACTCTCTCCATACTCCCTAGCCAATTGCCGAGCCTTCATTGTTTGTTGCCTCATATGCTGGTACATAATATATGCATCAAATCACTGGTACATAATATATGAATCAAATCGCTGCTGCATACGTTGTCGCTTTTGTAAAATCTGTTGGAGGAGCTCCTGTTGAGCTCATTTTTCTTACTTGTGGCTTTATAAACCCCTCCATCACAAGTGGTTTCCCAGCCTTCAATCATTCCTCAGCCGGATCTATAACCACACCGGCCTCTAAACATAAGGCTATGACAAGTGTGGATACTATAGCTCAGATTGCTTGGTAGTCTCTGAATGGCATCTCTCTTTATGAATTAACTGGCCGACATCAATGGACTTCCCAATGGCGACACAATACAACAGTTTAGCACATTTCATTCCATAGTAACATCTGAGAGATGACTTATAGGAAGAAGTCAGGCACATATAAATTTAAACCAGACTTGCCATTCAGGTTTATGTCTGTTGAAAGAAAAATGTTGAGCTACTTCACCACCCACTGTATACATCCATTGTACCCCTCATCATATAGGATATTGGTAATTGTGTTACACTCCATGTTGGCATCGCGAATATTAGGCTACACATTTCTTTGAACCTTATTTAGCTTCAAAAGCCGATTAATCGCATCTGCCAAGATGTCCCTACACCCGTTGGTCATTATAATGGGTCAAATTAGATTAAAATTCTCTCACCATAGGTAATACAACGTCATAGGCGTGATAACAAAGTGATTCCATCCATGTTTCCGTATCACTTAGCGAAGCTCCAGTGCCGCACATGGAGGTACATATATTCCTTTTTCTTTAATTGCTGCCCACTTTGATGTCATTCTCACATTTCCTATGGGTAGTAACATTTAGAAATTGCCCTGGTACTGCGATAGTTGCTGGTGTTGCTCTTGTGCTTGCTGAGGCCCCGATGACGATAATGCAATAGCCTTGCCCTTTGCTGGGTGACATATACACCCCATAACTATAGGAGTCACTTGTTAGAATAACCAACATCCCACACTTAAGCATTCTATAATTACAGTTAATAACCTGTCCTATGCACTCAAAATAAGATTAGTGGTCTTTCTAAGTAACACATAAGTAATGGAGTTACCCCAAGGCCAAAGAGTCAAAATATGAACAATCTTACTCTGACGTCCTTCGATGAAAATTCATGCAATCATGCCGAGTGTTTTAACACATTCACTTATTGAGGCATTTTAACAAACACTTGGAATGCATAATCTTGTAACTCAATAATTTGAAATATATATATATATATGGTCCAATTACTTAGTACTCATCACCTTACACCACAATCAATATCCAAATTTCAATTCATAAACATAATTATGCCACAAAACCCTGTATTGAGATGTTTGAATATAAACTGTTTCAATCACATAAAGCTCCACAATTATAGAATAATAAAATCACTAGGGAAAATATATGAAAAACATCACAAACCATCCTTATGATCATATTATCATAAAATTGAAGTAATTATAATGATAGGAATAGAAATTCCCACATAAAATCAATCCCAACATTTTATCAAACACATGGTATGCATAAAAACAATTCAACTTATTGAACAAAAATTCAACTCAATAATCATCCTACACAACAGAAAGACTCAAATTCATGCATAAAGTATAAAAATTAAACAACTTGGGATCAATTAAGCATGAAAAATTGGCAAGAAAACACCCAAAAATGAACAATAATTTTATGTCTATTGAAAGGTTAAATAACAATACTGGCCAGAGCACCTGTGTGCTGCAAAATTTCAACACCCAGGTATTCTCCAGAAGCTTCGAGATAGTGCTTTGGGATTGCGCTTGGGAACTTTTCAATGCACGATTTTTCGACTCAATAATTGAAAACACTCCTCCCTTGACCTTAAAACTCATTTTTCTTCAACTATTTTCCCAAAAATTAATTTAATGCGCACATAAATAACACGAAAGCAAGAAAAACAAAACAAAACAAAACAAATGAACCGAAAAATTAAAAAGGAACACGGGTTGCCTCCCATATAGCGCCTTTGTTTATAGTCTTAGATTCGACTTTGGCTCGTTTTATCAAATGTTGATAAGGTGGACGGTTTCCATCCCCTCGTTAATAATCCCACCGTACTACCGCTTCACCCGTTGGCCATTAACCTTGAAATTGCCTTGACTTGCTTTGAATTCCACTGCACCATACGAGAATACCTGCACTATTTCAAATGGATTTGAAAGACATGCTCTATGCTTCAACTTCCCTGGAAAAAACTTAAGCCTCGAATTGTATAATAAACCATGTCCCTGGCCTTCAAATTCTTTTCAAGAATATGTTTGTCATTCCATAACTTAGCTCTCTCCTTGTATAGTCGTGTATTCTCATAGGCTTCTCTTCGGTGCTCATCTAAGTCATTTAAATCAAGAAGTCTCTTCTCACCGACCTCCTTTAGGTCATAATTGAGAGTCTTGATCGCCCAATATGTCTTGTGCTCAATTTCAAGCAGAAGATGACAAGCTTTACCATAAACCAGTCAGTAAGGAGACATCTCAATTGCGGTCTTGAAAGTGGTCCTATATGCCCAAAATTCATCATCTAACTTCTTGGACCAATCCTTTACGATTTGAATTTATGGTCTTTTCAAGTATGTGTTTCAATTCCAGATTTGAAACCTCTACTTGCCCAGAATTTTGTGGGTGGTATGGTAAGGTAACGTTGTGGGTGACTCCATATTTAGATAAGACGGATTCAAACAAAGAATTTTCTAAAATGTGAGCCTCCATCACTTATAACAACCTGCAGAACACCGAATCGTGAGAAACTAATTTTGCTCACAAAGTTTTTCACCACCTTTGCGTCGGTAGTGTTGCAGCTTCAACCCACTTGGACACATAATCCACCGCCACAAAAATGTATTTATTATTGTATGACGATGGAAAAGGGCCCATATATCAATACCCCGTATTTCAAAAATCTCGCAAACTATTATGTTTTACAGTGACATTTCATCTTTTCTGGACAAATTTGTTGCACATTGACATTGATTGCATTGGGTCACAATATCTCTTGCATCACGAAACAACATTGGCTAGAACAATTCTCTTTGCAACACCTTTGCAGCCATCTTTTGTGAGTCGTGATATCCCCCTACTTGTGAAGAGTGGCAATGAAATTAGACAATTTGTACTTCACTCTCTAGAATTCAATTGAATCACTTGATCCTTACACTGATGATAAAGGTAAGGGTCATCCCAGATCATAGTACTTCATTTCTGAAAGAAATTTCTTTCTTTGATTTATATCCATGGTGGACAAAATAATTTTGGTGACTAAGAAATTGACAATATCTGCATACCAAGGTGTCCCGCCCTCCATTCCCATCAAATGTTCTTCTTGAAATGTCTCATTTATGGGCACTTGATCACCCTTTCTTGCCATGGGTCCCTCAAGTCGTGAAAGGTGATCTGTCATAGTATTTTTTGCCTCCTTTCTTGTCCACCACCTCCTAATCAAATTCTTGCAATAGGAAAATCCATGGAAAAAGTCTAGGTTTAGCATCATATTTGGTCACTAGGTATTTAAGGGCTGAATGATCAATATGAAATATCACCTTATTACCTATCAAATATGACCTAAACTTATCAAATGCACAAACTACTGCCAATAATTCCTTTTGGTGGTAGAGTAATTCATTCATGCCTTATTAAGAATTCTGCTAGCATAAAACACAACATGCAAGAATTTTTCTTTCTTTTGACACAAAGCCCTTTATGTGCGCACCCACGACATAGTCACTTGTATCACACATCGATTCGAAAGGTAAATTCCAATTTGGTGCGACTATTACGGGTGTAGTAATTAAAGTTTCTTTTAACTTATTAAATGTAGACAAACATTTATCATCAAAAATAAAAGGCACATCTTTTTGCAATAGAGCAAATAAAGGGCGAGAAATCAAAGAAAAATGTTTAATTAAACACCCGTAAAAATTGGCATGACCAAGAAAACTCCTCACTTCCTTCACATTTGTGAGAGGTGATAATTTTTCAATGATTTCTACATTGGTTTTATCCACCTCTATGCCGTACGATGAAATACGATGGCCTAAAACAATTCCTTCTTAAACCATAAAATGACACTTTTCCCAGTTAAGTGCCAAGTTTGAAAACTCACATCTTTCCAATACACAAGCAAGATTATTTATGTTGGTCCCAAAGCAACCTAAAAGGGGAGGGGGTGAATTAGGTTTCTTCAAATTAACTAGCAAATAATGTTCAAAATTCAAAGTTCTTGTACTTAACATTGCTTCCTTTGATAAAAATATGAGTCATTAAGTATAAAGTGAATAGAATAAATTAATACAAGTTTAAACAAATAGCACATCCACGCTAGCAAGCTTGGAGTGGTAATCCACTTAGATGGTTCTTCAAATTTTGGAGAGCCAATAATCTCAAGTGTCTACAAAGTAGGATCACCCTTTCACACACTTCTTATCTTTAGTTGAGCCAAGGATTTTACACCAAACCTCACTTTTGTACAAGATTTCGAATAGCATTCTCAAGTACACACTAACACAATATTACTAAAGAACAAATTTGCACTAAAATTGCCTTTCTTTTTTCTTGTATCCAATGTGTAAGATAATTTTGCATAATACAGAGGGGTTGTCATTTATAAGTGCAATAAATCAGCTCCCAACCACCTCCTAATCACTAAATAATAAATGTAAAAAAAACTAGCCGTTAAGGGTTCCGGACGTCCGAGGTTATTATTAAGCATCCGAAACAATCGTCCGATCTGAAATATCAAGGAATTGTGGATACCGTTTGGATGACCGAGGTAGCATCCGTTCCTTCGTCCGAACTAGGTAAGTTGATGAATTTATTCATCGGACGGTGTAGTGTGTCTGAAAGGTTTGATGCTTAACTAGGAGTGCTTTTCTTTCGGACAGTTAGCCTGGTCCGATAAGATGTGCTTCGGATAGATAGATGCGTCTGTTACAGTTGTCTCAAACACTTGCCTATGCCTAACCTTTTAGACAGTGAATTGTGTCTGAGATAAATTCATTCGGATGAGCTTGTGCTTCTGAGAAACATAGTGTTGTTCTGACAGTGTACTTCGTCTGAAAACTCTGCTAAGAGCAAATAAACTAGCAAACCTGCACAGCTCAAGTTAAGATAGTTAAATTACATTTGTCATCATCAAAACCAAGGTTGTAGGTCATCAATCTCCCCCTTTTTGATGATCACAAATCACGAGAGAAATTAACTCAAAACAACCATGATCACACATAATCAGTTCAAAAAGCTATCATACTCCCCCTTTTGGCATCATCAAAGCAAAATAAGCTCCTCCCAAGAGGATGCTCTCCCTTACGCAGGCAACAATAAAAAAATGAACAAGCAGTCATAAAACAAAAGTCAGAACAGTGAATAATCTTAACCAAGTGCATAATCATAAGGAAGTGAATAATTACAACCAAGTGAATAATCATAACCAGAACAGTCAACTGCAACAAATGTCTAAGTACATTAATCACAAGGAATTAAAGAGAAAGTAAGGGGTGGAAGTTGAGTCATTCTTCTTCTTAGAGCGTCCCTCACGTTTGCATTTTTTGGCTGGTGCATCATTCTCTATAGCCTCGCTGTCTTGTTCACTTAAGTCTTGAGGATCATGGCATTACATGATGTAGTTGAATGTGCCATCAAAGTCTTAGTCGTCATCATTATCAGTGCTAGGAGCGGTGGATTTGTCAGGATTGGTGGTACCAACTAGATCCTCACGGTCTTCGGGCTTAAGATAAAAGTAAGGTAGTTTTGGCTTCCAAAATCTATTTAAAATTGATATTAAAAATTTGTTTGACCTCTTCTATATCAAAACAAGTATCTATATACAGGCCATTTATCCAAGCAGAAAACAATAGGAAATTTCATCAGGAGAAACAACTTCACACTCAAAAATTGAATTAATGACATTGGAGGAAATCTCAACATTCACGTTATTCACACGAAAGACTAAGGTTCAAATACTTGAACCCTTCCTAAGATTAGCTATAAATTGCAACACCATATCATGATAAACAGGCAAATCTATGTGAACTAAATTACCCCAGGCTTGTTTTTCAAAGCATGCCTTAATCAGAGGTAAATTCAATTCATCAAAAAGGCTATGTAAAACATGTCGTTGAACGATAATTGATTTGCTAAGAAGAGAAGTGTACCTATCGAATGCCTTGGCATCAATGAATTTTGGCAGAGAGGGATTGGGGTGGATTGAGAATTTGAAGATGTTTGACCGTGCACCGGAGCTCAGAGATTGCCTTTTGATTTCTTCCCTCTAGTGGCCGTTGAAAATCCTCCACGTGATCGTTCCATTATGAATTTGAAGAGGAAAATGGAGAAGAAAAAAAGTGAGAATGAGTGATTTTTTTAAGAAATTCTAGGGAATGTGATGTTAAAATGGTGAAAGAAGGTTTAATTGAGATCACTGATGAATTGGGAAGAGAATTTTCTTGAGAAATTGTAGAGCAGAAGGGACGAATTAAAAGAATTGGAAGTGAGCCTCAAAATTGTCTAGAGCTAGGGTTCATTGAGTTGGGTATGTCTGATAAGGGGGAAATGAGGGATTTAAAAGAGGAGAACAATCGTTCAGACATCTGAACGATTGGTATACATTCGATCGTTCGTCCAATCGTAGATGAACGGACGGTAGATACGCAATGTTGTGCATCCGAAGGCATGTCGGATGGTGATAATCGTCCATAAGAATTTTCAGAGAGTTTGAAGAATGAGAGGGAAATTTCAGATGATTGTAAGCGTCCAAGGCAAAGAAAGGAGTTCGTACGTTCATGTTCGTCCGAGAGAGCAGGTAGTTTTGACCTTCATGTTTGTCTGAAAGAGCAGATACCATAGGATGCATATTTTCGTCCGAAAGCATAATTCATATAGTTTTGAAGTCAATAATGCATAAACGAATTCTAAGAAATTCAAAACGATCTAAAGGCAAAGGTTTAGTAAAAATATTAGCTAGTTGATCCTTTGTACACACAAATTCAACACAAATTTCCTTTTTGCACACAAGATCTCTAATAAAGTTATGCTTGACATCAATGTGGTTGGTTCTAGAATGCAAGATAGGATTTTTAGTGAGATTAATTGCACTAGTATTATTGCATCTTAGAGGCACACAATCAAATATAGCACCAAAATCTTTTAAGGTATACTTCATCCAAAGAAGTTGAGCACAACAATTTCAATGATAATATATTAAACGCTTCGTATTTCCCTAAATAGTTTATTTGTCTTTTATACACATCTACATGTGTATACGGAACCCAAAAAGTGACACATACCACTAGTTTCCTATCAATTTTACAATTAGCAAAGTCAGCATCAGAATAACTAATCAAATCAAAATTAGTGGATTTAGGATACCAAAGGGCAAAATCTATCGTCCATTTTAAGTATCTAAAAATCTTTTTTATTGCAATTAAATGTGATTCTTTGGGACAAGATTAAAAAACAAATAGAAAAGATAATACCCGATTTACTAGCTATCAAATAAAGTAGGCTTCCGATCATACCTCTATAGTGTTTTTCATCAACACTATATTACCTTCTTCATCTTTGTCAAGTTTGGTTGAAGTACACATTGGTGTTCCGACTTGTTTGCAATCTTCCATCCCAAAGCACTTGAGTAGCTCCTTTATGTACTTCATTTGTGTAATAAACGTTCCTTCTTTTGTTTGGTGAATTTGAAGTCCAAGGAAGAATTATAATTCTCCCGTCATACTCATTTCAAATTCCTTTTGCATTAAGAATGAAAATTCCTTGCACACTTAAGCTTTCATTAGTTGCTCCAAAAATAATATCATCAACCTATATTTCAACAATCAACAAATCACTAAGATTAGTTTTGGTAAAGAGAGTGGTATCAACAACACCTCTTTTAAAACCATTTTCAATCAAAAAGCCACTTAACTTTTCATACCAAGCTCTGGGAGCTTATTTCAAACCATATAATGCTTTTGAAAGTTTGAAAACAAGATTTGAAAATTTTTTATTTTCAAAACTAGGGGATTATTCAAAAAAAAATTCTTGATCAATAAAGCCATTTAAAAATGTACTTTTGACGTCCATTTGAAATAATTTGAAATTGTTAAAGCATGCATATGCTAGAAACATGCGAATTGATTATGAACGAGTAACGGGTGCAAAGGTTTCATGAAAGTCAATACCTTTCTTCTTGAGCATATCCCTTTGCAACAAGTCTAGCTTTATTTCTAATAATCTCACCTTTATCATTTAATTTATTTCTAAAACCTCATTCTGTTCCTATCACAGGATGAAGTTGATGGTCTTTCGACTAAGGTGCACACATTGTTTTTCTCGAATTGACTAAGTTCCTCTTTCATAGCAAAAACCCAAGATTCGTCATTCAATGCATCATCCACACGTTTAGGTTCAATGTGAGAAAGTAAAGTACAATTATTATTCAAAGGTTTACGAGAACGAGTTTTTACTCCATCGAACGGATCACCTATGATCAACTCTTGAGAGTGACTTGAGACAAATCTCCATGCTCTAGGAAGATCTTTTGGAGAATCTTCGTTCTTTTTTCCTTTTTCATCCAAGTGATGAGTGTCGTCCTCATTGCTTGTCTTGGTTCCATGACGTTCTTCATGTATGGTGAGCTTCTCAAGTTCCCTTTGTATACCTACATCTTCATCTTCACAAACATTCTTCGAAATAATATCATTAGCCTCATCAAACATAACACGCATAACTTCTTCAATTAAAAGAGTTCTTTTATTGTACACATCAAATGCTTTCTTTTCACTAGAATATCCTAAGAAAATTCTTTCATCTGATTTTTTGTCAAATTTTCCAAGATTTTCTTTGATTTTTAAAATAAAACATTTACAATAAAAAAACTTTGAAATAGCTCACAACGGGTTTTTTGCAAAACAAGAATTCATAAGATGTTTTGTTCAAAATAGGTTTCAAAAGAACTCGATTCATAACATAACAAGCCGTATTAACGGCTTTGGCCCAAAAATATTTTGGTAAATCACACTCACTAATCATGGTTCTAGTAGCTTCTTGAAGTGTTTTTTTTTTCTTTCAACAACATCATTTTGTTGAGGAACTCTAACAACCAAAAATTCATGTGAAATACCGTTGTGATCACAAAATTCGGGAAAACCTCCAAATTTAAATTCGGTTCCATTATCACTTCTCAAACGAATAATTTTCAAATTCAACAAATTTTGTATTTTGGAAAACAATTTTACGAAATTTTCGAAGGCTTCATTTTTGTGAGCAAGAAATAGTACTGAAGTATACCCATAATAGTCATCGAACAATTACAAAAGCATATTTACTGCCACCAAGAGTAGCATGTTAAGTAGGACCAAATAAATCCATATGCAATAATTCTAAAGGTCTAGAAGTAGACATACAATTTTTTGGTTTAAACGAAACTTTGACTTGTTTACCAAATTGGCATGCATTACAAATTTGTTTTTAACAAACTTTAGTTTTGGCACACCTCCTACCAACTCCTTTTGAGAAATATTTTTTATTAAATTCATGTTGAAGTGACAAATCCATCTATGCCAAAGCCAGGGATCATCTATAGAGGCAATTAGACAATTTACATTGGTATCACCAAGGAGGTCAAGATAAATCACATAAACATCACTGTGTCTAAAGCCTTTAAATAAAATAGAAAAATTCTTATCAAGAATTAAGTATTCATGCTTGGTAAAGAATACATATAGATTTTTATCACAAATTTGGCTCACACTTAAGAGATTGTAATTTAAATTGCCAACTAGGAGCACATTTTTAATTAAAGTCTCCACCATTTTTACCTATATCACCAATGCCGATTGATTTTGCCTTCATGTTAACCCCAAAAGTCACTTTCCCACTGTTTTTGGATATGAGTTTGGTGAAGAGAGATGCATCACCCGTCATATGCCTTGAGCAACCAATATCTATGAATTATTTGGCATTCTTGGTGATATTCATTACCTACACAAGAAATTAAGTGATAACTTTTGGTACCCACATTTTCTTGCATGTTACCTACACAAGAAATTAAGTGATAACTTTTGGTACCCACATAATTCAAGAATGCCAAATAATTCATAGATATTGGTTGCTCAAGGCATCTGACTCTTATGCATCTCTCTTCACCAAACTCTATGCCAAAGCCAGGGATCATCTATAGAGGAAATTAGACAATTTACATTGGTATCACCAAGGAGGTCAAGATAAATCACATAAACATCACTGTGTCTAAAGCCTTTAAATAAAATAGAAAAATTCTTATCAAGAATTAAGTATTCATGCTTGGTCATGAAAGAATACATATAGATTTTTATCACAAATTTGGCTCACACTTAAGAGATTGTAATTTAAATTGCCAACTAGGAGCACATTTTTAATTAAAGTCTCACCATTTTTACCTATATCACCAATGCCGATTGATTTTGCCTTCATGTTAACCCCAAAAGTCACTTTCCCACTGTTTTTGGATATGAGTTTGGTGAAGAGAGATGCATCACCCGTCATATGCCTTGAGCAACCAATATCTATGAATTATTTGGCATTCTTGGTGATATTCATTACCTACACAAGAAATTAAGTGATAACTTTTGGTACCCACATTTTCTTGCATCCATAAGAGTTAGTAAAATGACTACAAATCCATACGGTATTCATTCCAAGTTTTTCATTTCTCTTGACATAGCAATTATTTTTCACATGTCCATATTGTTGGCAATAGTTGCAAATAATATTCTTATTTCCATATAGAAAAGATTTTGATTTTACAAAACATAAATCATTCCTTCTAAAAGATAGAGATGACAAAGTTCTTGTTAATCAATACATTTCTATTCTTTTTCATATCAACAATATTTTTCCTTTTTTCTATGCAAGAGAATATTCAAGTCATCCAATCTTTTCTTCAATGAGGCTTGTTCTTCCTTGATCCTTGTTTTCTCATGCATTCTTTTCTTCAACTCAATGTTTTCTTGTGACAGCCTATTGTTTTCATTCACAAGTTTAGAGTTAGCATTCAATAGAGCATTTGATTTTTTTACTAACTCCGTATTATGATTCCTTTAAGCTATCTGCAATTTTAAAACGAAGGCTTCAAGATCATTATCATCATTTTGATCATTAGAACCATAAGTAGAAGTTACCCCATCATCACCAATAGCCATAAATGCCATTTGTGTAGAGTCCATATCTTCTTCAACTTCTCATTCGGAGTTGTAATCATCCCAAGTGATTTGAAAGTTATTGAAGTGGGGTTTCCTCCCTTTCTTCTTCTTTTTGGAGGGACACTCATTTGCAAAGTGTCTCGGGTTGACCACATTCAAAGCATTTTTCATTTTGGTTCTTAATTTAGATGGTCTTCCCTTGGAAGCTATTTGAGTTGCTTGTTCCTCCTTTTCACATTCTCCATTTGTTGATGTAGTGTTTGAGGAATCCTTTGGTAATGAGTGCAAGATCACCTTCATCAAGATCTTCATCTTCTAAATTTATAGACAACGTTCATCTTCTTCTTGATTGGTCTTCAAGGCTATGCTTCTTTTTGGTCTTACTTCTTCATCATCCACCACTTTAGCTTTGAGCTTCAATTCATATGAAGTGAGAAAATTTATTAATGACTCAATGGGTACGGAATTCAAGTTTTTGCTTCCTCTATAGCATCTGTCTTTGCCTCCCATTCTTTGGAGAGTGCATGCAAGATTTTTCTATTCTTCTCACCGGAAAAGTATTCCTTCCCCAAAGCTTCAAGATCCTTGATGATATCATTGAATTTACAATACACTTTATCAATGTTTTCATGTGGCTCCATGTTTCTTTAAGGATTCATACTTAGCAACAAGTAGAGATTTCTTTTGTTCTCTAACATCATCTATTTTTCCATGAATTTCCTTCAATTTGTTCCAGATTTCTTTGGCCAAAATGCATCCTTCGACACGAGTTGATTCGTTAGCATCCAAAGCATTGTATAGCACATTCATAGCTTTGGAATGTAAGGTCAAATTTGCCTTGTCTTGTGGAGTGAGCTCATCCCTTGTTTTTTCTCTTCTTCTATTTGTATGATCATCAACAATGGTTGCT
The DNA here is from genome assembly GCA_025175665.1 of Cinchona pubescens. Classification (NCBI taxonomy): domain Eukaryota; kingdom Viridiplantae; phylum Streptophyta; class Magnoliopsida; order Gentianales; family Rubiaceae; genus Cinchona; species Cinchona pubescens. The sequence continues at coordinate 1,103,337 of JANKKI010000179.1, forward strand.
TCGAAAGGACCTTCATTTACCACATACCACAAGTCAATATCAATAGATTGCAAAAAAAATTTCATTCTATCTTTCCAACTAATAAAATTTACCCCATTAAACATAGGGGGTCTAGTGATAGATTGACCCTCAAGGAATAATGTATTATTGGTATCCATAAGGGATCTTTACTCAAATGCAATTTAAGCAAAATAAAGAGACCAATGCTTTGATACCAATTGTTGGTCCCAAAGCAACCTTGTGTAAAAGGGGGAGGAAGGTGAATTAGGTTTCTTAAAATTGACTAGCAAATAATGTTCAATTCAAATTTTTTATACTTGACAAATAAGATGATAAAAATATGAGCAATTAAGTATAAAATGAATACAATAAATTAAAAAAGAGATTAAACAAACAGTACATCCAAGCTAGCTAGCTTGGAATTGTAATCCACTAAGATGCTCCTTCAAATTTTGGAGAGCCAATAATCTCAAGTGTACACAAAGTAGGATCACCCTTGCTCACACTCCTTCTCTTTAGTTGAGCCAAGAATTTTACACCAAACCTTACTTTTGTACAAGATTATCACTTCAATCAATATTTTAAATGGCACTCTCAAGTACACACTAACACAATATTACTAAAGAGGTAATTTGCACTCAAATTGCCTTTCTTTTTTCTTGTATCCAATGTGTAAGATAATTTTGCATAATACAGAGGTTTTGTAATTTATAGGTGTAATAAATCAGCTCCCAACCACCTCCTAATGTAGGCTAAACAATAAATGCTAAAAAAACTAGCCGTTAAGGGTTTCGGACGTCCGAGGTTATTATTGAGCCCCTGAACAATCGTCCGATCTAAAATATCAAGGAGTTGTGGATGTCGTTTGGATGGCTGAGGTAGCGTTCATTCATTCGTCCCAAATAGGTAAGTTGATGAATTTAGCCATCGGACGTTGTAGTGTGTCCGAAAGATTTGGTGCTTAACTAGGAATGCTTTTCTGTTGCACAGTTAGCCTCGTCCGTTAGGATGTACTTCAGACAGATAGATGTGTCCGTTATAGGTGTCTCAAAAACTTGCCTCTGCTTAACCTTTCGGAGAGTAAATTGCATCTAAGATAAATTCGTTCGAACAAACTTGTGCATCCGAGAAACATAGTGCTCTTCAGACGGTGTACTTCGTTCAAAAACTCTGTTAAGAGCAAACAAACTAGCAAACCTGCACAGCTCAAGTTAAGATAGTTAAATTACATTTTTCATCATCAAAACCAAGGTTGTAGGTCATCAATTTAAACAAAAATAAAAAGAGTCACCGAACACACTAAAATCATCCATAAAAACTTCAATAAACTTTTCAATCGTATCATAGAAGATAGCAAACATACATCTCTGAAAGGTACTAGTAGCATTGCATAAGCAAAAGGCATGCGTCGATATGCAAATGTGCCATATGGACAAGTAAAAGTGGTTTTCTTTTGATCTTCAGGGGCTATGAAAATTTCAAAATACCTTGAATAACAGTCGAGAAAGCAATAAAATGCATGTTCAGATAATCTTTCAAACATTTGATCAATGAAGTGTAAAGGAAAATGTTCTTTCTTAGTGGCTTCGTGAAGTTTTCTATATTCTATGCATATCCGCCACCCCGTCAATAATATAGAGGGAATTAATTCATTCTTTTCATTTATGATTACAGTCATCCCCCCTTTCTTTGGCACTACTTGCATTGTGCTAACCCATTCACTATCACTGATGGGATATATGATCCCAGCATCTAACAATTTTAAAACCTGATCCTTCTTAATTACCTCTTTTAAAGTTGGATTTAATCGCCTTTGAGATTGTCAAATAGGCTTATAGGTGTCATTAAGGAGTATTTTATGCATGCAAATAGTGGGACTTATGCATTTTATATGCTTAATACTCCATGCAACGGCTCCACGATGTTTCTTCAACACAAATATTAATTTATCCAATTCAATATCAGAAAGAGAAGCATTGACAATGATTGGATATATATCATTCTCTCCTAGGAAAATATATTTAAGATGAGAAAGCAATGGTTTGAGCTCAACCTTGGGTGATTCGTTGCTCGGATACCATCCTTTACATTTATTCCTCAGTTTGGTCTAATCAATTGCCCTTTCCATCTCGTCATCCATCACGCTCTCGTTGTTATTAGCTTCCATCTCCACTTCATGGATGTTATTCATGTCTTCAGTTTCCTTTTTCATGGATTCCCTACAAAAATCGTTAACGAAATCATCAATAATATCTATACTAATAACATCATTATATTTCCTTAAAAATTTAAAAGAATGAAAAACATTAAATGAAACAATATCATCATTGACTCTAAATTGTAGTTTCCCAACTTGGACATCAATAATGGCTCGCCCGGTGTTTTCTGTCTCTTCCTAATATGAGATGTGTCACCACAGTCTTCTTCCATGTCAAGTAAAATGAAATCTATCGGTAGAAATACCATACCAACTTTGACAACAAGATATTCTACTACTCTTACCGGTTGCCTCACACTTCTATCGACTAATTGGAGAGTGGCATTTGTTAGCTTCAATCATCTTCCATTCAAACCCTTAAAGGTGGAATGAGGCATTAGGTTGATGGAAGCTCCCAAGTCACAAAGAGCTTGGTGGAAAGTCACCCCTTCAATTTTACATGGAATCGAGAACGAGCTGGGATTCTTGAGTTTAGGGGAAAGATTCTTTTGAATGATGGCACTATACCCTTCGTTCAATCATAAAATTTTGTCCCCCATCAATCTCCTCTTGTTAGATACTGCATATATCTGCTCCATGAACTTATCATAATTGGGCATATTTTCTATTTCTTCAATAAAAGAAAGGTTAATCTCAATTTTTTTAAAAATGTTTCCAAAAACTTCCTAAACTTTTTCATCTTTTCACTTTCAGTCTTTGGGGAAAAGGAATACTTATCAGCTTACTTATAGGTGCCGAATGATCCTCGGTTTTACCTTGTTGGTCAAGAGTTTTAGATGGATTCTCATTATCTTCCTCACTCTTTGATATGTCTTCTTTTCCCTTTACACCATTCTCTATCTTGAAACTGTCTCTTATCTTTCTCCACTTTCTTCAACTTTAGAGTTTTCCCACTTCTCAATGTGACCGCTTGAACCTACTCTTTCCCATGGTTATTATCCCATGGGTTAGGAATCATGTTACTCAGTAATGTTCCCGCTAGTCGCTCATTGTGTTGGTGAGCTATCTACTCCAATTGTATCTCAAGATTTCTTGTGGTAGTTCGCAAATTCTCATATTCCCTTCGCAACTTCTCGAAATCCCTTCTCAGATTGTCATCACTAGATGTATCATGATTCACATGTGCGAGATAATTTGGATTTTGAAATGGTGGTGTTGGTGGTGGAGGTTAGTATGAGATATTTTGTTGAAGAAAAATTATGGGGATTCCTTTGATGTAGTGGTCGGTATGGTCTAGATGACGATGGTTGATTGGACAAATTATGTTGAGGTGCATTTGACTGAAATGATGGATTTAGGATATTTGACTTGATTTGTTCAAAAAAATTAGGATGGTCCACCAAGACAGGTTATATATGTTTCTATAATTGGTGGGCTGATTTCTTGCACTAGCATTTTGATTGGAAATAAATCGAATTTGCTCACCTTACATCACTGAAGTATCATAGAAGCCATTTTGGTGATTTCCTCCAGTGAAATCATAACTCAAGATCCCTTGGGAGTAGAACCAATGGTGTTCACTGAGCTTCTTCTTATATTCTCTACAGCCTTGGTCAAGTTTCTAATGGCATCCTGGTATAACTCATTATCTTGTTCTGCTGAGATAGGAAAGTGTTATAGTAAGGCATACCTCCTTCTTGGACATTTTCTTGACTCACTTGTTGTTATTGTCCAACTGCGGGAGTTATTTCTCCATGATAATAATCAATGGATGCCATTCTCTCTAACAATTCTTGCGCTTCATCCAGAGTCTTAAAGGGAAAAGAACCTCCCACACTAGTATCAACTATCAGTCTCGTCTTTGGGAATAGTCCATTATAAGAGATTTGAACTTGTAGCTATAGTGGTAGAGTATGGTGCAGGCACCTCCTTAATAGCTTCTTGAATGGTCCCGTGCTTCACCTAAGCTCTCTCTAGTAATTTGTTTGAATGATGTGATCTTGTTTTGGAGTTTAAGCAGTCCTAGCCGGTGGAAAGTGTTTGGCTAAGAACTCTTGAGCAAGTTGGTCCTAGTTTGTGAAAGTACCTTGTCTATGTGACTGCAACCATGACCTTGCTCTATCACGTAAAGAAAAAGGGAATGCTCTGAGATGTCATCCAGATACAATCTAGATGGACTCCATTGTACCAAAATGTATTGATAACCTCCTTAAACCTAATTAAGTGCTCATAGGGATCTTTATTGGGTCCTCCTCCAAACATTGCATGTGCTTGGAGCATTTGAATCAGTGCAAGCTTGATTTCAAAGTTATTCGCTTGCACGAATAGCCAAGCAATGTTAGAACTCGCTTCCTTGAAATTTGGTATGGCATAATCTCCAAGATGGCAGGGGTTAGCATCAGCATTAACCAGGTTGCCATTGTTTCCTACAACCTCCTCTTGTTCATTCACGATACGGTTTGGATTCTCCATTAGATGGTCGCCTTGGTTTGAGTTTTGTCATCTACGATTTTTACTTATTGTATGTTCAATCTCCAAGTCAATCAGATGAAGTGGTAGATTGGATCAAAGAGTATCTACCATAAAATACAAGAAAAGAAAAACGAAGATCAAATATCCAAGACCAAATCCAAACACAATTGAGAGAACAAGAAAGTGTAATTGCAAATAAATAATAAAAGAAATAAAAAAGTCTAATCTAGTAAGACTCACTACACCTAATATTGTTACCAAAAAAATATAATCCCTGGCAACGGCGCCAAAAACTTGCTTAGTAGAATATTGATTAGGTTTTTGAAAACAATGAACAATTAATAATAAAAAAGACCTTAGTTATCCTATATCAACTCTCACACACTCGCAATTATACGAGGTGAGTTTGCATATAGGATGAGGAAGGATCGTTCTTACAAGGACTATTGGAACAATTACTAGGTTCACAAGCCTATTTACTAGTTAGATGAAATAATCAAGGGTTTTTGGCTAAACCTAAACTAAATTTAATCACAAGAACTTAAAATAAAGACATAAATGCAAAATACTAACCCTACGAAAAGCAATTGAATATAATTAACTAAAACCCTAATTTAATCTACCATACTTGCGAGAATTTAATCAAGAACAAGAATTTAAATTATTCTACCCTATAAAGGCAATCAAAAGCAATAATATAAATAATACCCTAACTGCTAAACTATGGAAGCAATTAAGAATTTAAAGGCAATAAAACAAGAATGATAATTCAAGAACAGGAACGCAATGAAAATAACAATTGAATTGCATAAAAATATATCAAACTCAGTAATTGCGGTGAAAACCAATATTAATGATCATCAAATCTTGAATCCTTGACAAGAAAATAAAATTTGAGCTTGAACGTTTGAGGAAATCTACCTTACGGCTAAATTATTGATCTAACTATTGAAAACTAAGAAATTAATGATGGCTTATGATTATTCTGTTTTCCTCCCCTTCTCTTGGAGTATTTATAGGTGTTTTTAGGATTTTGGGGATCCGGACTGATAAGTACACGATTTTTCACGTAATCGGGCCCACGGGAGAACTTTTCTTGCAAAATAAGTGAACTTATGAGACCTATCCAACGATCAGCACTTGGGCGCTGCATAAACGTCATGCTTGGTAGAACCAAAGAGTGGAGCTTCTAGTTTAGGGGCCGAGTAGGCACTGCATTTTGGCCGTGCCTGGGCGTCACTGGCAGCACCAGCTTCAATTGAATCCTCGATTTTTACCATGATTGAAGCAGAATTTTGAAACCCTCAAAACATGAAATTATATATCTATGTCTTAGCTTTCCAAAACATCTTTAATCAACCCAATTGGAGCTTAGACAAGAAAGTTATTCTCAATCTACCAAACTGTGTCAAAATCGCTCCTAGCTGATGCATGTAAATTTCAATTTTGCAGTTTTTCACCAATTTTGACTCTTTCTTTGCTCAAACCCTAAAAAACTCAAAATAAACCATTTTAACTCATCATTACTCAATTCTTGCTTATATATTAACAAAAATGAGATAAACGATAGATAAAATATACAACATTTACGTGCTTATCAAAACTATATTTTGATAACAACACCATTTATTGTTCTATTTACATGAGATGTTGGAGAGTCTGTAAAGTTTTATAATTTTATGTTTCCACATACTAGTGCATAAATACTTTTGGGTGTTAGTTAACTACTAACATTTTGAATCAATTGGATATAAAACCTTTTTTAACTAAAGCTCATTCTTGACGCTTATGGGAGTTTTGCTCATTCTCTATGTTGTTCTTTCGTATAGCTAGCTATGCATAAATTATTAAGAATTATTAATGGATATTTTCAAGATTTTTGACATGAAAGATTTTGAGATAGCCAGATTGGTTCAACATACAGATTTAAAGAATATCATTGTGACTCTAATAATATAGAGAGATAATATTAAAGTAAGTGGAAAACTCTAAATTGTTTAATAAAAGAATCTCATGAGTGAGATTTAATACAGTAATGCAGTGGGTTGTCTTAAATATATAATGGTTTACCAAATGTTGTCTATACACTAATGAAATGTGGAATAATGTTTGGCGAATATCAGTTATGATCGTTGGGTAAATGTCAATGACATTATAAAATATGTAAAAAATAGTAATAAATAAATAAAGATTATCTTCTTATTTATAGCATACTTGAGAATTTTGAAGTGATTAATTACACAAAGTACTAATTTTAAAGGTTGTTCAATGCTAGTTATATACTAAATGTAGATGTTTCTATTCCTTTTAAAGGTAGAATTCAACTTAAGGACTTGAAATATTTATTTCAAGTGTTAGTGATTTTATTTTATCTCTGGGTCAATTGACTTTTATTATAACATATTTCCTCTACAATGTCTCTAATGAGGACATAAAATGCAATTGACATTGATACAATAATTTAAAGTTTCTTAAGTTTTTGAAATAAGGGAATGAGTTGCTAAAGATGATGTAATGTGAACATATTGCATTTATAAATTTTTTTCTAATTTGTTTTCCAAGTTGGAATCTTAAGGGTTTGAGAAGCATGTTAAACATGTGATTTAATTTAAATTATATTTGATGTACTAGGTCAGTGCAAATTATTTATAACTCTTATACATCCAGTCTATAGTTATCTAGAGTGAATAAAGTTTTATTTTGTGATTTATACATCTACTTATTGATATGATTTATGGATTCTTTGTAGGGAGATTGCAATTTTAGTCCCCAAACTATGAGTAATGATGCTCAAAGCTGGTCCCTATGTTATACGAAATTGCGATTTTGGTCCCCAAAATATTAATTATGCATAAAAATAGGATAAATAACAGAAAAAGCCAAAAATCAAATGGTTTTGGTCATGTGCGATGCATATGGATGTTAACTCTAAAATTTTTTGTCAAAGTTCATACAGTTGTGTGAGAAATTGGTCCTCAATTTCAATGGATTTTAGCTAAAGGTCCCCATTTTAGGATGGTTTGCTAGATTATAAATGATTTAAACAAACATATTTTAATCCATATATTAAATAGTACAACAACAACATCTTAATATAAATACTTTCTAGTTTGTTTTTGAGTACTATTAGTGTTAAAATTTTAAAAAAAAAAATTAAAATGAGAAGGAAAATAAAAAAGACGTCAATGATACAAGTACAGCGGATATCAATTGAGCAAAATAAGACCAACGTTCTACTACTTCTCAATATGGAATTGGTACGCAAACTTTGTTAGCTTAATTCACAAATCACATTCACAACCAATATAGGCATTTTGTACCAAAAAAGATACTACTACTACATACCTCCAAAACCATAATGAATTACAATTACAAGATTGGATGAATGTCAAAGTAAAAATTCTTCTAAAAGTGCTTAAAATAAATGGTAGTTAATCAATTTTTATCATCATAAATAACATAAAACAAAGAAATTTGAACTTATAGCAGAAAGAAGGTGTAAAAAATAAGAGAAATGTGATAGCTATAATGCTGGATGGCTTCTTTGATAGGTTTTCAGGAATCCCTGCTATTAGAGTAAACAGTCGAAAAATTCCTCGATGACCATAAAATCAAACTTGGGTGGCGATTATGGTTCAAATACCTTCTGGTAAGTTTATTGGGTATTATTAATTGTTGAATTGTATTAAGATATTGTTGTAATATTTAATATATGGATTAAATGACATTTATTTAAGTTGGCACGAAAAAATTTATTATCTGGCAAACCATTCTAGAGTGGGGACCTATTTAGCTAAAATCCATAAAGATTGGGGACAAATTTCACACACAATTGATGAATTTTGACAAAAGCTTTTTAGAGTTAACGACACATCCGTTAGGGTTTTAGACTTTTCCATCATTTGTTCTATTTTCACGCATAATTGATAGTTTAGGGACCAAAATCACAATTTCGCATAGATTGGGGACCAGTTTTGAGCACTACCTATAGTTTGGGAGTAAAATTGCAATTCTCCCTTCTTTATATAAGCTCATGCACGAATAAAGTGAAAGTTATACAGTAATTTCTTCATTATGAAGTGGCTTCAGGTTAGAGGCAATAAAGTAGACAACAGTCCTGTTAAAACTTCTTTTGTGAAGTGGCTTCAGTTTAGAAGTGCTGTAATGGACGAAAGTCCTAATCAGTCTTTTTCAGACTGCGGACTGATTTTGGTTTTGACTTGCTACTTTTGTTTGTGGATCATGTGAGTCAAACCATACTTACACTTTATCACACTGTAGAATTCATGTCAATGATGCATCTGTATTTGTAATTATAAGGGTCTTACATCGATAAATAACGTATTGACATCTATAGTTCACTACTGGTGTTTTCATTGACGAATTCTATATTGAAATTTTTACAGTAGCCAATAAAATTGTGTTTAACCAAAAGTCATCTTCTTAAATGTTTTTATTAAAAACCTTAAAATCAATTAGTGTCGCCCAAGTGAGACAATGTTGGAATTATTTTCTCATTTTGGGGTACCACTAATTAATTTCTATTTCATAAAAACAGGTTAAATAAAGATCGATAAAACCCAAGTTCTTAAGATTCACTTATTTAGGCATAGTTTTATCTCAGTTTTTTGTTTGTGGTAATATGTAAGATGTAGGCCTATTTTCTAAATCTTATTGGATTTGGATAATCTTAATAGGAGGTCCAATTACACTATTTGAGCTAAGTCCTTCTCTCCTTTATATAATACAACATCATATACAAGTCATCATAGGGTCATAGGGTTGGTTTGCCCTATTGATAACCATCGTACAGGACTTGGAGAGGAAGAGGAAATGCCTAGTCAAGGTACGTGAACCTCAACGTGCTGATTGATCTTCTTCTAGTATCAATTGCTATGGTGAATGGTACATAATTTTATTTACAGTCATATTCAAATATTTGATATTGGGAACCACTCAAGTTTAACAAGACTCTTATTTCTAGGATCTCTGATCAGAATGAGCTAGCTATATACTCTTAGAAGATTCAATTGAAAATGATTTATAAAGTCACAAATTTAGTACCTGTTAAAGAAAATGTAAATGGCAAAATCATACTCAATCACCACCCTTAATTTTACATACTTAGTCAGATTTCGTTCATTTTTTGGCAAATCAAGTGATACATCTGTGGTTTTATCACTTTGTCATTTTGTATAGATAACTGGATTCAATTAACCTAAGCTCATTTTTTCATCTTTGTACATTCCATTATGTTTGTAAAGACAGAAATGGTCTTAGCTTAAAGATGGTTAACTATGCAAAAAATTGAATGCAGAGATGTTGTGGTAAAATTTCTTTCCAATTCAGGTAGCTGTAAAAGTTAACAATGATAGGAGATAGTTATTCCAATACTTGTACCATTACTTTCTTATCAATACAATGATTTTGTTTCGGGAAAAAAAAAAGACAGAACAATATGCTCTCTTCCATTTATATTTGAATCTCTTGTCCCAATCATAGAAACAAAAACTTTTTATCTGATTCCCAACTCCATCACAAACACCTCTTTTCCTTTTACACCTCCAGGCTCCAGCCCATACACTGCCCTTTGCAACTCTAGCTAGCAAGCCCTGATTGAGGCCTATTGTGATAGAGTTTATGGCACTACTCCATCGCACCTTTCTCTACCCCTTCAAATCCTTCTCGCGAGAGGGCCATGATGTTAAGTGGTGACATAACTTAGTTTTTTTTTTTAATTTTAATTTCTTTGTTGTGGACATCTTGGATGCTACAAGTGAGTAGTGATAATCTTTTTGTTGAATGTGATGGTTGTGAAAACTTGTGCTAGAAGTTAATTGGGATGAGCTTAAAATATTTTTTGTTCACAATGATGAACCTTATCTTTTTGTATACATGATATGGGTTTAACTACAAGCTCAAATGATATTTATGCCATTTCTTGTTGTTCTTTTGTTGATTTTTTCAATATATCTGTTATCTTAGTTGTGATATGGATGCTAGCATTTTTTCTTTAAATTTTGGTTGATTTTGGGTGTCAAAATGTCAAAATTGCTATCCAGAGAATATGGTTGGATTATGTTCTTTGGTTGATTTTGACAATCATTGAACTTTGGAGACTTCTGTGATAGGATTTGTATTTTGCAAAACTCTAAACAGAATAATATAATTTGAGTCTCGAGACAAGAGGACAAATTTTGCAGGCAATTTATTGTGGTGGCACAACCTTCAACACTAGCCAATCTGTCATGGACTGCAATCAGGCAATTCTCATAGAATGAATAAAAAGGGCATTACTGCTAGTCTTTTAATTAAATTCTAATGATGTGGTTAACAAAATGGTGGTTAGTGAAAAAATAATGTTAGGGGATAAGTGAAAAAGTAGATAAAAAGAAGTTAGTGTAATTAACCCTAATTTAAGTTTACGCGCCTGTAGCTCAAGAAAGAAAATTTGCCTTGCCTATCTTAAATTTAGGTGGTTATGAGCAATTGTAAGGCTTAGTTTGGGAGTTTGGGGCAGTAAAGAAGAGAGAAGAAATTTTTGGCAATCTTGAAAGGAAGACAATTTGTCGCAATCCCACTACGCGTAACTAGAGATGGGAATAGCTCATGCGTAGTTCGAGCGAAATTCACTCTAAGTTAGGAGAGAAAGAGAAGAGAAGAGAAGCGAGTGATGTGTGTTTACCTTAAGTAGAGATAACACAAAATCGCACAAATAATCAAAACATAGAAATCACTATACTCTACCACACAACCGCAAGTATACAGCGTGAATAGTAGTATAGGAATAGTGGGTATCATCTTATATGATTCCCACGAAGATTCCTTGCAGAGCAATTATCAAGTGTCACAAGCCCTTATATAGTTAGGCAATTCAATCAAGAAGTGATGGTTCTAAACAACCCAATAACTTGATAAAATGCATATTTCAATTCTCAAATTAAGATAACCTATTTAACAAAACAAGTAATGAGGACAATTATCTACTCGATTAAAATATTAACTAATCTATGCAAGGGAAAGTAATCAAGCGGAAGCAAGTAAACTAAATCTAATCTACTAAAAAGACTAATTTCATACTAGAATTGAAAGAAACAAGTAGTCCTAATTTAAACTAAAGAAAGCAATTAAAAAGCATGAAAATAAAGCAACATTATTTTCTACGACTAAAATAAAACTATTGATTTGAAAAAGAAACTAGATACTAACTAAATATTTTTGGAATTCTGTATTCAAATAAGAAAGTCCACTAAATTTGACTAGACATTAAAGCAATTTGAAAAGTTTTTATTACAAAGCACTAAATTAACAAGAATATCCTGTCTCTTAATTACTCTAAGGAAACTTGAAGTGAAAGTAAGGAGATTTCTAAGAATTTAAACTAGAAAATAAGTAAAAATTATATCTACTTAAAGCTAAAAATTAACCCACCACAAATATGTAATCAAAATATAAACTTGAGAGAAATTAGAAGGTAGATCTAATTGAAAATTAAAGAGTATTTGTATTAAGAAAATTAAAGAGCATTCTATGTGCACTAGCACACCTTAAATAGTAGAGTATTACACAAGCTAAAATTAGGAATTGGCTTACTGAAATATTAGAAAATTGTCAGTACTATTTTTGCTAAAAGTGAGTTCATGTCACGCATGTAATAAGTGATGTCATGACTTGGCCGAAAAATTATATTAACCTATTTTTGTGTCCATGTCGTACTTTGAAAAATTTGATGCCGCGACATGGATACCATTTTCAGTTCTTCTCAAATTGCAACTTGGCCATCCTACTTGTTTATTCCAGCTTCCAACCTCTAATTTAGACCTACATGAATATTAAACCAACTAATTAATCAATTTAACTATATTCTAATCAAAATTTATCATATTTAACAATAACTAGAATATAAACACATAATACAAAAATTAACTAAAATCTTCAGTAGATTAACCAAAATCTGGAATTTAAACTAATATAATGCCATGATTTAGAGTATACTAACTCTAGTTTACTAGAGTTATCACATCCCTAAATTTAGCATTTTGCAAGTCTCGAGTAAAACAAAAAGTAAAAAGAACCTTACTATCAACTAAATAAAATAACACCACCAAAATTGACAAAACGCTTGATGAGCTATGGATGTACTTAGAACAACTAAGAAATCTCTCAAGAAACTTTCAATACTATATGATAAGTGAAATATTTAAATAAGTCAATCCAAGTTTTTGAATTTTCTAAAAAAATGCACATTCATTTATTACACAAGATTTCAAGTCACTAAGCATTACTATTCTCAAAAATAATTCCCAAACGTTTTAGTTCTATACATACATATAAACATCATTTCTTCTCAATCGTAAATATTATAAAGTTAATCAATTATCCCGACAAGGTCGCATGAAAATTGAAGTTCATTAGGAATCTACCTAAATGTATATGTCACACAATTTGGGAATATACCTCTAATAAAGAATAAGTAGTATGAGATCAATGACAAGTATTACAAACATTTCCTCCTCAACTTATTGGTATACTAAAACATAATTCCTAATGGCTTAATTTGGAGAAACAGCATAGATACATTCCAGAATCTCATACTCGCCTTATTACAACTTTAATGGCTTATTTTGGAGAAACAACATGGATACATACCGAAATCCCGTAATCGCCTTATTACTAGCAGCAAAACTTTTTTTATTTTTATTTTTATAAGACGGCCCTAAACCAAGGAAAATGAGTGAAACGTACTTAAAATTAATTTCAAATACCAATTATTCACAAATTAGAAGAATATTTCCTATACGAACACACAAAATGTTCCAATTTCTTTCTATTTCCATTTAACCTGCTCTTTCCTAAAGATAAATCAACTAACAAAATAATATTGGTTATTTGATCAAAAACAATATTTCACTATCGATATGTTGCAAAAGAGCAACTCACTCACACTTAAATCTATGAAATAACCCAATCAAGTACTTCAATTATATAATATTGTAAGTCAAGTATCATTATCGAGTACTCAATTGATCAATTTTCCATCCACTCGTCATTATGTTACACCAATACACATAAAATAACCATTCCTAAAACAATAAAATAAACACCCCAACCTTGTCTCTTTTATTCTAATTGATGAATAATTCATCCTACCACTCACCCAAAACCTAACATAAAAACACAAAATCCAATAAACAAGACCCAAGTAAACTATGACAAAATTTTACCTCAAACCAATATGAATTGAAAATACTAAGGGCACTGTGTATCCATGTATTTAATCAATTAAACTCTAGAAAAATAAATATCCAAGTCAAAGCATCAATAAAATCAAACATTATGGCATCAGCTTAAGGCCCTTAACCAATCTACTATCATCAAGCAATAAAAATGGATTCAGCAAATTAATCCTCAAAATGATTTGCTCCATCGTCATAAAAAGAAATCTACATGGCGCCAGCTTAAGGCCATTAGCCAATCTAGTTCAAAACTAAAATATCTCAAAATAAAATAACTAGAAATAAAAATAACTAATGATAAAAGTGATAAGTCATGAATAATAAAAATTGTCAATCTTTACGAAAATCCTTCAAATGCTTGGGTCCCAACTCATCACTTTCCATTGCTACTGGTTGCTCAACTTTCTTGTCTATGTCCTCTTGACCATCTTCTGCTTCACTAGGTTGAGCCTCCTCGTGGTCATCATCTTGAGTTCTTCCGGCCTCTCCAGGTTGTTGGGCTTTTTCTTTATGTGCATCAACTATCGGAGGTGTGTAATATTGCCCACAAGGTGGCGTATAATGTCAAAGCGGAGGTCTAACCCATGTATCAAGTGTAGCGTCTATGTCCTGAGGACTTCTCCTATGACTGTCAGACGGTTGTGCATTACCAGCTGACTATAAGTCCAATATCCCTGCAACTCATTTGGTTCTTCTTCATTGACTGGGGCATTAAATACATATCCAGTTGGTAGAGGGATATATGTGCTCCCTGAGGTGGTGGTAGTGGTGGGATATGGCTTCTCCAAGGTGATGCTTCTCATACTTTCCTACCATTCTATAAGTATATTCCTGATTGATCTTGCCCTTGGAATGTGTCATTGGCTCTATCGGGTCAATGTGAATCCTGCAACTGTACATAAATAGTGGATTAGACTTGGTGCATAAAAAATTGGTCTCCCGGACATGCAACTTTCAAGAAACCCCTGTCTAATTAGTTTGCCAACATCCACCCGTATTCCTGTTATAATTGCTTTAACCAACAGCACTTTATCGCTTTAAATAAAGCTCAAGGAATTGGAACCTCAAATTCAACAACTAATAAAATAAAACCACAATTTAGCCACAAGTGAAAGTGCCACGATGAGGAAATCTTAATTCGGTACTACTTGTAGTGCTCTGAACTCAATCCACATTCACATCACAAGTAGCATTTTTAATAGTATCCATATCCATCTCATTATTATGCAAAAATGTTAGATACTCATCAGAATGCATAGGAGGTATGTTAAAGAAAGAATTAATATTTTAGAACTGAAATCAACCAATTCCCCTCGTACTCTCACTTTCCCATCCTCAAGCTCACAAAGGTTACAATGAAATTATTTCACACGTTGTGTACACCCACAATCAATTGGAGAATTGAATCTTTCACAATTCCTAGCTTTAATCTGAGCTTCTATCTTCTTCCTAGCCTCTTCATACTGTTTCCATTGCATGGATAGATCAAAATTCCTATCCTTAATCACCTCATGTTCCTCATTATTTTTAAACAATTGATGAACTCTATCACTAGAGAATTGAGGTTCTACTTACACACTACCCCCACAAGGCTGGCTTACTTCCCCTTCTCTACACATCCCGAATTGAAAGATCACTGGCTTTTCTTTTTCTCAAACTTGCCCCTGTACCCGTCATTCTTGCTCTCCTTTCAACACTCCCATATACATAACTTTCATTTTTCATAGCAATTTATCAACCAATTTAACAAATAAGCATTGAAAATTTTCGAATTCACAACCAAGATAAAATTCACCAAGTTTGTCAATAAAATTTCATAATTTCTCAACAATAATTCAAATAATCCAACAACAGTCCAAGTAATTCAAAGAATTAATCAGTTCAATATCCAATCTTGTCCAAAAAATTTGCAAAAAAATTCGGTCCAAAATCACCCAAATTATTTTCCAAAACACCAGATGAAATTGGTTAACATGTACCCACAAATTACCTTCTACAATTCTCACCAATTTAACCACAAAGTTAAGAAGGATATTACCCGATTGATGCCAAAAATTCCCCCAGAAATTGAGTGCAAATCCTTCCAAGATGTTCAACTTTTTCAAGCAAATTCCAAAGTGTTCCCTTTTTTATGCTCCAAAAATGATGTAAAAAGATTGTGGTGTTTAGAAAGGATTTTTATGGAAGAAAATCAAAGAAGTTGAGAAAAATGAAGGTTTTGAAGACGAGTTGTACGGTTATTGCTTGGAAGAAATGAAGATTTTGAAAGAAGAAGAAGAAGAGTTCTTTTAAAATTGGGTTTTGATCGTGTCGATGTTGCGATGTGGAGTTTTCCATGTCGCGACCTGGCCTGATCTCAATTGCCAGTACATGATTCCATGTCGCGACATGGAAAATTCCATGTTGCAATTTGGCCTGGTCATGTGCCTTTCATGTATGTCGATGTTGCAACATAGAGAATCCATGTCACAATCTCGACTTGGGAAAAATTTTTAGAACTTCGCAGAAGTTTGAAGTTGATGTCATGACATAGACCTGAACTTCTGCAAAGTGCATTTTTGACACTTAGTCAAAATCTCTCCTCTTTTTACCACTTTTCTTCAAGTCCAAACACAACCTACAAACATCAAAATAACAAGTTTAGATGATCAATTTTCACTCATCCTTTAGCACTATTTATAATTCAAAAACACACATTTTTAACTAAAATTTTAATTCAAACCAAATCACTGAAAATGCCATCTAACTAAAATGCACACCAAAAGAAAACAAAAAACAACTAAAAAGACTTGGTTTGGCCCCCAAGAAGTGCTCTTTTATAATCACTAGCTTGACTATGACATGGGTGATCATTCTTGCACAAATTGGACGATTTCTCGCCTTCTTCAATAATTCCTCCCAAGTAGGTTTGAGCCAGTGACCATTGACCTTGAACGTCCCTTCTTTCCCTTTTATCTCTACTGCTCCATGAGGAAAAGTTTGAACCACTTCAAAGGGGCCACTCCACCGTGATTTGAGTTTGCCCAGGAATAATTTGAGCCTTGGATTGTAGACCAATACCAAATCATTGGTTTTGAATTCTTTCCTTAAGATGAGTTTGTCATACCATACCTTAGTCCTCTCCTTATAGATCAAGAAATTTTCAAATGTGATTCTCTCCGAAATTCATCCAACTTATTCCAATCAAGAAGTATCTTTTCACATGCCTCCTTCAAATCAAAATTCAAGCTCTTAATTGCCCAATATGCTCTATGATCAAGTTCAACAAGTAAGTGACATGCTTTGCCAAATACAATATGGTATGGAGACATATAAGCCCATAATGCATTATCCAACTTAATTGCCTAATCCTTCCTTGCACCATTCACCATTTTCTCCAAAGTTCTCTTTAATTCCTGATTCAAAACCTCAACTTGACTCGAAGTTTAAGGATGATAAGCTAAGGCAATTTTGTGTTTCACCCCATACTTGGTCATTAAGGCTTCAAAATGTGAATTCTTGAAGTGTGTACCCCCGTCACTAATAATAGCTCTAGGCACTCCAAACCAAGAGAAAATGTTCTTTCACAGAAATTTGGTGACTACTTTAGCATCATTGGTCAGGGTGGCTATTGCTTCAATCCATTTTGACATATAACCGCAACCCAAATGAATTCTTTGTTGGAATATGAGGTCAGAAATGGTCCCAAAAATCAATGCCCCAAGCATCAAATACTTCCAACTCTACAATGCCATGGAGAGGCATTTCTTGTCTTCTTGAAATATTAGCTACCCTTTGGCAAATCACATTTGAGCCCAAACTCCCAAGAATCCTTGAAAATAGTTGGCCAATATAAGCCACATTGAAGGACTTTTGAAGCCGTTCGTTGAGCTCCATGGTGACCTCTTATCGGAGATGAATGACAATGTCTTAAAATGTCAGTCACTTCACTTTTCGGAACACATCTCCTTTGAACTCATTGATGAATTAGCATTTTCCCAAAAGTAAAACTTTGAGTTTTGCAAAGAACTTCCTTTTCTCATTGATATTCAGCATCTTTGGTACTATCTTTGCAACAAGATAGTTCACAATATCCGCACACCATGGGCTTTCTTTCTTCACCTCAAACAATTTCTTAATGGATGATTCCTCATTGATGGCTTTTTTTTCGGCTAGCTCATTTGATTGACAAGTTTAGATGCTTCAATTCTTTATAAATAGTCTGCTACCATATTTCAAAACCCTTTTTGTCTACCACTTTCTGATCAAACTCCTACAATAAAAGTATCCATCTCAATAAATGCGGTTTGGCTTCTTGTTTATAAAATAAATACTTTAATGCGGAGTGATCAGTGTGCACAATTACCTTAAACTCAATCAAATATAATCTAAACTTATCAAATCCGAAGACTATAGCGAGTAGTTCATTTTCTATAGTAGAATAATTAAATTGTGCTTCATTCAAGGTCCTACTTGCATAGTAAATGACATGCAATATTTTATTCACCTTTTGACATAAAATTGCACCTATTGCATAGTCACTAGCATCACGCATAAGTTCAAATGGAAGAAACCAAGTGGGTGCCACAATGATAGGTGCAATTACTGTTGGGATTTCCTAGCCATAATATAAAAATAACGCAGCGGAAAAACACCGGAAATAAGATAAGAGGATCCATGCGTTGAGATTAAGATTAAATCGTCTAGGGTTTAGATATATATACCTTTGCTGCTCGATAGCAAAACCCTGGTTGCGATCTGAACCTTTCACGATCTGAACACCACGGTCACTATTTGGACACCACGGCAACCACGAACTATTCGTAGAACACGTCAGACCTTAGGCGCTGCTCTGGATTGAACGAACGCCCTCTACAGGTATCCACACGAGTAGCTTTTCCGATTTTAGGGTGTTGCTTGCTAGAGCAGTGTTTCGGAACTATTTCGTAGGGTTTTTCGTCCGACTGTGTGTTACTAATGAGTCGCATGTCAGACCTTCGAACCCTAAAGAATCATATTCTATATATAGCGGTTAACCTAAATTCAAAGAACTCTTCTTTGATTAGAATTCTTCTATCACACGTATTAGGTATATAAACACGTATGATAGTAACCAGATATAGTTCCTTACGAATTATTATAATTACTATTTAACTGGACAATCCAGTAAATCCAATGTAATTAGTAAATAATTTTCGAGAAGAGTAATGCTTTCTAACACTAAACACAAATAAGTCCATGTTTAATAAAATTGTCTCACGATGTCTTAGTTGGACATAGAGCATGGACTCTTATGTCATCTCTATTTGTGTCCAACTATTTGATTTCTCGATCTCGAAGTAGAATGATAAAACAAATGAATTTGATCACCTTATCAATCCATTTGAGCACGGCCATGCATTTTAAAATATAAGACCATGTGTATCAGTTATGATAAGGATGAACAACATGTTCATAATGAGAATTACCAATGACATAAAACCATGTTGTATTCTCATAACGGGTCAATCCAGTACTTTGTTCGCCAACAAATACCCATGATTTTTTATTATATCCATATATCCATAATCATCATATGATTATCAATCAAAATCATACTAGTCTTAAATCAACACAGTTCCCACTATATTGAATAACTAGGGACATTTAGAATAATAAATTATTCATGGATTCTAATATTAAAACATGCAATAATAAATCTCTTTATAAATAAAATATCATGATGACAATATTCGTTTTAAAGCCGCATAATTAGATTATCCATTAAAAGTCTCCCAATTAAACAATTAGGTCCAATCATACATATGTCTAAGACCTATTGACCGAACATGGCGATCATGTTTTGGTTGTGGTAGTGGTTTAGTTAATGGATCAGCAATGTTGTCATCAGTTGGTACTTTGCATATTTTGCCGTCTCCTCTCTCAATGATCTCACGATACAGATCTAATGTCTATAAGAGACAGATGTGCTTGGATCGTTAATGAGTAGATACCAATCGGCTCCTGGTGATAGCCACATGGACAGCACAAGAATATCAACTGGATTAGTGATGCTAGGAACAACACCTAAAGATGTTTTCTTGGTTTATGGAGGACTGTTGCATCGATCTTGCTATATATTCGCTTCCGTTGTAGAATGCTATGGTCGCTTGCTTTGAACTCTTCCATTAACACCTCCATTTAAACAGAACACATATCACATTGTGATCTAAAATCATCTCTGTCAGACTGGAAACTTGCATCTGTGTAACCACTTACAAGATTCATGAAAGATAAGAGTCTATACTTCTACTGACACTTATAGTCTACATCTTTAGTTCTTCTCAAGTACTTAAGGATATTCTTGACTGCTGTCCAGTGACTCTCACCAGGATCCGATTGGTATCTACTCGTTATGCTCAAAGCATATGAGACATCCGGTCGAGTACATAACATCGCATACATGATGGATCCTATAGCTGATGCATATGGAATCTCACTCATGCGATTTCGCTCATCTTGTGTCGCAGGACACTGAGCCTTTCCAAGACTGATGCCATGCGACATTGGCAAGAATCCTCTTTTAGAATCTTGCATACTAAACCTCTTTAGTACTTTATCTATATAAGTACTTTGACTCAGGCCAATGAGCTTTTGAGATCTATCTCTATAGATCTTGATACCAAGGATATAAGCTGCTTCGCCCAAATCCTTCATTGAGAAACACTTTCCTAACCAAGACTTGACTTTCTGCAAGGTAGGAATGTCATTTCCAATGAGCAGTATGTCATCAACATAGCAAAACTTAAACACAACTGCATTTGTATAAGAGACTTGTAAAGCACAAGGTCCAGGAAGGAGTTTGCTGATGAATCCAAACTCTTTATTGCTTCGTCAAAGCGAAGATTCCAATTCTAAAGCAATACACCTTTAATCCATAAAAGGATCTTTGAAGCTTACATACCTTTTCAGAATTCTCAGCTTGTATAAAAGACTCAGGTTGTGTCATATACACATCCTCGAGTAAGTTTCCATTAAGAAACGCTGTTTTGACATCCATTTGCCATATCTCAAAATCATAGTATGCTGCAATGGCAATAAGAATCCTTATGGATTTAAGCATAGCAACTGGTGAAAAGGTTTCATCATAGTCTATACCATGAGTTTGTTTGAAACCTTTTGCAACCAATCGTGCTTTGAAGGTATGTAGATTGCCATCCATAATGGATATCTTCTGGACAATACTATATGGGTACCTCTCTTATACCATCTCCAAGATCAACAAGATGCATCGACTTGACCATGTCTAATGACATGGATTGCATCTCAGATTTCATGGCACTTTGCAATTCCTCAGAGTCTGGACTAGTCATAGCATCTTGGTATCTAGTGGGCTCATGGTGATCCATGAGTAACACATCATTTGTATGTGTAATAAGAAATCCATATCTCTCAGGCATATTTCTAGCTCTACCAGATCTACGGAGTCCTTGTGTTTCATGTGGAAGCTCAACAACTGATTGTGAGTCATTCCCATGTTCCAATTGTGTTGTCTCATTCGAACCAACAACTAATTGTGATTCTTGAACAGATTGCACGAAGAGAGAGTGAATACACATCTAGATGTGTATAAGACAACAGGTGTATGTTCTGTTAGATGTGTATAAGAGACAGCATAATTTAAGTGATGCCGTTTGACATAAGCCTCACAGCCCCAAATCTTAAGAAAAGACAAACAAGTATTTTACCAGTCCACATCTCATATGGTGTCTTTTCTACAGTTTTAGTTGGAACACGATTCAATGTGAATGCAGCTGTTTGTAAAGCATAACCCCAAAAGGATAAAGGGAGATCTGTATGACTCATCATGGATCGAACCATATCTAATAGGGTTCGATTCCTTCTTTCAGATACACCATTCCATTGTGGTGTTCAGGAAGTTAATTGTGAAACAATTCCACAATTTCTAAGATGGTCATAAAATTCTTGACTCAGATATTCACCACCTCGATCAGATCTCAGTGATTTAATTGTTTTGCCAAGTTGATTCTGTACTTCATACTGAAAACTTTTGAACATTTAAAGACTGTCACAAATGATCAAGATAGACATATCCATATCTACTGAAATCATCTAGTTATGAAAATAATGAAAATCTGGTAACCTCCTCTGGCAACAGTATTTAATGGACTTATCACATACATCTGTATGTATTAGGCCCAATAAATCATTGGCTCGTTCACTGTGTCCAGTAAAAGGAGCTTTAGTCATCTTTCCCAACAAACAAGATTCGCAGATATCATAAGATTCAAGATCAAATTGATTCAAAAGCCCATCTTTATGGAGTTTTGATATGCGCTTCTCATTTATGTGACAAAGACGACAATGCCATAAGAAAGTTTGATTTGAATCATCCAATCTAGGTTTCTTTGTATTGATGTTATAAACAATCTCTGGATTGGGCTTTTCAATGTTTAGAACGTAAAGACCATTATGCAAATCAGCATTTCCATAAAACACGTCTTCACGGTGAATGGAGAATTTTTATTCTTAATAAAGAAATCAAATCCATCATTGTCTAAACAAGAAAGCAGAAACAATGTTCTTGCTTAAAGCGGTACATAATAACAATTATTCAAAGTTAAAATCAGAAGGGAGGTAAAAGAAGAGTTCACATCTCCTACGGCTAGAGCAGCAGACTCTTGCTTTATTTATAACCAGCATCTCCACTTCAGATTAAAGAAAGGTGAAGTCATTAGTAACACACATGACAGAGATGATTTTACCCTATCTGGATGTCAGCTCACATTTGTGTCTGTCTCTGTATACACATCTAGATGTGTATAAGAGACAGTACCGATTGTTATGCCAACAAGTAGACAGGTAACACACAGTCGGACGAAAAACCCTTCCAAATAGAGTTTGCAATTTCTTTTCCAATGACCGGCTCATTGCAAAAGTGACAAACTCCTTCCTTTGGAGGCTTAGGCTTGTTCGGTTCTTGGGCTGTTTTGTGTATAGGGCTTCTTCTTATAAGCCTTATTTGACCTTCCTTTCGTTTTCATCCCCTTACCTTTATGAACCATTATACACATTGGCCAGGCAATTTTTGATGTGTATAAGAGACAGCAACACATCTAGATCTATAAGAGACAGCATCAAGATAGTCCTTGAACTATAAAAAGGAAGTTGGTATCATTAGCTTGTCCTTCTCAAGGATAGATGTGCAAAGATAGTGTTGAAGTGTTATTAGCGGCCATCGATCTACAACAATTCTTATGCAAAGTACAATATTTCGATATTAATATAAAACTCCCACTAAATCAATTACCCTCATAAATGAATACACAACAGTTTGTATTTAGTGGGTTAAGATCCATATTTCACTTAACCTTAACTCAGCTTTGGCATGACAATTAAAATTAAGTTATTTAGGTAGGTAACTCTTTACCAATTACATCATATGTAACTCTTAAAACAATTATGAGATCAATACATCACATGTACCGGCATGTTTAATCTCATCTTAGAATCAGGGCTTATTAAACCGTTTGATAGCCCAATAAGAATTTCAAGATCCACAAGACAACACTCTCTCTTCTGTATCCTTTCGACTAAAATAACTAATGTACTTTTACTTTAGCAAAAACGCACATCGAGTGATCAAAGTCTTTGGAAGGTGTTTAAATTTGGTGGCATACTGATTAATTGAGGGCTTAACATGTTATGTGAACTTGTTAATTGATCATATGTTTTCATGCACCACATATATTTAAGTGGCATTTAACATCACATAAACATATACAAATAACAGTAAGATAAACGTGTCATAGCATGGCCCTTAAACTATGGTGATCTTCATAAGCCAATATGAAGATCAAGGTCAATCCTAGGGTCAAATTACAACTTCAAAATTTCTTCCATCTTCATGGAATACACCTTGTTGTTGATTGACGCCAAGTTGCTCCTCTTGCCTTCTTTACAAGCTTTGTAATACAATAATACAAAACTTTAAAATTACAAACAAAAAAAAAAAAGAAAACGACACGCAGGCCGTATTTATATAATTACACCCCAAAATAGAAATAAATTACTATTCTAGTAGGTCAAAAGGGCCATGCTATGCACCATGCATATGAACACATCATAAAACAGAAAAACATACTATTATTTATCGTAACTCATTTAGCAGTGTGCTGTCATAATTTTTCATGATGCGAATTAAATTCATCGAACAGAACATACACATATCATATATGTAAATCATTCGACAGAAGCATATATACATAGATATATATATATGCATAATTCGAAGAAAAATACATATATCATATATACATAATTCAACAGAAACATACGTATATCACATATACATATAGTTCAACCACAGAATCTTATCATATCTAGATCTTCATCGAACAGAAAGTTTCTACTAATAGCTCCTTTGACAGGGGACACCTGTCTGTATTGTTGGGAAAGACTGTCAAACTTATACACATCTAGATGTGTTCCTCGTAACTACGGTTCATGTACTTGATTATGTCCAACATAATATGTTTTTAACTAATTTCATCAATCCGAAACGGTTTAATTGAAAGCATGGCGGCTCGATACCACTTTGTTGGGATTTCCTAGCCATAATATAAAAATAACGCAGCGGAAAAACACGGAAATCCCTATAAGAGGATCCATGCGTTCGATTAAATCGTCAATTCCTATCCAAACTAACCTTAAAACACTTCTAGGTCACATGGTTGCGATCTGAACCTTTCACGATCTGAACACCACGGTCACTATTTATCTTATACACATCTAGATAGTGTATCGTCCGACCGTGTGTTACTAATGAGTCGCATGTCAGACCTTTGAACCCTAAAGAATCATATTCTATATATAGCGGTTAACCTAAATTCAAAGAACTCTTCTTTGATTAGAATTCTTCTATCACACGTATTAGGTATATAAACGCGTATGATAGTAACCAGATATAGTTCCTTACGAATTATTATAATTACTATTTAACTGGACAATCCTGTAGGACAATGTAATTAGTAAATAATTCTCGTTCATTGAATCTAGACACAAATTCTTATTCAACGAACTTAGTCAACAATTAACTTAACCCAATGCTTACTCTTAGTGTGTGACCCTTTAGGTTCATTTAACGTTGGCAATAAGTATAATTTCTAATTCCAACACTGTTGCCTTTAGTACATAAACCAACAATTACAAGAGCATGTTTCAGCTCATTAAATGCTTTCAAACAAGAATAATCAAAGTAAAAAGAACAATCTTTTTGAAGTAAGAAGCACAAAGGTCTAGCTATAAGTGAGAAATTATTAATGAACCTTCTATAGAAACCCGCATGACCTAGGAAACTTCTCACACCCTTAACATTAATGGGAAGGGATAACTTTTCAATCAACTCAACTTTTACCCTATCAACTTCTATTACTCTTGATGACATCTTGTGACCTAAAACAATTCCTTCTTGCACCATAAAATGACATTTTTCCCAATTAAGTACCAAACTAGTTTCAACACGTCTTTTCAACACATTGGATCAAATGAGAAACCAAATAAACTAAAATTATCCATGAAGATCTTTATGCACTTTTCAACCATATCATGAAAAATAGTAAATATACAATACCCAAATGTGATAGGAGCATTTTCTTTGGATTGAAAAGCCCAAAGGGCATTCTCCTATAGGCAAAAGTACCAAATGGGCATGTGAAAATTGTTTTGATCTTGATCTTCCGGACAAATGACAATTTGAAGATAATCAGAATAACCATCAAAGAAACAATAATATGGAAAAAAGGCCAACCTCTCTAGTATTTGATCAATAAAAGGCAAAGGAAAATGATCCGTGTGAGTGGATTCATTCAACTTACAAAAATCAATGTACATACGCCAACCCCTGACCAACTTAGAGGAAAGGAGTTTATTGGTTTCACTTATTATTACGGTAATACCACCCTTCTTTAGAACGACTTGAGTGGGAGTAACCCACTCGCTATCACTAATAGGGTAAATAATCCCGACTTTCAAAAGTTTGATGACCTCCTTCCTCACAACTTTGTTTAAGGTAGGATTCAATCTTCTTTGAGGTTGCCTTACCGGTTTGTTCCCTTCATTCAACAAAATTTTATGCATACAAATGGAAAGGCTAATTCCTTTAATATCATACAATAGACCAAGCAATGGTATCTTTATGCATTTTTAGTACCGTAATCAATCTTTCAAATTGCTCACCTGTCAAAGATGCATTGACAATTACAGGGTATGTCTCATTTTTACCAAGGTTTGCATACATTAAATAAGTAGAAAGGGTTTACGCTGGGGTTCGTTGGTCGAAAACCCCCTTTTACTTTTTCTTTGTTCTCCTTTTCTTTCTTTTTCAATAAAGCATCATTCTCCAAGTGATTCACATTCTTTATTCCATCTTAATCTTCTTGAATTAAGGCATTTGAAGCTGACATGTTGTTCTCCAATGAAGAATTCTCCAACTCATTCCTACAACAATCATCAATTAGATCATCTACTCCATTTATATTCATGACATCCTCATAAATTCAAAGGAAGCTTTAATGAACTAAAAACATTAAATGTAATAATTTCATCATTTATCCAAAATTCCAACTTCCCTTCTTGAACATCAATGAGTGCACGACCGGTGGCAATGAAAGACCTCCCCAGAGTATGATCAGCATCTCTTTATCCTCTTCCAGATCTAGCACAATAAAATTGGCCAGAAGGTAGAGTTTGTCAATTTTAATGATCACATCCTCAATGATTCCCTTCAGAAACTTTATGCTACAATCCGTAAGTTACAATGAGACACTTAACGGCTTCAAATGTCCTGCATTTAATTTCTTGAACACCGCATAAGACATAAAGTTCATTGAAACTCCCAAATCATACAAAGCGTTCCCAAATTGCAAACCTCCAATCTCACAAGGCATGGTAAGGACTCGTGATCCTTGAACTTGGGTAGTAATGTCTTTGTGAGGAGTGCACTGTAGTTCTACATTAGACATAAGATTTCATCCCCATGCAATTTCCTCTTTGAGGTGAGGACTTGTTTCATAAATTTAGCATAAATGGGCATGTTCACAAGTGCCTCTATGAAAGAAATGTTAATTTCAAGCTTCTTGAGTATTTCAAGATATTTTTTGAACTTCTTCGTCTTCATCATTCATGCTTATGCTAAATCTTTGAGAAAATGGTTTGTTCATTTGCTTCGGCACTTGATAAGTAGGATCCTTGCCTTCATTGCTTTGCACATTGGGTATGGTAGGCTCATTCATCTATTTGCCTTGACCTATTGAAGACTGGCCATTTTCCTCCTCTTTATTTTCAACCTTTTCTTTTTCTTTGCCCTTCAATGAGTGACACCCAACCTTTTCTTCCACCTCCTTACCACTTCTAAGAATGATGGCCTTGCATTGCTCCAGGGATTTGGAATAGTATCACTCGGTAGTGACCCTATAGCTCTTTCATTATTCAACCTTTCCTATTGACCCAATTGAATTTCCAAATTTCTTATTGATGTTCTCAAATTCTCAAAGTCTCTCCTATGTTCTTCCTTATCCCTTCTTTCTCTTTCCAACTCCCTTCTCAAGTACTTTGCCTCTCTTTTCCAACCATCTTCACATACATTCTCTCTTGGAGCAAATTGGTCATTACACATAGATTGGAAAGAATTTGTGTCGTTGCAATGGAGGTCTTGGTTGTTGATTTTGAAATGGACAGTTAGAGGGAGATTTATAGGAGTTGCGTTAGAAATTTTGATAGGAGGTACCTTAGAAATTTCTTTGATGTAGAGGTTAATTGGGTCTAGATGATGAACTTAAAGTTTGGTTGTAGAAATTTTGAGTTGCAGAAAATGGTTGACTGGAAAAGTTGGATTGATTGTTTGTATTGCTCCATGAAAAGTTGGGATGATTCCTCCAGCAGGGATTATATGTGTTCCCATAAACTCCGAGTAGATTTCTGGGAAAAGATGGTTGATTAGATACATAGTTGAGTTACTCATTGGAACTATAAAGCATTTCACGTTGCCCATTTATATGTCCACTCCCACAAAAATCACACACCATGGGTGGTTGGGTTGGAAAAAGAGATATTGCATTCACACTACTTGGTTTCCCTTAGTTCTCCAACATTTTTGCAACATTGTTCATCACATTCATAAACATATTTTGTTGAGCAAATACCAAGCATCTTGCATATTCAAATTCAATACTCCATTTG
The DNA here is from genome assembly GCA_025175665.1 of Cinchona pubescens. NCBI lineage: Eukaryota > Viridiplantae > Streptophyta > Magnoliopsida > Gentianales > Rubiaceae > Cinchona > Cinchona pubescens. The sequence continues at coordinate 1,131,420 of JANKKI010000179.1, forward strand.
CACATTACCTTGATGGGCTTGGTATTGAGCTATTGATGGAGTCATTGGTCCATGACAGTAATGGTTATAGGCCATCCTATTGAGCAATTCTTCACCTTCCTCCAGTGTCCTGTAGGATATGGAACCATCGGCGGAGGCATCTACTATTGATTTCATCGCTTGTGTCAATCCATTGTAAAAGGTTTGAATATCAAGCCAACATGGAATTGCATGATGAGGACATTTCCTTAGAAAATCCTTAAACTGCTCCCAAGCCATTCCTAAGCTTTCACCTATATCTTGTTTAAATGAGGTAATCTCATTCTGCAATTTGGCAGTCCTTGAAGGTGGGAAATGTTTTGCCAAAAACTCTTGTGCTAGTTGGTTTCACATGGTAAATGTCCCTTGAGCATGAGATCGAAGCCAAGATTTTTCCCTATCCCTTAGAGAAAAAGGGAATACTCTCATTCCTACACAATCCGGGTGCACATACCATTGAATTTAAAGGTGTCTAAAACCTCCTCAAAGTTCATTAGATGTGTGTATAGTTCTTCATTAGAACCACCTCAAACATTGCATGAGCTTGAACATTTGTATCAAAACGGGTTTAATCTCAAAATTATTTGCTTATACAATGCTAGAATTTGCCTCATCAAAGCTTGGTACGGGATATTCTCTCAATGGTCTATCATTCATGTTCATACCATTCCTATTTCCATAACCACCCCTTTCATGATTTTTGGCACTTCTTCTTCATCATTCCCATTGTTCAAATTTCTTTGATTTTGATTGACATTTGCCATCTCAATTCTCTTTAGCTCTTATGCTTCCAGATTTCCCTCAACTCTTTTTCTCTCTCTTTATCCAAGCAAATCAAAGGTCCCTTGTCTCTTCTTACCATGCACTACAAAAGCCAAATCAAGTAATTAATTCAAGTGCCAAGACAATTCAACAAGAAGAATTACCAACATAAACAAATAAACAAAAATTAGCAAAACTAAATTAAAAAAAAGTGCCTAATCTACATGACCCGTAAAGCGCTCAATATAGCCAAGTACCAAGGACAATCCTCGGCAATGATACCAAAAACTTGATGCACGTTTACCTTAGGTAGAGATAACAAAAAATTGCACAAATAATCAAAACTCACAAATCACTACACTTTACCGCACAATAGCAAATATACGGCTCGAATAGTGGTTTAAGATGAGTGGGTATCCTTCCAAAAAGATCGCTTGGAGAGCAATTATCGAGTTTCACGAGTCGTTGTACAGTTAGGCTATTCAATTAAAAAGTGATGGTTCTAAACTACCCAATAACTTGATAAAAATGCAAATTTCAATTCTCGAATTAAGATAACTTATTTAAGGACAATTATCCACTCGATTTAAATACTAACTAATCTATGCAAGGGAAAGTAATCAAGTAAAAGAAAGTAAACTAAATCTAATCTACTAAAAAGACTAATTTCATACTAGAATTGAAAGAAACAAGTATAGAGTCCTAATTTAAACTAAAGAAAGCAATTAAAGAGCATTAAAACAAAGCAATATTCATTTTCTACAAATGAAATATAACTATTGATTTGAAAAAGAAACAACATTCTAACTAAATATTTTTGGATTTTTGTATTTAAATAAGAAAGCCCACTAAATTTAACATGAAATTAAAGCAAAGATTTGAAAAGTTTCAATTAGAAAGCACTTAATTAACAAGAACCCGAATTACTCTAAGGAAACTTGAAGTGAAAGAAAAGAGATTTCTAAGAATTTAAACTAGAAAGCAAGTAAAATTATATCTAAAGATTAACCCACAACAAATATGTAATCAAAATCTAAACTTGCAAGAAATTAGAAGGTAGATCTAATTGAGAATTAAAAAGGATTTGTATCAAAAGAATGAAACTTGAGAGCCAAGTTTTTCAATTCTATTCTAATCTAACCTAAAACTATTAGCTACACCCTAAACTATGTGTACTAGCACACATCTAAAGTACTTTAACTATAGTAGAGTATTACACAAGCCTAAATTAGGAATTGACTGCTGAAATATTACAAAATTGCCATTACTATTTTTTTAGAAAGTGAGTCATATCACAACATGGAATAAGGATGTCGCGACATGGCTCAAAAATTACATTAGCCTATTTTTGTGTACATGTCGTTATTTCCAAAAATTCATGTCGTGATTTGGAAAAGTTGATGTCGTGACATGGATACCATTTTCAACAAATCTTCAATTCTTCTCAAATTGCATCTTGGCCCTCGAACTTTGTTTATTCCAGCTTCCAACCTTTAATTTAAACTTGCATAATATTAAACTAAGTAATCAATTTAAATAAAATTTTAATCAAAGCTTATCATATTTAACAATAACTAGAATATAAACACAAAATATAAAAATTAACTAAATCTTCAATTGATTAACCAAAATTCAGAATTTAAACTAACAAAATGCCATGATTTAGAGTAAAATAACTCTAGTTTGCTAGAGTTATTAGCGAGTAGTTTTGAAATTTATTTTAGGAGTTTAGGAGAGAAAATGACTAATTTAGAACATATAAATATAATTTTTCTCCTTCGACTATTTGAGAACAAAATGGCATTTCAAAAATTTTAACAAGCTTTTACTCAACTTTCCTTTCATTTCTTTTCAATTTGGAAGAAGAATTTTTTAAAATTGTAGTACTAACTTATCCACCCAAATCCCTCCCTTCACTTGCTTTTCTTTCCCATAAAAACTTCCAGATGATGAAAACTTAAACTTTCTTCCTCTTTCCCTTCTTTTCTTTCCAAATCTTCAACTCCTAAACATATTGTATGTGTTCATCTCTTATTATCTTAGGATGGATCCAATTCCAAAACTACACTACAAATACATCCAAATATATGGGATGATACTCATTGTTGGCCCAAAACAACCTAAAAGGGTGGTGAATTAGATTGTTTAAAAACAATTTGCAAATGAAGCACAAATAAAAATTTTACATTCACAAGTAATTTGATATCAATATAATCAATTGAGCACAAAATGAGTAGAATAAATAAATATAGAGAGAGAGATTATTCAAACAATACTCCCAAGCTAGCAAGCTTGGATTAATAGTCCACTAAGGTGCTTCTTCAAATTTGGTGAGTCAATAATCAATGTTGTACACAAAGTAGGATAATCTTTACTCACACTACTTCTCTTTAGTTGAGCCAAGGATTTTACACTCAATCTCACTTTTGTACAATGATTATCACTCCACTCAATGATTTTGAATAGAACTTTCAAATACACACTTTTTCCACTAATACAACACTTCTAAAGAGCTAATTTTCACTCAATTTGCTCTTTACTTGTGTTTATTCAATGTGGAATTTTCTTAGACATAAATTTAGGTTGGTTGGTATTTGTAGATGTGGTAAATGAGCTTCCAACCACCTTCCAATGACTAAGTAATTAATACTAAAAAACTAGCCATTATAGGTTTTGAACGTCTGATAACTTTTCATTGCGTCCGATCTCGCAGCGTCTAAACATATGAAACACAAAAGTTGAGGTCTTCATTTGGATGGCTGAGGCTGCATCCATTCCTTCATCTAAAGTTGATGGTTTGTCAAGTAGGATCCTCGAACAGTGCAGTGCGTTCGAAAGAACTAATGCCTTATAATGATTGATCTACCTTTGGACGAGCACGTGTGTCCAATAAAATTTCTTTCAAACAATGTTGAGCGCTTGTTGTCGACTGTCTCAGATACCTTACTCTCTGTCTAACTATTCCTATGATGTTGAGTATCCATTGTCAATTGCCTCAGATACCATACGCTATCTAACTATTTAGATGGTGTATTGCATTCGAGACAATTTGTTTGGATGAGTTCTTGTGTCCAAGAAAATAGGTCCTTCTTTTGCATCTGAAGCTCCTCCTTTTCAGACGATGCAGCATTCAAAAACTTTGTTATGGCAAAATCTTCAAAACTCCTACACAGCTTATTTGCAAACTATTAGATTAGATTTGTCATCATCAGCAGTAGAAACCAAGATTGTAGATGAACAATCTCCTCCTTGTTAATGATGACAAATCACAGGGCAATAAAAATAAATCATTGCTCAATCAATCAACCACAAGCTCAATCAAACAAACAACCACAACCACATTTCTCCCCATTTGGGCATCATCAAACAAAACAAGAGAAAACTCTCCTTGAGATGATGCTTTCCCTTAATCAAACCACCAAGAAACAATTTCAACCAATAAAGTATGGAAAGCAAGTTGAAAACCAATATCAACCAAATATCACATTAATATCAACAAGGCAGTCAACCACAACCAAATGTCACATCAATAATTTCAACCAAATTAATGCAAGGCAGACAATCTAAGAATAGAATCTAAATCATTTTTCTTGTTTATCGTTCGTGTTTCTGCTTTCTAGTGGGCAAATCAATATCTGCAGCTTCATTATCATGTTCGCTGGCTTGTTGAGCATCACACTGTGTGATGTAGTTGAATGTGTTGTCAACATCTGCGTCATTTCATTAGCGTCGGCGTGTTGGACAGTAGTGTCTTCAGGATTTGGTGCACTAGCTAGATCTTCTTGGGCTTCTTACTCAGGGTGTGAATGTTCGGCATCTTCATTTTTTTCATCATCGCTATCAGAGGAGGATTCAAAGGTGTATTGTGACTGAATGTTGGCGAACTGCACTTGGGCGAAAGCATACGTACCCTAACTTAATGCCTCTTGAAGGATCGTTTGTTTGGTTTCCAACTTCTTTACTTCCCTAAAGGTTCGGCGTTGAAATTTGGCCATTTGGTTGCCAAGATTGGTGACAGGGTGCACATATGTGGAAAAGAGGGTTTGGAAGTGGATATTTGTGAACGATGGGTCAGTGGAGGTGCGGATAAAGAGGGTTGAGTAGGAATAGAATGAGGAAGTTCTTGTCTAGAACTCGAGGCATGATCTTTTGACTTTTTCACTTCATATTCAGATTTGGTGAGCCATTTTTTATTAAAAAAATGCAAACCTTTTCTTTCAATATAAGAATTTAACTTTATTAAAATATGGGGGATATTGTTTTTTCCAATAAAAGGAATATTAAAATGATCAAAAACTTTAGTTAAAAACTTTCCAAATAGGATGTTTTGCCTAATATCAGTCAAGAACTCCTATAAGGAGCAAAACAAGTAACCAAAATCAAGTTTGATGCCTTTACAAACACAATCAAACAAATACAGCTGCATTTTTCCTGGCTCGGTGCGATATCCATTGGTTGGTAAAAGCAAATTTGTAACCAACGTATACAAAATATTGAGTTCAGGACACAATAAAGTAGTTTTGGTTTCTGAAGCTTGTTTAAAATCCATATGAAAAATTTGTTTGACTTCCTGGATATCAAATTGAGTGTCAATAGCAAGCCATTTATCCAGACTAAAGAAATATGAAATTTCATCAGGATTAGTAAAATCACATTCAAAAATCGAGTTAATAGGAATTGAACTCAATGTTAAATTGATTCACACGTAAAACTAAGGTTCTAACGGTTGAACCTATTTGAAGAGGTTCACAGTAAATTGTAAAACCATATCATGATAAATAGATAGGTCAATATGAATTAAATGCTCCCATTTTTTTTTTCAAAACACTCTTTAATGAAAGATAAATTCAGTTGATCAAATATGCCTTGAGAAATAAGGCGTTGCACAATAATGGATTTACCTAAAAGAGATGTATACCTATCAGATGCTTTTACATCAATGAATTTAGGAAGAGTTGGGTTGATGGAGCATTTGTTGAAGTTTGACCTTGTGCAGGAGTTTTTCCCTTTGATTTCTTCCCGCCTTTGCCCATTGAAGATTCTCTACAAGATCGAACCATCTTGGATGCAAAAGGAAGAAAAGAGAGTTTGGGAAAATCTCAAAAATTGAAGTGATGGGAGTGGTATAATTTTGGAAAGGGGGTTAATCAAGACTGTAAAAGATATGGCAAGAATAATTTTTGGAGGAATTTTGAGGAAAATGAGAAAAATTGAGGGAATTGAAGATTTTCTCCCTTTTCACCAGAGTTAGGGTTCGGGTGTGACGAGGTGTCCGTAAAGAAGAATGTGAAAGGTTTTAATAGTGTAAAACGGTTGTTCAGAAGTCTAAATGATTTGTCTATGTCTGAACTCACATCCAATCTCAGATGAATGAACATCCAAAATTATAGCCCAAGAATCCAATAGTATGTCGAACGGTTGTGATCAACCGGTAGATTTTCCAAAGATATAGATGTGTATAAACCAGAAAATTCAGACGAGAGGGATCGTTTGATCCAGTAAGTCCAAAAACTAAGACAGTTCGGACAGATGTGATTGTTCGAGACCACAGAAAACATGGGACAAATATATGCAACCAAAACATGGAATTCACACAATTTTATAATCAGTAATACCCAAACAATTTTTAAGATATTCAAAACGATCTGAGGGTAAGGCTTTAATGAAAATGTCAGCCAATTGATCTTTAGTGCACACAAATTCAACACAAATTTCCTTTTTGCATACTAGATCTCTTATGAAATGGTGCTTGACATCGATATGTTTTGTTATAGAATGTTGAATTGGATTTTTTGTGGGATTAACTGCACTAGTATTATCACATCTAATGGGTACACAATCAAAAATAACACCAAAATCTTTTATAGTATGTTTTATCCAAAGAAGTTGAGCACAAAAATTACCTACAGCAATATACTCGGCTTCTGTCGTGGACAAAGATATAGAATTTTGTTTCTTACTAAACCAAGATACCAAGCAATTATCCAAAAAATGACACATACCACTATTACTTTTTCTATCAATTTTACACTCAACAAAATTAGCATCTAAGTAACTAATTAAATCAAAACTAGTGATTGTAGGGTACCATAAACCATAGTTCAAAGTTCCTTTTAAGCATTTAAAAATTCTCTTAACCTCAATTAGGTATGATTCCTTAGGACATAATTGGAATCCAGTACATAAACACACAACAAACAGAATATCTAGTCGACTAGCGACTAAATATAGTAGGCTTCCAATCATACCTCTATATAATTTGATTCGTCAACACTATTACCTTCTTCATCCTTGTCAAGTTTGGTTGAGATTGCCATTGGCATTCCAACTTGCTTGCAATCCTCTATTCCAAAGCACTTGAATAACTCTTTTGTGTACTTGATTTGTGTGATGAACATTCCCTTCTTTGTTCGGTGAATTTGAAGTCCAAGGAAGAACTTTAACTCTCCCATCATACTCATTTCAAATTCCTTTTGCATCAAACATGAAATTCCTTGCACGAACTTTCATTAGTGGCTCTAAAAATAATATCATAAACATAAAGTTGAAAAACTAACAAGTCATTATGACTATTTTTGGTAAAAATAGTGGTATCAATAATTCCTCTTTTAAAACCATTTTCAATTAAAAAATCACATAATCTTTCATACCAAGCTCTAGGAACTTGTTTCAAATTATACAAAGCCTTTGATAATTTATAAACATGATTTCAAAAATCTTTATTCTCTAAACCCTGAGGTTGTTCAACAAAAACTTCTTGATCAATAGTAGAAAATAATTTAAGAATGCACTTTTCACATCCATTTGAAATAATTTGAAATTATTGAAGCATGCATATGCAAGAAACATACGAATGGATTCTAATCTAACAACGGGTGTGAAGGTCTCATCATAGTCAATTCCTTCTTCTTGTGTATAACCTTTCGCAACCAATCTAGTTTTATTTCTAACTATTTCACCTTTATCATTTAGTTTATTTCTAAAAATCTATTTTGATCCTATTACCAGATGATTTGAAGGTGTTTAAACCACACATTATTTTTACCAAATTGACTAAGTTCTTCTTTTGTGGCAAAAGTCCAAGATTTATCTTTTAAAGCATCATCCACACGCTTAGATTCAATATGAGAAAGTAAGGCAAAATTAATATTTAAAAGTTTATGAGAGTGAGTTTTTACCTCATTGAATGGATCACCTATGCTTAATTCTTGAGAATGACTCAAGAAAAATCTCCAAGCTTTTGGAAGATCTTTTGAAGATTCTTCTTTCCTTTCTCTGCCTTCATCCAAATGATGAGTATTGTCCTCCATGCTTTCCTTGGTCTCTTGATGTTCCTCTTGAATAGTTGCACACCTATATCTTCATCTTTACAAACATCTCTTGAAATAACATTATTTGCTTCATCAAATGAAACAAGTACAACTTCTTCAATCACAAGAGTTCTTCTATTATATACTTGGTATGCTTTCTTGTCATTAGAATATCCTAAGAAAATCCCTTAATCCAATTTCTTATCAAATTTTTCAAGATACTCTTTAATTTTCAAAATGAAACATGTAAATAATCCAAGGAACATGACAGGTACAGGAACCACTGAAGATACTCAAGAAACAAGAATTTTACTCATTCATGCAGTATTATTTAGTACATCTAAGAAATATGATTATCCACCGTTAGTCAATAATGTGGGTTGCAGCCTTACTCTTACAGGAATGGAATAAGCACTAGACCGAGTTCGGTCAGATCAATAGTTGACCAAATGACTAAGTAGGATGAGCAAGGAATAACAATAAAATTTCTCAGGAATGAGTTAGACCAAACAAATCACACTCATTTACAACCAAAAATATTAAAATAACTCACGACGGATTTTTTACAAAACAATAGTTCATAATAAGTTTTGTTTAAAAGAACTTGATTCATAACTTAACAAGTTGTATTAACGGCTTCAGCGCATAAATATTTTGATAAATCACACTCATTTATTATGGTTCTAGCGGCCTCTTGAAGTGTTCTATTTTTTCTTTCAACAACACCATTTTGTTGAGGCACTCTAGCAACCGAAAATTCATGCAAAATACTGTTGTGATCACAAAATTCGAAAAACTGCCAAATTTGAATTTGGCTCCATTATCACTTCTTAAACGATCAATTTTTAAATTCAATAAATTTTTTACTTCGGAAAACAATTTTACGAAATTTCCAAAGGTTTCATTTTTGTGAACAAGAAATAGTAACCAAGTATATCTAGAATGGTCATCAATAATCACAAAAGCAACTTTGCTACCACTGAGACTTTGTTGAGTTAGACCAAGCAAATCCATACGCAACAATTCCAGAGGTTTAGAAGTAGACACACAATTCTTTGGTTTAAAAGAAACTTTAACTTGTTTACCAAATTGGCATGCATCACAAATTTTGTTTTTCTCAAACTTTAATCTTGGCAAACCTTTAACCGATTTTTTCTTAGCAGGATTATCAATCAAATCCATGTTAACATTACAAAGCCTTCTATGCCAAAGCCAAGGATCACCTTTAGAAGTGATTAAACACTTAATATTACCACTATCAATATTATCAAGATAAAGCACATAACATCATTTTGCCTTCTACCTTTGAACAAAACAACAAAGTTCTTATCAAGAATTAAACATTCATGTTTAGTGAAGAATACATACAAATTTCTATCACATAATTGACTCACACTTAAAATATTATATTTTAAATTGTCAACTAAGAGCATGTTTTTAATCAAAGTCTCACCATTTTTACCTACATTGCCAACAATGCCGATTGATTTTGCTTTCATGTTATCTATAAAGGTCACCTTTCTACTATTTTTGGACTGGAGGTTGGTGAAAAGAGATGCATCATCGGTCATGTGTCTTGAACACCCACTATCAATGAACCACTTAGCATTCTTGGTGATGTTCTCTACCTACATAAAGAGTTAAGCTATAACTTTTGGTATCCATATTTTCTTGGGTTTGTAAGAGATAGTAAATTGACTTTAAATCCACATGGATTCCATTTCCAATTTTTCATTTCTTTTGACTAACAATTATTTTTCACATATCCCAATTGCAAATAATATTCTTATTTCCATACAAAGAAGATTTTGATTTTACAAAACATAAACCGTTCTTTCTAAAAGTGATAAAATTCTTGTTGATTAACATGTTTCTATTTCTTTTCATATCAACAACTTTTTCCATTTTTCTATACAAGAGTACATAAGATCATCCAATCTTTTCTTCAAGTAAGCTTGTTCTTCCTTGATCTTTGTAAGTTTCACATGCAATCTTTTCTTCAAATCACCATTTTCTTGTGATAACCTATTATTTTCATTCACAAGTTTGGAGTTAGCATTCAACAAGGCATTATTTCTTCTAACTAACTCCTTATTACTAGCATATGATTCCTTTAAGATATCATGCAATTTTATGATAAAAGCCTCAAGATCATCATTATCATCAATTTTATCACTTGAATCATAAGGAATTGTTACCTCATCATCACCAATAGCCATAAAGGTCATTTGTGTCAATTTCATTTCTTCTTCAACTTTTCCTTCGAAATTGCAATCATCCCATGTGATTTGAGAATTGTTGAAATGGAACTTTCTTGCTTCCTTCTTTTTCTTGGATGGACACTTATTTACATAGTGTCCGAGTTGACCACATTCAAAGTATTTATTATTTTGTTTCTTGTTCTCAACTTTGGCCTTTGAAGTTATTTTGATTGCTTCTCTATACCTCATTCTCCTTTAATTGAAGTAAGGCCACTTTGTTTGAGAAATCCTTTGATGACAAGTGCAAGATCACCTTCACCAAGATCTTCATTTTCTAAATTGATGGAGCCACTTTTCATCTTCTTCTTGGGAAGTCAAGGCAATGCTTCTGTTTGGTCTTACTTCTTCATCATCAACAAATTTAGCCTTGAGTTTCAATTCATAAGATGTAAGAGAATTAATCAAAGATTCAATGGGCATGGAATTCAAATTCTTTGCCTCCTCTATAGCAATTGATTTGGCTTCCCATTCTGTGAATAGGTCATTCAAAAAAATTCTATTCTTTTCACCCAAAGAATAGTCTTTACCCAATGTTTCAAAATCCTTAATGATATCATTGAATTTACAATACATCTTATCAGTATTCTCATGAGATTCCATCTTGAAGGACTCATACTTAGAAACAAGCAAAGATTTCTTTTGTTCTCTCACATCATCACTACTTTCATGAATCTCTTTCAATTTATTCCATATTTCTTTAGCCGAAACACAACCTTTTATACACAAGTAGACTCATTAGTATACAATGCATTATACAAAACATTCATGACTTTAGCATTCAAAGTCAAATTGGCTTTATCTTGTGGGGTTAGTTCATCTCTTGTTTTTTCTCTTCTTCTATTAGTGTGGTCATCAATAATGGTGGCTTCAAAAGGACCTTCATTAATGACATATCATAAATTAATATCAATAGATTGTAAAAAAAAAAATTCATTCTTCAATATCAATAGATTGTAAAAAAAAATTCATTCTTTCTTTCCAACAAATAAAATTCACCCCATTAAACATTGGTGGTCTAGTGATAGATTGACCTTCAAGAAACAAAGCATTGTTGGTTGCCATGGAGATTTTTTATTCAAATGCAATTTAAGCAAAAGAAAGAGATCAAACTCTGATACCAATTGTTGGCCCAAAACAACTTAAGAGGGGGTGAATTAGACTGTTTAAAACTAATTTGCAAATGAAGTAGAAATAAAAATTTTAAACTCACAAGTAATGTGATAGCAGGTAATGTAAAAAATTATGCACAAAATGAGCAGAAAAATAAATAAGAGAGAGAGAGAGAGAGAGATCATTCAAACAGTACTTCCAATCCAACAAGCTTGGATTAGTAGTCCACTAAAGTGTTTCTTCAAATTTGTTAAGTCAATAATCCAAGTTGTATACAAAGTAACACACTACTTTCCTTTATTGAGCCAAGGATTTTACACTTAACCTTACTTTTGTACAATGATTATCACTCCACTCAAAACTTTAGAATAGAACTTTCAAATACACACTTTTTCCACTAATAAAACACTTCTAAAGAGCTAATTTTCACTCAATTTGCTTTTTACTTGCTTTTATTTAATATAGAATTTTCTTAGACATAAATTCAGGTTGGTTGGTATTTATAGATGTGATAAATGAGTTTCCAACCACCTTCCAACGGCTAAGTAATTAATGCTGAAAAACTATCTGTTATAAGTTTCGAACGTCCGATAACTCTTCACTGCATCCGACGCAGTGTCCAAACATTTGTAAAAGCATAAGTTGAGGTCTTCGTTCAGACGACTGAGGTTGCATCCGTTCCTTCGTCCAAAACTGATGCTTGTCAACTTGGATGCTCAGACAGTACAATGTATCCGGAAGAACTAATGCCTTATAATGATTGATCTTTCTTCGGACCAGCAGGTGTGTCCAATAAAATTTCTTTCGGACAATGTTGAGCGTCCATTGTCAATTGCCTCAGTTACATTGCTCTCTATCTAACTGTTCGGATGATGTTGAATGTTCGTTTTCAACTGTCTCAGATACCTTGCTCTTTGTCTAATTATTCGGACGGTGTACTGCGTTCGAGACAATTTGTTCGAACGAATTTCTGCATCTGACAAAATAGATCCCGTTCGGACACTCTTTTACGTCTAAAACTCCAACTTTTCGGACAATATATAGCGTCTGAAAATCCTGTTATGACAATATATATGCATAAGTTTATTTGCAAACTATTATATTGGATTTATCATCATCAAAACTAAGATTGTACGTGAAGATACAACACTTATCAAACACACTTGTATTATCTAAAATAAGAAATTTTTATATGAATCTGATCCATAATACTCATTGTGAATTTTGTGGTTAAAATGACAACTATATGAGTTATTAATGGATACTAATGTGAGAAAACAATTGTATGACCTTTCATTTAACCACAAAATCTACAAATTAGACCATGCATCATATCCATTTAAGAATCTTCCATCTAAAAGTACTGTTTTGTTTCATTTTAATTGTCATTTTGGGTTAGTGAAGAAAAAGTAAAAAATTTATTAAATTGAATCTATTTTATATGAAAATAGTTTAAAGTGACTAAATTATCCTTTTACTTGAATATTCTTCAACTATATAATCCTCCATTCACTAATATGACCACTAAGGATAAAATTGGAAAAAAATTCATTTAATACTTACTTGAATTTATAACGCAAAAGATAATTTGACATAAAATGAATTATCTAACACCGACAGATAAAATGAATCAAAAGGAGAAAATTAGCCCACATTAATAATCTCCAACTACATAATCCTTTTACCATTAATATGGCACTGAGAGAGTAAAATATATTGACTTTTGTGCTAGGTAAAAATTTTAAAAAATATCATTTAATACTTTCGTGATTTTAAAGCAATAGATAATTTGATATAGAATAAATTATGTAAAGCTACATATAAAGGGTAGTATAACCAAATTAGCCAAGTCCCACCAAGAATTTCCAAATCCAAAAATATAAACGGTTGATTATATTTTACTCTCTTGTATTATTAATACTTTAGTCTCTAACGTCATCATTTGATCACTAAAGTTCCTGGACTGACAGTCAACTCGAATGGCGTCTAAAATTTTGGCTAAACACACAAATATAACACGTAGTTGCATATTACTCTCTTAAACTTTAGTATCACTAACATTTTAGTACCTAACATTATGCTTTGAGTACTAACCCCCATCCAGCATTTATTACATTAATTTAACACTTTGACCATTTTATTCATATTTTATTGCTATTTTTTCACCTCCATTTGTTCTACATCCTTTGTATAACTACTACCACACCGACAAAAATAACAAAAAGTACTGCATTTCAATTTTTTTCTTCTTTAAAAATTTTTTCTCTTATTCTGATTGGTGTAAATAATTTTTAAATAAAAATGAATTTCAAAATTTTTGAACTCATAGATATATCTTTTCATTAACCAATGTTTCATATTAAAGCTGCAATTTCCATGGTGAATTGTATTTTTGGAAAAAAAAAAAAAAAGACATACAAGCCAAGAATATATATTTGCTACTTGTTACTTTACTATCCATTTTTTGCTACGGTTGTTGAAATATTTGTTTGGACAGCACACGTATTTTTTGCTTAGCTTGTTTACTTTTTTTGCCCCAAAATACTATTCATTATTTTCACAATTCAAAATTTTCTTTCACTATTCATTACATACACTACAAGCAATTATTTACACTATTCACCTATACATGTATTTTACTATTTATATATATTAGTATTAATTTTTGGACTTTGAATTTTGAACTATTTATTACTATTCACTGGTCTGAATTTTTTTCTTGCAAAGAAAAAAAGGGAATGTAGTTTGGACTTCCAAACCTAGGCTGGGGAGTCCAAACTATGGGCAAGAAAGTAGAGTTTAAAGCGGTATATAAGGTTCGGATTCTCCAACCTAGGTTCAGACTTTCCGAACCTAGGTTGGGGAATCTGAACTATGGGTAGGAAAGTAGAGTTTAAAATGGTATATAAGGTTCAGACTTCTGAACCTTCTACCTTATAGTCCTAACTATGGGTAGGAAAGTAGAATTTAAAACAATATATAAGGTTCGGACCTCCAAACCTAGGTTCGAGAGTTCAAACTATGGGTAAAAAAGTGATCTGTTTAAAATGGTTTATAGGGTTCGAACTTCTTGGGGAGTCCAAACTAGGGACAGAAAAGTGTAAAATTTAAATTGTATTTTTTATTTTGTTGTAAATAAATACATGTTTAAGCATATACATAGGGGCATATAATGTTTTTTGAGATTCGGATTTCAAACGGGGACAAAAAGGCAACTACCTTTATGTGTGATTTTTAATACATGGTTTGATGGCGCAAAAAAGAAAGTAAACGGGATTATGTATTTTGATATTAGTAATTTTATACATATTTCGTCTTTTAGTGCAAAAACACTAGAGTAAATTTTAATTGTATTTTTATTTTATATTAAATAAATACATGTTTAGCATACGTATATGTGCTTATCTCATTTTGAGAGATTCATATTTCAAAAGATGAGAAGGCAACTTCCTTTGTATGTGGTTTTAGTGCTTGGTTTAATGGTGCGAAAATGAAAGTGAACAGGATTATATATTTTGATATTAGTAATTTCATTTGATTTTCGCTTACTTTTTGTCTTTTAGTGCAAAAAAAATTATCCAAACACTTATTTGCAAAAATTTATTTGCATTTTTGATAATCCAAACACTTATGCAAATTAATCAAAATTTTTCTTATTTTTTAAATAACTCAAATAATGTCTCGAATAATGTGCCAAAATAATACTAATCCAAATAATGCAATCCATACAGGGCCATGAATTCTAGTGAATACTTAAACATCTCTATTTCTCCTTAAGATTTGAGAACACAATAGCTGCTAAGGCATGTTTAATTTTACGGACACATTCTAGCCTGGAAGAGTAGGCATAGTTTGTAAAGTTGAGATTCTATGTAGGTCCATGTAGGGACATGGGATCCGGATCAGGGCTGTAGGATGGTGAGATTTTACCAAAAAAATGCATGTTACAATTATTACTAGATTTTACACTATTTGTTCACCTAGTTTTATTGAATTTGTACAAATTTAACTTAAAAAGTATAATCTTGAAACTAATTTGGTATATTATTATAGTGGATGTATATTTCAAGGCTCACGTTATGTTCTCATATGCCATATTCTAGTTTCATGGTTGGAAAAAACTAGATCTAATTATAATTCATGAATTTAACCAAAAGATATAAGTAGAATATTAATATTTGAACCACTAAGTTTCTAACCATCATAATACAATATTCGAATAAATGTTTTCATTTTTTAGCCAAATCAAATACTTAATTCTCTTTACATTAACTAACTTGACAGTGATACTAAAATCATAAATTTTAGGGGAAAAAACCAAAACAGCAAAATATTAACGTTTACATCTACTACTGTTTATTTATTCCATATGGTATAGGTTCAATAGTGGCTCTAGCAAAGTTGAATAAAAATTTGTCATTATATGCTGAGGAAGTGGGCCCCACAACAGTTGCAACTCTATTGTTGATCTGGATCGTAGGATCATACTATCCTATGATCTTTTTTATAACAACTCTCAGGGTAGGGAAGGAAGAGAAGGAATTAGGCAGAGTGAGGATGGAAACTGATTTCATATTTCTATTTCTTTGGTTGGCAGTGGAGGGGGGTTGTGGGGGGGACAAAAGAGTATTGGCAGGGTGACAAATGGCTTTGGGTTATGTTGTATGTTGGATCTTTTGGAAATAAAATCAATGGCTGGATCCAATCGGCATACTAAGAAAACCAGCTCCATGAATTCATAGTGGTTTCATGTCTGTGATATGCAGAATACTGAATCTGTCACCATTCCAGGACCCTTTTTCTTATCAAGAACTTTTTGGTTGTATAAGATTCAAAAATATCTCAAGTAGCAGTGGGTTTGTCATTGCCCTTTCTTTAATTTGGATGTTGTTATTCATCTTTGGTCATAAAAGAAAATGGCAGCTTTAAACTGGTTTTTTAAACAAGCTATGACATGCTCCACATGAACCCAATGAATGTAAGAAAGATGGATTGGTAGTTTGTTTTCTTTAAGAAAGGTAGCCTGTTAGAATTTTTTTTTTTTTTTTTCTTTCTTGTGACGATATTTTTGCCTCTTTTCATTTTTCATGTTTTGGTCTCTATTTTTTTTGGGGGGGCATGGGTGTGAAAACTGTTTAAACATAGTTGTGATAAAAGGACTGATAAGATAGGGAGGAAGATTAAATATGAGGGAGAAACATATGAGAATTGTGTTGAATCCCAATTTTGTTAATCATGTTTTGATGATGACCAAATCGCACTAATAGTTTGGAAACAAGTGTGCAGAAAAATAGGTAGGTTTGGACGTAAATGATCATCCGAACAAAGCAACCAGAAGACTCCACGGATGTAAATGACTGTCCGAAAGGCAAATGATCGTCCGAACAAAACAATCAGAAGACTCCACGAATGTAAATGACTGTCCGAAAGACAAGAGTTTTGGACGATGGTAATCGTCCGACACAAAGAATATTGAAGTAGTCTCGGACGAAAAACAGCGTCCGATCATATTTCCAGAAGACTTTGCTTCGATCGGATGCTTCCTCGGACGTCCGAACGAATACCCTCAGAGAACGGACGCAACGTCGGACATAGGGTTTAGCAGCGGCCGTCCGAACAGTCCAACGGCTAGTTCGTTCAGACGCATACTTGCTACATCGGCTGTCCGAAAGGTCCAACGGCTAGTTTTCCAGTAAGCAGAAAATAGCCGTTGGAAAGTTGTTAGAAGCAGATTTTGGACAACTATAAATACCCGAGCACTTAGCCTGAATTAAACCAAAAGGGACTTCTACATTGATTACAAGTAATTCTTGAGTTATTTGGGAGAAATAGTGGGTACAAGTGTTGTAATAGTGTAGGTAGTTTTGTGAAAAGAGTTTAGAAGTATAAGAGTGGAGAGATAACAATTGTAACAAAGGGAGGTTGTGAGTGTAAAACTCTTGGCTCAACTAAAGGAAATTAGTGTGAGCAAGAGTGATCCTCATTTGTGTACAAGAGGTTATTGTCTCACCTACTTTGAAGAGACTTTTAGTGGCTAAACTTCAAGTTGAGAATTTGATAATTGCCTTGTAAGAAGCTCTTTGTAGTTGTAGGCTCCAAGTTTGAGAAACTTGGGAGTTTGGTTTGATTCTCTTAATCTCAATATTCTTATTTGTTCTTTAAGCTTATATTATTGAATAGCTATTGTATTCATTTGTGCTTAAATTTTTATTTGGTGCATAAAGTTTGCATTTTTTATTAAGCACATAAAAAGGTTTGTTTCATAGATATAACCTAATTCACCCCCTTCTTAGGTTGCCCTTTGAGACCAACAAATTGTATACCAAATTACTAAATCTTATTATAGTTATATTCTCCTAATATCTTATTTTTCTCCATACCCCACTATTCTTTTATACTACACATAAACATATTTATTTTTTGAAAATGAGTTGCAAAATAATGTTAAATTGCTTTATGTCATCAAATTGCATTACCACTACACTAACACATAATACAAGCATACAAGACGCACCCCCGCACCCGTATCCGACTCTTTTAGAGTATTAACCCGTATCCTCAATTTATAAAATTAACAAATCCGACACTTAGACGTGTACCTGTACCCGACACCCATATCCGAGTCCGGGTAACTTAGATTGCAGCAATATATGAGTGATAAGAATCTATTCTGGATTTCATGCATTATAATTGATGAAGCACATGAAAGAAGCTTAAACACTGATATTCTTTTAGCAATGAGAAAGAATTTACTTCATCAGAGGCTTATCGAATTATGTCTGCAACAGCTGATGCCGAACAGCTTGCGAATTACTTTTTTGCTTGTGGAACCTTTCGTGTAGCTGGCAGAAATTTTCCTGTTGATATCCGCTATGTACCTTGTGAATCAGAAGGCAAATCTAGCTCCGGTGTGGTTGCCCCATATGTTTCTGATGTGGTGAAGATGGTTACTGATATCCATAAAACAGAGAGAGACAGGACAATTCTTGCCTTCCTGACTTCCCAGATGGAAGTTGAGTGGGCTTGTGAGAATTTCCGATCTCCTTCAGCTATTACCACTACATGGAAAACTGACTTTTGAAGAGCAACATCAAGTCTTTGTCAACTATCCAGGAAAAAGAAAGGTAATATTTACAACGAATGTTGCTGAGACTTCTTTAACCATTCCAGGCGTCAAGTACATTGTTGACTCAGGGATGGTGAAGGAGAGTAAGTTTGCGCCTGGTACTGGCATGAATGTACTCAAGGTGTTCAGGATCAGCCAGAGTTCTGCGAGGTAATCAACGGGCTGGCCGTGCTGGGAGGACTGAACCTGGGTGGTGCTAGAGACTTTATTCACAGAATGATTTTGAGATAATGTCTCCTCATCAGGAACCTGAAATTCGTAGGGTGCACCTTGGAGTTACAGTTCTGAGGATTCTTGCTTTGGATATCAAGAATGTGCAGGATTTTGATTGTGTTGATGCACCTAGTGCTGAGGCAATTGAGATGGCCCCTCAGAAATCTTGTTCAGCTTGCAGCTGTTACCCCACAGAATGACTTCTATGAATTGACTCTGGAAGGGTGGGAATTACTGAAGTTGGGAATTGAACCTCGGCTTGGTAAAATAATTCTGAAATGCTTCCACCATTGCCTGGGTAAGGAGGGCCTTGTCCTTGCTGCTGTCATGGCAAATTCCAGCAGCACATTTTGCAGAGTTGGTACTGAAGAAAACAAAATAAAGTCTGACCGCCTTAAGGTCCAATCATCAGAGTGGTGACGTCTTCACTTTGCTTGCTCAGTTTACAAAGAGTGGGAGGCTGTGCCTTGTGATAGGATAAATATCTGGTTTCGGGAGAATAGCATCAATGCAAAATCCATGCGCAGATGCCTGGAGGCAGTTCAAGAACTGGATTCTTGTCTTCCAAATGAACTAAGCATAATCATACCAAGTTATTGGTGGTGGAATCCAAAGATTCTTACTGAGCATGATGAGACTCTTAGAAGTATTATACTTTCTGCTTTTGCAGAAAATGTGGCTATGTACTCTGGTTATGATCACCTTGGATACGAAGTGGCACTTACAGGGAAACATATCCAAATACATCCTTCATGTTCTTTACTTGTTTTTGATCGAAGACCTAGTTGGGTAGTTTTTGGTGAAATTCTTTCACCAACTTATAAATATTTGGTATGTGTTACTGCATTTGACTTCAAATCTTTGTCTGCTCTTTGTCCTCCTCCTCCATTTGATTTCTGTAAGATGGATAGTCAGAAGCTTCAAACTAAGGTTTTGACAGGTCCAAGCTATTTGGTAGTTTGCTATTGAAAGGTTCCGTGGAAAATCCAATGGCGGTCTGCATCATCTTGTTTCACGCATTAGAGCATATTGTTTGGATGACCGTATTGGTGTTGAAGTAAGCTTTAATCAGAATGAGGTGCGGTTTTATGTTTCTTCCAAGGACATGGAGAAGGTTTCTAGGCTCGTGAATGATGTACCGGAGTATGAACTTAGACTGTTGCAAAATGAGTGCTTGGAGAAACGCTTATATAGTGGATGGTCCACTGTGTCTCCTTATATAGCTTTGTTTGGAGCTGGTGGAGAGATCAAGCATCTGGAGCTTGAAAAGAGATGTTTGACTGTTCACATATTTCATTCAAATATGAATCTGTGTCAATGACAAGGAGCTATTGATGTTTCTGGAGAGAAACACATTGGGTACTATTTGTGGTGTCCGCAAGTTTTCAGCTATGAGCCAAGACAGTGAAGAGCAGGAAAAGTGGGGCAGGGTTACATTTCTCTCACGTGATCTGACACGATTTCCAAACTGCAAAGAAGGCTACTCAATTGAATCTGGTTGAGTTCTGTGGTGGCTTGCTGAAAATCATTCCTTCACGGAATACGTATTGTGGTGCCCAAAACCTGTTTCCTGTTCCTGATCTCAGAGCAAAAGTTTGTCAGCCTCGTAGGTACAGTAAAGGCATAGCAATTGTTAAGTGTGAGCAAGAGGATGTTGCAGCCATGGTAGCTGATTTCTCTGGCATTATAATTGGAGGAAGATATGCTCGGTGTGAACCAAGTGCAAAGCACATGGACAGTGTTGTAATTACAGGACTTGATAAAGAAGTTTCTGAAAATGAAATTTTTGATGTGTTAAACAGGGTATCAAGTAGGAAAATACTTGATTTTTCTTGTTGAGAGGAAACGCTGTGGAAGATCCTTCACCAGTTGCTTGTGAAGAGGCACTTCTGAGAGAAATGTCTTGCTTCATGCCTAAAAGGAACCCTCTTAGGAGCTGTGTCCGTATCCAGGTATTCCAGCCAGAACCATAGGACACTTACATGAGAGCCATGATTTTGTTTGATGGGAGTCTGCATCTGGAGGCTGCTAGGGCTTTGGATGAAATTGATGGGAAAGTATTGCCAGGATATCTTCCGTGGCAGATGATGAAATGCCAGCATTTGTTTTGTAGCTCCATGCATTGGTGTCCTGCGTCTGTATACTTGGTTATAAGGAATCAGCTGGATCATTTAGTTAAGAGCTTCTGTCGAAGAAAAGGTTTGTTCATTCTACATTTAAGTATTGTGATTCCCTATGTGTATGGTCAGATTTTCATTGCACTTTGGATCAAATCACACAGCTTGATCATTCGGCCTGATTTATTGATTGAGGCACTTATAAGTAATTATGCTGTGCCTTAAAAAAAATTATGCTTTAGTGAAAACTTGTCATAGTTTCTCCATTTTTGTGCTTTTTCTACTTGTAGGTTGATTTGTTTTGATTTCAATTCTTTATTTCTTTTTTCTTTTTTCAATTAATAAATTAACTTGAGCTGATTTAGACAAAAAGGATTGGCACTCTTTTACGTGTAGTGCATGTCTAAATACAACATATCTCGACGAGTAATATGAAGATGTTAAACTAATTGCTCTGAAGGAAATTTTGGTTAAGAAAAAGTGATGAACTTTGCAGGGAACAATATACTGCTATCTGGTTGCTTCTTTTTTATTCATCTTGAACTTGCAATTCCATGCATGTTTCTATCTAGCCATGTCATCTTTCTTTTGGGGCACCATCTCGTGACAGTTAAGGTGCAGTAATTGCATATGGTTGGCATTGGAAGCACTGTTGAAGTTTCACAGTGTGTCATTTTTATGCGATTAGAATTTCCTTTTGAAGCTCTCCTAGCTTAAACTCTTAAAGATTATAATGGATGGGATGATTATGTGGCAATTGAATTTTGGCCAGCACCATTGTTTGCAGGCGTTGACCATGCAATATAGAAGAAAATGAGAATGGTTCATGTCGAGCAAAGATATTGGCAACTGCTTCCAAATTACAATGGTGGCAGAGTTGAGAAGACCATTGGAGAGGCTCATGAGAGGCAGCATCATTGACAATGCAGCTATAACACCAACAGTTTTGCAGTTACTGTTTTCTAGTGATGGTCTTACACTTGTGAATGTGATTCGGAGGGAGACAGAAACCTATATTCTTTTTGATAAGCAAACTCTCAGTTTGAGAGTTTTTGGTACATTGGTCAAGATTGAGGAGGCAAAAAAGAGACTTGTTAAATCCCTTTTCTCACTGCATGAGAACAAGCAACTGCAAGTCCATCTTCATGGTGCAGTTCTACCTCCTGATCTGATGAAGAGGGTTGTTCAGAAGTTTGGTCCGGTTCTTCATGTGCTTAAAGAAATGTTTCCCGGGGCAGAGTTCTCTTTAAATACCAAGCGCCATTGCATCTGTCTTAGATGTACAAAAGAACTGAAGGAAGGGCAAATTCTTATGGGCACAAAAGACCCGAAACAGAAAGTTGAAGACCTAATATATGAGATTGCACATCGACTTCATACTGCAAATGTCTAACGGTTCACCAAATCACAGGGCTATGAGGAGGTTGCCTGTCCCATTTGCTTGTGTGAAGTAGAGTATACTTTCATGCTTGAACAGTGTAGGCATGATTTCTGCAGATCATGCTTAGTGGAGCCGTGCGAATCTGCAATTAAAAACCAGGACAGTTTTCCAATACATTGTGCACAGAAAGATTGCAGGGCTTCTCTGCTGCTCACAGATTTGTGGTCTCTATTGTCAGGTGAGAAGTTGGAGGAACTTTTCAGGGCTTCTTTGGCTGCATTTGTGGCGGGAAGTGGTGGAGTTTACAGGTTTTTCCCCTCTCCTGACTGTCCTTCAGTTTATCGAGTCAGTGAATCGGGTGCTCCATTTGTCTGTGATGCATGTTATGTGGAGACGTGTACTCTGTGCCATTTGGAATATCACCCATTCTTGTCATGCGAGAAGTACTGGGAGTTCAAAGATGACCCTGATTCCTCTTTGAAGGAATGGTGTACTGAGAAAGAAAAGCACTCATTTTGCTGTGAAAAAGTGCCCTGTTTGTGGTTTTACAATTGAGAAAATGGATGGGTGCAACCACATTGAGTGTAGGTGCGGGAAGCATGTTTGTTGGGTATGTCTGGAATTCTGACGTGCTGATGATTGCGGTGGTCACTTGAGGTCTGTACACCTTGCCATTATATAATAAGTTGAAATCTAACTATTTTGTTCTCATTTGTACATATACTCGCCTTTTAATGTGATTTTGTAGCCTGATGTATATGAATATGATCTATGGTTACTTTGGCAACCTTGTACAGGCTTTGGACCTTTGTATGCAGTGAATTTTCTCTCTCTCGACTACTGTCGATTCAAGTTTTTGTTTTATGATACTATGAATATGCTTGTAATAAGCAGAAAACTTGACTGGAAAAACTAGTCTGCATTCTGTACAACTAATATTGGTAGGGATATGGCTTCTCCCCAAAAATTTACTAAAATAGAAGAAAGAGGGAAGCAAATCCTAGCATGGATAGAATATCACTTGTAATGTTGAAGAAAAGAAACTAAAAAATCCAACTCCAGCAATGCCTACACAGATTGCAACAGCCATAAAAAATGACAAGCCTTTTGTTCCCTTCTTTTTTGGATCTTGCACATTTCCACCCCAATTGGGTGCTCCATAACCTGCAGGCTCTTGTTTTTCTTGGTGCTTAGACAGTTGGAATTTCATCATTCTCACCCATTGTTTATAAGCAAACAGTTGCATTGATTGTTGTCTCTTAACAAGTTAGAAAGATCATCCCTTTCCTTGGACAAAACAGCAGCTTTCTTCTCTGCCTCTCTTGCTCTTGTCTGAGATAATCTCAAGGCCTTCGAAAGTTCCAATTTTTCGTTCTCAGAACTTCTATCATAGGCCATTTCAACTCCAACATCCTCATCAACAATCCTGCCCAACAATCAAGCAATAAACGTTATTCATCCGTGACACGATCCTCTTATCGTATCCGGCAAAAATCTTCATTGGTGGGCAAAATGGTAAATCACAATTCTGCATTAGATCAAATCCAGATTTTGAGAAAAAAATAGACCAGCATCTAGTTTCTTGATCACCTAGATCCACATGAAACTCCTAGAGGATTTTCATTTTTTTTAGCCATTTTCCAGCAGCTCCTTGGCCTTGGATGCTAGGTCTATCTGAAACCCTGATAGGATTCTTGATATCAACTGAAAATCTGTTCTGATTGGTGGGTTTTTTGAATGAGACAGCAGAGTAGTTGAATGATCTTATCAGGAGATGAAGTGGGAAGGATGGACAGTAAACTATGGTGCAAGAAATTGAAGGCGGTTTCATGGGACTAAATGGGACCTACAATTGGCGAAGATAGAGTAGGTGGGCTGTTTTTTCATTTTTGATATATTGATGTTTTTCTTGGAAAAGAGAAGTTCTTTTCTTGCGGGCAGAAGCAAAGAAATTCATTGCCTAAAAGTCACAATAAATGGATTCCATGGAAAGAAAAACCCCTTTGCCTCGTCACGAAGTTCAAAATTAATCTTGTATACGACTGAAAATTTTCGACCTTAAATTTTTGTAGACGAAATTGCGTTAGCAAAATATGTTGAGGGTTAGGTTACTTTTTGAGTTTTTTCTTTTCTTTTCTTTTGTTTTAGGTTTTTCTATGCTTTTCAGTTACTAATCCTAATCTAGATTATTCCTTGATACTATTCACATTTCTTATTGCGTTTAAAAACATCCAATTAATATACCTCCCTTGGCATCCACGATGCTTTTTGGTCTGATTAAGATATTAAGCTACAATCACGGACCACTATGCAATTTTTGCGGGAGCATTTTCCAGTTTTAACTCACCGCTGGTAGTCAAATGAATAAAAACTAGTAAGAAATGTTCGAAACTAAACCATCTCCCGAATGGCTTTTCGTAATATTCACTAGGTTAAAACTGATTTATCCTAATTATTAGTTTTTTTAGGTTCCTAATTACTCATTTACACCTTAATTTTATACACACTAACTAGCAAAATAAAATCGAATTATTTCACTATGCACAAGAAAATAAATATATTTAATTTGTAAAATAAAATAATATTAATAAAACCATGAAACTTTTAATAATTAAATCAAATAAAGATAAAGAAAACTAGGTGACAATATTGGAAAGTTCTATAATATCAAAAAACTAAATATACGAGACAATTAGGTCTTTATGTTTCCTATCTTACAAAAAGTGATCAGAAAGTATTATATATAAATTAAGAACCATATAGATCCGTAAATGATAGGAACAGTATTAGTTTTTGCTTAGGAAGAAAACATCACCAATCCAAAAAAGAAAAAAAATCACGATATGGCATTTTTCAGTGGAAAGATGGAGATTAAATTCATTGGTTTTTTTTTTTCTTTTAATTGATGAACTTAATTTTGCAGATATAAATTATCAAATAAACACAACTAAGAAATATTTTATAAAAAATTTTATCTAGTTTGTGTTTATTTTTCTTAATCGAAAATTTACTTGTCAGTTATGAAGATAAAGTCAAATTTTTTTAGTTTAATATTTGAATACTTATCTAGTTTGTTATCTGCTAAATAGTAGTAGTTTTTTTAAGTTAATCCATGATGAATATAAAATAACTGAAAATCGATGATGATTTAATATATCGTATGGATGTATGAGTGTATGTATGAACCTAGATTAACTGATAATTCTTTAGGAATATTATTCAAAAAAAATAAAAAATTCTTTAGGAAAATTTTAAGCAATAATCTCCTCGCCTCTTTGCTCCCCTAGTCCGTTAGAGGTTTGTGAAGCTAAATAGTGCAAAAGGCTATTTAGGAAAGGTTGGTCATGCAGATCCACTGGGTGATGAACAAGTTGTGTATCGTAGTTTTATTATAAAATCATCCGGTGTTATTATTAAGCCCTCGTTCTTAATTATTTATAAAAAGTTAAAATTAATTTTTTTTTAAATTAAACAAAGTACTTTTAGTAGAAAAGCACGTGTATATGCATTGGATGGATGTCCAGACATTGAAAAGGAAGGATGCCTTCAAGAGGCGAATGGCCATGGGGAGATACCGTCTATGATCCATAGATTTTGGATCAGCAAACCGTATTCAAGTTTTGTAGCTAATCTCCATTATTTGGACTTTTCAAATTTAGCGAACCGAAACATCTGAGTAGGTCAAAACTTGCGTTTCGGCCTAGTGACATCGACGAGAATTAATTTAGAATTAAATATATGGATCGGTACAGGTCTTCTGCAATTTTCTTTCATGAAATTGAGGCAATTTGCATTTCGGTCTAGTGACATCGATGAGGGCTAATTCAGGACTAAATATATAGATCGATACAGGCCTTCTGCAATTTCCTTTCATAAAATTGAGGCTCGGTAGAAGCAACTCTTAGCTCTATCTGCGTTTGTTTCCTTAGCCGCGTTAGTTTCCTTTCCTTGGCCGCGTTAGTTTCCTTAGCTCCAATAGTTGTGATAACAAAAGATAAGTATTTTTGGTTGTTTTTTGGGCGCTTTCCGACAGGAGGTTTTCTTTCCTTCTCGCTATCTTTCCTTTGCTCTGCTTATGGCGCTTTCCTTTGTGAGTCAAGTGTGTGATGCTTTTTCAAAGCTCAAACGATATCAAAAGATTTGCATTTATTGTAAAAATTTTATTTTATATACGATTAATATTTTCTCAAGTGGAAAAAAAATATTTAAATCTTATAATTTACAATCAATTCATTTGCTTTCAAAAATAACTTTAGCTTTCTAAGCATGAAAACTAATTTTCTTTTTCTTTTTTTAAGTTTTTGTCAATAAAATCTTTTTGAAAAGTTATTTTTCAATTTTAAAAAAAGTTATAAGTAACTTTAAACATCATGTTGAGTCATGAATATTCCCGATGGACTTCAAGTTGCTATAGGCAGGTTTCAAGTTTCGCCAAGTTGATTATCGAAACCGACTCCGATCAATTTCCCAAACAATAATAGGATAATTAAATTATGTAACCGAAGAATGGTAAATTAGATAATAGAGGTTTGATACCAAACAAAATTTAAGCAAATAGATATCTTAATGCTCTTATTTGCAAGAATTGTTAATTAAACTATATTATCTCTCAAACTCGAGTTCTTCGGTTAAATATAGAATTCTCACCACTTTACTTTCACAATTGGAGTCAATGAAGGAGCCATAAATAACTATGGCGGAGCTAACCATTGTTGAGCTGTAGCTCCGATATTTAATGGGAAGAATCCCACATTGGCGTAAAAAAGGATTTTCCAGGTATTTAAAGTATGCCTGGATCCACGCCAGAAAATTGAGATGCATAATACCCCATTAGAGATTGAATGGTAAACTGAGACTATACTTTCCCGATTGCCAGGCTTGATAATTCTGTGTCAGTCTTTTGACAACTATTGCTATTAATACATATATGTAAAACATATATTTTGTTGTCTAAATATGTAAGTATATACTATTTCTAATCTATTTTATTATTTAGTATTTAGCATGGTTACATATATTTTGTTGTTTAAATATGTAAGTATATACTCTTTCTATTCTATTTTATTATTTTAGCATGGTTAAACTTGTACACAATTTAAGAAAAATTTATGTCTATTTTATTATTTAGCATGATTAAACTTGTACACAATTTAAGAAAAATTTATGTTTAACCCAGTAAGATTCTTTTTTCATAATTATCCCTCTATTAAAATTTAAAAATTGTTAGTTGATTTTGGAATTTTAAATTTTAAAATGATTTTGGAGAGTAATTAATGTTGAAATAGGCAAAATGACCTCAGGAAATTTGCTATTTTAAAGAGTGACAAATAATGTGAGACAATCAAAAATAGAAAGACTAATATGTAAAATAGGATGGAGGGAGTATTTGGTTCCTTAATATTTCGTCTTGATTAGCAAGACTTTCTTAGTCACATTGTATCCTAGTCTATATATATGTTGTCTTGGGCAATTGTATTTGCATAATAATATATATAAGTTTTCTCATAATCTTGTCATGGTATTAAAGCCCTAAGTTAGGGCTTGAAACGTGTCTTCTCTGGCCAAATTTTTGGCTCGATATATATTCTCTTTTGAAAATTTCTTGCTTCTATCAATATCGTTCCTCCTGTCTTGGTCATTTCGCGGCTCACCAATTCCACAAAAACCACTCTTTTTTTGACTTCGTTCAGCTTGGTCTTTTTTTTTGGATCTCCCAAAGTCCTTCCGTGTGTCCTCACGCATCCCAGAGTCGTTTCCTGTCCCACTTGCAATTTTGGGTCTGTCCTAAAGTTGAAGAAGATCAAAGGCGTGCTCAGAAAATCACGCATTCAATACATATCAGCGAAAGCATGATTCCATCCACATATTAAAAATAACATCTTCAACGGTCAGACACTCCAAAGTATCAGCCACATGGCTGACACATGTCTACCACATCTCTCTCCAGCTCATCACTCTATCCACGTGGAATACACATGTCATCTACATCAGCATCCTGGTCCCATATTATTGTCACATCATCGTCCATGTAGGTGCCACGTTATTGACTCATACGATCTAATCAGCTATTGCGTCATCCTATTTTGCCACTTCAGCATTGACAGTCCCCTCTTGATAACTATAGAAAACTAGAGTTATATATACCCTAAACTTGATGATTTTGCTCCTAGTTTCGAGTATTTTTAGTGTTTTCGCGTGTGTTTTTATCTATTTCTCTTTTATGTGTTAGAATGTGTTAGTATGTGTTTATTAAGTGTTTGAATACTTATTTAGGTGATAATTAGCATATTTTATTAGGTTTTTCCAATTAGAGTTGTGTCGTGTCTTTGACTTAACTTCGTTGGGAGTTAAGTTTTCGTTCAGCTTTGTTTGTCCTTCATTTTGTGGCCTATTTTGTGAGAATTTTATTTATATTATTAAGTGTTATTTTAAGTGTTTATTATAGATAATAATATTTTCCTATGTGTTAGGGTCGCATGAAAAAAAACGGCGCATTAATCGAACATCGGATGAAGATTTTGGAAGCAAAACTGTGAAGTGCTGCATTTCAAAAGTTTCAGTCCATATCGCGATCTCAAATTTGAGATCGCGATTTCGAGGCGGCTAGAGAAAACAAATGACTTTGTTCGGGCTGATTTTTGCTGCACAATTATCCCACTACCTTAGCTTATATATATACCCCTTTTAAACCTCGTTTAAAGGAAGAACTTAGCTAGTAGAAGTAGGCTAGATTAGAAAGTAATTTTCTTCCTTTTTCCTCCCCATTTGGGGAGGGATTTCTTAGATTAGAGTAGATTAGGACGTCTCTTTCTTGTAAATTTCAAATCCAAGTTAAAGATTAAAACTTTTTAGTTGTAAGTGCTTTGTGTATGTTAAAACTTCTTTAGTTTAGCTTTAATTTCATGTTCCTTTAGTTAATTAGTTTAATTACTTTAATCTAATTGCTTCCTTTACTTGTTTTTTAAGAGTAATTGTTAGATTAGTTTATGGGATTTATTTAAAAATGCTTTTTTTCGTGATAATTTGTAGCTTAGTTGGTTAATTAGGATAGATTAGTTTATAGGCTTTTCATTTAATTGCTTTCTTTACTTGCTTTCTTAGTTTAATTGTTAGATTATAAGTTAATGAGTTTTCCTTA
Source organism: Cinchona pubescens (assembly GCA_025175665.1). NCBI lineage: Eukaryota > Viridiplantae > Streptophyta > Magnoliopsida > Gentianales > Rubiaceae > Cinchona > Cinchona pubescens. The sequence goes on from JANKKI010000179.1 coordinate 1,160,856, forward strand.
ATTGTGCTTTCTTAGTGTTAATTTATAGTTTAGGTTAGTTAATTTCTTTTTAAAAATACTTTCTTTTTACATGCTTTCTCATAATAGATTAGGGGCTTTCTCTAATTGTGCTTGCTTAGATATAATGAATAGTTTAGATTAACTAATTGCTTGCTTAATATGTATAAGATCCTTTTAATTATTCCCTTTAGATCTAAAGATACTTCATTTTTAATTACTTTCTTAATGATTAATCTTTACTTTAAATTGCTTTATTAGTTCCATTAGTTCTAGTTTTAGTCAAATCTCTTCACTTAATCAGTCGCTTTAACTTGAAATCTAACCAAATAACCGGTAATTATCGATCAGACCTGTTCTTGTGGGAACGATAGACTAATATAAAACACTACTAGCAATTGACAATCTAGATACTTGTAGGATGCCTTACACCTAATTGGTAGTAGGAATTAGGTGTTTATAAATCTATAACTAGGTGTGTAAGGCAACACCTCTATTTTGGAGTTCATTCTGGTCTAGTTTGATTCACTAGTCAGACACCTTTCCCTTCTAGTTATTCTTCAATATGCCCGATTTAATTTCGATTCAACCCAATTTTTCACTATTTTTTATGCTCTAAAATCTGTTTGTGACCTTATTTTTCTCAAATTCAGCTTCTAAGGTGATGTTTTTCTGTACCCTTGAATCTATTACTCTGGGTTTGTCCTTTAATCCTGTGCTAATGGCTTCTTACATTGCCACTTCAATGCATAATTTCGATTTATCTCTTTAACTTCGGTAACCAGTAATAATCTTGAATTAGTTATCAAGTATGTTATCTCTAAACTTCTCCTATCTTATAATAGTGTCCACTGTGTAACTCCAAACACTGGTTGGTATCAAAATTCTACTTGCTAATCATATGGTATCTGATTCTAGTATTTTTTTCTTCAAAATAACATATACCTTCCATTCACACAACTGATGGATCCATTATGCATGTTAATCATATGGGTACTATACCTACACTATCTCTTTCTTTGTCAGATACTTTTCCTGTTCCAAAATTGGTCTTTAATCTTATTTCCATTGGTCAATTGGTTGAACTTGTTATTGATGTCCATTTCTCCATTACAGGTTATCATTTTCAAGATCATCAGACTACACAACTCCTCGAAACTAGTCATAAAGTCGGGCACCTCTTTCAATTAGAGAGCCTCAAGTTTCCTCCATCATTTCAAGTGCAATTTTGTAGCCTTTACATCTTCTATTCCTTTATTGAGTCTTTGGCATTCTTGTCCAAGACATACATTTTTAAGCCGACCTAAAACATGTCTCTTGCAGTCAATTAGGATCTATCCATCATGACTCTATTGATTGTGTCTCTTGTCAACTCGTAAAAAATCATGTTCTACTATTTTCTATCGTTGACTCTACTTCAAATGCACCATTTGACTAAGTACACTAAGATATTTGGGGTCCTTCCCCTATACCTACTTTGGGTGGTTCATTGTACTTCGTTATTTTTGTTGAGTAGATTTTACACGTTGCACATGGCTTTATCTCATGGAAAACAAGTCTAAATTATCACAAATTTACCATGACTTTGCTGTCACGGTCAAAACTCAATTTTCTCACACGATCAAAATTTTTCGAACTAATAATACCATGAAATACAAAGCAATCTCCCTTCTTTAACTTTCCTCGCCAATAAGGCACCATTTTTCATCGTTCTTGTCCAGGTACTTCCTAGTAAAGTGGTCGTGCTTAGTGTAAATAGAGACATATTCTTGAGACCACACGTGCTCTCTTACTTTCATCTTCTTATCTAGAGTAAAACTGCTCTTATTGTTGCTTATTCTATCAATCAAGTTCCCTCTCCTGTTATTAGCAGTCAATCCCCTACTGAGCATCCATGTGGCTCTCTTCCAAACTATAAGAAGCTGAAAGTATTCGATTGTGCTCGTTTTGTGCTTCTACAATCCCATAAATGCACCAAATTAGAAGCATGATCCAAGTTATTTTATTTCATAGGATTACGGTATTAATTACACGGTCTTTCATTGTAGGGATTCCTAGTCTCTTAAAAGTTAGATGTGTTTTGAAATATTATATTTTAGGAATTTAAAGTCTGTCTCCTCAATAACCAAGTTTAATTTCTCTCCTTCTTCCTTACCTCTCTGTTTACTCATTCTACACCTAATCTTTTCTTTGATCTTGTTCCCTACACAAGTTTTCCTCACTCTATTCTCGAGGTATCTGACTCAGATAGATCTAATATGATTTCATCCGAGGATTAACGTCCAGCTGATGGTTCTAGTAGGTCCACTCCTCTTGAGCCTCCTCTTATATCTCATTTCTGCCTACTCGTCAATCTATTAGGTTAAGAGAATCTTCTACTTGTCTTCACGATTTTTTATTGCTTTTCCACTGTTATTTCCTTAGATGAACCTATCAAGAAACTTCTTTTAATCCCTTGTGGCAACAAGGTATGTATGATGAGTTGCAGGCTCTTGAGAAACTCACATATGGGATTTGGTTGATCTTTCTCCGAATAAATCACTTATTGGGTATTAATGGGTTTGCAAAATCAAAACCCATTTTTATGGTAGTGTCAATTGCTACAAAGCTCGTCTTGTTACTGAAGGTTTTACACAGTAATATGGCATTAATTATGAAGAAACCTTTGCACTAGTTGTTCATCTTACTTTTGTCAAAAGCTTACTTCTCGTTGCCGTCGTGCGGCAATAGGACTTTTTTCAAATGGATGTGAAAATACTTTTCTCAATGGAGATCTTTTTGAAGAAGTTTATATGCATCCACCACTGAGATATTCTACAGACCCCGGCAAGGTGTGTAAATTTTGCAGGGCTCTTTTGGTCTCAAACAAACTCCTAGATCTTGGGTCTCTAAATTCAGCAACACAGTTGAGCGGTTTGGTTTCAAATCTAGTTCTTATGATTCTGCTCTTTTAGTTCATCGATCTACTCATGATATTATTCTTTAATTTCTCTATGTTGATGATATGATAATCGCTGGGGATAAGATATCACTAATATTATTGAACTCAAGAAATATTTGAACCTTCATTTCAAGATGAAAGACCTTGGTCTTCTTAATTACTTCTTTGATCTAGAGGTATCTTCAACATCTGATGCATACTATCTTACATAGACGAAGTGTGCATTCGATCTTCTTACTCATGCTAGTTTGAATAAGAGATTTCATCTACTCCTATTGAAACCAATGCTTATCTTTCTCTTGATAATGATTCATTTCTTCCTGATCCAATTCTTTATCGAGAATTGGTTGGTAGTTTGGTATATCTTACCGTGACTCATTTTGATATTGCTTGTGCTGTTTATATTATTAGTCAGTCTATAGCTAGTCTTAGGAGATCTCACTGTGTAACTATTTTTTGTATTTTGTGATAAATTTGGGGCACAGATGTCAAGGCCTATTTTTCTCTTCTTGGTCTTTCCTTGTATTGCATGCCTATTCTGATGTTGATTGGATAGGCAATCTTACTAATGATTGATATTTTATCTCGAAGATTTTGTTTCTTTCTAGGTGGGTCTCTTATATCGTGGTGTAGTAAGCAAATTGTTGCTCTCAATCCAGTACAGAAAGTGAATATCGTACTATTGCTAAGCCACTCAAGAACTAATTTGGCTCCGTTGGTTACTCTTTCACAGAGGTGTTTCACATGAATCATCCACTACTCTTCATGTTAACAATTAGAGTGCTATTCAAATTGTTTACAATAATATTTTTTAATGAGCGAAATAAACACATTGAAAGTGATTGTCATTTCGTTTGTCACCACCTTGTGAAAGGAACTTTAAAGCTTTGCTCTACCCCGTCTTCTAATCATACTGCTAATATCTTCACTAAGGCACATCCTCCTAGATATTTCTTCATTTTGTTTCCAAATTCAAGTTGATTTGTGCTAAACTACATTGAATTTGAAAGGGTATGTTAATGTATATATGTAAAACATATATTTAGGTGTCTAAATATGTTAAGTTTGTATTTGGTTTTTTAATAGTTGATTAACTTAATTAGCAAGACTTTCTTTAGTCACATTGTATCTTAGTCTATATATATGTTTGTCTTGTACAATTATATTTGCAGAATAACATACAAAAATTTTACCATAATCTTGTCATTTGCTATATGCCTATGCATACACTAGGACTTTCCTCGACAACTAGAATTCTTGTTAACATATTGTTGCAAGTGAAAATGGATGGACCTATGATTAGGGAAAATTCCTATATACATGACCCAATTCATGGTTTTATAACTTGTGGTTTAAATAATACTCAAATCATTATTGTCTTGTAGTAACATATATCACTTGACTCATTTGATTTTATTTAAAGCACAATGTCTACAGGTGAGATTATAGACTACATAGATGTAAAAAACTCTATGTGATTAGAGGTGGTGAAATTTCTTGCCACAAAACACATACGAGTAATGAAAAATTTTATTTTGACCAAGAACAACTATTGGATATGCTCATAGTTATTCATCAACTAATGTAAGTTTTTCATTTGGGAATGGAGAGCCCATTTTTCCGAAATTGATGACTCACTATTTTCTCAAAAAGATGATCCCCCACTCTAAATGGATGACTCTCATTTATTCAAGAGCAACCACTAGACTATGTCTAGTAACTGCTACTGACCAAGATAAAAGTTTTCAATAAATAACAAAGTTGAACAAAGGCTCACTTTTGAAATCCATCTCTTTTTTTACTCTTCCAATTGTGCAAGCCCACTAAGAGGGCTTTTTTTTTAGGTCCATAAGCCTTTATTTGGAGTTATAGATTAATTACTGAGATAAGAGAGACTAAATTCCAAATTTAAAGAGTTGATAAAATAAAAGGGAGAGTAAGGGGGTGTTTGATAATCACATTAAGTGCTTAAACTTAATTGATTAAGTACTTTTTATATTAAGTGTGTTTGATAAAGAAATTCTCTTACCTCTGAATGCATTAAGTGCTACTTAATTTTTATACAAACTTTTAAATGAAAAGTCTATTACACAATTTGCTGAATTCTTTACGTTAGTATAGCAAAATTCACTCAATTTTTCTTTATTTAATATTCCTACACTATTTACACACACTTATATACATTATATTCATTCTCTCACACATAAACACACACTTGCACACACTATATTTATTCTCTCTCACACATAAACATATATTTCCACACTATATTCCTTCTCTCTCACATATAAACACACACTTGCACACACTATATTCATTCTCTCTCACACACAAACACACATTTACACACACTACATTCCTTCTCTCTCACATACAAATACATAATTGAACACACTATATTCATTCTTTCTCATACATAAACACACATTTGCACATACTATATTCTTTTTTTTTCAGACATAAATACACAGTTGTAATTTGCCACACTATGTTTCTTCTCTCTCATACATAGGTGCAAATTTGCATAAAAATATTCATTCTCTCTCTCACACATACACACTTGAACATACTATATTTCTTCTCTCTCATACATAAACACACACACACACACTATATTCATATTATCTCTCACACATAAACACATACTTGCACACATTATATTCTTTTTTTCACATAAACACACACTTGCACACACTATATTCCTTTTCGCATATAAAAACACACACTTGCACTTATTATATTCATTCTCTCTCACATATAAATACACACTTGTACATAATATCGCTCTCTCACACACACATACCCCTCTATCATACACACATACTCTATATTAAAAAATTATTTATTTGTATTAAAAATATAATAATTAAAATAATCTACTATAAAAAAATATAATATTATCATCAAAATATATAATATATACAAGGAAAAATATTTTAATCAGTATTTAGATTCAACTGATTATCAAACAGATGTAACTTTACAAATTCAGCAAATTAAGACTTCAACACTTAATTTTTAGTGTTCAGAATTTAGATTTCATATTTCAGTTTTATCAAACACACCCTGAACATTCCTCAATTCGATAGTTATTCTATTTTACGGGATTAGGGTCATTTGGTTCACATACGGAATTGGATGTTTCATCCCAAAACTATAAATTTTGGGATGAGTTATTCTTGGGTTCATAATTCCTATTGTCCACTGTTTGGTTAACATTTAATTTTAAAGGATATTTTAACAATAATCTCATCTTACATTTGGTTGGAAATTGAATTAATATTTTGTTGATCAAAGTACCCCCATAATTGCAATATGATTTTCATTTGGTAAACTAACAAATAGTATTCAAATGATACTTTAATAAATACAATATGCTAAAAACTAAATTGAGAATCATATAAATTATTATTACTAATAAAAATATGAAAATTGCTACTTTTTTAAATAAATAAAAGCTTGTATTTCTATTGGTAGTGCATTTCTAATTTCTAGGAACAATATTGTGTTTAAAATGGAAAATGTACCAAATGAACCATTATAAATTATAAAACAAAATACATGGTATGATAAAAAATCCCAACTTAACCAAGCAATAACAACTATCAATCTAATAATGCCCAAAAATGAGAGAGAATATCTACCCAAATTACATTACGAAAATGAAAAGATGTTTTACCTAGTGAACGAAAGTAGGAGAGTCTTTGGTTAAGAATTGAAGAAATAATATAATGATTTGCATTATTTTGGGGGTAAGAGTTAGGTCATATAATTTATTAGGGATAAATTAGTCCAAATTTTTTATATATTATTGATGATGTTGATTAGTGACACATAGCATCTTCCCTAAATTGTTCTAGAAGTGCCTATGTGGTAACCTCATTAAGGGTAATTGTGTAATTTAGCCTCAGTTGAGCTAGCATAGTGATAGCCTCATGCCTCTTCATGTACATCTATAAATAAGGGGCTTAGGTATTAAGAAAAAGGGATCAAAACTCAGATAATCAGAGATACACTTTCTACTCAGTTCTTCCACTTTCTCTCTCCTCCTAGAATCTGATTCTAGCTTTGTCATTTGGCGCTGTCTGTGGAAATCGACAAATTTCCATCTCTTTCAATCAATTTTTAGTCATCTGAACCCTTGTTTGTTTTTGCTTTGAGGAGGATGAAGAACCGTGGAACACGCCGAACTGCTAGCAAGGACGCGGAGACGAGCAATCAACACCTCGTGGTGCATACCGATGACTTAGAAAACGTCGCTACACCAGCCAAGGCTCCACAAAAGCAAAATGATGTCCTGAAGTACATTGCTGATCACTTCGACTCTTTCTGAGCGTTTGTGGAGCAGCACGAGAACCAAACTCCATACGAGCACTCAAACCAAGCAGCTACTCCACAAGCTGAACAGCAACGAGCCTCCGGCCTGGGAAAGAGCCGGTTGACGCCATGAGTCCAACCGACCTGCGTCGTAATTGACAAAGTCGCGCTCAGACGAACAATCTGATGAGTCACACTCATCGACAAGTGGATCAAAGAAATTACCAATGCGCGAGAGACTCAGTGCACATTCCTCAAAAAAATATGATTCAAGAGGACCCTCTTCAGCTATTTTAAAACATCTCGAGGAGCAGAGTCTCGAAAATAAGATTCAAAGAGATTTTGAGGAAAAACAATTTACTTCTAAATACTCCTGCTACGACAGAGATTGATAGAGATCCATTCACAATCTCTATCAAGATTGAACCTCTTCTAATGCAATTCAAGCTACCAAACCTCGACCGCTACAAGGGAGAATCTGATCCGTCCGATCACCTTCAGCACGTGGTAGCGATCACTAGCCTTTATGGCTATAGTGACGCGACCCGATGCAAGTTGTTTGCCACCACTCTTCGAGGTTCGGCACAAAAGTGGTTCCAGGAACTGTCGATGAATTAAATCGCCAATTTCAATGACCTGGCGAAGTCATTCCTTGGCCACTTTTGGAGCAAATCAATATTGCAAAATGACACGTCGCACCTCATGAACATTCGACAGAGGTCCGATGAGTCGTTTAATAAATTTGTGGACCACTTCAATGATGAGGTGGTCCAAATAAAAAATATTGATGAAAGAATTCTGGTGGCTACTTTCTGCAGCGGCATCCGACCTGGTACCTTCAACGCCGAGCCTGGCCAAAAGGATGCCGAGCTCCTCTTCTGAACTCCTTGAGAGAGCATCGGAGTTCATACGGGGCGAGGAGTCAAACAGAAAAAAAGAGAACTTTAGGATACACAAAGAGAAAAGGTCCTGAAGACTCCGTACCACTCATCCCCTAAAAAGTCAAGGGTCATAGATAGGTTGAGCTATCCTAGAGCCGGACCATTAGCGAGCCAGGTGGTCTACCCAGACAACAATGTCGGGAATCGACCCCTGTGAACAATGAGCCATCCAGATGCTGACCTCACACCTCTCAATACATCGAGGAGGCAAATTTTGTACCAAGTACAGCATCTGGGCCTCTTAGAGCCACTCCTTCGAATGGTGTCAGCCCCGGATAAAAGAGACAGGGCAAAGTACTGCACTTTTCATGGTCAACACGACCAAGATACCGAGGCCTGCAACCACCTGATGTGTTGAAATCGAGAGGGCCATTCAAGAAGGACACCTACAGTAGTTCATCAGCCGAACCGTTGCAGAGTGACAGTCCAAAGAAATGCTGCCAATCGAGGAAATTCGGCACAATCTCGCCCTCCTCGTCGACAGAAACGAGGCGGCCAAAACAGAAATAATTCCCCGACAAACCAAGATGAACAGATCCGTATAGCCGGGGTAATAAACACCATAGCCGGAGGGCTGGCGACCGGGGACTCTAACAATGCCAGAAAAAAATATGCCCTGAACATTCCCTCAGGTGAGGATCGGGAGAAGCAACTGAAGCCATTCATGAGCCTCGAATACACTTCTGAGGACCCCGTTCCTAGCCGAATGCCGCACAACGACCCCGTGATAATTCATGTAAATATGGCCGGCTATGAAATGCACCAAATGTTCGTCGACACCGGAAGCTCGACGGACATAATTTTTTGAGACGCTTGGGTCAAAATGCACATGGATGCTTCCTTAATAAAGCCTTTCAAAACCACATTGGTTGGCTTCACAGGAGACTCGATCGTGCCTGAAGGACAAATAATTTCGTCATCGTCAAAAGGGACAGTTCTTAGACATGTATAGGACTATATGATCCTTGGCTGACCCACACAATACACTTACAGAATCCTTCTCTCCGTGTTCCATATTGGAATAAAGTTCATGTTGGGGGACGGATCTGACAAAACAGTCATTGGGAGCCAGCAGGAGGCCCGACCCTGCTATATGATGTCCTTGCGGTTCCAATCGCAAATCATGTCCATCGCTGACAAGGCTTACTTGCAAACTTTTGATGCCTCATCCACCTGGGATGGCCTCGAAGAGCCTTTGACAAATCAAAGGAAAGAGGAAGAAAATATGGAGCCTCAGAGAAGCGCTACTGAGATCTCCGAGCCTCCCAAACCAAAGGGGAAGGGCAAAGCAAAGATTGAGCCCTAAGACGAGGTCCCTATTGAGGAGGTACCACTAGATCCGAGCCTCCTCGATCGGAAAATTAAGATCTGTGCTACCCTCCCAGTAGAGTTTAAACCCCTTCTCTTCAGGCTTCTGGCTGAGTACAAGGAAGTGTTCGCCTGGACCGTCGAAGACATGCAGTGCCTCCCTGGAAGGCCTTAGGGAAATAATCGAGCATAAACTCAGAGTAGACCCTGCATACAAACCAGTGAAGCAGAAGAAGCGCCCCTTCGGTCTAGAGTGCAGTTTAATAATTGAAGCCGAGGTGGATAAACTCTTAGTGGCAAGATTGATTAGAGAAGTATTGTATCCCACTTGACTTTGTAATCCAGTCCTTGTAACTAAGTAAGATTCTTCTTGGCAAATGTACTAATATTTTACCGATCTTAATAAAACTTGTCCAAAGGACAGTTACCCGTACCCGCGGATCGATACAGTAGTAGATTCATTTCTTAGATTTTATATTTTGCACTTTTTAGATGTATTCAAGGGTTACCATCAGATATACATAGCTAGAGAAGATGAAGAGAAAACCTCTTTCATCATTGATCGAGGCACGTATTGCTATACTACGATACCCTTCGGATTCAAAAATGTTGGATCTACATATCAACGCCTCGTCAATAAAACCTTCAAGTCCCAAATAGGACAAAACATGGAGGTGATACATTGATGACATAGTGGTCAAGAGCCAAACATATAAGCAAACCCTGGAAGATCTCAGGGAAATATTTGAGATATTAAGATCCATTCGAATGAGGCTGAATCCTAAAACATGTACATTTGGAGTCCCCTCGAAAAAATTCTTGGGATTCATTGTCTCTCATCGGATTATTGAGGCAAACATTGAAAAGATGCAAGCCATAATTGATATGGAAACTCCCACATCAGTAAAGGAGGTTCAGAGACTCAGCGGTAGAATGGCAGTCTTGAATCGATTCTTGTCCAAATCAGCAGAAAGAGGCTTGTCGTTCTTCACAGCTCATAAAGAAGACTGAGAGCTTTCAATGGACTAAAGAAGTTCATAAAGCCTTTGAAGAGTTTAAAAAATACTTGGGCAACTTGTCGAAGCTCACATCTCCACAAAAAGGAGAACCACTATACCTGTACATCTCAATCACTGAATTGGCAGTCAACTCAGTTCTACTGAGGCAAGATGAACACGGTAACCAATGCCCTGTCAATCTTATTCTCTATTTTGTAAGCAAAGTGCTTCAAGGTCCAGAAAGAAATTACACCACTATCGAGAAGGTAGTTTTCTCATTAGTGGTGTCGGCTCGAAAGTTAAGACCTTATTTTCATGGGCACAAGATAATTATTTTGACCAACCTTCTTTTGAAAAATATCTTAAGCAAGCCAGACGTTTCGGGCACAATGCTAAAGTGATCTATGGAGCTGTTCGAGTTTAACATGGAATTCAGGCCTCGGACAGCAATCAAAGCATAGGCCTTCACAGATTTCATTGCAGAAAGCTGTGACATCGAGAAGGTTGACCTAATCATGATGATTGATCCAGGAAAAGAACAAAAAAAAGAGAGGATCTCACATGGGAGTTTTATGTTGATGGAGTTTTGTGTGAATCAGGAGCGGGGGCAGGGATAATAATCTGATCCCCAAAAGGGAACTATCTCACTTATGCCCTAAGCTTCGGATTCAAAGCAACAAACAACGAAGCCGAGTACGAGGCCCTCATCTGTCGGATGGTGTAGATGGCCCACCAGATGGGAGCCCGAACCTTAAATATACTTTCAGATTCTCAACTAGTTGTGAATCAAAGTCTGAAAAATTACGAGGCTCGAGGCGTGATGTTGAAAAGGTACCTAACTGAGGTCAAAAGCTAGATTGAGAAATTTAGAAATGTGGACATCATCAAGATTGCCCGAACAAGAAACACGCATGCGGATTTTCTGTCAAAGCTAGCCTCGGCAATATACTCACATTTAACGAAAGAGATTTTGGTAGAACTGCAAGAGCGCAGGTCTGTTGACTTCTCTGAAAGAATCTCTTGTGTTCAACCAGACCTCGGTTGGATGAAACTCATAATAAGTTATTTAAATAATGAGAAACTCCCCGAGGACCAGGTCGAAGCGAGAAAGATCAAGTACAGAGCCGCCAAAGCGAGTGGGATTTTTTTGGAGACTTCTGGTGGTATCGGCGGTGGAGTTGAGCGGCGGTCGACAGTCAGCAATAGATGAAATTAGAGGAAAGGGGAGCAGATTGAGGGTGATGGTGAGGGAAGGAGAGTATGTGATTTTTTAGGGGAGCAAAGGAGCAAAAGGTAGTGAAGACTGAAGGAGGTGTTGAAGGAAGAAGGTAGTAGTAAGTTGGAGAAATGAGGTAAAATGAGTAGGGGAAAGAAAAAAGATTTGGGGAAGAATGGGGGTATAAATAGGAGGGCAATCTTCTAGAATATTCAATGGATCTGGGGGGAAACGATTTTGAAATGAAAAAAGGTGTCTAAGCGAAAAAAGCGAGGCGTTATGGCGTAAAAAATGAGGTGTTTTGCGGGCATTACGGTTCTAAAAATGAGGCATTTTACAGTAAAATCGGAGCGAATAATGCAGTGCAATAAATAAAAATTCAGTGCATGGGGACTCAGCAAAAACGTCACCCACGAGTTAATGTTACGGTTACGTCTTGCCGAGGATCCAACGGGTTGCTACAGCCTCGTATCGACAAGACAAGTGCGAGAGTGCTCCATGATTTTGCACCTCGAATCGGTATAAAAGGATCGATGGTTGTCATCGTCTGGGGACTGTGAACAGTCATTTTTCAGCTTGGCCCCTGCCGTGAAGCTCGGCACCAAGCCGAGGGGATTATTGATGATGTTGATTAGTGACACATAGCATCTTCCCTAGATTGTTCTAGAAATGCCTACGTGGCAGCCTCATTAAGGGCAATTATGTAATTTAGCCTCAGTTGAGTTAGCATAGTGATAGTCTCATGCCTCCTCATATACAACTATAAATAAGAGGTCTGGGTGCTAGGAAAAAGGGATTGAAACTCAGATAATCAGACATACATTTTCTACTCAGTTCTTCCACTTTTTCTCTCCTTCTAGAATCTAATTCTAGTTTTCATTATCTATAGGTATTCATAGATTGGTTATCGGTTATTCAGTTAAATTTTTTTTTTCAATTTTTACTGCAAGAAAACTAAAATCAAAATCAAATCCAAATCAAACTTTTTCTCATTAGTCGATTTTGTTTTTTGGGTTTTGATTTTTGAGTTAATTAACCTAAATTACACTAGCTCACTAGAAAAAAAATATAAAACTAAGAAAACTAAAACCTGAAACTAATAAAACTAAGACTGTTTTCAATATTTTGCTCTCATAATTGGTTGATTGTAATTTTCAATGAAAATATCTTTAGTTAATTGTTTTCTACATCAATACGTACTATTTGGCTCATTGATGAACATGTTCCAAAAACCGATAAGATTTATGGTGGTAATTAAACAACTAGTAATATCCTAATAGTTATTCAATAATCAATGGGAGGAAGTCATTTGTACTGGACCCCCAAGGGCCATGTTTTGTTCAAATAAGAACCTTTTATTGATTTTTAAATAACTATTAAAATATCGAATAATTGATCAATAATCACAATAAATTTTTCCAAAAAGACCATCAAATTGTAACATGTAGCTTATAATCCGCTTCACCTTTGGCAAAACCCAAACCACCCCTGTCCACCCAACTATATGATTGCTTTAACACTCAACAATCATATGTCAATGCCAAAAACGAGATGTTTTATATGGATCCGATCTACGGTAGGTAGGATAGACCTCTTGATCCATATTCATCCACATCGCTCTAATACATTAAAAATAAACTTCTTCAGGGTGATGTGGATGAATATGGACCAAAGGGTCCATCTTACTTACCGTAGACCGGATCCATGTAAGAATTTTCCGTCAATGCCCCTAGCCTCTTCCTTTTCCAGCCCCACCCACGGTACTATGATCCCTGTTTATCGGTAAATACTTTCATACACTAAAGTATATGATATATTTGAAAATTTTTACATAGATCAGATCTATGAGATAATACTATAAATATCTTGATATATATTAAATCATATCATCTAACTGGATGATGTTGGATGATGTGAATAAATATATACAAAAGAATATATGACACTAATGCATGAATTGGGTCTATATAATAATTTTTCTAATGTACCAAAATACAAAGTGTGTTGTCTCTAATATAAATCCACAGTGAAGCCCATCACACTTTTTGTGTTATGGTACAGAAATCTATCATATACTTTAATACACATAAAATTGATCCTGTTCATCACCACCTCATTAGTGTGCACCATAGACCTTGTACACACAAAAATTTGTCCTCTTTGCCTTGGTCCACTGCTCGGACAAGATCCTTTTGGTCCAATTAGATCCATATCCCCTCAACCTGTCATTTGATCACCTCACATTTAGTGAGTGCCAGTTCTGTTGGACTTCACATTGAAGAACTTGCATTTAGTGCCATATCAGATATTTGGTGCAATTGATGGAGCTACGACCTTATCATTGGTAATTGCATTTATTGTTAGTTGGCCAATTCCATCAAACGAGAAGAAAGAAAAATAGCTATTTCTAGCAAATGAAGTTGCAAAAAATAATTAATGCAATTACTTCCTAAAGCAAGGGAGACTTAATTTGTTTTCAAAAGAATTCACAGAGTCAAACTTTAAAAGAATGACTATCAATAAAGCACCTAATTAAACCAAATATCTAATTGTGATTTATGCAGTTAACTCCGTTATAAAGGCACTAAAGAATTTTCAGAATTACAATAGTTTGAATAAACCATTAAAAGAGAATGTCTCGATTGCAAATGGCTGACTGAGACTTAAATCAAATCCTCCAAGCGAGATTGCTGGCTGATCAGCAGCGAGTGGATTAGAAGTTCTTATTTTATGAGAGAGTGAACGGAGAGCAAACTCAAAAATAAAAATACTAAGATAAGATTAGTCTTCAAGCCCATTCGGAAAATGACTTCTGTATCAATCAAGGACGAAAGTTGTTTTACACTTGTAAAATGCTTTAAGCCAAAGTAACAAATCTATAGTTCATGAAAAAATGTAAAATGAAAAATACTCCCCCCTTTTTCTCACTAATGAAGAGATGAGATGACTCTAATGAAACAAAACGAAATTAACAGTAATGAGACAAAATGAAATTAACAGATGCCAACTTAATTATGTATTTATGTTTTGACGGGCCGATCCACGTCTTTGTTGCTTGTTTCTTCTTTTGCTTTGCACTGTTTGCAGCTTCAGTAAGTGAATCTATTAATTTATCTTCAACATCCTCTATCTGCAAGATTTTTAAGGATCATCATCATTTTTCCTGTTTCTTGGCATTATCCATCCGGCATCATTCTCAACTGCTGTTTTTTTGAAATTGAAAAAACACTTTTGGGAGAGGCAAATCCAGAGTTAATTTTAAAACACCTGTTTTCTAAACATAAAAAACAAAAACAAATTTTCATTTTTTGTCAACAAATTATTTGATTTTTCAATTTTGAAAGAGGTATAAACGACTTTCAATAAAATGTCAAAAATGTCGAGAAGAAGCCCCAACGAGTACAAAAGATTAAAACCAAAGTGTTACCTGGTGAACGAGCTTTTCGGCTTGTTTGGCCTTATCAACAGCTTTTTCAGATAGGTTTTTGAGAATATCCACATCTTTCTTGATCTTTGAGTTTTCAGGAAGCTTCTCTTCAACCATTTCAGCAAGCTCTTCTGTTGCTTCAGCTACCAAAAATTGTCGTCAACTACCTCTGTCACTTCTTCCACTTTTTCTATTGCCGTATCCACTTTGCCTACAATCATCCATTCACAGCAATAGTTCAAAGTTGCAGTCGCGGAACTTATCATTCTACATCGGTCTCGGTGTATCGATCGCCAGACAATACATTAATTTAGAAATCGAAAATATATTTAAAAGATGTGAGAAAATTTTTAAAAAATATAAAAGGCAATAATAAACAAATGAACAACAATACACTTTTTTATGGTTACAATTCTAAATTTAATGATGTTAATCTAGATTTAATGATATTAATTGAACTTAATTTGATACCAATCAAACAAAATTAAACTTGATTAAAGAATAGGTGAGGATAATTGAACTTCTAAAATTTTGTAGGGGTCTATATATAATAAATTTGGGAAGAATTAAAGAACTTAAATTTACTAGGAATTGACTGAGAGTAGACTACAAATTGAGGTCCCAAATCACAATTAATGAAATCTAATTCACCTTCTTCTGTCGGTGATTAGAAATGCAACCAGCCAAACAACCTATTACCAGTTTCTAAATCTTCCATACTTCACCGAAAAGGATCAACTCAAACACGCAAAAATCTATACATAGAAACAACAAAAACTCCAAAAACTCATGAGACTCCTTAAAGATCTAAAGCTATTTCATTCAAAAAATAAATCAAAACTCAGTTTAGATATACTGCTATTTCACTGAAAAAAAAAAAAAAAAATCAGTTGGAGTTGGCTTAAATCGCTGTTCAGATCATCAAAGGTATGCCATTACTTTACCCTCGTTAATACCTGGAAGTTTCACTCTCCTCTGATTCATGACTCAGACTTGGAAAAATCAAGCGAGTCTCTCTGAATTTTTGACTCGGTGCGTCAAATCTGTTCAAATTGACCGAGTCTCACCGAGTTACCGTAATTTTAGAAATCGGATAAGGAGAAGTGCGATATCGGACTGGTGGAAGTTATTCCGATCACGACTCAGCCGAGTCTTTGACCATGGTATTAGTAGTTCACAGCCGACAAAATTATTCTAGTATTATAGCATAAAACTTTATAAAGATACTAAAATTACATAATTTAAAAAGCCCAAGAAGAACTGACTGACTTTTAAGAAGCAATAAAGGTCCCATTTTGTGTCCAAATGAAGGTAGAAGTATTGATAACACAATCCCAATAGTCCATTTTTTCCTGCACAAAATTGGCAGAGAAAAAAAACATCCCATAATTATTTTCATGCCAAGAAAAAAAAAAAACCTTTCATTTAATTGATCATTCGTATATGATGGTAAAATTAAAAAGTTAATTACCATGGAGAAGTATCGGATTTTTGAGGAGTTGGAGCATCGGATTCTTGATGAACACTGCCAGTGCCAGACGAGCACATAACCCTATAATTAATACAGCAAATTTGGATGTTCTTAGTACTTCAAAGAACTTAATATCTGGACTCAGAAAATTTTCTTTCAAGAAAAGGGAATAAATCCTTACTTGCTGACTCCATATTTAGCTCCCAAGTAAATGGAAAAGATTGATCTTTGTCTGCTTAGATGAGTTGTTATGTGAATGCTTGCTTTGATTGAGACAACATGGATTACTAGAATTTGGGAAACAGAAATAGCGATTAATAGAATCGTGATCATAGAAAGTTAAGTTGCATACCGAGTGTGAAGGTATAATTTTAGAAGACATGAGAATTATTGATCAAATTACAGCTCGAAAGAAGTGTAGGATATTTCTGCTTTTTTGTGGGGGATATTGCTATACGAGTAAAATGAACGTGTCAAGGGTTTTATCATTTTATTATTATTACTTTTTCTTTCTGATCACATCAAAGGAGTTGTGCTGAAGTTTTATACTTCACGTTTTACTTGTATCCTTACTAAGGGTCGGTGAGATTTGGGTGGTTTTTTTTTTTTTTAAATCACGCCGGGTATTAGGTGATTTTTTTTTTTTTTTCTTCTTTCTAATCAGATCAATGGATTGTGCTGAAGTTTTCTGCCTTACGTTTTACTAGTATACTTACTTACAGATAAGTGGGATTTGGGTGGTTTAATATTTCAGGAATAATACGTACATAGGATAATTTGATACACACATCTTGAGATTTATGTTAATATAATTTGACATTTTCGTACTTTAAAAAATAATAAATACTCTTTAAGACTATATTTGGTGTAACAATGTAAGATCAAATAAATAAAAAATTAGTTAAGAAGAGAGAACCTTTTTTTTTATTTTAATATTATCCCTAGTAACAAAATTAGTTTATTAAAATAGTTGAAATAAAGGAAAGAATTTGGGGGTGTAAGTAAGTGTTAACCAATAACGTTGGTCAACTATGAATTTATTTATGAAAATGTATTATTATTTATTGGTGAATTACAAATTCATAAATGGAAAAAATAAGATGCGCTTTTCCCAAAAAAAACAATCAACTTAGTTACAAAAATAAGTGCGCACGTTAATGTATTGTATGTGTAGTTTGAATAAAATTTGGTTGGAATACATACAAACCTACAACATATTGTAGGAACATATAATAAATATGATTGTTAATATTTTTTTTTTGAAAATTACGAACTTGTAAATTGTAATATTATGTTTTTTTAATTTTAATTAATGAAGGATATGAAAAGTTACGATCTAGTGTTTCTTAACACTTTCACTTGTACTCCCCAATTTTATTTTCCTTTTTACTCAACCATTCTAGTAAATTATTTTTTGGTTACTAGGGATAATAATGAAATGAAATTGGCTTCTCTCCTTGTCTAATTTTTAATCATTCGAACGGACAGCTTGACACTGCTACAACAAAAAATAACCTCAGGAGAGGTACATAATATTTCTAAAATTTCAAGGGTACGAAGTGCTTAGAATAAATCTCATGAAGGAAGGTTTATGAGAGTAAACCCAAATACAGGTCTTGCATTTATCGAGTGTTTCAATTACATCCATTTGACAACGTCCAAGGCATTGAATATTAAATTCTAATTTGAGGTAATTTTAAAAGAAAATTTTACGGTTCCTTTTAGATAATTATATACTTTTTTGTACTTTAAAAGTTTATACAGTACAATAATATGTGTTTTAAAAATTTGTACTGTATAAATTTTTAAAACCAAAGGAATGATTTTTTAACGAAACCGTAGAATTCCCCGATATTAAATTTTATACAAGCATTGTCTCGGACCAGTGATAGACTGATAATATTGACTTTATATATATATATATATATATATATATATATATATATTGTTGATACAAAAATTTTGAGCTAGAGTTAGCTCGTGTGTAGTATCGTTCAAAGTAAAAGTTAGGACCACGCGTAGTACCCACGTCTACCTGAAATAAAAAAGGCGAGGCTTTGTCCCTCGGGGTAGGCTCCGACGCTCAAGTCAGTACTTAGACCAAAGAGTAAAATTCAATAAGAATTTAGAAATTTAATAATTAGGAAAGTAATTCCTTCAATCTGATCTGTCACTGTAATATTTATACCTGAAATCGATGGATAGAATCAATTCGTGAGTCGCATATATAATACTTGACCCAATCGGGCACTCTTCCCATTTGAACCACATGGGTAAAATTATTAAAATACCCATTGTAGACCCGGACTCGGAACCACGTGTATTATTGTCATTGGGTATAATATTTTGGCATCATCATTTGCCCCCCCAAGTCTCAAGTTGAAATTTTTTGGGTCGTGCCAAGTAATTAATGCCTTATTCGTACTCCGGCCGGAGCCGTAGTGTTGACCGGAGCCAATTTTATGAGTTACAAATTACTTTTTTTTCGGAGAAATATATATATATATATATATTAGTATTTATTTGAGAATTATTTAAAAATTTTATCTACCTATATATATATTAGTATTTATTTGAGAATTATTTAAAAATTATATCTACCGGAGTAGAAAAATAAAAGATTTAATTACACTGGTGTGTACCTGAGCCAAAACTTAAATTGTTGTATAGAAATTTTTCCTTGGAGTAAAATAACATTGAAGTTTCTCTATCCTTGGTACCAATACTACTGCTGTAGTCTTCCTTATTGTTACGGTGTAGTGTTACGACTGCTCGTATGTAGTGCTGTGAAACTCCTTATGACTGTAAAATTCCCTACTTAAATATCTCATAATTTTAGAATTTACATAAACGTCATAGTTTGGATTTTGGAATACTTCAATGCTATAACAACTTATTCACTCCAGCTGTATTCCACATCCCCACTACTACTACGATTTCAGTCCACATCCCAGCTACAACTTACTCCAAGGAAATCCACGCGACCAAGTAAGCTCCTGATAACTTTTGTGTTGTACTTGTTCCTGCACATATGCTTTTGATTCCATGGACCCACCACTGACCAAATGAACTCAATTACTATTCCTATGATCACAGAGGACAAAGACCCGTGCATGAAGAATCCTATAACACCAAGAATTGAAAATCAATAGTTAAGCTTTGGACTTATCTTATGGCTATGTACTACAAATTAATACTTGGATTTGATATTCGCCAAGCGAGTCCTAGGGCCCTTGGTCTCAGGCACCACGCAGCTAAAATCTCAATTGACGATTATAGGAATTCTTTTCCTTCCTTTTTTTTTTTAACTCGCTAAACAAAATTTGTTTAAATCATATAACTAACACCATTCTAGCCATAGCTTCAAATAGCTTGTCCACAGCCAAATAGGATTTCACTCCAGTGATTTAATCCTTAAGCTTAAAAGCCACCACAGAAAAGAATAACACCCTAAAAAATTTTAGAATGACAGATCCCAACTCCACGACATCCAAAGTAAACCGTGAATTTCTTTGTGACAAGGATGCAACCTTTTCTTCGGCCGACCATGATTTTTCCTTAGACATGGGTACCTTCGCTTCCCCAGTCAACCGTTGTTCCAATAATGATGTCAGGGATGACCATGTAGAAATTGACAACGACCAAGATTTTGATGATGACCGGGATATTAATACTCGCCTTGCACTCAAATCCATCGATGCCTTAGATTTTTTTGACTACGACGACAGAACGGGTTGGGATAGTGATAAAGGTATAATTGATGTAGAGAATGTCCTTGAGTCGGGCGAGGCTCGACAACCTATGCATAGAAGTGTACAAGCTCTTCCACCCTATAGAAGCAAAAGAAGTGGTTTTCCACCCTATACACCCAAGGGGTGTGGTTTTTCACCGCGTAGATCTAGAGTAAATTTGTCTAGTACCACTACCTCCTGTGTAGGTATGCCACATTTGCCCACATATCCTACGCGTGGCAGGAAACAGCCACACCGTAATTCTAACGTAGTAGCTGAGACAGAAATAGAGCGTGGTGAATCAAGTGGGGGTGCTGCGTCTCTTCTTCCCCAAGGAAAAATTAAAGGGACTCCGAATGAAGACAAGAATGTTTACTCTCAGCTACCTATGACCGACGTCGATTTGGAGGCGATTGAGAAATGGCTTGAACAATATCATATTCCTGAGTACATGAAAGTCAAGGCTCCGGGACCAAAGCATAGACCTTGTTTGAATTATAAAGATTACGTATCTGTATATCTGGTTCAATTGGAGGTAGGGTTGAGGTTTCCATTACACCTCTTTCGACTTTTGGAAGTCTTGAATAACTATCAAGTCGAGTTTGGACAGATTTTTGCTAAGTCTTTTGGGTGCATTAATGCATTTATCCTAACCTGCTGGACTCGGGGAGAGATCCTTTACTTACCTTTATTTAATCACTACTTTCGGATTTCATCTACTGTACTCGGTATCATATTTAGTTTCAGGTCTAAGATGAGTTTACTTGAGGGTTCGTTGCCCCGAAGAAGACATGGAGGAAAAAATACTTCTTAGTAGAGAAGAGTCTAGATTGGAAATTTCCAAATTGGAATTTTGAAGTAGACACCTCGAGGTTAAACAAGTTAGTCAAATTGAGTGATCATGATCAAGAAGCCATAGAGACCCTTAGGGATGCAGAAAAAGTCCCTTGGAAAGTAGTGAGTGATGACCAAGCGTTGGCTTCTGCAGGATTGAGCCTTGCTCCTCTTGACCATCTTAGTCCCACAGCTTATCCTTAAATTTTTTTTTATCACGCTGCATTCTTTCGTTATCTATCCGGCATATTTATTTCTTTATTATTTTAGAAAATAAATTATTTTTTCTTTCTTGTGTGCAGTGACTACTAGATCAAATCTGTCCGAGAATAAGCATTGAGCCAAAGAAAGGACATGGATCTTGATATCCTTGACCTCGTGGACGAAACTCGTGACATGGAGAAGAAAAGAAAAGATCTTCTCCACTTCTCCCACTAGTACACATTGGAGGAAAGAAAATCAGAATTCATCAGACCCCTACTCTGCTTCCTAGGTCTCCTGTCGAGGAACCTACTGAGTTAACTCCTACTACGGAACCACCGGGTCAAGTGTCCGAGACTTTGGTGCCAACTGTCCAGGAAGTAGTTCGGGATCATGCTCCTTCTCAAATTGGTTCTTTTTACTACTACCTGAAGCAAGCGGAGGACTTACATTTCTCTTGCATTTCTAAACTTGAGGACAAACTCAACTAGACTACCAAGCTATATGAGGAAGAAACCAAGAAGCGTAACGAGGCAAATCGAAAAGGCAAAGAATAGCTTGTAACACAGAAGATCGACGAGATGATGAAAATCAAAGATCAAGCCACGGTGTCCTTAGAAAAGGTTACCGTTCGTGTTGATTCTCTTACTGCAGAATTGTCCCAACTGAAGGCTAAGGAAAAGAAGATGATAGATGCCCATAAGGAGGAGCTTGCATCCATGAAGAGGAAGAGCAGGCAGCAGGCGGTACTTGAATTTCCAGATTCCCACGACTAACAGGATCGTTTGCAAAAACACTTGGAATACTTCCGCGCTAGTAAGGAGTTCAATGAGCTAGTGATTGATCGAAACTATGACTACTACAATGAGGGGTTTATTGATGCATTGCGGGTCGTGAAGAAAGCTCATCCCCATCTAAACCTTAAAAATTTGATTCGGGGTAACACTTCGAATTCCCCTACTCACCCGAATACATCAGATGCTCTGACTGATGAAGGTGCTCCAGGTGATGGTGTCAAAGACATAGCTTCGGGAACTACTAAGGAATAGGAATAGATTAGACATGTATTTCAGTTGCTTTACTAATTTGGACTAGCATATAGTTTTTTATTTTTTATTTTTACGGTCGTAGAGCTCAGAGTCTTCCTTTTGTATAGTTTTTTATTTTTTGTTTTTGAGGTTGTAGAGCTCAGAGTCTTCCTTTTGTATGAGCTCTTGAACTTTGTTATGCATTTTTTTTTATTGTCTTTTCCAATAATTGCCATTGCCATGCTTAGTTGGGCTTTGAGTTGGGGCCTTTCTATGTACCAACTCCTCAAATGTCGTATTTTCTATCTTTCTATGGTAGTATGCGTTTCTTTTTACCACTTGTTCGCAGCATATTGAGTTTAGAACTATGTAGTCTTCCTGTCCCCCTTAGTCATTTAACTTCAGTTGAAGTGACTAACTGTTATTATTGATCTTAGAAGACTTAGACTTTATTTTTTCTTAACAAGTCTTACTCCGAGGAGTAGATACGGCTTATATGCTTCACGTTAGGAAGACTTTGGCGTTGTTCTTGGAGGGATACGGCCTACTTTGGAAATGTAGGTATAGTACGGGTACTTGAGTTTGGAAAGACAGGCATTGCCCCCGAGGGGTGAATCCTACTCTGGGATTAGGTATGACATAGATACTTTTCTTTTGGAAGTTCTTCGAACTGTCTCTGGAGGGTTAAATCCTACTCCGGGGAGTAGGTATGTCTAGGTACTTCACATTTGGAAGACCTTAAAATTGCCTCCGGAGGGGTAAATCCTACTATGGGGAGTAGATATGGTGTAGGTACTTCATATTTGGAAGATTTTAAAATTGCCCCCGGAAGGGCAAGTCCTACTATAGGGAGCAGATATGGTATAGGTACTTCACATTTTTGAAAATCATAAAATTGCCCCCGGAGGAGTTCACATTTGGAAGACCTTAAAATTGCCTCCGGAGGGGTAAATCCTACTATGTGGAGTAGATATGGTGTAGGTACTTCACATTTGGAAGATTTTAAAATTGCCCTCGGAGGGGTAAGTCTTACTCTGGGGAGTAGATATAGTTCAGGTACTTCACCTTTGCAGAAGACTTTGACATTGCACTGGAGAGGTTATCTTAGTGTTGGAAGACTTAGGCATTTTTTTTTAGGGGCCCTTCGAAAGGGTTATTTCTACTCCGAAAAGTAGGCATTAGTGCTTTCTCCCAAAGGGTTTAGTCGACTCCGGAAGGCAGTAGAGTCCCGGAAGACTTTGGTGTAGTCTCAACTCGACTAGAAGGTACTCTTCTTACGAAGAATTAACATTTGACTGTATGTTTCTAACTCTTTGAAAATTTTATTCAATAAATTGAAAAAATTACAAACTGCACAAGTTTTACTTCACTGCGGAAGACGATACTTAGCTTTAGGATTTACAACTGAAGAACTTAAACAAAATATGGCGAACTTAAAAATAATTTTTTTTGAGATTTAGAGCATTCCAAGTGCGAGACAGGATTTTTCCGCCCTTAGTTATAAGTTTGTAAGCCCCATGAGAAGATGCTTCAATGATCTTATAGAGTTCTTCCCAATTTGGTGAAAGTTTTCCTCGAGTCACTAATTGAGGTTGACTTACCTCCACTTTCCAGGTAACCCAATCACCTACCTTGAACCTTCGGTTTCGAACTTGCCAGTTGTAGTACCGAGCTACTCGCTGTTTATCTACCTGCATCCCGAAAAACATCTTATCCCTTTCCTCCTCAAGTAGATCGAGATTAGACTTCAAGCCTTTGTCATTATTTTCTAAGCTGAAGTTGTAGATTCGGAACCCCGGCATTCCGACTTCTACCAGAATAAGCGCCTCAGTCCCATAGGTAAGATTGAAAGGGGTCTCTCCAATTGCATTCTTGTATATGGTGTGGTATGACCAAAGTACATTGGTGAGTTCCTCTACCCAATTCCCTTTAGCACCGTTTAACCTTTTCTTAATCCCTTCTAAGATAGAGCGGTTGGTCACTTCTGCTAAACCATTACTCTGGGGATGACCTACTGAGGTGAAGCACTGCTCTATCCCCAAACCTTTACAGAACCTTTTTGAAAGTTTTTGTCTGGAAAAGCAATCCATTATCTGAGGTAAGTGCTTTGGGAATGCCAAAGCGGCATATCACATTTTTCCAAAAGAAGTTAATGATTTGCTGAGGAGTGATTGTTGCTAAAGTTTCCGTTTCAACCCACTTGGTAAAATAATCAACTGTAACCACTACAAATTTTTTCTTAGCTAAAGCCAGTGGAAAAGGTCCCAAGATGTCAATACCCCACTGGCCAAAAGGCCAAGGGGTAAGGATAGGGACAAGCTGCTTAGCTAGGACTCGGGGTTGGTTGGAATAGAGTTGGCATTTTTCACACTTTCGCACATAGTTCATGGCATCTTCTAACATCTTTGGCCAGTAATAGTCCTGCCTCTGTACTTTCTGAGCAAGTGCTCTGCCGCCAACTTGGTGTCCGTAAATTCTTTCATGCACTTCTGCCAGTACATACTTGGCTTCATTCAGAGTTAGGCACCGGAGATAAGGCATTGAATAAGACCTTCAGTACAAAGTCTCTCCAATGATTAGGTATTTTCCTGACCTCCGCTCAACCCTTTGAAGAGGCGTTTGCCTTGTCCTCCGGTAGTTTGCCTTCCTTAAGATACTGAATGACCGGAGTCTCTAATTCGGAGTTGTGTCAATATCCATGACTTCTGCTTGTTCAACACTATTCCCCTTCAGCACTTCGAGAAAAACTTCCTTTAAGATATTAGAGTGTATTGAGCTGGCTATTTCGGACAGGGCATCTGCCTCCCTATTTTCTTCCCTAGTTATATGAGTTATCTCAAATTTGTCAAAGTGTGAGATCAAACTCTTCAATTTAGTCAAGTAGAATTACAGTGATGATTCTCTTGCCTCAAATTCTCCTTTAACTTGCTTCAATTCCAAGTTGGAATCCATGTTCACTACTAAGTTCTTCACTCCTAACTCTTTGGCTAGCCTAAGTCCGTAGACCAAGGCCTCATATTCTGCTTCATTGTTACTTGCATGAAACTCAAATCTCTTGTCTTTAATCCCTCTAGAGAGGTAAGAATTATGCCTGCACCACAACCTTCAGTATTGCTTGCCCCGTTGGACATGCATAATCCACAGACGAGATTCCTCGACTTGTTCACCTGGGTAGGTTGTCTTCCCTTGTTGTTCTTCTTCCTCTACTCCTTCAATGATGAGATCTGATAAGGCCTGAGCCTTGATTGCTGTCCTCAGCTGAAAGTGGAGGTCATACTAACTTAGTTCAATGGACCACTTAACCAACCTCCCAGAGACTTCTGGTTTCATGAGAATAGTCTTAAGCTGATGGTTAGTCAGTACTACTATAGGATGACTTAGGAAATACGGTTTGAGTTTTCTTGCCGCCGTCACCAGGTCCAAAGACAATATTTGAATAGTGGGATACCTGGTCTCAGGATCACTCAGTACCTTGCTGACATAATACACCAGCTTCTAAACTTTGTTTTCTTCTTTGATAAGGACTGCACTCATTGCCGTGGTTGAGCAAGCCAAGTACAAGGACAGCGTTTCTCCTAGCTTCGACTTAGTAAGAAGAGGAGGTGAGGCTAAGTAAACCTTCAATTGCTAGAACGATCTTTCCGGGCATTCTTCAGTCCACAGAAAATTTTTAGCACTCCTCAAAGCCTTGAAAAAAGGTAGATTCCTATCCCCAAATTTTGAGAAGAATCGACTTAAGGCTGCAAGGCGGCCGGTCAATCTTTGCACGTCCTTTACTCTTTTAAGAGGCTCCACCTATTGAATTGCTTTTATTTTAGTTGGGTTTGCCTCAATTCCTTGTTGAGTCACTATGAATCCCAAGAACTTGCCCCCTGTTACTCCGAAGGCACACTTTTTTTGGGTTAAGTCTCATCTTGAATTTTCTCATGGTGGTGAAGGTTTCCCGAAAGTCCTTCACATGTTCAACATTCTTTTTGCTCTTAACAAGCATGTCATCAATATAAGCTCCATGTTACGCCCCAACTGATTGGCAAACATTTTATCTACCATTCGCTGATAAGTTGCTCCAGCATTTTTAAGTCCAAAGGGCATCACCTTGAAATAGTAAGTGCCAGAGTCAGTGACAAAAGCTGTTTTGGCCCGATCCTTAGGATTTAGCATAAATTTGATAATACCTCTTATAGGCATCTAAGAAAGACAAGATCTCAAACCCGGAGGTTGAGTCTACTACTTGGTCAATACAGGGGGTAGGGTAACAATCCTTTGGACAAGCCTTATTTAAGCTAGTGAAATCAACACACATTCTCCACTTGGCCTCTGGCTTGGGCACCATTACAACATTACTAAGCCACTCTGGGTACTGGATTTTTTCTATAGCCTCGGCTTCTAGTAATTTCTTTTCTTCTACCTCTACTGCTTGGCCCCTCTCCCTGCCAATGTTTCTTTTCTTCTGAATTATTGGCTTGTACCTTGGATACATATCTAGGGAGTGCATGGCTACCTTGGGGTCAATTCCTAGCTTGTCTGATGGATTCCAAGCAAAGATGTCTTTAAATTCCCTAAGTAGGGAGATGATTTTTTCCTTCAATTCCCCCGGGAGGGAATTTCCAATCTTTACCACTTTATTGGGTTCAAGTTTATCTAAAATAACATCTTCTAACTCTTTGGTCGGTTCTTCCTTTATGCGGGTACTCTTCCACCCCATCCACGGCATTGATGCTGTACGTAGGAGCAACTTCCTTCCCCTTTAATTTCAATGAGGCAATATAGCATTGCCTGGCTGCTGCTTGATCTCCTTTAATCTCTCCTACTCCATTCTCTGTAGGGAACTTCATCTTCATATGGTGGGAAGATGGGACTGCACCGAGCGCCCCTATGGTTGGCCGGCCAATTATGGCATTGTAAGGAGATGATACTTTAGTCACTACAAAATCCACCATAAATTTTGGTCGTTCTGTGGAGCTGTACCAAACATCACAGTAAGAGTGACGTACCCAAACGGAATGACCATTTCTCTAGCAAAGCCTACCAAGGGTGTGGTCACAGGCTTGAGATCTTTTTCCTCCAACTTCATTTCCTTGAAAGCAGAATAGAATAGTATATCAGTGGAGCTATTATTGTCAATAAGTGTCCTCCTCACATTATAGTTTGTCACCGGTAAAGTTGCCACTAATGGGTCAAATCAGTGTGAGGATGGAGTACTTGTTGTGCCTCCTCCGCTGTAAAGATAATGTCTTGACACAATTTGGGTTGCTTCAAGTCAGATTGGACTAAATTCACTTGAAGAGCATAAGCCTTGCGAGATGATGCGGAGTCACCACTTGCAGCTCCACCAGAAATGGTGTTGGTAACTATTCTTCCTTGATTCTCTACCTTGGCCCCTCCGTCTCCCCGAGACGGATCTCGGTCTCTCCTGTCTGTACTCCTGGCCTGTAGCTGGGGTAACCTTCCTCTATCCATTCCTTGGATGAACTGTTTCAAATATCCTCTTCAGATCAAGTCCTCGATTATATTTTTTAAGGAGATGCAATCATTAGCATCATGGCCGTGGTTTTTTTGGAAATAACACCACTTATTTTTGTTGTGACGCTCCGGGTCGCTCCTCATTGCTCCTAGCCACTTCACATATGATTCCTTCTCAATCACTGCTAGAATTCGTGTAGGCGTTATATTAAGTGAAGTGTAGGCATTGGGGGGTACCAGTTCGAGACTCCTCCTATGGGGCACGGCTATGGATAGTCAGTCCCTCACATTACTTTTCTTTGAAGGCCCTGCTACACTAGCCATACTATACCATTAGATCGACGTGTATTATTGTCATTGGGTATACTATTTTGGTATCATCATATATATATATATATTTGATTAACGTTCTACACTCACGTCTTTTTTCTTTTTTATTTTTTAATTTTTCCAAGCCTTAGCGAGGCATTAAAGTTGCGTGCAGGGCCATACCAATGTGTCAACATCCTTGTTCTCATTTTGGAGCAACATTTTCACACTATATATAATCGTGTTTTATCGACTTCGTCACCCGGTGTACAATATTTGGCAATAATAATGGGCTAAAAGAAAACGAGTGTTGGGAGGGTAAAGATAGAGATAAGGTAAAAATGGAGAGCAGCAAGAGAACAAAATCTAGAAACCTAAGATCTCACAGTGCTCAAATAAATTTGGAGTATCGAAATGATAGTTTTGACTTCAATATCAGAAACTGTAATGTTTCTGACCATCAGAAAAGGAAATTTTTTTCATGGATTAAGGTGTACGATTTCACTGTATACCTTGTGATCCATAATTCTTCACATTCTTTAGTTCGAGGATAAAATATTGCAATTTTTAATTTTTTAAAAAAAATTAAAAAATATGGAGAATTATAGATTACAAAGTATACAGTGACCGTATACCTTGATACATGGAAGAATTTTCCTTCAAAAAATGGATGAGATGTTGACACGTAAGAATGATCACCGGATGCTTCACATGTTGGAACGACAGGCAACCTTCTAAGAAAAGGGAAAGACTTAGGTAGACTTGGTATTTGGCTCCACTTGTAGACCTTATGGTGGATTAAATGTTATGAAATTTATGACATAAGTTGATGTAAGCAAGATTCTATAAGATTTAATCTTGACCGCAGAGTTTACAGGTGGAGCCAAAAATCGGGTCTATGTAAGTATTTTCCCTAAGAAAATATATTGGTGGTCCCACACTAGGATCGGTTAAAAAAATAAAATGTGTAATAATTTCATGGTAGGCCCTCTTATTTGCTGCGAATTTAGTTGTCAACATTGGCCAAACGGAAATTTATAAATAATGCTGCACATTAGTTACTTCATGCTTAAACAAAATTCGAATGTATTTTTAATAAATCAAAATCTTATTGATAATATTTAACAATTATAATTGATTAATAATATTGAAAATCAAACTTTTTAAGTATATTGATAATATTTAAAAAATCAAATTTTTGTTATGTAAATCTATTTTAATTTTTAAGCTTTTGAATTCATACATTTAGTAATTTAGTAATGAAAATATTAAAGCCGATCCAAAAATATAGTATTACTTTTTGAAATTTAAATACAAGGATAAAATAAAATTACTGTTTAAAGGCTCAAAATATAAATATCTCGTGCAAATGGAATGTCTACTTAATCTTGGAGAATATAATGGAAGAATGTAGAATATAATTGGATACCTTAAGCGAATTAATTAGACAAAAGCTCTAAGGAATTAAAAGTAATTCTTTTCAAAAAGTAAAAAAAAATTTAGGAGTAATTAGTTCATTTAATCGTTAATAATGGAAACAATACTTCCTGCAATGGCTTGACTCAATATGCTTACATGTTATAAAATAGGTCAAAATATCATAAATTTTATGTTTAATTCACATCTGTTACGATTTTTATTATGTTTTTTTTCTATTTTTGTTGGGTTAAAAATCATTTGTTATTTACACAATCGGTATTATTAGTAGAATCTTACGATTCGAGGATCTGATTCTACAATTTAAATTTGACAAGATCAAGTCAATTTTACGTAAAGGAAACCATGACGAAAATGCCTAGAGGTGATAATGGATCGTGTCCTATGCTTATTATGTCATGTCATATTAGACTTGTATATTATTGTGTTATATTTGTATTTGACCCATTTATTTCGTATTATATTTGTGTTTGACTCGTTGATTTTTGTTTCATATTCGTATTTAATCCATTTAATCTCGTACTTTTATGACATCCAAGAATGTACTAGTCGATTTGACAATTTTAATAACTTGTGACAAATTTAAATTAAAATCTCAAATTTTAATTATTAAACAAGTTAAACAATTACTAGTACTAAACAAGTTAAACAGTGACTAGTACTAACTTTGTTCTCATAACAACTCAAAACATATGATTAAAATTATTAAAATGTTTTAGATAATATTTAAAATTAATTACTATGTCAGATTTAATAATTTTACATTAAACTATTATTCATGATTTTAAAACATTAAACTATTATTCATGATTTTAAGTCTGTTATATTAAATTATAATCGACGTAACATTTTAGCAAAATTTATTCACTCACTAATTTAATGATAGGGGTGTCAGTGAGTAGTATCGTGTCATTATCATATAATGTCATGTGTGACCCGCTTCTTGTAATGTCGTATTTGTATCTGACTCATTTATATTTATTTCGTGTTTGTGTCATAAATGAATTAATCCAATAATAATCTGATAAAATTCGATTCTATACTATAACCTATTAATTATATATTGTGTTTATCTCGTGTTGCATCACAAATTGCCAAACCTAATTTATTAGTCAATTATTTATTGTTTTATTCAATTCGTAGGCCCACTTATTTCACCGGTTGCCTACTTATTGCTATTAGCTCCCACGTGCATAAAATACATCAGATCTAACTGCTATTTCTACTTATTTAGCTTATGAATGGCTAGGATAATATTTCTGACACATCATAAATAAAAATTTTTCCACCTTGTAAAACTGTCCCCAAACCATAACTATATATCTATATATATTAAAGCAAAATTTCTTTTCACCATAAGTGATGAGAGGATGACACGTGGCACCATTGTTATTCCATTCTTATTTAACATGATTAATTAATTATTAATAATTAATTTAAAATTTGTAATGAACAAACTTAATAAATCTTGAATATTCAAAAGATACTAAATACTGATTTATAATCATTTGTTTTTTCTCTTACTTTATAGTTACATCATATCATAATAATTTTAGTTCATTTTATATTATATTATTTTTTAATTACCAAAAGAATATATATATATATATATATTTCTTATTTTCTGTCATTAATTAACTAAAAAAATTAATATAGGTCTCATTATTCAAAATCTTAACTGTATCTTCATACTTATTTATTAGAAGAAAAGAATACAAATTAATTATAGATTCTAGAAAATAATTCTAATTTCTATGTAGTTTGACCATTTATATCCGTAAAAAGTTTATCTTATTTTCAAGAAAAAAAATAAAATGAGTTTTTGATCATAAAATAAAATTTTAAATGCATAATTAACACGTGTCAAGTAGTTTTGTTAGAAAAAATGAATACAAACTAATTAGGCATTCTAAAAGATAATTCTTAATTTTATATTATCAGACTATTTATATTCGTAAAAAAATTTGGTCCATTTTCAACAAAAAAAAAAAAAACTATATCTACCTTTTTTCACGGTATTTATCATGCTTTCCTTTTTCTACTACCTTTTTTTGTGTAACAAAATACAATATCAATCCTATTATGTAGATAATATCTATAGAATAACGCAGTACTATTAAAAAATATATGAACTTTTATAAAAATTATTTTAACCTATTTCAACCATTTACGTACCCTATCATTATCCAATTATTAATAGTAATCATTATTAGCAACTTCTTTTCCTTCAAAAAAATAAATATTACGACTATATTTTTCGAAAAAGATCTTGATCCAATTTACTCTATCTTAATCAAATTCCAATTGAAATGAAATCTTTATCTACCTTAATCATAACAAACAACAATTTTTTATAAAACAACATTTAGCTAACGTCTAACTTGTTAATCATATCCTACAACTAATTATTTTTTTATTCAACACAATAATTATTTATCGGTAATTTAAAATCTTTTTAAAACGATAATTACTATCGTATAGCTTATACAATTTGCTCCTTTTCTTTTAAACAATACTAATCTGTCGGCAATCATATTTACCTATCATCTAACCAATTAATTAATCAAATTAATACTTTTTAATAGACAACAAACTAGATCACAATTCAACATTCAAAAAAAATAAAAAACTCAATCCATCTCTCAATCCACTTATTCATCTATCTTTTCTCAAATTTAAAAGGTTTTTCACCAAAAATTAAATTTTCTCATCCCTCCAATTTTCTTGACCTATTTTATATTTCTCTTGACTTATTTATAAATATCTAGATAAGTAAGAGACAGTTTTGTAGTAGAGAATCCTCCAGAATCATGATTTTGTAGATGATGAGAAGATCTGCAATCTTCTTCATCATTCATAAAGGTAATTTTTATTTTTGATTTGGTATTCTCTTGAGATATCATTTTTTTTTTTTTTGTGTATGTGTTTTTTTTTCTCAAATTGCTCAAGTGGATCAAGATCATGATCTATTCCTTTTATTCTTTATCCATGAAGGTAAATTTTTACTTTAGATATCATTTTTTTTTTTTTTTGTGTATGTGTTTTTTTTTTTTCAAATTGCTCAAGTGGATCAAGATCATAGATCTATTCCTTTTATTCTTTATCCATGAAGGTAAATTTTTACTTTAGATTTGATATTCTCTTAAGGTGTCATTTTTTTCGGTTTTTCATGAGTTTTTTTTTTTTTTTTTTTCTATAATAGATTAGCTTTTCTAATATGCAGGGTTTCTAGAATAGATAAGTTAAGTAACTTTCTGATGGAGTTTTGCTCGTTGCTTTTCTCAATTTTTTTTAATCAGAAAGAGATCGATATTTACTTCTAAT
This sequence comes from Cinchona pubescens, assembly GCA_025175665.1. Classification (NCBI taxonomy): domain Eukaryota; kingdom Viridiplantae; phylum Streptophyta; class Magnoliopsida; order Gentianales; family Rubiaceae; genus Cinchona; species Cinchona pubescens. The sequence goes on from JANKKI010000179.1 coordinate 1,193,799, forward strand.
GAAGAGCTATTTAGTTTTCTTTTTTTTCCAATGATAAAAGATTATTCTACGAGATGGTATCTTAGTAGTAGAAGTATCGATGGGTGACTACGTGTATTTTTTGTCGTTGGTGATCCCAATAAGGGCGAGCCCTTTTTTACTTTTTTAGTTTCAATTTCAACTTTCCTATGATGTTCTTTTTTTTTTTCCTTTTGTCTAGAGAAATCTAATTTATTTAGATATTATTTTTCGATAGGTTTAAGCACGAATCGTGATGAACAGTGGATTTAGTTTTCATACCTATAAGTTGTTTGTTGAATTTGCTAATAAAAATTTGTGAGGGAAGGGTTGTCGAAAGTGTAACTTTTTTGTTACTCTTTTCTTTTATTCTTTTCTAATTCCAAAGACTTTTGCACATGAATTTTGTGCAATTGTACTTGTAATTTATATCCATATAGAAATTTACTTTATTATTTTGGATATTGATCGCATGTATGGTTGTGAAAATGAATAGTACCCTATAAAATCATTATTTTCAATATTAGATAGTCAAATTTTCAAGATACTCAATGAGTGTATTAGTGAGAAAATTGGAGTAGCACCTATTGATAAGAAGATAAGAGAAACAAGCTTAAATTGGATAGGTCATGTGTTTAGACGACAAGTAGATGAGCCTATAGGTGGGTAGATTTTCGAGAGAGTAGTTAACATAAGAGGGGTAGGGGAAGACCCAAAAAGAGTTGGTGGGTAACTTGTAAGAAAGATATAGCTCATCTAGTAATTGAGAAGGATATGGTCATTATATGACAGAGTACAGTGGCGTAGTAAGATTCATGCAGCTGACCCTACTTAGTGGGAATAAGGTTTGGTTTGGTTTGTTTGTTTGTTTATGTTGGGTGCAAGATCTTTTGAAAGATTTTGTGTTCCACTGAAAGACCAATTTTAATGTTTGTAAGTACTATTATGAAGTATTCTACCAGTACCACTAGTGTTATAATTGATTGGCTTTTTGAATTTAGAAATATTTGATTAAAACCTAAACTAGATTCTAAAATCTTGAAATTAATGTAAATATTTTTTTTTCTTTGGTTTCTAACTTTGCTGTCTATTTAACGAAAAATAGTTATCTGCTTCTATGTTGTTACCGTTAGTTTCCTCTTTGGCTTTCCTCTCCCATTCTTTTCCCATTTTGTTAGATTATTTCAAATTCCTTAATGCACAACGCCAACTTTTTTCCTCAATTTTATAATCTAAGTCATTACTTCAAAATACAATATCGCTTCTAGAATATTTAGAAATAAAGTAGAGATTAATTTGGTGATAAAGTTTCAAATTCCTTTGGTGTTAGAATTTTAACTAACCATTTCTACCTGATATTTGTGCCCTTTACAAATGGATTCTGGGGAAGGTGTTGACCAACTACAAGGTATGCCCTTGAATGTTAAGACATAGTTTAACAACCTATTTACACCATGAATTAATTGATTCCTATCTTTTGAGAATCAAGTTAGTTGCTCCAATCATGATTGGAGGTTATTTATAAAATAATAATACAATAATTGCTTCTCTTTAGATTTCTTGATGCATGTTCATTCCAAAGGTTCAAGAAAAGGATTTGGCTTGAATCTTGATTTATTGTGAAGTTCATTATCTGGGTTTCAAGGTAAAAACTTACATTCGAGACTTGAATTTTTTTTGAATTTTATGGAGTTCATCATTTGATTTTGAAATTCAACTATTGTACAAAAAGAATCATTTTATTTTCCTCATTTATTAAAGTTCTTTCTTTTAAGTTTTTCTTATTTTAGTTATTATATTATTTATTATTTTTTTTTGTAAATGTTTTATCTCTCTATTAAATATATAAAAAGTGGATTGCCAATTTCAATTTCTCATTAGTTGATGTGTGTTTCTTTTGGTTGAAATAAGAGAAAAAGGATGAGAGGATAGAGAGTAAGAACTTGTTTTTTTTCATATTATCAATATTCTTTAAATTGGAAAAATAGATAGACATTAGTTAACAACCTTATCATTATAAAGATTTTATGCCTCTTTCCTTGCATAGCATGGGTTATTTTTCTAGTTGAAATTTAAGAATAAATAATTAAGAAGTCAATTCTATTAATTTAATTTTGAATAGTACACAATTTCAACTTTGTATTTTATTAACAAAAAAACACTCTCTTGATTTTTCTCCTTTAGAATTGTAGATTTAGAACCAAATTAGACAACAGATTTTCTCACAATAATTTAGTAATTGAAAGAAGATTTGTCCGTAATAAAACACTTAAGTAGATCTTGAGGAAGAACATCTCTCGATCCATAAAAATATTTATCACCACTTGAAGACTAGAACACTTGAGTAGATCTCGAAGAATAACGTCTCACGATCTACGAAAAACTTGAAATTTTATCACCAGTTGAAGATTTGACAGATTTTTAGGGATTACGTCTCTCAACAAATGAAGAACTCAAATTTGAAGATTTGGCAGCACTTGAAAGAACTTGCAGAACTTTGATAATTTGACGGTCTCAATCTACAAAGAACTTGAGAACTTGAATAGATCTTGTAGAGGAACGTTTCTCGATCTGCGAAGGATTTGAATAATTGTCAGCAATTAAAAACTTGAACACTTGAGAACTCATCAGCACTTAAAAACTTGAACACTTGAGGATTGATCAGCACTTGAAAATTTTAACAATTGAGGAAGGTAAAGATCTTGAGTACTTTGCGTGTTCAAGAATTGAATAAGGTGGAGATCTTTAATCACTTGGAAGAGTTGATCTATGCTGTCATTGTCTTATGATGTGTCCCCTACCTTGCAATCCCCCCTTTGTCTAAAGAAGAATTTACTCTATTTACAGGAAAATTTAGGGTTCTCTACTCTAGTGGGTTACTTGTGACTTTAGATAACCATAGTTGAAGACAAAATACTGAGTCAGCCCATGACATAGGCCACTACATTTTAATGGACTCTAAAATAATTTTATTTAATTTATTTGAGTTGAACACAAGTTTAAGTAGTAAATATTGCGATTGTGACTGGAATTACACTGAATATAATTTACCCAAAAAAATTAATTTAATTTCTTGATTAACCAAATTATAAAAAATTTCAATGTCTACACACAATCAATTTTACCAAATAATAGGTTTTGTTTGCATAGCAAATACTAGTGTATTATTAGAGAAATAATATTTTGTCATTGTTTATATTATTTGGAAAAGTGTTCTGTTTTTGGAATAATGCACCGTAATTTGCAAAAAATGTTGACTCTTTTGAAATTCGATCTCAAGCTTTATGACCACTATGAAAAAAAAGTATAGACGTACATGATTCACAATTTAAAATGGTTTATGTCATGGCGAAAAAAATTGTAATAAATGTATATGAATAATAACCACGGATTGTGACTATTATAAATACACTTTGCAATGAATTAAACCACGGTTTTTAGAATTTGTGGAGATTTTTTCCAATTTAAAACGATCTTAGATTTTTTTTAGAAATATTTGCCTGGTTTCAACAATAAGAATATGATCATAATATTCGTTGTTCAAGTGCATGTGAATTTATAATACTTGGTTTTTATCCCAAAAAGTTAAGATGTAACAAGCCCATATATTTTTAGAATATACTAGGCCCAAGTTCTAACTGTGCTAAAAAAATGTATAATAAGCTCCCAGTTCCATTTTGTATACAGTCATGCAACCAAAATAAAATTAGCTTCTACCTACTAAAAGACGATGTCTAAATAGTTTATTTTGTGAGACAAGAAGTAAAATAACCCCAAATCGTATCCAAAATAAAAGGTCCAAGTCATATAAAACCTTTTCCTAAAGTCAACAAATAAAAAAATAATTAATTTGGCTTCTTTAGTGTACTTAAATACAACACATAGACATGTATAAATATATGTATGTGGGTGGTATTGGATATATACAAATATGTGCACCCACACACACTTTTACATTATTTCCACTATTTTTAGCATACACACACATACTCTCTCTCTATATATTCTATATTTCATCTATAAAAAAATTTATAGAGATGATATCCATATATTTGACAGAAAAGATAAAAATAAAATTTTTTATTAAATATCGAATTGTTTACACTTATTACCATACTATAGGAAATTGTGCCCAAAATAATAATAGTAATTATTTGGCACATATTGCACAACCATAGTAAAAACTAATTATTTACCACAATATATCATTAGCTGTGGTAAATAACTTCATATTTTTTCATAGTATTTTATTGTAATAAAAAATAGTGTGGTAAAAAGTTTTCTACTACCATGACGGGTCAAAATCGTGTCAAAAAGACACTTCTATGTACACATATTTGCATCTATATCAAAAGAAAGCGCGGTAACTACACATTTCTTTTTTAGTGATGAGATACTTATTTTTAACCAAAAAAAAAATAAAAATCATTTGGATATGAAATAGTGAATAGTGTTTTTTTCAAATACTTATTTGGATACTCAATAATAATTCTAATTGCATGTTCAGGTACCTAGGAAATAATCACAAATTTATTACAATTAATTTAGCCAAGGATATTGTGGTTAATAAACATTGAAGCTTTTTTTTTTTTGAAATTAAAAAATCTTTTGAAGAAGTCTTGTTAACAGCACAACAATTCGCTCTAATTAGGGAGGTTCAAAAGTCAGACAAGTTAAACTACTAGTACATTCAATTCAAAAAAAAAAAATGAATTGACTTGTTAATTTTTTACTCAGACTTTGACTCGAATTCAATCAAGTATCAATTTTTCGATGCGCCTTTAATTTTAGCTTCTAAGTCAATTAAAAAATATTAATAAAAAATATTAAAAAATATTCAATCATACCGATCAAATAAGTCAATTAAAAAATATTACCATAGATATTAATATATGTACATAAATCATATTCATAATAATTGGACATTTTTTTCAATGAGTTATCACATAAATATATGAAGAAGATGCTGCGAAATAATATAAAAGTAATCTATTTGATAAAAGATAAGTATAAGATAATTAGAAAAGTAAAACCATTTTACCAAAACAATGAAAAAATGAAAAAATGAACAAAAAGGGGATATGTTTGATTTAATTTCTAATTCTAGTATGTTATGTTGTTTTGAATTTGTGGAATGATGTACTAAAATTTGAAATTATAGATTATGGAACACAAAATTAAATTACATATGAAATATGTATCTTTTTTTGATTTATTCGACTTGCCGACCAAATGATCGAATTTAAATGGCTCAACTTTATTTGACATTGACATTATATAATTTGACTTTAACTTTATTATGATTACTTATTCAAAAATATAATAAGTCAAATATAATAAATCAAGGATAGATCGTTTACCCACAGAACGAACATCCCTAGCAGCTAGTGCCAAGTTGCCAACCACAAAAAACATTCGCACACGTTATGCCTATGCTATTACTCAGGAAACTGGATCACAACTCAGGGGCCTATAGTATTGCTCATTGATGAGACTGTTTGTGTAATGGTGTAGAGATAGAGCAAAAAAGACGTATATGTATAAGGCCTGTAAGCTTTGTCTTATATTAATCAATAGCTTTTCTTGCCTTATCTTTCTTGCCTTCTGTTTCGCATGCCATCATCTGGTATTTATATGTAGAGTTTCCTGCCCCTATGATTAGAACCTGTGACCTATAGGAGGTCGGGTCAATATGATCTGATAACTGTCTGTTCCCGATCACTTGTTTGAGTAAATGTCCATAAGTATTAGTGCTATATTACAGAATTATCCTCATAGGGGTTACAGGACACGTGTCCCTATTCTACAGACTCATTTGACATTGAGTATCTAATGAATTTTAATTTTGATTTTCTTAATCATTGTACTTAAGAACAATGTAGCTTTAGTTGGGATGCTTTTTACTTTGGGCATTCTACCTCATACTGTTGGCCAGCCTCCCACTCAGAATTAGGACTAGGATGGGAACGGTCAACATCAGGCACTTGTGTAATTTAGGGATGCTTCTTGGTAATAAAATGTTGTTTCTTTCCATTCATTAGTTGACTTTTATTTCAAGTAGACTAGGGATTGTATCATGTCCCTTTTATTAATAACGGTATTCATACCTCTTTCCAGAGGATCTATATTTCTTGTATCATGAGCAGTAACAAACATTTGCTATACAAAGGTTCATCCCCATGAAATTGATATAGTTTGGGCTTTT